>CM068824.1:28049598-29249598 GCA_028554795.2 Sinohyriopsis cumingii
TAGATCATAGGGTACATACAGTACATGTTTAGCTTAATGTAATTGAATGTAGATCATAGGGTACATACAATACATGTTTAGCTTGATGTGATTGAATGTAGCCCATAGGGTACATCCAGTACATGTTTAGCTTAATGTAATTGAATGTAGCCGATAGGGTACATCCAGTACATGTTTAGCTTAATTTATCTGAATGTAGATCATAGGGTACATCCAGTACATGTTTAGCTTGATATAACTGAATGTAGATCATATGGTGCATCCAGTACATGTTACATTCAGTAATGTTTAGCTTAATGTAATTGAATGTAGATCATAGGGTGCATCCAGTACATGTAACATCCAGTAATGTTTAGCTTAATGTAATTGAATGTAGATCATAGGGTACATCCAGTACATGTTTAGCTTGATGTAACTGAATGTAGATCATAGGGTGCATACAGTACATGTTTAGCTTGATGTAATTGAATATAGATCATAGGGTACATCCAGTACATGTTTAGCTTAATGTAATTGAATGTAGATCATAGGGTACATCCAGTACATGTTTAGCTTGATGTAATTGAATGTAGATCATAGGGTACATACAGTACATGTTTAGCTTGATGTAATTGAATATAGATCATAGGGTACATCCAGTACATGTTTAGCTTAATGTAATTGAATGTAGATCATAGGGTACATCCAGTACATGCTTAGCTTGATGTAACTGAATGTAGATCATAGGGTACATACAGTACATGTTTAGCTTGATGTAATTGAATATAAATCATAGGGTACATCCAGTACATGTTTAGCTTAATGTAATTGAATGTAGATCATAGGGTACATACAGTACATGTTTAGCTTGATGTAACTGAATGTAGATCATAGGGTACATCCAGTACATGTTTAGCTTGATGTAATTGAATGTAGATCATAGGGTACATCCAGTACATGTTACATCCAGTAATGTTTAGCTTAATGTAATTGAATGTAGATCATAGGGTACAACCAGTACATGTTTAGCTTAATTTATCTGAATGTAGATCATAGGGTAAATCCAGTACATGTTTAGTTTGATGTAACTGAATGTAGATCATAGGGTACATACAGTACATGTTTAGCTTGATGTAATTGAATATAGATCATAGGGTACATCCAGTACATGTTTAGCTTAATGTAATTGAATGTAGATCATAGGGTACATCCAGTACATGTTTAGCTTGATGTAATTGAATATAGATCACAGGGTACATACAGTACATGTTTAGCTTGATGTGACTGAATGTATATCATAGGGTACATACAGTACATGTTTAGCTTAATGTAATTGAATGTAGATCATAGGGTACATACAGTTCATGTTTAGCTTAATGTAATTGAATGTAGATCATAGGGTACATCCAGTACATGTTTAGCTTAATGTAATTGAATGTAGATCATAGGGTACATACAGTACATGTTTAGCTTAATGTAATTGAATGTAGATCATAGGGTACATACAGTACATGTTTAGCTTGATGTGATTGAATGTAGCCCATAGGGTACATCCAGTACATGTTTAGCTTAATGTAATTGAATGTAGCCGATAGGGTACATCCAGTACATGTTTAGCTTAATTTATCTGAATGTAGATCATAGGGTACATCCAGTACATGTTTAGCTTGATATAACTGAATGTAGATCATATGGTGCATCCAGTACATGTTACATTCAGTAATGTTTAGCTTAATGTAATTGAATGTAGATCATAGGGTGCATCCAGTACATGTAACATCCAGTAATGTTTAGCTTAATGTAATTGAATGTAGATCATAGGGTACATCCAGTACATGTTTAGCTTGATGTAACTGAATGTCGATCATAGGGTGCATACAGTACATGTTTAGCTTGATGTAATTGAATATAGATCATAGGGTACATCCAGTACATGTTTAGCTTAATGTAATTGAATGTAGATCATAGGGTACATCCAGTACATGTTTAGCTTGATGTAATTGAATGTAGATCATAGGGTACATACAGTACATGTTTAGCTTGATGTAATTGAATATAGATCATAGGGTACATCCAGTACATGTTTAGCTTAATGTAATTGAATGTAGATCATAGGGTACATCCAGTACATGCTTAGCTTGATGTAACTGAATGTAGATCATAGGGTACATACAGTACATGTTTAGCTTGATGTAATTGAATATAAATCATAGGGTACATCCAGTACATGTTTAGCTTAATGTAATTGAATGTAGATCATAGGGTACATACAGTACATGTTTAGCTTGATGTAACTGAATGTAGATCATAGGGTACATCCAGTACATGTTTAGCTTGATGTAATTGAATGTAGATCATAGGGTACATCCAGTACATGTTACATCCAGTAATGTTTAGCTTAATGTAATTGAATGTAGATCATAGGGTACAACCAGTACATGTTTAGCTTAATTTATCTGAATGTAGATCATAGGGTAAATCCAGTACATGTTTAGTTTGATGTAACTGAATGTAGATCATAGGGTACATACAGTACATGTTTAGCTTGATGTAATTGAATATAGATCATAGGGTACATCCAGTACATGTTTAGCTTAATGTAATTGAATGTAGATCATAGGGTACATCCAGTACATGTTTAGCTTGATGTAATTGAATATAGATCATAGGGTACATACAGTACATGTTTAGCTTGATGTAACTGAATATAGATCATAGGGTACATACAGTACATGTTTAGCTTGATGTAACTGAATGTAGATCATAGGGTACATCCAGTACATGTTTAGCTTGATGTAACTGAATGTAGATCATAGGGTACATACAGTACATGTTTAGCTTGATGTAATTGAATATAGATCATAGGGTACATCCAGTACATGTTTAGCTTAATGTAATTGAATATAGATCATAGGGTACATCCAGTACATGTTTAGCTTGATGTAATTGAATATAGATCATAGGGTACATACAGTACATGTTTAGGTTGATGTAATTGAATATAGATCATAGGGTACATCCAGTACATGCTTAGCTTGATGTAATTGAATGTAGATCATAGGGTACATCCAGTACATGTTTAGCTTGATGTAATTGAATATAGATCATAGGGTACATACAGTACATGTTTAGCTTGATGTAATTGAATATAGATCATAGGGTACATACAGTACATGTTTAGGTTGATGTAATTGAATGTAGATCATAGGGTACATCCAGTACATGTTTAGCTTGCTGTAATTGAATGTAGATCATAGGGTACATCCAGTACATGTTTAACTTGCTGTAACTGAATGTAGATCATAGGGTACATCAAGTACATGTTACATTCAGTAATGTTTAGCTTATGTATATGAGCTTCAAGAAACAAGGCAGTATTGATTAAATAAACACATATTTATTTGGAATGTAATTAAATTATTGAACGAAATGATTAACATATAAATATTTATCTGGAATGTAATTAAATTATTTAACAAAACGATTAACGTATAAAGAAAAGAAACAATGTACACTTCATAATGCTTAAACACTAATCATGACACTTTAAAAAATAGCTAAATTCGTAAAATAGTTCATTAAGGTAGCATAACACTACATATTTGAATTCGTAAAATAGTTAACTAAGGTAACATAAGACTACATATTTAAATTCATAAAATTATAACGAGTATTAATATCATAAAAACTCATCTTTTGTCACCAATTACAATATAAATAATCATGAAAACCATAAAATTTGCAGTTATTAATCCATGCAACAGTCATACACTGAATTCTTTGTGAGTGATGTAAATCATAAATTTTAAGACCCAGAGAGTTATCTTATGTGGAAGCAATCGGACCCTGTCTTTAAATTATTTATTGAATTGGTAATGAAAATGTCAATTTTTTCCTAAACCAAGAAAATTTCCATGTAAGAAAATAAAACAGTCCAAAGTATACGTTTTGTGATTAAAAAACACTTAAATAATACTGGTTATTGTATTGGACTTTGCTAACAATAGTTTCCTGAAGAAACTGCTGACAATATACTTCTTTTATGAAAGAATTGAAAATTAAAAATAATATGTGTGTTAAAACTATTAAACCTTTGAGGACAAATTACTGTGGCAAGTTATCACCAATATTATTTTTCAAATAACTGTATAGATTTTGATTATGGAGGTGCCCACCAGTTATTATGTACTGTTGAGAGAGTGATGTATGTAAGGTGAAGTTGTTTGCATCTGAAATGTGCACAGTGGAGAGAATGTTGGCATATCTCTATGCTACTTTCATGTAATGTGGCTGACACTTCTTTGGATATTTTACTTTTGGAAATTGTACATGATCTAAGCAGACTGCTAGCTAAAATGACTGCTCTCTTGTGTTAAAAAAATCACCCTGAATTAGTCTAAAGTACACTATCATTAGTACCTATTAAAACTGGGAAAATTAATTTTGCCCAACTAGACAACACCATCTTCTGAAAGTGCAATGGATGATTTAGCAAATTTATAAATTGTAAAAAAAGTTATCAACTCTCTTTTTACAATTTACCTCTGAAGTCCAGAAGTGAAAATGACCAAGTGGAGCTAGCAGTTTTTGAAAGGTGCACATCTGATGTAAGGCCCAGCTGTATACTCTATAACCCATATTACACCCATCAATCATACACCAAAATAAAGGGAATTAAAGGTTCTTGGAACAATACCTAAGATATACAAGGTCTTTCTAAATAGCCAGTATAACCAGTGAAGAAACCTGGGAAAAGTCTTTTTCTTTAAAATTCTAACCCTATGCAAAATACGTAACTGTATAGTGCCACCTATGCTGCACAACAATGAAACAAGGAAGATAATCTGCTCTCTTCTCTAGATTGAGGAGAAAGGCAAAAATGGTACAGATGTAAAATTTAAAATTTTATAACAAGAATTTTTTTATTAACTTTTCTAAATGAAAGTGGTATTTTCCCACAGCATCTAAGTATGATTGGGATCTATTAATTAAAAGCTGATGTTTGCCATAAAAAGTTCAAGTTCTGGTGTTCTTTGGAATCCCATGTCCATTTATTCATAGCAGCCTATCGGGTTAAGTGTTGCAATTTGTATTAAGGAGAGTTAAAATTAAGTCTTGATGCATTTTTCACCATGAAACTAAAGTTCAGGGTAAAAAGATTACAAATTGTGATTAATTGGAATAATAAGCCTTGCTGATCCAAAATCATGACATGTGCAGAACTGTGCCATGGATCATAACATTATGTTTTTCAGTCATAAGAAATTTTTTTAAATTGTAAAACAATGTACATGTCAATGATGTACATTCAACCAGACAACTGATATATAAAACTTAAAAAATATTTTGAGTAACAAATATTGCACTTTGTATTTGGTGAAAAGCAGATTTGACTGGAATACAAATATTATTAGGTATAATCTCACAGACAACAGGTACAATTTCAGACTAGAAATTGAATACTGCTATCCCATTAGCCAAATGGACAAATATACTGTAATCACACAGCAGACTGATACTCGTTTGAACTAGAAATCAAACACTGCTATGCCACCAGCCAAACGGACGTATGTACTGTCATGTTCTGCGGTGACTATTAACTGTATCTGCAGTGAAGAGAAAATAAGTTAAATAGTAAATATAAGTATAATAAATATAAATAACCTGTTAGCTTTGGGATTTTTATCAGTTTGAAAGTGCCATTATATTATTTGCCCATCCTCCTGAAACCTATACACCCCTAGTGATTTAAAAAAATGAAAAGCATGAAGGATATAACACATGCACAAAACTTAATCAGACCCCCTAGCAACAATCAGGTTGCAAATTATAAACTTATGAATGAAATATTTTATATTATTGATGCCTTTTATGTTCATCATGATTTCTTAGCATAATTATAGCATAATTTCTTAGATAACATAGAAATCTTGCATGGTTTGATATGTGAAAACTTTTACTGATGCAGGAGGATCCATATTATGATCCCAGCATAAACCCAAATCGGCCACTGCTAGAAGATCTAGGTCTATGGAATTTGATTTGTTAGGACTAATCAGTAGAACAAACAACATAGATCCTGATCTTCCTTGCATTATGCAATCAAAGATCAGTGTCTATGTTGTTTGCAGTTGGACCTGACTTGTACACAAGTACCTATGGTAAAATTGGAGCTAATGCAAAATGTAATGGAAGATATAGGTCTAAGTAGTTTTTATGAATGAATGAGTAGAACAAACAACATAGACCAAGAGCTGCCAGTGCATTATGTGATGGAAGATCTGGGTGTATGCTGTTTGTTAGGACTGATATGTAGAAAAACCAAAGACCCTGATCAACCAGCACATTATGGAATGGAAAATCAGGGTCTTTGTTGTTTCCAGTATCATCTGACTTATTTGTGAGTATATACAGTAAGATAGAGCGAATGGGCTTCAAGTCTTTCTGAATACTCTGGGGAACATTTGCATACAGTACACCATGAATGCTTCTTACTCTGATTACATCAATTACTAAGTACTTAAATAATATACCAAATACCTATAATAAGGACTTTTGTCAACACCAATATACCTTTTACTTATTATATATTCAGTTCCTATGTTGATGCATGTACCCATAGTCTGACAACTGTAGGTGATCAGGTGAGAATTGATATTGTGCTGTACATATACATACCCTGTTTTTGGACTTCAAAACGATAAAGTTGCTTCCAAACCGAGCCTGATCTATAATCCCAAACCATTCAAGGACAAGAGATGCCTGCAAGTATCAAAATAAATACAAATTTATACTTTGTGAGAATTCAGTTAATGTTAGGTGTATTTGAAATTTAATGCATGCAGAGTTTTCTTCATATGGCTGGAAAATTGTAATATTTCCTAATATAGATGATGCACAGCAAAATTTGATTCCTGTGAAAATCCATCTTTTTCAAGTTGTGTCAAAATCCACTTGTTTAAAAAAATCAATTTTTCCTAGTAAAATACATTTCTTCAAGAGTACTTACCCAGTCATAATAACATAGGAGAACTACTACTACCTCGTAAATCCAGCCCTCCCAGATAATACTTTTAGCTAAAGGGGGTAAAAGTTGTCTGCCAACCTAGGTGGCATTTGGGCAGGGTGATCTCCCATTAGGTATAATACCTGATGGCAAAGCCTAAGAACATGTCAGTTACTATTTACACTACTGGAGCAGAAGGCATGCTCTATTTTGATGTAAACTGCGAGGAGATCGGGAGGTCTATGTGTATTATGATTAGTTAAGTATTCTTGAAGAAATACATTTGACAAGGAAAAATTGATTTCTTCTTAAATACATTACCCAACCATAATACCTTAAGAGAATAGGTAAGAGGAGGAGGGAGGAACATCCCCTTAACCCAGAGATACCATCTCTGGTCCCCTAAAGTATGTGAGACAGCTTCTTGGTAACCTGACTGGAGGGGACTCTGTTGAGGTGAAGCTTCAAATAGGGAAAAATTTCACCTCCAGCAGAAGTTGTGGTGCTATGTCTTAAAAAGCTGTTGATCAACCTGGAAGGGTGACCTGTTGAGCTGTGGATATAGGTCCTACCAGATCCAACTGGGCTCTTTCAGATGACAGATCTTGGAGATAAAAGTGAGAGAATGTGGGATACATTCTCAATCCCACAGCTTGAATGATGTTGGTTAGCAAACAGTTTTGGTAGAATGCTAGGCTGGTGGCAACTGCTCTAATCTTGTGAGCCAAAGTGTGTAACAAATTCATTTGAACTGGGGGTATTTTTCTGCTTTCCAAGGGAATAACTCATTTAATCCAGGATGAGACAGTCTGTTTTTATATATCCTCCTGTCCTTTTATAATAAGTAGAAAGAGGCATGATCTCCCTCGATGCAAAGGCTGTTTTATTAAGATACCACTTGAATGCCTGAACCAGGTCTAGCAGGTGGCATTCAGCACATGTGTCCAGATGAGGCAGAGGTTTCATGACAAAAGTCTAGTTACCCATGGAAGGAAGCTGGTTCTTGGTGATGAAAGAGAATGTCGTTATGAGTAAGACTGACTCATCTTGTCCGAACTGCATGTAACTTGGGTCTGCTGATAGGGCATGTATTTTGCTAATTCTCCCTGCCATCATTAATGCCATGAGGAAACAGGTCTTGTGTGAAAGGTGTGCCAGTGATGCCCCTGAAACTGGTTAAAATGTGTTTTGTTCAGCTAGTTAATACCCAAGATAGGTTCCACATTGGGCATTAGGCTAACATTTATGGTCATGTATACACAAAGTTGGAGGGTAGCTTGGATAAGCCCTTGTTTTGTCCAATATCCTCTCTTTCTTGATAAGGAAGGTGTCAGCAAACGTAGAGTGGTAACCTTTTATCATACTCAGTGTGAACTTTCTCTCTACAAAGAGCCAGAGGAAGTTAGCTATTTGTGGTATAGGTGTTCATTTGAGCACCACTGGGTGAAAACGTCCTATTTACCTTCATATGCTTTCAGAGTGGAGGACCTTCTTGCTAGAGCAATTCTCTCCACGACTGGTAGTGAGAATTACTTATTACAGATATGTAGATTACGAAAATCTGAGTAGGAATGAAACAACTGCCATCGTGGTAATCTGAAGGCTCCAAGGAGTTCCTGTTGTGAGATTGATGAGGTCATTGATCCACGACTTCTCCCAACTAAGCGGTGCAATGAGGATAAGGTGACACTCAGAATCTCTTGCTTTCTGTATCACTTTTTGGAAATAGGGGTGTTGGCGGATGCATCCAGGCCATTTCTAATCTGTCAATAGAGCATCCACTCCTTGGGCTTTGAGTCTGAATGAAAACCAAGGGATAAAGACACCATTCTGTCTGTATAGTTGATTGTTCCAGGACAAAGCTTTGGCTAGTATGTTAGGAATATTGGGATATGGCAAACTTGTATGTGTATTTGTTGCTGACAACACCACCTAATAAAGTGCCACACCAGGATTAAAATGTCTTGGTACTTGGCTCCTCCTTATCATTTGAGATACGACATCACTGTAGAGTTGTTGAACAGAATGAGAATTCCCTTGCCATGCAAATATTCCTGCCACCAGGGAAAGGCTTTCACAATGGCCATCAGCTCCAGAATTTATTGAAATGAAAATGTTGTTCCTGGGAACAGCATGCACTGCTAGCTTCCAGAATGGATGGTAGTAGGTGGGCTCCCTAGCCTTCTATGCTTGAATCAGTACAGACTGTAATCTCAGTGGTAGCACTTGAAGATGTATATCTGCTATGAGCCAAGTTAGGTTGCTCCAGTTCTGCAGATGGTGCCTCAATTGTGTGCAGATGGTGAAAGGATGGTCCAGTGGGCACACTTCAGGCCTCCATTTGGGCAGAAGAATCATTTACAATTGGTGCATAGGTGACCTAGGACCATGAGGTCTACTGCCGCATTGAGCAAGCCTAGTAGGTGATGGATTTCCAAAGTAAATAGAATCCCTCAAAATTAAAGGTGATACCATGGTTCAGATTTTAATGCCAAATTCTGAGGGAGATGAAATATGTTGCCTGTGTATTTGAACTCCATACCTAGGTGAACTAATTGTTGAGATGGTATTCAGATGTTTCCTTGTCGATGAGACATCTAGATTGGCAACAAGGGTTATCATGTCTTGTTAGATCTAACTCGCTGACGTTATGCAGGATGTCATCCACGTAACTTGATGTTGCTGCAATACAAATGGTCTGGACATGTACCATTGCTCAATTAAACCCCAGTGGGAGTGCCCTGAAAAATGTTGTAGGCGAATTGCAGGAAAACCCTGGAAACCTTGTGACTAGGGACATGAAGGTATGCCCCATTTAAGTCCACATTGATGGTGAAATCTCCCTCATGGATCACATCAAAATGCACTGTGGTGTTTTCATTGAGAACCAAAAGATGAATCGATTGAGGGAGCTTAGGTCAATGACCAGATGCAGAGTGCTGTTTGCCTGGGATAGAGAAAAGTCTGGAACAGATTATAGGACCCTCTCATTGCTATATCCGCTTTGGTATGTAAGGATTGTGGCTTTTGCTGGCTGAAGCTCCAATAGAATGATTTTCAGAGGTTCATGTCCTATGAGTGGACCTTTGGTTCTTTTGTTGATTTCCCATACTATCCCTGTATTGATGCTGTTGTTGTGAGAGAGAGAGGAAAATATGTCTCCTTGATGGACTGTTTGCAGACTTCTTCAGTCTGGATGTTAAACAAAAGGTATGGTGGTCCTTCAGGAAAGTGCAGTCAGACAGCATAGAGTTCCGCCAATTGTAAATTATAGCTGCGGTTATGGCATTGGTAGCTGCAGTTATAGCATTGGCAAAAGTGCCTTTGAGTGGCTCTGTTCAGTACTTGGGCAGATCTTGAGACCAACTGCCCTGCTTGTCCTGAGGTATTCGGAGTGGGAGAAGATAGCCATAGAGACAAAAGTCCAACACCTCAGCCACGGCAACTATATTGCATAACTGCTGAGTGTCATCAATGGCCAATTGACGGACACATATGGGGTGTCCCTTTGTCATCCCCAAAGCAGTGATATCACTGTCAACTGCTGAGGTTTCCAAATGAAAGACTGGTGGGGGGGATGAAGGAAGAACTGCCAACGAACTGATGATGAAGGTGGTCAGAATGCCTGTAACTCTCTCAGACTACAGAAGTTACTGAAGTTGGACTCTTCTGTTTCTGTTGTAAGATCAACATATGCTGGAGTTCTGGTGGAAATTGTCCTCAATGGAGGCTTGGAAGGCTTAGTCTTTCCATGCTATCAGATATTGTAGAATAGATAGCAGAACTGGAGAACAAGTAACATCATCTTAGCTGCATGAAGTGAGGCTAAGGTCCCCTTTAATGCTTGACACTTAGCTGGTGAAGAGCGATGAGGTCTGTTGCTCCCTCAACTCGTAGAATGCCCTGAATTGGAAACCATGACATTAAGACAGTTGCTGAGTAAGGTGGCGCTCTACAGTTTCGTATTTTGCAATAGGGTTAGAATTTTAAAGAAAAAGAATTTCACCAATTTCCTCACTGGTTATACTCGCTATTTAAAAGTAACCTTGTATATCTTAGGTATAACTGAAAGAACCTTTAATTTCCTTTATTTTGGTGTATGATTGATGGGTGTAATATGGGTTATAGAGTATACAGCTTGGCCTTGCTCCAGATGTGCACCTTTCAAGAAAGTGCTAGCTCCACTTGGTCATTTTCACTTCCTGAACTTCAGAGGTAAATTGTATAAAAAAGAGCCGATAACTTTTTTTACATTTTATATATTTAGTAATTCATTCATTGCATTTTCAGAAGCTGGTATTGTCTACTCTGGCAAAATTAATTTTCCCTATTTTAATAGCTGCTATGTATAGTGTACTTTAGACTAATTCAGGCTGATTTTTTAGCACAAGGGGGCAGTCATTTTAGTTAGCAGTGTGCTTAGATCATGTACAATTTCCAAAAGTACAATATCCAAAGAAATATCATCCAAATTACATTAACGTAGCATATAGGTATACCAACATTTTCTCCTCTGTGCATGTTTTAAATGCAAACAACTTCACCTTACATACATCACTCTCTCAAAAGTACATAATAACTGGTGAGCACCCCCATAAAGAGTCTTTTCTTGTTGCAGAGTGTAAAGAAATTGTGAAGCATCATCTGTTGAGGCATAAGGTATGAGGAACTATTCATGGCAACATGCTGTATGAGGCATGAGGAACTATTCATGGCAACATGCTGAATGAGATGTTATAAAAGTTAGATAGGTCTCTGCACATATCTGCAAAAGTTGGGTTAGATGTACTGGAAGCTGTGCTGTTAGTGATGTTTAGACCCTTTGTGAACCCTAGTATACGGCCTAGGCTGGTTGCAATGGAAATAGGCCATCTGTATGGTGAAGATATAATTAAGGTCCTCAGTTGGGACAGGTTGTGGGATGTTTGATCCCTGTAACCTGTCCATATGTCTGTTAGGTGAGAGGGAACCTGGCTTTTTGTTAGCTCTGTCCCTCGCTGTTCTGCAATAGAAATCAAGTTGAACCCAGAGGGGGGATGGTAGAGGGAGTTGCAAAAAATGCTGTCCTGTGGTGGTGACTTGGATGCCAGAGCTGTTTCAGAGTGTGTCAATGTGCAGACCTTCATGGCTGGAGTGTAAGTTGATTTATCTCCCTAATCTGCCAGAAATTATTACAAAGGTGAGCATGCAGATTGGTGATGTATTCATCCTTATGTATGTGATTTTGTGCTTTACCCATAGTTCTAATCTGTAAGATAAATACAGCAAAACGTATAAAACTGTAGCCCTGCTGTGTGTTTTTAGAAAACAATGTCCGTGCTGAGCTAAATCTTAAAAAGTTGACCCAGACATTGATAACAGTTATACAAAGCAATGAAGCATACAGGTAAATTATAATGACAATACCACCTGTAAGAAGTATAAACCTCTGGGCCTGTACATGTGATGTTTGAACTCAGTGTGGCCACAGAGCTATACCAAATGATGGTTACCTGGAAAAAAAGTGATAGCAGACAATCTCAATTCAGAGCTACCTGTCTGGAAGGTCAAGGATAGCATGTACAGGTAGAATTATTGAAGCATGGCATTCCAAGGCTAAGGATACCACGTGAAGGAAACTCACCTGTATGTACAGAAACAATGGAATTATATTTATATGTGTGCAGGTCTATTATATATATATTAGGGCATAACCGACTTTTGATCCAGAAATTGGATTCCACCAGATAGTATGAACTTCCGATTAATCGGAGTCGGACAAGGCAGGAACAACCGATTTGGATAATAAAAATAATAAAGTTGAATTTCTATAGCACCGTGTCTAACACTGCGTGTCATTCGATAGTGCGTTAATAAAGTTAAATAAGAAGTCAGAAAAGTCCAATATGGTCAACACAACGGGGTGAAACGATAATACTTGAGTTAGACCGAAAGATTTAAATTTATTAAAATATATAATACAGTCCTACCCGTTTATGTCAACATCCTCAATAATGAAGGCATAATATTGAATACATTGACACATGCTAATGAGGTATTAAAAGAAAATGATTCCGCAAGAGGCCAACTTTATAGGACCAAACAAAAGCCTGTTTTATTTTTATTTGACCGCGACATTAAAGCATGGCGGCAAGATCAACTAATTGTTGAATAAAGTACAGGATGGAACTGGCCACTTGCCGACGTAAATGATTAAGGTGGGAAAATAAAAGCCTGGCGGCAAGATCAACTAATTGTTGAACAAAGAATGGGTCGGAACTGGCAAAAAAATAAAAAATTTCATGGATTCTTTGTGGCTTTGAACTTCGTTGCATTTTGCTATAGTCCTGCCATATCCTTCCCCTTGTGACATCGGTGTGATATGCAAAACGTGTGTAACACGGTTTAAAAAGTTAATTTGAAAAACCTTTTAATTTAGCATTTCCGATTAATTGAATCGTATCCGGAATCGGAAAAATTTCATGCCCAAAATCCGGAATCGGAAATCAGTAGAAAAATGCTAATCGGTTATGCCCTAATATATATATATATATATATATATATATATATATATATATATATATATATATATATATACCTGCACACATATAAATATTGTAGCTTGAACCTATCCTGTGAAGTTACAATAGCTACCCGAGCAAGTGACAAAATGCTCTTTAAATATGATGGAATGCTTATGCAGAAAAACATGACTAACGTGTTTCCCAATGAAACATGCTTGAGCAGGAGTGACTGAGTAATCCTTTTATATAAATCTTACCTGCACTTGTCCGACCAGAGTGGGAGCAATACAGAAATGTACACAAGTGTCTATATTACATACAAAACTTTCACATACAGGAAAATGAGGCACTATTATAGATACTTGCAATGTAGGTGCAACAATATCTAAAATGAGGCAATTACCTGTAGAGTAAAAAGCCCGCAGACCACCTGTACAAGTAAAAAACACTAAAGTTGGCAGCCAGATGCTATGAATCCTATGGAACAGAAAATCACCAATATGTACCCATTTGTAATGGTATTACACATATATTAGGAGCTTTTATAAGTGTGTGTGTGTGTGTGTGTGTGTGTGTGTGTGTGTGTGTGACATGGATTTTTAATGTAGCTTTAACAATTTTTCAGTCATATCGCTATGATGTCTGTAGTGTGGCAGTTTATAGTGATGTAGCACGCAGACATGTAGCATGATTTCCCACCCAGTCACATTATCTGACACCAAGCCAACCAGTCCTAACACTAAACTTCTAATGCTGAGTGCCAAGCGAGGCAGCTGTAAGTATAATTTTTGTAAGTCTTTGGTATTACTCAGCTGGGGTTCAAACCCATGACCTCCCACATCCGAGGTGGATGCTCTAACCACTAGGCCACCAGACCGGTTGAGGAGTATTTATAAGCTCTAGAGACTTACACGTACATAAAATAATTATAGCCCAAACTTAATGTGAAGTTGCTTAGGCCCCCTGTGCAAGTGCCAAAATGTGTGATGATGACAAAGTGTAAGCAAACTGTAAAGGCAAAACATTGTCAGGAAAAGTTGGAAATATAAATGTAATATACTATCTTTAGACGTTAAAACTCCTGAACTTGTAATGGTCTATTTTCTACATAGATTCTATCTTTTGTGAGGATGCTTCTTGGATGAGTGTAAGTAGTAACTGACACGTTTTAAGACTTTGTCGCCAAGTCTTATACTTAAGGGGAGATCACTCTGCCCAACTTCCACATAGGTCCCAATAGCTAAAAACAGTATCTTGGAGGGCTGGATTTGTAAGGTAGTAGTAGTTCTCCTAAGGTATTATAATTGGGTAACTATTTTTAAGAAGAATTCATCAATTTTCTTCATGGTTTATATTTATATTAGCAAATGCAGACTACAGTGAGCATTCACTAATTCTCTGGACCCAACCCTGCTATTACACTGTTAACAGTCACTAATTCCCTGGACCCAACCCTGCTATTACACTGTTAACATTCACTAATTATCTGGACCCAACCCTGCTATTACACTGTTAACATTCACTAATTCTTTGGACCCAACCCTACTATTACACTGTTAACATTCACTAATTCTCTGGACCCAACCATGCTATTACACTGTTAACATTCACTAATTATCTGGACCCAACCCTGCTATTACACTGTTAACAGTCACTAATTCCCTGGACCCAACCCTGCTATTACACTGTTAACATTCACTAATTATCTGGACCCAACCCTGCTATTACACTGTTAACATTCACTAATTCTTTGGACCCAACCCTACTATTACACTGTTAACATTCACTAATTATCTGGACCCAACCCTGCTATTACACTGTTAACATTCACTAATTATCTGGACCCAACCCTGCTATTACACTGTTAACAGTCACTAATTCCCTGGACCCAACCCTGCTATTACACTGTTAACATTCACTAATTATCTGGACCCAACCCTGCTATTACACTGTTAACATTCACTAATTCTTTGGACCCAACCCTACTATTACACTGTTAACATTCACTAATTCTCTGGACCCAACCCTGCTATTACACTGTTAACATTCACTAATTCTCTGGACCCAACCCTGCTATTACACTGTTAACATTCACTAATTCTCTGGACCCAACCCTACTATTACACTGTTAACATTCACTAATTCTCTGGACCCAACCCTACTATTACACTGTTAACATTCACTAATTCTCTGGACCCAACCCTACTATTACACTGTTAACATTCACTAATTCTCTGGACCCAACCCTACTATTACACTGTTAACATTCACTAATTCTCTGGACCCAATCCTACTATTACACTGTTAACATTCACTAATTCTCTGGACCCAATCTTGCTATTACACTGTTAACATCAGTTCTTCACCCGCCTGACCCCAACTTATATTGAGACAACTTTAAGCACAAATTATAAAACTGAGTTAATAATAAAAAAAAAACAGATTAGAAATCTAACAGATACAAACTTAGTGTAACTTTGTGACAACTGATTAGAATGGAGCTCATTACCTTGACCCCTGGACATGGCTGTACCCAGGAGTTGCCACAATCACTAGTGCCATCACCCCAAGGAAACTTACTTCCACCATAAAAAATGTATACACGTCCTTGTTCAGCTGGGAAGAAAACAAGGTTTCATAATGCAGCAAAAGATATATTTATTACATAACAAGCAAATTCCAGAAATTAATGTCACATATTTTTTTGCTGGATGTAGAGGAGTGTAATTTTGAAAAATCAAAGGCTAGGTAAAAATGGTGAAATATTAATTATATTGAAGTAAAGTTGCAAGGGCAGACACTACTAATGACATAGAATACTGATAATGGAACCCAGATCAGGTCTCACCAAAATGTGGGTCAAATATTAAGCAGCCATAGCTCCACTAAATGATGAGCAACATGTAAATGTTTCTTGAAATTGAATAATAAATATTAGGAAATATTGTTTTGAAACAAAAAGGTGGGCCCAACAATCAGGCATTACAACTCTGCCAAATGATGATGCAAACTGAATTTTGACAAATCAAATTTAGCCAATGTATCATCAGTAAAAACCTGCATACCAATGGAGTTATTGCACACAGAGGAAGGTAGGTGAAATACCAGTCAGGGGCCATAAATCTGCTAAAAGATGCTGCTGCATGGTGAACAAGTCCCAAAGCAGCATTGATAATCAAGCTCTGTTGAGGGCTCATTAATATCAAGCTGACAGACTGAATTTGCTTAAAGTTACACCAAAGTTTAAAAATAAAACATTAAAATAAAGAAAACATCTTATAATAAACAGAAGTGAAAACTACATCAAAATCTGTCCTGCAAAAGTTATGTGCAATTAAAGGTTTTTCAGTTGTGATAACACATCACACACTTAATACCTTTACTAATTTTGATGACATCATACATTTTAATTTTCTTTTATAGCATGTGAGACCTTTATTTTCTTTTATTTTAAATAAACTTCAACAAAATTGACTTCAACTTTAGATAAATACATCTGTAAATGAGAAGCAATTATTTGTATTATATACTTAAATGTGAAATACAGAAACTTACTGTCAACAAATATTTCATATATTTTCCATTCCTATATTTTCACATCTGAAAATATAAGATTTCCCATCATGCCTTGTGATGCTTGCTTGTATGTGCATAAGGAAGTTATACACGCAGCAAGTATTTTGTGAGCTAGAACCAATAAATTGAAACAGCATTACATTTCAGTCATGGAAATTAATTTTTGCTGAGGAAATCTGAGTCAATGCCTTTTGTGTCTCTATCAAGTAATTTCCCCTTACTTATTTGACAACCATGCTAAGTCTCCTATGATGCATTGCTGAATTGGACTTGCTTTGTGGTCAGATGTGATCCAATAGTTCACAAAATATCAAAATTGTACTTTACTATGACAGATTAGGTCATTACCATCCTACCACTTAAGTCACTGATATTTATATGATCAGCCTATGAAGGAGGGGTTGTGCTGAAGAGTGAGTTTAATCTTTATGGATTTAATTCTGAAGCAAGTTTGATGTATAATGAAAAGAACCTTTTTTTTCCTGTGCAAATGCCAGATATATTTCATCTTGTGGTATAAAAAATTATGTATTTTAACTCATGGCTTTGCCACTCATTTTAAAAACACATTTTTTTTGTACCACACAATGAAACATATCCAGTATTAAGGAAAATATCTTCTATATACTGCTGATAAAATGGAAGTTCAAATTTAGTTTAAATAATAAAAAAAATACCTGGTCTCTGAAGAAATGTACAAGAAAATCTTCAATTTTTGATAAATTCTTAGTTAACACATTTTAAACATATCTAATGACATATGAATATGGTCTGCTGGATATTATACCGATATTTAAATTCTATTTAATTCCTTAAAATTTAAAATGCTTTTATAATAACCAACAGATTGTGGAGTGCATCAAAGACAAATGCTGTGCAAAACCAAGAAGCATGTATTTCAGCATGGTTACAGGAGGGTTTCTTCCTCCTCTACCTCAAACAGGTGATGGACTTCAGTCTCTAGAACAAGGAACAGATGGAACATTGCACAAGTTTCCATCCCTTTTTTGCATCTCAAAATCAGAAAGTGAGCAGCATTCTTCCCTGGTCTGCAAATACCTTATGTCACACATGACCACTGTCAGTTCAATCTGTGCTTAGTGACATGATATGCAATGTATAACACATATAATTTGCCTCTCTGGTCATGCAGTGCAGCCACTCTGTATAGCCACTCTGCATCAGTTTCAAGAGTGGCTACTCATAGGCAATCTGAGATGATGGTCATAATCATGAATGAAGAGAATGAAGAGAATGGAGAGAGTGCAGATTGACTTGATGAAAAGGAACTCAATTTGAATGGAATATCTCTTCCAGATAATGATGATCTCAGTGGGCCTAGTTTTCTAGTTTGTTCCATGAAGGAGCATTTTATAATGCCATGATAGGAAGAGAAAATTATGAAATAAATTCACAAGATGAGATGCCAACAACTTTATTCCTTGGATATTAAGTATTTTTCATAGCCATTATTTTCTTTTGAGTAAAGACTTCCAGAAAACTAAACTTAGATTCTTCAAGATATTTTTTTAAAGTAATAAATAATTCGGAATGCAGAGTTGATGCATGTTTTCTAAACAAAGTGATTTCAAACCAATTTTATTTTTGAACATTTTTATTGGGGGCAGGGAGATCTTTCTGATGTCATATATGGGGGAGGATGAGTTTTTGTGATGAAATGTAATAAGATGGAGGGGGTAAAAAAATCAGCCAAAACTGCATGATGTCAGATATGGATGAAAAGAAAGTTAACAGGTCAATAAGGGGCCATAACTCTGCAAAATTATGTCGAATGCTAACCAAAAAACTCGGTGAAAGCCTCATCAATACTCTACAATGGCCTCTTGATGTGTCAAAAAGATTCAACCTCCAAGGTCAGAGTTTGGGGGTGAGAACACTTTGTTTTTATAATTACATATATTTTACAGAAGGGGGAATGGACATATTGTCGTAGGTTTTACAACTCAAAAACATGCTTACTCAGTAACTATACAGTGAAACATTTCCTAGCAAACACACACACAAAACTGGTTATTACAGTCTAAAAATGTTCATACTCATTCCATTATATAATTTTTCAAAAGGTTTTTACGCCTGCATCTATTTCATTGACGGCTGTTACATTAGAACATCAGATAGGGGTGGGAGGAGGGCATTTGACAATAGCCATGAGTATGTATTGTATAATTAAAATTAGTTTTATCCCCCGCAAAAACTACACTTTAATAGCAGCAATAGCATACCCATGGATATTGTTTAGCTGAATTTGTCAGTAAGAAGGGTTGGCTGATGCTCCATTAAACTGACAAAAAAAAGCAGAAAATGGAAAATACTCACCATTGGTGGAGAGGTTCTTGTTATGGAAAGTTGCTGTTTCTTGGGACGACATGTTGTGCCATAATGATGGGTCCCAGAGAAAAGATGCATGCGCCTTGTTCTGATAACGAGCTGAGGTAAAAGGAGGAAAAGGTAGTATGGGAATGCCAAAATGCTGCCTTAATGATGTCCTCCAAGGAGGAGAGATTAAGGTAGGCCCATGAGGTAGCAACAGATCAAACCTCATGGGCTTTAAGCTTCATAAAGGAAAGATCTCGAGGGCAATTCACATTGACCATGCTATCTGGACAACAGTGATGGGTCAAGAAGTCAATGTGAAGGATCTATGTTGATAATCCAACAAGTCCACAGAAGAAATGAGGCCTCCAAAAGGACTCTCAGCTTTAAGCAAAGCAGCCCTAAGGATGTCTTTATTGTGCTCAAGAAGTACCTTTGAAGAGTCCTAGGCAACATCACAGTGGATTTGAAGAAGTTCCACCAACAAAGCCATAGAAACAGAAAATGCATGCTGAGATGTCTTGGCCACAGCTTCCAGCATGGATTGAAGGGCAGCTGGGTTCAAGGATGCTTCCCTCAGCATACTAAAAGAAGCAGCTGAGAAGAGATTGGCGTGAGAAGCTATGGTGACAAGCAATCAAACCTTCTGTTCCATAGTTTCAATGTCTTTAACAGGAAGGTGTGCCCAGGCTCCATTTGAAATACCCAACTTGACCACACTGGCATCAAGTTGGGGAGGTTTTGTTGGCCACTTTGGGGAATGTACCCGACAGCTGGCAGAAGAGACCAAGGGTCACAACATTGAGGAGGGAACAGTCCACCCTCAATGCTGTCGATTAATATTTTAGTCTGTTGAAACCTCAGCAATTTCCTCAATCAAAGAAGAATGAGGAAGGAGAATGAGGTCTGGATGAGGTTGAGCCCCTGAGATTTTTTCCAGGGTGGTGGCAGTGCATCTCCTTGTTAATGGGAGGCAGCGACAAGCTATGAGAAGAGCAGTGCATCTCCTGTAAGGGAGGTAGCAACATGCTATGGAATGAGTGGTACATCTCTGTGGGAGGCAGCAACACACTGCTACATAGTCACTGAATTTCCTTAATGGAATGTAGCGACATGCTGGGAGAGGTATTCCAGTCAGAAGATCCCTTATTTTCAGTAACAGAGAAACCATAAAATACTGAGGAAGAAGGAGAATGAAGTTTATTCTTTCACTGATAAGTGTGGCCGGAGTCTGTATGATTCCAGCTTTCTGCTGACCATGATTTACAAAATGTGCAACAATTTTTCCTTGTACATTTGGAACATTTACTACAGTCTGGATGAGTGTCCCAGGAAAATTTCTTGTGGCCACACTTTCCCATAGACTGAGTTGACATTATTCCTTAGTATAGTAAATAAATTAATAAATTTCTTATGTCTTAGAACTCACCTTGTTTGTATGTACTGCATATGGAGTACACCCATGTGATCTCTATAGATGTAGTAAACCGTAGCATAAAATTATGTCTTTTTCCATGTAAGACAGAGAGTTCTCAGAGTTTTATACAATTTTTATTGAGAAAATGAAGTATATATAAATACAATAACAATGTCAATAAAATTCAATGCGTTGAATTAAATATCTAGTATAGATACCGTATATGATGTGGCTCCTGCAGAGTCAATCAAAACTAATGAACATGCAGCATCTAATGAGCACACTGTCATTATTCTTTGCATAAATGACTTACTGACACCTAGATATAAAATGATAATAAGTGCATCTTACCCCTGCGGGTGTACACCCACTTAAACCCAAGTCCCTGGAAGAATCAAAACTGAAGGGAAATGGTTACCACATAAATATGAATGGATAATGTAACACCATTAGACATAATTATTGAGAAGCCCGGTCGTAACTGTGGTGTTTTATCACATCAATTTCCTTGAAAAAGATGAGCTAGCTGTGCTTGTTTTGCACATAACATAGCAGGTACAAATGAGCTGCATGAGGAGTTGCATCATACTGACAATTCTTCACCCTAAGGGAGGATGTATGCATATCAAACGTACGGTACATTTTTTTCAGCATGAAAAGAAAGCTAAACAATAGCCATGGGTAAGCTATTGCTGCTATTAAATTCATAATGAGTGATCCAAGCTCAAGACTGTTTCTGGACCTACATGTGTTTGAAACATGTGCTTTCAATTCCACACCAAAGAGTCAGGTGCTAATTTTAGTAATGAGTGTTCCAAACTTAAGACTGTTAAAGGACTGAAATTCCATCAATAAAACAATGTCTCTATCTTTTCCACTTACAACTAATATAAGCTCTCAAAAGATTCTTTTTCTACAAAATAACTTTTATTATTAACCAATCCTGGTCAGCCTAACCTATACATTCTCTATTTTTGGTTCACCCATTTCCAGGCTGGTTCCCATTTTTCCATACAATTAGTACCGTGTGTCCAATATCCACCCTTGATTTTCTTGACAGCCCTAGGAATGTTCAATACATAAGTAAGCAATGTGCATAGTTCTGTTTGTCAAAGGTTACATTAGTGAATATTACATTATATTACAAGTTCATGTTCACCTACACAGCAATGGTCAATTTCAGGCAACATTTATGTATTTCAGCTTTATTGAAGAAAATCAGAAAAAAATATTAAAATACAGCTGTCCAATAAGAATCACCTTTTTCAATATCAACATTTATCTCTCTTCAATTTAATGCTGAAATAGATTATCAGCCATGTCATATTATGTAATTAATAAGTAAAAGGTCAAAGTGACAATCTATACATACATGTATTATTACAGAAAAGGAGATTTAAATGACATAAATTACCTAAAATTCCCCACAGAAGACATATACTTTCAAATTAAAGTAAGGTAGGCATAAGTCTATTAAACTACAAAATATGAAGTTTCAAAACATTTACTGAAAGAAATTAGTGGGATGCAAAGTCATGAGAGGTAATCACCATTAAGCATGGTGGAAGAAACCAAAGTGATCATATCTGAAACATTATGTTTCAAAACACAACTAGGAAATATCATATTGCTCACCATAATTACTCAGTAAATGGTAAATTGTATAACTTTATATATGTAATTGCACTGATATAAACCATTGTGCAAAACACTCCACCTAACATAGTCAAATCTACACACTGTACCCCATCCCCTCTTCTTGGCAACAGTTGATATGTCTGAATATGTGTTTAATATCCAAATGAAAGTCACTCTGTGGTTTACAAAAGGTATTAATTTTGCTCCTTATCCACAAATGGAACCATATGATTGCATTTATAGTAAAGTAAATTGCACATGTATATGTGAGTCACTGTATTTCTGTAGCTTCTACAGGACTCACGGTACTAATTCAGTTCCCATAGTAAACCTATGCAAACACCATGATATTAAAGATTCAATAACTTAAGATTTTTGAGTGCTCATGATTAAACCTATATTTATCAGTATAGATGAAACCTGGATGACAGCTTCTGTGTAGAGAAAAGGATACGAGCTGTGGCATTTTCTGGACCTACATGTGTTTTGAAACATGTGCTTTCAAATTCCACACCAAAGAGGCAGGTGCTAATTTTAGTAATGAGTGTTCCAAACACAAAACTTAAAAACTGAAATTCCATCAAGAAAACAATGCCTCTATTTTTTCAGTTACAATTGGGATAAGCTCTTAAAAGATTCGTTTTCCTACAAAATAACTTTCATTATCAACCAATCTTGGCCACCCAAACCCATATACACTCTGTGGTATGTTCACTCATTTCAAGGTTGGTTCCCATTATTTCATACAGTTTGTACTGTGTATCATAGATAGGTACACTGGCACTAATTCCCTATTAAGCAATCAATAAACAAAGCTAATATCATGCCACATTATAAGAAATTAAAGGTTAATTACCCTTATTGATTTTATCAATGCCTTCTGGCAAGTAAATTTAAACTGGCTGTACCTGCCACTTACAATAACAATGTCATTTTTAATTTGTATGTGGTTGATATTAGGTCAAAATGTATCCTCAACATAATTTTTGACCTCATGATCCCATAAAGGGGCAGAACCCATGGTCAGAAACAGTACTGTGAGTGTATTTGAAGGTGTTATATGCAAAGCACAAAGTTAATTGATAAAGGCATTATGGAAATGTAAGTGATGAAATAAACTTGAAACAGAAATGTTAACCAAAATGTGTCCCCATTATTATTTTTGACCCTTACCTACCTACCCTGTCAAAAACTGAAAACATATTTGTAACCAAAGCTATCCATAGATACATCCACAGATAAATACACAAATGAACAACCTAAGCGCTATATGCCCACATCTTATTAGCATAAAAAAGAAAGCAAATGAATAAATGACAGAAAACAATCATGGCCAACAATAGGGGGTAAAGATCTTAAAATAAAAAAGAAATACATCATTCTTTATTCTTGCCTTATGTAATAATAAGGAGAGATATACAAGCAGTACCTGATACTGAGATAGACAAGCAGTACCTGATACTGAAATGTACAAGCAGTACCTGGTATTGAAATATACAAGCAGCCTGATAGTGAGATATACAAGCAGTACTTGATACTGAGATGTACAAGCAGTACCTGATATTGAAATATACAAGCAGTACCTGATATTGAGATGTACAAGCAGTACCTGATACTGAAATATACAATCAGTACCTGATATTGAGATGTACAAGCAGTACCTGATATTGAGATATACAAGCAGTACCTGATATTGAAATATACAAGCAGTACCTGATACTGAGATGTACAAGCAGTACCTGATACAGAAATATACAAGCAGTACCTGATATTGAGATGTACAAGCAGTACCTGATATTGAGATATACAAGCAGTACCTGATACTGAGATATACAAGCAGTACCTGATACTGAGATGTACAAGCAGTACCTGATACTGAGATGTACAAGCAGTACCTGATACTGAAATATACAAGCAGTACCTGATATTGAGATGTACAAGCAGTACCTGATATTGAAATATACAAGCAGTACCTGATACAGAAATATACAAGCAGTACCTGATATTGAGATGTGCAAGCAGTACCTGATATTGAGATATACAAGCAGTACCTGATACTGAGATATACAAGCAGTACCTGATACTGAGATGTACAAGCAGTACCTGATACTGAGATGTACAAGCAGTACCTGATACTGAAATATACAAGCAGTACCTGATATTGAGATGTACAAGCAGTACCTGATATTGAAATATACAAGCAGTACCTGATACAGAAATATACAAGCAGTACCTGATATTGAGATATACAAGCAGTACCTGATACTGAGATATACAAGCAGTACCTGATACTGAGATGTACAAGCAGTACCTGATACTGAGATGTACAAGCAGTACCTGATACAGAAATATACAAGCAGTACCTGATATTGAGATGTACAAGCAGTACCTGATATTGAAATATACAAGCAGTACCTGATACTGAGATATACAAGCAGCCTAATACTGAGATATACAAGCAGTACCTGATACTGAGATGTACAAGCAGTACCTGGTACTGAAATATACAAGCAGTACCTGATATTGAAATGTACAAGCAGTACCTGATATTGAAATATACAAGCAGTACCTGATACTGAGATATACAAGCAATACCTGATACTGAGATGTACAAGCAGTACCTGATATTGAAATATACAAGCACCCTGATACTGAGATATACAAGCAGCCTGATACTGAGATATACAAGTAGTACCTGATACTGAGATATACAAGCAGCCTGATATTGAGATATACAAGCAGTACCTGATACTGAGATATACAAGCAGCCTGATATTGAGATATACAAGCAGTACCTGATACTGAGATATACAAGCAGCCTGATACTGAGATATACAAGTAGTACCTGATACTGAGATATACAAGCAGCCTGATACTGAGATATACAAGCAGTACCTGATACTGAGATATACAAGCAGTACCTGATACTGAGATATACAAGTAGTACCTGATACTGAGATATACAAGCAGTACCTGATACTGAGATATACAAGTAGTACCTGATATTGAAATATACAAGTAGTACCTGATACTGAGATATACAAGTAGTACCTGATACTGAGATATACAAGCAGCCTAATACTGAGATATACAAGCAGTACCTGATACTGAGATGTACAAGCAGTACCTGATACTGAAATATACAAGCAGTACCTGATATTGAGATGTACAAGCAGTACCTGATATTGAAATATACAAGCAGTACCTGATACTGAGATATACAAGCAATACCTGATACTGAGATGTACAAGCAGTACCTGATATTGAAATATACAAGCAGCCTGATACTGAGATATACAAGTAGTACCTGATACTGAGATATACAAGTAGTACCTGATACTGAGATATACAAGCAGCCTGATATTGAGATATACAAGCAGTACCTGATACTGAGATATACAAGCAGCCTGATATTGAGATATACAAGCAGTACCTGATACTGAGATATACAAGCAGCCTGATACTGAGATATACAAGTAGTACCTGATACTGAGATATACAAGCAGCCTGATACTGAGATATACAAGCAGTACCTGATACTGAGATATACAAGCAGCCTGATACTGAGATATACAAGTAGTACCTGATACTGAGATATACAAGCAGCCTGATACTGAGATATACAAGTAGTACCTGATATTGAAATATACAAGTAGTACCTGATACTGAGATATACAAGTAGTACCTGATACTGAGATATACAAGTAGTACCTGATACTGAGATGTACAAGCAGTACCTGATATTGAAATATACAAGCAGTACCTGATACTGAAATATACAAGCAGCCTGATACTGAGATATACAAGTAGTACCTGATACAGAGATATACAAGCAGTACCTGATACTGAGATGTACAAGCAGTACCTGATATTGAAATATACAAGCAGTACCTGATACTGAGATGTACAAGCAGTACCTGATACTAAGATGTACAAGCAGTACCTGATACT
The DNA here is from genome assembly GCA_028554795.2 of Sinohyriopsis cumingii. Taxonomy (NCBI): domain Eukaryota; kingdom Metazoa; phylum Mollusca; class Bivalvia; order Unionida; family Unionidae; genus Sinohyriopsis; species Sinohyriopsis cumingii. The sequence continues at coordinate 28,076,003 of CM068824.1, forward strand.
GAGATATACAAGCAGTACCTGATATTGAGATATACAAGCAGTACCTGATATTGAGATATACAAGCAGCCTGATACTGAGATATACAAGTAGTACCTGATACTGAGATATACAAGCAGTACCTAATAATAAGGTGAGATATACAAGCAGCAACTATCAAGCAGAACATGACAAAAGATCAATAAAAGAAATGTATTATGTTGGAGTGTTATCTAAAGTTTTCCCTATTTACAATCTCTATTTACAGCAATCATTCCTAAAGAGCTATTATTTAAAGTTTGGACAAAATACATTCTTGGTGAACTTAATATTTTTTCATGACTAACATTGAGTTTAGAAAATGTACTCTATAAATATCATGACCGCTCTGATGAACTGTACAGTAGCAATATAATTTTTCAAACAATGTACACAGCACAGTGTTTTTTGTTGTTATTTATTTTTTCATTAATCACTAAAATTGCATTTAGTTGCATTAAACATTAGTATTCAGTTTCTTACAATTTCTTAATATCACTCTTTATCTTTTAATCTTTTGCAAATCTCTCAAACCATTATCTCTGCATTAGCAAGTTCAAAGTTAAAAAAACTGCATCACTTCTATACCAAGTATCATGATTAGGTAAGGCTTACTTGAAGTTTGATGAGGTTAAAATTTCTCCACAAGTATCATAATTAGGTAAGGCCTACTTGAAGTTTGATGAGGTTAACACTTCTACACAAGTATCATGATTAAGTAAGGCCGACTTGAAGTTTGATGAGGTTAACACTTCTACACAAGTATCATGATTAGGTAAGGCCTACTTGAAGTTTGATGAGGTTAACACTTCTACACAAGTATCATGATTAAGTAAGGCCGACTTGAAGTTTGATGAGGTTAACACTTCTACACAAGTATCATGATTAGGTAAGGCCTACTTGAAGTCTGATGAGGTTAACACTTCTACATAAGTATCATGATTAAGTAAGGCCAACTTGAAGTCTGATGAGGTTAACACTTCTACATAAGTATCATGATTAAGTAAGCCCTACTTGAAGTCTGACGAGGTTAACACTTCTACACAAGTATCATGATTAAGTAAGGCCAACTTGAAGTCTGATGAGGTTAACACTTCTACATAAGTATCATGATTAAGTAAGGCCTACTTGAAGTTTGATGAGGTCAACACTTCTATACAAGTATCATGATTAGGCAAGGCCTACTTGAAGTTTGATGAGGTTAACACTTCTACACAAGTATCATGATTAGGTAAGGCCTACCTGAAGTTTGATGAGGTTAACACTTCTACATAAGTATCATGATTAAGTAAGGCCAACTTAAAGTTTGATGAGGTTAACACTTCTACACAAGTATCATGATTAAGTAAGGCCTACTTGAAGTCTGATGAGGCTAACACTTCTACACAAGTATCATGATTAGGTATGGCCTACTTGAAGTTTGATGAGGTTAACACTTCTACACAAGTATCATGATTAAGTAAGGCCTACTTGAAGTTTGATGAGGTTAACACTTCTACACAAGTATCATGATTAAGTAAGGCCTACTTGAAGTTTGATGAGGTTAACACTTCTACACAAGTATCATGATTAAGTAAGGCCTACTTGAAGTTTGATGAGGTTAACACTTCTACACAAGTATCATGATTAGGTAAGGCCTACTTGAAGTTTGATGAGGTTAACACTTCTACATAAGTATCATGATTAGGTAAGGCCTACTTGAAGTTTGATGAGGTTAACACTTCTACACAAGTATCATGATTAAGTAAGGCCTACTTGAAGTTTGATGAGGTTAACACTTCTACATAAATATCATGATTAAGTAAGGCCTACTTGAAGTCTGATGAGGTTAACACTTCTACGCAAGTATTATGATTAGGTAAGGCCTACTTGAAGTTTGATGAGGTTAACACTTAAAAAAAAGTATCATGATTAGGTAAGGCCTACTTGATGAGGTTAACACTTCCACCACAGTAGCATGATTAGGTAAGGCCTACTTGAATTTTTAAGAGGTTAACACTTTCATAGTAAATAATTAGTGAATTACATGAGAGAATTTTATAGGAAACATGAATTTGGGGTTTACAATCTAGTGTTGGAGATTCAAAATGAAGTTGAGAACATACCACTCTATATTTGACCTTTAAATTAGAACTTAGCTATGAGCAGAAATTTGCTAAATCCAGTATGTACAAAATTGTCATACTGTATGGAATAAGCAGCATTCTTAGAATCAAATATTTTAACAAATCTAAACACTTCATTTGACAATAAAGACATGTACGGTGAAAGAAAGACCGTTCAGGCCAATCTTTGTATTTTTTTTCTAGAACCATTTGCTTCCCACTTGTGGATTAAAATATACTTAATTGCCTTTTGTTTGGAAAACCAGTAATTGTTCTCAAATGTGCAAAGAATTTCATTTACCTCCTTCTAATTCCTCTGAAATGTCATCAGTTCTGTATGGGGAACCAATTATAAGATCATCAAAACCATCACTGTTTAGGTCAGAAAACTGAAATAAAATACATTAAAATTTGTTTTGACTAACCACTTCTATGAGTAACCACATGTCTTGAGAGACCAGAGTTTCAATGCATTAATCTACTGGTTATATAGGGTTATGAACTGTCATAAGAAACCACCTGTCTTGAGACCATGAATTTTTGACAGAAGGGTTGGTGTTTCAAGAGATGTTCTACTGTAATATTAAAATAACAAATATCAATAACAACCAACATATTCACTTTCATCATGGTAATCATGTGACATCACTTTCATCATGGTAATCATGTGACATCACTTTCATCATGGTAATCATATGACAAATAAAGGAATAGATCTAAAGTACCATCAGCTTTGCAGTGTAATAAACCTACCCAGTAAGTTTAGTGCCTTTATGATGTGAAGCTAATATCCCACACTGATTATGAATTCATACATACTAATCAAGTTATTGCTAAACACAACCATCATAGATCAATACATCAATACAATGTACAGCTAACTAAAACCATCACAGATCAGTATAATGTACAGCTAAACACTTCAAAGAACAACAGAAAACAAAATGATAGTCCAAAATAAGAGCCTTGTTCTTCAAAATGTTAACTTGGAATGAAAGTTGATGGCAAAGTCAGCTTAGTTCTGTTTTTCAAAAATGTTAACCTGGAGTGAAGTTGATCACAAAGTCAACATAGTTCTATTTTTCAAAAACTCAAGCTAGCAACAGTCTTATGTTCCACATACATTAGCCAAGCCTGAAATAATGTGCATTAATTTTATAATTTCATAGGCATCATAATTTATTGTTTTGGGAATGGTGAAATTTTTGTCACTACTTAAATTGTACTTTGGGGCAGGTGCCCTATTGTTTCTATAGGAGTATCATTGTACATTAGATCTTTAAATCTGTGGGTTCTATTGTTTCTATAGGAGCGTCACTGTACATTGGATCTTTAAATCTGTGGGTTTTATTGTTTCTACAGGAGCACCACTGTATATTAGATCTTTAAATCTGTGGGTTCTATTGTTTCTATATGAGCATCACTGTACATTGGATCTTTAAATCTGTGGGTTCTATTGTTTCTATAGGAGGATCATTATACATTGGATCTTTAAATCTGTGGGTTCTATTGTTTCTTCAGGAGAATTATTTTTCATTGGGTCTTTAAATCTGTGGGTTCAAGCAACCTTGAAATCTATGAAAATTGGCACCCCAAGAAATATCAATAATTTACAATATACCAAAAGTAATGCATACCATAACTTTATGTCCAAATCTGCTATATCTCCTGTCTCCCTCAAATCGGGACCGTGTAAAGGGGTTTCCACCACTGATGTTGACCAGATGTACAGCCCCAGTCTGGGAGAAGGTCATGGGAATCCCAGCTATTTTCCCCTCCACAGACTCACCAGGTAGCCCAACTGCCAGCATGTAGGACCCATCAGGATAGGGCATCCCTACATCTAGGCTGAACCCTAACTGTTCAAATTCTGTTGTCCCATGGAACTCTACTGGCAATCCAGGACTCGGTCCAAGTCCATAATAGGTCACACTGCCAACTGTTTGTGTGTCATTTAAATCATAGGAGCAGTCTGATCTGAAACAAGAAGGTCTTGTGTAGTACTAAGTAGTCAAAGATTACTGGCTGATATAGCACAGTGTTGTATTGAGTAGTCAAAGATTACTGGCTGATATAGCACAGTGTTGAATTAAAAGTAGCAAAAGAGGGCTGAGCTCTGTGTTGTATTAAGTAGTCTAAGAAGGCTGGTCTATACATCACTGTGTAGTAGTAAGCAGTCAAAATGGGCTAGTTGATACAGTTCTGTGTAGAAACAAGAAGGTCTTGAATAACAGTCCAAACTGTATTAAGTAGACAAAGAGGGCTGGTTGATAGAGTTCTGACTAGTATTAAGTAGTCCAAGAGAGCTGGTCCATACTGCTCTGTGGAGCATTAAGTAGTCAAAGATTACTGATTGATACAGCACAGTGTTGTATTAAGTAGTCAAAGAAGATGGTCGATACAGCACTGTGTAGTACTAGGAAGTCAAAGAGGGCTGGTTGATATGGCACTGTGTAGTATTAAGTAGTCAATGAGGGCTGGTTGATACAGTTCTGTGGAGTATTAAGTAGTCAAAGAGGGCTGGTTGATACAGTTCTGTGGAGTATTAATTAGTCAGAGAGGGCTACTCGATACAGCTCTGTGCAGTATTAAGTAGTCAATGAGGCTGGTTGATACAGCTTTGCATAGCAAAACAGTACCTCAAGGATAAGAGGAAAGTGTCTGCATACATAAGTTTTTGAGAAAAGCAACCATATATTCTCACTTCTAAGTCTTGCACAGACCCAGATCTGGTGGTGCATTATGCAATAGCAGATCAAGGTCTCTAAACTCTGTAGTTGGACTAGACTTATAAGCAAATTTATAAGGTAAATGTCAGTGTACATGAATGTATATCCATCTCTGCTTTCTTACGTGAATTCACAATGTTTACTGGGTGCCAAACTTCATGGATTTTGTATTACCAGAAACAATGAATCTAACAGGACCTCCCAAATCTATATATTTAAGTACAAACAAATACGTATATTTTCCCCAAGCCATGAAATCTGATAACACAAAAATAAATGAATTCACAGCATCTATCTATTCCTGCCTGCCTGCCTGTCTATGCATATCACTTTCCCCTAGTGATTGTCTTCTGTGCATGAAAAATCTGAACCTATAACTTGTTTGTGCTGACAATTTCAAAAATGTATTTCATGGGTTTTTGCTTATTCAGGAAATTAATCTAATATCATACATTTGTTTCTCAGGAAATATTATCAACTACAAATTTTAGTGGTGGTATATGTATATGTATAAATATATATATATATGAATGTGTGTGTGTATGCCTTGTATGTGTATACATGATTACTTTTTGGCATCAATGTGCTAATTTATCATACTTATCATACCTATGCATATATAATACGCTGTAAAATAAAAAACCAAAATTAATTATGCTACTAGTTAGGAATGAATTAAAACCAATGTAAGTTCAGGAACTGCCCACTTACTTCTTACAGATGCGGAAATCTGTCTGGCTCATGAATATATATGGACGTCCAAATTTGGTGTGAACTTTCATGTCATAACCAAACCAACCATAATCCTGAAAAGAAACAATACAAAATGATCTGATTACCTTGCTACATTGCATGCAATAATGTAGATATTTCTGTACCTTCATTCAATGTCGGAATTATTCAGTGAAAAAACTTTCATATTTTTCATCACAGTTATTAACCACACAGTAAATTTCATTTATCAAGTTCATGTTTTATTGGTTTATTTGGGTATACATATTCAGACTACTTTAATAATAGTTAAATCTTCACTTTCTCCAGGTGTAGGTACAAGTGATGTCTCTTTGCAATAGGTTACAGGTCATTTGCAGTAGCAAATACATTAAACTTAAAGTCATGTTCAGTATCATTTGCCAGGAAAAATAATATATGCAAACAAATATGCAAGAATTTGGTCTCAATTTACTCTGAGTATAAACTTGTACACATCATGCCTAAATTTCTTCTGTATTTCAACAAATAATTGCCAAATGCATTTTAACAGATATTTAATAACCCAGAATGACCACTTATTTCTGAAATGTTTCAATGTAAAAAAGATGTTTGTTGATGTTAATGGTGGTTGAAGTGTTAATTCTTGTATTGGCTTAGGATACCATGTAAACAATGATTTAAGTAAAGATAACTACTATATGTTTGGGGATTTTTTTGGCCTTTCAAGTATGAAGATACATATTACTGATACACGTTCATTCTAAAAAATGTTATTGCTTATATTTAATTATATGCAATTACTTGGTTTCCAGTGACTTGTCCCAGAGTTTCCACCTCTATCTCCTTTATTCCTGTAAAAAAGAGAGAAACAATAATCAAGCTCAACGTATATGCTTCAATATCAAGTTTTTTGTGTATTTCATCATTGAAAGGTGGTAAATATAAGTTGCTACAGCCTCCAATAATGTATTCTAACTAGATATACCCGGTCAGATTCAGGAATGACATCAATGGACACTCAGATAAAAAGGTCAAACAGTCACCAATAATGTATTCCAATTGGATGAAACCAGTCAGGTTCAGGAATAACAATGGGCAGCCAACTAAACAGGTACAAAAAACATATTTTGTGTGTATATCTACTCTTTTAAAAAAGAATTTTTCATTATTACCTCAGATTCTCGTCCCTGCAAAAGTAGGTGTATTTTCCAGAAAGGGTTGGGTTGGGAAACAACGTATCTCAAAAAAGACACCCCAGCCCAACATTGGAGTGGGCTAAGAACACACTGGAATAGCTTATAGCACTTACAATTTATGTAATAAAAACAAAATTAAAACTTCTTATTAATGATTCTAAGGTTAAATAAGTTTAGATCATTATTTTCTTTAATTACAGGCTAGTTGTACCAATAATTAAAAGGAGTAATTAGTACATTTGAAAGAGATGAAAGCAATCAAATATATCGACTCTTTTGCTTGTGTTCCTTTTATTACTTTTAACCTCAACCTCCTGCCAATAGGCTGCACCCAGGATCTGAAACCTAACTTGTTATTCACTCATCTTAGTTTAATATGGGAGACCCAAGTGGGCCTTGTATCACTTACCTGGAATACAGTGGTCTTAAAAGCAAGTGCAATAGTAATAAGGCAGGTAAGCTGGTATGAAGACTCCCATGTCAAGTTAATTTCTAGATAATTTTATTTGGTTGAAATTGGTAGTATGTGACATGCTGTTTAACTGTTTTTTTACTTCGTGTAATTTCAGATAAGCTAGTTGTTGTATTAGCAAGATAGGATACATCAGAATTGGTCTTATAAGTTTTGGCAGTTGTATTGTTATATGAAGCCTTTATATATATATATATATATATATATATATATATATATTAGTACCAATGAATAACTTGATAGGAGATGGGTATCATTTGTAGTATTTTACTTGGTTGCTATGGAGCCACAAATGTTGCCAAGGCAGCCATCCTAAATACATTTTTAGCACAGCATAAGAATATCATGTTTAATCAAAACTGTTTAAGTCATTCTGAATTGGTCAGAAATGTTTTTTTTAAACCTAGTTTCTATAGAAAGACTCACTGATATGAGTTCCAACCCAAACAAATTCTGGTAGGGCATGTCTTAGGACTCTTTCCTACCAAGTTTGATAAAAAAATGGGCCCAACCATTCTGTAGGTGAAATAACAAAAAAGGCCTTTTCATCTGGCTGCCATGGAACCACATTATTTCTAGGGAATAATGTAGAGCATTATTCTGGTAGAACATGTCACTGAAAAATTCCAACTATGCTGGATTATAACTGGCTCAGACATTCTGAACATGTTAAAAATAGGTTTTACACCAAGTTGCAATGGAAGCCACACTACCCTGGAAACAAATTTAATATAACATGGCAAATGAATTGTTCCAAGTTTAATCAAAACTGAATCAGCCTTTCCACAGAAGAAGCTGAAAATAGGTTTTTCACATGGTTACTGCAAAATACTGTTGAAAGCGAGCAACCCTGTCTGATAAAGCTAAAGGTAAAAACATTCTGACCAAGTTTGAACAAATATGAATCAGTCATTATGGAGAAAAAATTAAATTAGATTTTAAATATTATTGCAACAAAAGCCACATGTTTGCCAAAGGAGCCATCCCAAAATCAATTCTAAATGAACAAGTCTTAAGAAACAGTCTTCCTATATTTGTTTCAAATGGGTTCAGTTGTTCAGCAGAAGAAGCTGAAACTAGGTTATTCACCTGATTGCTATAGAAGCCATACTGTTGCTAGGAGAAGACAATTTACAGACCACGGTAATTTGGAACTTCTCCAATACTGAGTGCTGACAGCACCATACTGTTCACTGACAAAGAAAAGATACTTCAGAGATGGGCAGAACATCTCAATGGCATCCTCAATCAACAGTTATCTATCAGCGAAAAGGCGACCAACTGACTGCCCCAAATGGGAATCAACATCAATTGCTGATCCTCCAAGGTGGACTTACAATGTGAAAGCAATTGACCTGCTGTAAAATGGCAAAGTACCTGAAGCAGATGCTATACCAGCATAAGTCTACAAAGTTGGAGGCTCACACATGGCACATAGAGCAATGGAACTTTTCCAGTTAATGTGGAATCAAAGAACAATACCCCAGTAGTACCAGGATGCATCCATCATCCACCTGTACAAGTGGAAAGGCATCCATACCCTACTGATGAAATTGCAGTTGAGATGAGCAGGCCATATCACCAGGATGTCAGAAGTATGACTATCTAAGAAGATCTATACCAAGCTAAAGGAGGAAATGTGATTTTCAGAGTGGTCAGAAGAAATGCTTCAAAAATTCCCTCAAGTCATCCTTGAAACTTCAACAAAGAAGGTCTTGGAAAGATCACACATGGGATCACTCGACTTGGCAGAGTCTCATCCCTACCAGAGCGACAGACTTTGAATGGAGGAGAACTGCAGAGATAGTGCATAGTTCAGCAATTCTATGATGGCATTCTCTTCATGTCATGGATGATTGCAAGTCATATGAACCATTCCCAGTCACCAATGGAATCAAGCAAGGCTGTGTGTTGGCCCCAACCTTCTTCAGTATGATGTTCCTGTCATGCTCACTGATGTCTTCCATGACTATGAAACTTGAATCAACATCAGATACTGGCCTGACGATAAGCTATTCAATCTGATAAGACTAAAGGCAAAGACAAAGTTACAGGTAGTGACTGTTCATGGTCTTTTACTTGCTGACTGTTCATCATCTGCTACTAGCTGACTGTTCCCTGAATGCCGAATCTGAGTCTGGCATGCAACACAGTATGGACCATTTCTCTTCATCTTGCAACAAGTTTAGTCTCATTATCAAAAAGACAGAAGCGTTACATCAATCTGCACCTGGAAAGCCTTGCAGAAAGCCAACTATCAAAGTAAATGGCTAAACCCTCAGGACAGTGGACAAGTTCACCTGTCTCGGCAGCACACTATCATGTGCACTCCACATCAGTGATGAAATGGAATCAAAGCCAGAATGGCTAAAGAAAGTGTGGCCTTTAGCAAATCAGATGCAAATGTGTTGGAGAATAGAGGAACCAGTCCACAAACAAAACTTAAGATCTACAAAGCCATTGTGTTGCTGACCCTGCTGTATGCTTGTGAAGCATGGATAGTGAATGTACAGATGCCATGCCAAGAAGCTAAACCATTTTCGCATGAACTGCCTAAGGAAACTGATGCGGATAAGATGACAGGATAGGATCCAAGACACTGAGGTTCTAACATGGGCAGGCACAACAAGCATCCACACCCTTTTGATGAAATCACAGTTGAGATGAGCAAGATATATCACCAGGATGTCAGAAGTGTGACTAACAGAGAAGACTTTTGAATGGAGAAGAACTGCAGAGGCAGTGCAGAAGCACATAAATCTAAAACGTGCAGAACTTCCTCTATTGCTCAAGCAAACGCATTCTCCTGTACAGTGTGCCACAGAAAGTGCAGAGCACAGAAACCAAACCAATTAGTGTGGTGATGGTCATGGCCATCTTCGAGGTTGAACCATCCCAGAGAGTGTATCCTAATAAACATTCCTACTAAGTTTGATCACAACCAGTTCCACAAAAAGTTGACAAAAGGATTGTCATCTGGTTTCTATGGAAACCACAACAACCCCAAATATAATTTAAAAAAAACATATCCTAAGAAACATATCTACCAAGATTGATACAAATTGGCTCGGTTGTTCTGGAGAAGTTCAAAATAGGTTTTCAGGTATTTGCTATTGAAACCACACCACTGCTAGGGGAGCTACCCTGAATAAAATTTAAGTCAAGTATGTTCTATTGAATGATGGCAGATGACAGATGAAGGATACATAATGAATGTGGGGCTATGCCATAAGCTAACATGACCTTTCATGTAAAAAGATCTCCTCAATAGATGAAGGAAGAGTTCACATTAAGAATCTATGTTACCATTATAAATTTTACTTTTAGACAGACCACAAGGCATAGACAGAGTTAGGGTTAAAAGGAATATGGACAGACAAATGCACTGATTCATCAACAAGACCAACTACAATAAATACTGTATCTATGAATACAGTCAACCCTGTTGAAAGCAGGGAAATGAAAAATATGGTCTCCCATAAGACAGCTGGTTGCCTAATGGAGGTTTATTTTACAAATAATTTGGTTTAAAGGACATCAAAAATGTGATTGAGATAGATGACTATTTAATATACAAGACATTTAAGGCAAGTTAAACTGTAACAAAATAGAGAAACAAATTTTTTGTAATAAAATATGTTTCTTAAAGAATACTTACACAATCATAATACCTTAGGATAATAACTACTACCTTGTAAAATCAGGCCTTCCCATATACCACTTTTAGCTTAAAAAAAAGCTCAAAGTTGTCTGCCCATCTAGGTGGTGGTGGGGCAGACTGATCTCCCCTTGGTGCAGGGATTGGTGGCAATATCCCATGACTATCTCAGTTATTACTGGAGTGTAAGGCACATTTTCTGTATGGATGTAACTGCAGGGAGGCTGGTGTATGTGTATTATGACTGGGTAAGTATTTCTCTGATTTTGCCTGCCATCACTAATGCAATGAGGAAGCAGGTCTTGTATTAAAGTTGAGTAATGGATGCCCTTGAAAGTGGTCCAAATGGTGTCTTGTTCAACCAGGTTAGTATCCATGACAGTTCCACTTCGGGCACAGAGTGAATGTTTTTGGCCACATATAATCAAAGTTGTAGAGAAGGTGAGAAGTCTTTGTTTGTCCAATATCCTCTCTTCCATGATGGCAAAAGGTGTCAGTGATCGTGGAGTGGTAACCTTTTATCGTTTTTGGTGCCAACTTTTCTCTTCAAAGAGCCAGAGGAGGAAATTATCTACTTGAGGCAAATATGTCTTCAGGTTTACTGTGTGAAAATTTGCCATTTACCTTTATGTGCTTTCCGAATGGAGGGCCTCCTTGCTTGAGCGATTCTCTCCATGACTGATTATAAGAACTGTTTATTTTTTAGCGCCTGTTTAATATGATCCAGCCATGCAGGTTCAGTAACTCTGGATTGAGATAAACAACTGCTGCCATGGTTGATTGAGCAGATGAGGGAAAAGCTCAATTCTCCAGGGAGTTTCTGTTGTGAGACATGAGGTCATTGATGCACGATTTCTCCCATCTTAGTGGTGCAGTGAAATGAGGCAACACTCTGATTTCTTGCTTTCTGTATTACCATTGTAATCAGAAGTGTTGGAGGGTATGCGTATGCATCCAGGCTGTTCCAATCTATGGATAGAGTGTTGACTGCCTAACTTGTAATGGTATATCTTCCAAAAAGTTGATTCTGGGTTTTGCAAGGTCTCTCATGGCAAGAATGTGCTTCTTAGACAAGCGGAAGTAGTAACCAAGATATTCAAGGGATTTGCCACCAATCCCTATACCAAGGGGAGATCACTCTCACCAACCACCACCTAGGTGGGCTGATAACTTAGCTTTCTTTACTTAAAAGTGTTCTCTAGGAGGGCTGGATTTGCGAGGTAGTAGTAGTTCTCCAAAGGTATTATGACTGAGCAACATATTTAAAAAAGGAACAAATCAGTAGAATAGTTATATCTCTGAACATACCTGTATTTCCCTTTTCTGATATCAGGGCTGCCACAAACCCTCGTTGTTGGCCTAAGGCAGGGGCAAATGGGGTCCCAAGCAGCAGATCTGGGTGTCCATCATTATTCACGTCCCCTGTGGTCAGTGACCAACCAAGATTGCAATACATACTCTGTTTGATAGGAAAATAATATAGTGAGAAACAAAATTTCATTTTTATTAAAGGAGGCAAAACAAATATTTCATGAAAAGGAAAGAAAGTTTACTTTAAAAATAAATGTCTGTCTTGATGAAAAACCCTGCTGTAAGTCTACATATCCATATAGAACAAACACTGCTGACCCTGATCTATTATGGCATTAAGCAATATGAATCTACACAACCGACACTGGAACTGATGAAAATTAATAAACAAAGCACTTACCTTTCTACACAACTGACACTGGGACCTATAAAAGTTAATAAAGAAAGCACTTACCTTTCTACACATGACACTGGGGCTGATGGAAATTAATGAACAAAGCACTCACCTTTCTACACATGACAGTGGGACCAATGGAAATTAATAAACAAAGCACTTACCTTTTTACACATGACAGTGGGGCCAATGGAAATTAATAAACAAAGCACTTACCTTTCTCCACATGCCAGTAGGACCAATGGAAATTAATAAACAAAGCGCTTACCTTTCTACACATGACACTGGGACAGATGGAAATTAATAAACAAAGCACTTAAAATTAATAAACAAAGTGCTTACATTTCTACACATGACAATGGGACCAATGGAAATTAATAAACAAAGTGCTTAAAATTAATAAACAAAGTGCTTACCTTTCTACACATGACAGTGATATTGGCTTCATCAAGTTTTCCAGTCTTGGGATTTCCAAAGAAAATCTGTACCATCCCCTGCACAACAGATTGATTAATCCAAGTCATTAGTATAACAAGAGATTGTTTAATTCCAGTCATCAGTATTACAAGGTTAGTATAATTGCTATATTGTATGGCTGTAACCTATTGATGTCCTTTTTGTCTCTTAAAAGCTTGGTCAAGAATTTTAGCATAGGACTGGAGTTGTTTTTGTATAAATTGTTTTCCTTTTTGGATTTCCTATGATCTTAACCCCAAATGAATAGGAACATTTCATGTCTCAAATGAAAACCATCTACAAATTATAATCAAGGCATGTGGTATAAACTTTAGTAGTTTGTAGAATTGTTTCCTGCTTTCAGCCTCTGTGACCTTGACATTTAAACTCAAATTTAAATATACTTCTTATCTATAATGCAAGCCATTTACAATGCTAGGTGAAGGTGGCTGGTATATAAGACAAGTTATTGTGAGGAAACTGTTTCCATCTTTCAGTCTATGTGACCTTGACCTTTGACTTTTTGAAACCAAGATTTCTAGGTTTCTTACTTAATCCAAATGCCGACAGCCTAAAGAGTTAGTAATGGTAGAATGTGAAGAACTCTTTCATGTGTGCAAACATTATTGGGAACAAACACAGGTGTACAGAATTCTGGACTGAAGACCATATCATAAAATGGTACTCTCCACCTTGTAAAAGGTCCATAAAAACAGTACCAGGTTTTCATAACTAATGTGGAAGTAAGTTTATAAGCAATTCACTGATTGATTATAATCTTTCAAGATCAATGATGTAATAACTTATGAAAAATTGTATATATTCATGCTTAAAATGTTAGACACTGGATGAGTTCTGTTCTGAGTTAATGCTTTTTTCTAGTGTTTCTCCACATAAAAAAAGAATGTTAGTACATCTCATCATACTTAAACAATGTTATGCCTCATCAAACCTAAAGAATATTACTACATGTCATCATACCTAAAGAATGTTACTACATGTCATTATACCTAAAGAATGTTACTACATGTCATTATACCTAAAGAATATTACTACATGTCATCATACCTAAAGAATATTACTACATGTCATCATACCTACAGAATGTTACTACATGTCATTATACCTAAAGAATGTTACTACATGTCATTATACCTAAAGAATGTTACTACATGTCATTATACCTAAAGAATGTTACTACATGTCATCATACCTAAAGAATATTACTACATGTCATCATACCTAAAGAATGTTACTACATGTCATTATACCTAAAGAATATTACTACATGTCATTATACCTAAAGAATGTTACTACATGTCATTATACCTAAAGAATGTTACTACATGTCATCATACCTAAAGAATATTACTACATGTCATTATACCTAAAGAATATTACTACATGTCATCATACCAAAAGAATGTTACTACATGTCATTATACCTAAAGAATGTTACTACATGTCATTATACCTAAAGAATGTTACTACATGTCATCATACCTAAAGAATATTACTACATGTCATCATACCAAAAGAATGTTACTACATGTCATTATACCTAAAGAATGTTGCAAAATATCATACCTAAAGAATGTTACAACATGTCATCATACCTAACAAATGTTACATGTCATCATACTTAAAGAATGTTACATGTCATCATATCTAAAGAATGTTGCTACATGTCATCATACCTAAAGAATGTTACTACATGTCATTGTACCTAAGGAATGTTACTACATGTCATCATGCCTAAAGAATGTTACTACATCTCAATATACCTAAAGAATGTTATGACATATCATACCTAAAGAATGTCACATCTCAATATACCTAAAGAATATTACTACATCTCATTGTACCTGAGATGGCAAGGCAATGAATTAGATGCATGCTACCAATAAAATGGGGTGGGGTGGGGTAGGAAGACAGTTCATTTTTACAAAAATCTTCTCATATACTAAAAAAGAATCCTTTTGAACATAGGAATAATTCACTGAAAAGTGACAGAATGAACAGGTGTTTCGAACATAGGAGTAATTCACTGAAAAGTGACAGAATGAACAGGTGTTTCAAACATAGGAATAATTCACTGAAAAGTGACAGAATGAACAGGTGTTTTGAACAAAGAATAATTCACTGAAAAGTGACAGAATGAGCAGGTGTTTTGCACATAGGAATAATTCACTGAAAAGTGACAGAATAAACAGGTCAACGTACATTGTAGTTGAGAGGAGATTCCAAGGCAAATGATGATGCACCCACAACCAGATCCTGAGTTCCATCCAAGTTCACATCCAACACTGCCAGTGATGACCCAAACCTTGACTGTGCCTTAAAAAGGAAAACACAGTGCATGATTATAAATGTGGAAACCAGATGATGGTCTTACATTCTCTGCATACATATGAAATAATACATGAATGTAAATGAGTGTGTGCATGTCAATTAATTAATGTGAATTAATGCATGTATGTCAATTAATGCATGCATGTGATCTAGTGTAAGAATGTTGAATTAGCACATCTGCAAATTAATGCATGTACATGAATTAGTGCATGCATGTAATCTAGTACAGGCATGTAATTTAGTACAGGCATGTTGAATTAGTGGATATTTTAACTAATGCATGAAACTGGGTTATTACACACGTGTAGTGTTACATAATTATTTCTCACACTCTGTTTAAGACAGAAACTTAGAACTAAATATAAATTTTGATGTGATTTTGTAAATGTGCACAATATACATGTAGTTCAAACTACTAATCCATTCCCATAGAAAAGCCAAGAGAGTGAATGAACAAGGAAAGTAAAAGTGAAGTCTTACCATTTCCATGATGATTTCTTATTTGTGAATATTTTTTCCAATAAAATTATAATTGGGAATATAGATTTATAACTTATCTGAGCAAAAGTTTAGTTAACTGTTAAATGCAAAATAAAAATATAACGAATCTAATAACAATAATTAAATAAATAAGACAAAGCCAAAGTATAAAAGAATAACTGCCTGAAGAATGAGAATACCTACTGTTCCAATCCCTTTCAGTATCTGTCCTTCGCTGGATTTAATCAGGTCAAGGTCGATATCTAGCTGTAGTGGGATACCATCTTCAGTTCCTGTTGAAACAGACTGTGAAATAGAACTGGCACGATCTTCAAGTACCACCTTTTAAAGAATGGTTCATTCTGTGCTCAAAAAAGTCACACGCACCCCACTTCTTCACAAACACCCTTCACTCCATGATGGAGATGAGTATAAACAGTAGTCTCAGCTGAAAACAATAGTTGCCTCCAGATTTGTCAAAAGGAACAATGACTCTTATAAAAATCAATAAAGTCAAAAGGAACAATGACTCTTATAAAAATCAGTAAAGTCAAAAGGAACAATGACTCTTATAAAAATCATGAAAGTCAAAAGAAAATGTGACTCTTATAAAAATCATGAAAGTCAAAAAAAATGTCTCTTATAAAAATCATGAAAGTCAAAAAAAATGTGACTCTTATAAAAATCAAAAAAGTCAAAAAGAACAATGACTCATAAAAATCATGAAAGTCAAAAGAAACAATAACTCTTATCAAAATCATGAAAGTCAAAAAGAACAATAACTCTTATAAAAATCATGAAAGTAAAAAAAAATGTGACTCTTATAAAAATCAAAAAGTCAAAAAGAACAATGACTCATAAAAATCATAAAAGTCAAAAAAAAGAATAACTCTTATAAAAATTATAAAAGTCAAAAAGAAAATAAACTCTTATAAAAATTATGAAGGTCAAAAGGAACAATAACTCTTATAAAAATCATGAAAGTCAAAAGAAACAATAACTCTTATCAAAATCATGAAAGCCAAAAGGAACAATAACTTTTATAAAAACCATGAGAGTCAAAAAGAACAATAACTCTTATAAAAATCATGAAAGCAATTTGATTAGTCAATGTGATCATCATCACATGACCCCTATGATATGTACCAAATATCACTGAAATCCATAAGTAACTGTAAGACCATGACCTGTACCAAGTATCACTGAAATCCATAAGTAACTGTAAGACCATGACCTGTACCAAACATCACTGAAATCCATAAGTAACTGTAAGACCATGACCTGTACCAAACATCACTGAAATCCATAAGTAACTGTAAGACCATGATATGTACCAAACATCACTGAAATCCATAAGTAACTGTAAGACCATGATATGTACCAAACATCACTGAAATCCATTAAGTAACTGTAAGACCATGATATGTACCAAACATCACTGAAATCTATAAGTAACTGTAAGACCATGACCTGTACCAAACATCACTGAAATCCATAAGTAACTGTAAGACTATGATATGTACCAAGTATCACTGAAACTGATTAGTAACTGTAAGACTGCAATATGTACCAAGCATCACTGAAATCCATTAGTAACTGTAAGACTATGATATGTAAGAAGCATCACTGAAATTCATTAGTAACTGTAAGACTGCAATACGTACCAAGCATCACTGAAATCCATTAGTAACTGTAAGGATATGATATGTACCAAGTATCACTGAAATTGATTAGTAACTGTAAGATTATAACAGGTACCAAACATCAGTGAAATCCATTAGTAACTGTAAGACTATGATATATACCAAGTATCACTGAAATCCATTAGTAACTGTAAGACTATGATATGTACCAAGTATCACTGAAATTGATTAGTTACTGTAAGACTGCAATACATACCAAGCATCACTGAAATCCATTAGTAACTGTAAGACTATGATATGTACCAAGTATCACTGAAATACATTAGTAACTGTAAGACCATGATATGTGCCAAGAATCAATGAAATCATTTAGTAACTGTAAAACTAACTGCAGTCAAAAGAATGAGTTATATTCCAATGCGTAAGGGGTTTTCATGCATATGACAATTAATGAAAAGAAAGACAGCACAATTTTTAATAACTTTGTATGGTACATAAATAAATTTGCAATATCTGCAATGGTCACTTCAATGTTGAAGCACTCAAAGGAAATAAATGTGGAAAACAGCTATATCTGCAATGGTCAGTTCAAAGTTGAAGCACTCAATGGAAATAAATGTGGAAAACAGCTACCTGCTCCTACATTCCTGCTTAACATGAGCCACTCAAAAAAGGCAACAATCATTAAATGTAGCAAGTCTGACAATCCACCAATAACTTCAAGACTAGTTGACAATTCATCAATAACTACAAGATTAGTTGACAATCCATCAATAACTAAAATAGTGCAATGGGCAGGAAATCTAGCCTCTCATTTTTAAAAGTTTCAAATTAAGTTCATTCATTGTAAAGCTTTCAGTGGTAAAGCAGCGCAAGTGGTAGTACTACTACTAGTGCCTCTACTTCATAGATGGGGTTACAACATCGTAGCTAGGTGGGTGGGTGTTGTCAACATTGATGGACAATATTAATTTGTTCATTAATACCTACTGTTATTCAATACCAAATGATGACTGGTATCATTGCCGGGTGTATTTCATATTCCCATATAAACTGATCATAAATCATCCTTTTAACTCTTTAATTTGACTATGTTATTATGCCAGGAATGCATCTATAACTATCCTAAATATCATCCTCATTTCCAAATTTGGCACACTCTAATCATTATCTCGCCAATGTTTGTCCAACTGCACAACCACTGCAATATAAAATCAATGAGTTAATATTTGGAAATGATGCACCTGATATTTGAGTCTTGAAAGTTTAATGCATACAAGTTTGTAACTGTTAATAAACCAGATGAAACTTAAATGAGTCTGCGTTTCATCCCTAGTCCCATTTGTATTGTAAGGATTCCCCACTTCATCAGAGAATCATAGATACCTCTTGGAGTTAAGGTCTAAGTTTAACTGGGCCTGTACTCTAATGAGAGTTTATCAGTCACAGAGAGAATAGTGAGTCACTGAATGGTCACCAAGTTTAATGGCCAACACTACCCTGCAATAATAGATTGAGGTATGTGCATTATGGCAATATCATTATAGTCAATCAAACAGCGCAGTGTCCCAAACAAAATTTAATTTATGACACAGTTTTAAACATGATTTGCCACAAGCCCAGCAACTAAATTTTAAATGTATGCAGGCATATATTTGGATTGCTTCAAAGTGTAATGGAGTATTCTGACCGAATATTATTTGGATTGCTTCAAAGTGTTATGGAGCATTCTGACTGAATAATATTTGGATTGCTTAAAAGTGTAATGGAGCATTCTGACTGAATAATATTTGGATTGCTTCAAAGTGTAATGGAGCATTCTGACTGAATATTATTTTTTGCTTCAATGTGTAATAAAGCATTCTGACTGAATAATATTTTGATTGCTTCAAAGTGTAATGGAGTATTCTGACTGAATATTATTTGGATTGCTTCAAAGTGTAATGGAGCATTCTGACTGAATAATATTTGGATTGCTTCAAAGTGTAATGGAGTATTCTGACTGAATAATATTTGGATTGCTTCAAAGTGTAATGGAGTATTCTGACTGAATATTATTTGGATTGCTTCAAAGTGTAATGGAGCATTCTGACTAAATATTATTTATTGCTTCAAAGTGTAATGAAGCATTCAGACTGAATAATATTGGATTGCTTCAAAGTGTAATGGAGCATTCTGACTGAATAATATTTGGTTTGCTTCAAAGTGTAATGGAGTATTCTGACTGAATAATATTTGGATTGCTTCAAAGTGTAATGGAGTATTCTGACTGAATATTATTTGGATTGCTTCAAAGTGTAATGGAGCATTCTGACTAAATATTATTTATTGCTTCAAAGTGTAATGAAGCATTCAGACTGAATAATATTGGATTGCTTCAAAGTGTAATGGAGCATTCTGACTGAATAATATTTCGATTGCTTCAAAGTGTAATGGAGCATTCTGACTGAATAATATTGGATTGCTTCAAAGTGTAATGGAGCATTCTGACTGAATATTATTTGGATTGCTTCAAAGTGTAATGGAGCATTCTGACTAAATATTATTTATTGCTTCAAAGTGTAATGGAGCATTCTGACTGAAAATTATTTTGATTGCTTCAAAGTGTAATGGAGCATTCTGACTGAATATTATTTATTGCTTCAAAGTGTAATCAAGCATTCTGACTGAATAATATTTATTGCTTCAAAGTGTAATGGAGCATTCTGACTGAATAATATTTGGATTGCTTCAAAGTGTAATGAAGCATTCTGACTGAATAATATTTGGATTGCTTCAAAGTGTAATGGAGTATTGTGACTGAATATTATTTGGATTGCTTCAAAGTGTAATGGAGCATTCTGACTGAATAATATCTGGATTGCTTCAAAGTGTAACGGAGTATTCTGACTGAATAATATTTGGATTGCTTCAAAGTGTAATGGAGTATTCTGACTGAATATTATTTGGATTGCTTCAAAGTGTAATGGAGCATTCTGACTAAATATTATTTATTGCTTCAAAGTGTAATGAAGCATTCAGACTGAATAATATTTATCGCTTCAAAGTGTAATGGAGCATTCAGACTGAAAATTATTTGGATTGCTTCAAAGTGTAATGGAGCATTCTGACTGAATATTATTTATTGCTTCAAAGTGTGATGGAGGATTCTGACTGAATAATATTTGGATTGCTTCAAAGTGTAATGGAGTATTTTGACTGAATAATATTTGGATTGCTTCAAAGTGTAATGGAGCATTCTGACTGAATATTATTTGGATAGCTTCACAGTGTAATGGAGCATTCTGACTAAATATTATTTATTGTTTCAAAGTGTAATGAAGCATTCAGACTGAATAATATCACTGGTCAACAGTGAAATCATTACTGACTTGAAAAGGCCCTAATCTGTAGTATTTTGGTGTGCCGAACACGAATATAACCGTGAAAAATTTGTATTGGCTCTCGTTTTGAAGATATTCATATACCTCATTTTCTATGTTTCACTGTGTAAATTTCTCCAGTAGGACTGCAGCAACATCCGGAATAATGATGTAACATTGCATAATACCATCATGCTCACATCATCCACAGTTGATTGCATCATTTTCTGATGCAATGCAATACTAATGCCATGCGGCTGCTGAAGTAAGTTGACGTCAGCAGTGTACTATACATGTGTAGGCCTATTATACTAATGCCAGGCGGCTGCTGAAGCTGACGTAAGCAGTGTACTATATAAAGCCCAATCAGATAGGTTCAGCATTTAAAATATTTTAGACGTTGTGCGAGACAGTTCAAGCTACTGTTACATAAAACTTATTATTTTATCCATTTACGTACAATAAAGAACAGTAATGCCTCGAAAGTGTGTTAATACCGCGGACAATTTTTGCTATATTTGTGGGGAAGTGACATTTGCCAACCAGAAGAAAAGTATCAATTCTCAAGTGAAGAAGGCATATCATCTTTACTTCGGATGCAAGGTTGGTGACCAAGACAAGCCTTGGGCTCCGCATATATGCTGTGCTACATGTACAACACAGCTTTCACAGTGGTTGAATTGCAAAAGGTCATCAATGCCGTTTGCAGTCCCAATGGTGTGGAGAGAGCCAAGCAACCACCTAAATGACTGTTACTTCTGCTTGGTTCCTCCTCTTTCCGGCGGAATAACGAAGCGAAAGAAGTCGAGAATAGTCTACCCAAACATTCCGTCTGCATTGAGACCAGTTCCACATGGTGAGGGACTTCCTATTCCAGAACCTCCAGCAGAATATTCTCTTGATTCATCTGACGAAGACAAAGGTGAGTCGACCTGTTCTTCTCCTGGTCCATCAGCATGCAGTGATCCAGATTTTCACTGTGGTGCATCATCAACCCCACACAGAATAACACAGGAAGAACTAAATGACCTGATTCGTGATTTGGACTTATCAAAGAACAAGGCAGAATTGCTAGGATCAAGACTCCAACAATGGAATCTTCTAGAAGAAGATGTCACAATTACTGCATATCGAAAGAGCCACCAGCAATTGGAGCCTTTCTTCAGAAAGGAAAGTAATCTGATATTCTGTTCCGATATTGAGGGCCTCATGAATGCTTTAAAAATCACTCATGACCCACAAGAATGGAGACTATTTGTGGACTCTTCGAAACTGAGTCTCAAGGCTGTGCTTTTGCACAATGGAAACATTCTTCCATCTATTCCAGTAGCGTATGCTGTCCACATGAAAGAGACATACGATAACTTAAGGCAGCTACTGAATTCCATTGAGTATAACAAGTACAGCTGGCACCTCTGTGGTGATTTGAAGGTAGTTGCCCTTTTAATGGGACTGCAGCAAGGATATACAAAATACATGTGTTTCTTATGCGAGTGGGATAGCCGAGCAAGGGAAATGCACTACATGAGGAAGGAATGGACTCACAGGCAGAATGTAGCCATTGGAGAGAAGAATATCCAACACCCAGCTCTGGTTGAGGCTCAGAAAATCTTGCTACCACCCCTTCACATCAAACTAGGTTTGATGAAGAACTTCGTGAAAGCCATTGACCGGACTTTGCCAGCATTCCGATACCTGCATGAAAAATTCCCTCGACTCAGCGAAGCAAAGATTAAAGAGGGAGTTTTTGTGGGTCCTCAGATTCGAGAGCTTTTCAAAGATGACCGGTTCAACAACTTGCTGGAAGGTGACGCGAAACAAGCATGGAATGCTTTTCGCCTAGTTTCTACAAACTTCCTCGGAAATGTTAGGGCAGAAAACTATAAGGAACTAGTAGAAGACATGTTGATGAAGTATAAGAAACTTGGCTGCAATATGTCTCTAAAGATTCACTTCCTTCATTCCCATTTGGATTTCTTTCCTAGCAACTGTGGTATTGTTAGTGATGAACACGGCGAACGTTTTCATCAAGATATCGCAACAATGGAACAAAGATACCAGGGAAAATGGTCCACTACAATGCTGGCTGACTACTGCTGGACACTCCTCAGAGATGCTCCCGAACAGCTGTACAAGAGACAGGCGAAGAAATCTAAGATGTAGTCAATGACTTGATTTTTTATAGGTAGGCTATTACAGTTGACCTTTTACTATTGGAATGCATTTCGTTATGTAAACATTAATTTCTTGCAGATTACAAAAAAACTAGAGCCAATTTTGCAATTTGACTGTCATATTCGTGTTCAGCACATAAAAATTGATAAGAATTGACTAATTTTATTTCAGTAACATGACTTTTGTAAAAATTTGTTGTCCAGTGTATTTATTGCTTCAAAGTGTAATGGAGCATTCTGACTAAATATTATTTATTGCTTCAAAGTGTAATGAAGCATTTAGACTGAATAATATTTATTGCTTCAAAGTGTGATGGAGGATTCTGACTGAATAATATTTGGATTGCTTCAAAGTGTAATGGAGTATTCTGACTGAAAATTATTTGGATTGCTTCAAAGTGTAATGGAGCATTCTGACTGAAAATTATTTGGATTGCTTCAAAGTGTAATGGAGCATTCAGACTGAATAATATTTGGATTGCTTCAAAGTGTAATGGAGCATTCTGACTGAATATTATTTATTGCTTCAAAGTGTAATCAAGCATTCTGACTGAATAATATTTGGATTGCTTCAAAGTGTGATGGAGGATTCTGACTGAATAATATTTGGATTGCTTCAAAGTGTGATGGAAAAATTAGATTTGTTACAGTTCTGACATTTTGAAGTTTGGGACAATATTTTTATCATATAAAAACAGTATTAACTGGAAGTAAACATAAACACAATGAAAACTGATTCTCTAGCTTACCATAAATGATATATACCCTTCCCTCCTGGGGACTTCCCACTTCCCCATACCCTGGGGCTCCAACTACCAGATCATCATTACTATCACTATTCAGGTCACCAGTTGCATAAGACCTGTATGAACAAGGGACAAATGAAAAGACATTCTGTGTCAAACACTTCCTATCTATCTATCTAACCATCTGTCCATCCATTCATCCATCTATATATTCATCTGTCTTATGAGCCTGATATTTGTTTTTGTATCACTAGCATAGACCAGGATCTGTCACAAATACTGGATAAACCATTAAATATGAGCATATCTAGCTAAATATCATGCAATGATAATCTGAGTGTCAAATATATAAGTACAGTAAACACAGCTAATGATCTCAGTGACAAACATACAAGTACAGTATACACAGCTGATGGTCTCAGTGTCAAATATATAAGTATAGTACACACAGCTAATGATCTCAGTGACAAACATACAAGTACAGTATACGCAGCTGATGGTCTCAGTGTCAAATATATAAGTATAGTACACACAGCTAATGATCTCAGTGACAAACATATAAGTGCATTATACACAGGTGATGATCTCAGTGTCAAATATATAAGTACAGTAAACACAGCTAATGATCTCAGTGACAAACATATAAGTACAGTATACACAGCTGATGGTCTAAGTGTCAAATATATAAGTATAGTACACACAGCTAATGATCTCAGTGACAAACATATAAGTGCATTATACACAGGTGATGATCTCAGTGTCAAATATATAAGCACAGTATACACAGATGATTCAGTTATGAATCATTGCCAGCATATTTGTACCTGGAAATACACAAAAGTATTACTTACATAGGAATTTTCCTCAAAATAAATCCATTTCATAATTACTTAAGAGTAGCTGTTGAACTCACCAACCAAGTCTGCTGTAAGTGCAAAAGTTATACAAGGTCCTGTTGGCCTGCCTCAGGTTCTCTCCAACAGTCTCCCTCCTTGATGCTGGCCTTTTATTTGACATGATCATTTTATCCTTCATTGAAAAAATACAATAGAATACATTAAAAAAGAACACATGATACATATACTGTCAAACCTAACAAGATGAAAACATCAGTAAACTGAAATCAAGTCATGTTTCTGGTCTTGTATATTTCTTTTCCTTTCACTTCAATACATTTTAACTAGGTAAGCCAAAGCCCATCAACACTGTACTCTGAAAACTGACCAAATTTGGTCCTTACCATGTATTTTATGCAACAATTAATAGAACTGAACTTAATCACAGAATGCAGCCAGTCAATTATCGTTAACAGCCTAAAATCATACAGAGTACAAGTAAAGCAAAATACCAAGACAGATAAAATGAGGTCCTAATTATAACAGATTTTATTTTAAACACTTTATATACTTGCATACAAGTCCAATTGCAAACAACATATACCCAGAACTGTCACTGCATGTGCCAGCAGATCAGGGCTGATCTTGTTAGCTCTACTGATTACTCCTAACAAATGGCATAGACTCAGATCTGATGGTGCATTATACAATGGCAGATCTGGGTCTGTTCAATCTGCAGTTGCAGTGAGTATATATGGTAGTGACTGGTTACTAATGTTTTGTCAAAATTTAAACATTTACTTGCATAATTGAGAGGACACTTATCTCATTTGTAGGTGATAACAGAGGATTTTAATAAAATGAAAACCCATAAAAAACTGAAAATTTAATTTAATCCTGATTAATTTCAGTTTTATGAGGTTTCAATATATATATATATATATATATATATATATATATATATATATATATATATATATATCCTTTTTCTACACTGCTAATCAAAGCATCTTGATATCAAACTTATTCAAGCTTCATATTACTTTTTAAAGTTTTTCTTTTAGTTTTTTCATTGACCAACATGTACAACATGAATATGCACTTTTTATTTCATATTATGAACCACTATCCTCATTCATTTACTTTACAAAAATTCCAAAATACAATTGAACATTGTTTGCTAAATATAGCTGATTTGAACACCCAACTCACTCAAAGTGTCATTCAATTCCTGACTGTGCCTCTACAGATTATAGGAAAGCAAATTTTTGAGTAAAATGTTTATTCTATAATATTTACCATAATCATAATATACTAGGAGAACATAGACTACCTTGCAAATCCAGCCCCTTCCCCTAGCTAAAAAAAGATGTTAACCATGTCTTAACCCTTTACCTCATAGAGCAAAGTTACCCAGTGCATATAAATAGAACACCTGTTACCTATTCGACTCCATACACATAGGCCTGCCTGTTAACTGTTAAGCAATGTAGTGTATGTTACATTTAACAGTAATTTTAACCATTTAACATTTTTGGTACACATCTATTAAAATTTAAGAGTAAAGTCCGATTGTTACAGCTGTGTAATTATTTTTCACAGAAGAATTTTTATGTGCTTTAAAATCTTGAGAGAACTCGTTCACAGTCAAGTCAGTGAAGCCGTGTGACCAACCATAGCTGCCATTTCTCGTACTTGAAATTTACAAGTTTTTTTTGTCCGTGTCTATATCACTAAGTCATCTGAATTTATAAAAACTATAAATTTATAAAAACTAATTGCTGCCTACATCAATATCAGAGCCTTTACCTAAGTTATTGAATCTTTCATAGTTGTGATTCTAATCGTGAAAACTTTGTAAGTACTGAATGAAATCTGCGACCTCCATTTTGGAGAGTGAAGATTATGACCCAGTTACTTTAAATAGCAGATTTCTACCAGAGCATAAACAGTGACCACATGATTTGATATAATTGTCATTCACAGAAATGAATGTAGTATCTAATAGGGGGTTTCCCTGAAGGTTGCACTACGAAAACCTGCTTGAAATGGCTGATGTTTACAGCAGGCGTCAAAAGGCGCTTCCATGCGAATGGAGTAGAGGTGTCAAAGGACGCTACCATGAGAATGGAGTAGAGGTGTCCAAAGGCGCTTGCATGAGGTAAAGGTTATTTTTTTTCAGCTCCAAAGTTACAGAGCAGATGGAGTGTGATGGAAAACTTTAAATAAAGACTAATGACCTTTGAACCCCAATGCAGTATGCAACACACCTTCCAGTGATGATGTACAACTTTCAACCCTTAATCTCACAGGGCTTTAAAATAAGAGAGCCGAAGGGAAAATGTGATGGAAAACAGAAAAATATTGAGCCAAACCTTAGCTTCGACGATAGGACATCCAATATGTTACATGACACACCTTTCAATAATGATGACAAATATACCAAATTTCATTGCTCAATAACAAATGGCTTTTAAGTTATTGAGCAGAAGGGAGAGTGTGATGGATGGACAGACAGAAATGCTATGCCCCCTGCTTTTTTCACAAGGTGGAGGACAATAATAGATTGAATTCAAATTTGTATGCAATCTTGGCAAGGGGGATATAGGTACTGCCATGTCTATATATCTGTTTGTGAATAATTTCATCTTTCTGTTTGTCCTTGATTTTTTTCATTCTGAAGAGCATAACTCTAAAGTCATTCAAAGTATATTTATGAAACGTTTTAGACATTGTGGACTAGTGCAAACCATTCAAAGTATCTCCATGAAACATGTCACACATATTGGACTAGTGCAAACCATTCAAGGTATCTCCATGAAACATGTTACACATATTGGACTAGTGCAAACCATTCAAGGTATCTCTATGAAACATGTTACACATATTGGACAAGCACAAACCATTCAAGGTATCTCTTCAAAACATTTTGCATGCATTGGACTAGTACAAACCATTCACGTATCTGTGAAATATGTTACATGTATTGGACTAGCACAAACCATTCATGTATCTGTGATATATGTCACATGTACTGGACTAGCTCAAACATTCAAGGTATCTCTATGAAACATGTTACATGTATTGGACTTATAGCACAGATGTGCCTTTGCTATTCAGTTTAGTACACATAAATGGGACTACAGACGTGCCTTTTTCTATTCAATGTTTAGCACACATAAATGGGACTATAGATGTGCCTTTTGCTGTTCACTGTTTAGTACACATAAATGGGACGTTTGATGTGCCTTTTGCTGTTCACTGTTTAGTACACATAAATGGGACTATAGATGTGCCTTTTGCTGTTCACCGTTTAGTACATATAAATGGACTTTTGATGTGCCTTTTGCTGTTCACTGTTTAGTACACATAAATGGGACTACTGATGTGCCTTTTGCTGTTCACTGTTTAGTACACATAAATGGGACTATAGATGTGCCTTTTGCTGTTCACTGTTTAGTACACATAAATGGGACTTTTGATGTGCCTTTTGCTGTTCACTGTTAAAAGTGACATAAATGGGACTTTTGATGTGCCTTTTTCTATTCACACATGTACTGAACTATAGATGTCCTTTTGTTACTAAATATTCTTCATTTTCAATATTTTTAAAACTGTTATCAGTCTCTTTGTCCATTCATTATCTCACTTCAGTTCTGCAGCAATCCTCCATAAACCATTTATGACATCTCTATGAAACTCTGTACATGTATTTGACTAGTACAAACCATTTATGATATCTCTATGAAACTATACATGTATTTGACTAGTATAAACCTTTTATGATATCTCTATGAAACTATACATGTATTTGACTAGTACAAACCATTTATGATATCTCTATGAAACTCTGTACATGTATTTGACTAGTACAAACCATTTATGATATCTCTGAAACTCTGTACATGTATTTGACTAGTACAAACCATTTATGATATCTCTATGAAACTATACATGTATTTGACTAGTACAAACCTTTTATGATATCTCTATGAAACTCTATACATGTATTTGACTAGTACAAACCATTTATATCTCTATGAAACTCTATACATGTATTTGACTAGTACAAACCATTTATGATATCTCTATGAAACTCTATACATGTATTTGAATAGTACAAACCATTTATATCTCTATGAAACTCTATACATGTATCTGACAAGTACAAACCATTTATGATATCTCTATGAAACTCTGTACATGGATTTGACTAGATGTGATCTTTTGCTTATTCACAATTCATCAGGTTAAATATTTTTTATTTCATCTGTTTATCCATCTATCCATCCACTATCCATACTTCTGTTTCAACAGCAAAACTCCAAAACCATTTAAGGTATCTCTATGAAAATTGGTACACATATTAGACTAGTGATGTAGATGTACATTTATTTTAACAATTCTACAGCTTCAGTATTTTTAATGGGAGATGTAGATGAATTCTTGGGTTTTATTTTGCCCCAAGTATCTGACACAGGGGGGATATAACCATCACCAATAACATCTGTCTGTCTGTCTGTTGATAAACATTTTCATTTTCAGAGCAAATTCTGAAACAGTTCAAGTTATTTCAACCAAACTTGACTAACATGTCCAACTACTAGCATAGAGGTCACTTTTATGTAACCTATATATTTTTATGTTACCATTGAAACAATAAATAGCATAAATAGTATATAAATTGAGACTATTGTACAATTGAATAATGGCAGGGGGATACATAATCTCTAGGTGACTCTTGTTCTGTACATCAAACTGTCCTGAAAAGGAGCTTGAGTCACTAACCAAGAGAGAAGCTTTTGGCCTGACGCGAATTCCCCTCAACTCCTTTGTAAAGGTAAGGTCTCCAAATGTTATTCCCTTTAGATCAGGCCTCACAAAGAATCCATTCTTCTCTCTATCCTTGCCTCCAGTACGTCTAAAGGAAGGTTGTGTCTTGTTACACTGGACAAATAAGGTATTGTGGGGAATATCACAGCCACTGAAACAAATATGGACATACAAAAGTTATGACTGTACTCGTGCAAATTCTCCACATCCAGAAAAGATGATTGACTGTAAATAGCATAAAAAGGACCCTCTTTCTGAGATTATATATATCACACAATGGACCCTCTTTCTGTGACTGTAAATAGTACACAAGGGACCCTCTTTCTGTGACTGTAAATAGCACACAAGGGACCCTCTTTCTGTGACTGTAAATAGCACACAAGAGACCCTCTTTCTGTGACTGTAAATAGCACACAAGGGACCCTCTTTCTGTGACAATAAATATTATAAAAAGGACACCCTTATAGTTAGGCCCAACTTTGTCTTTAGCAAGAAAGAAAAAAACTCAATAAAATTCAGCATGTACTAAAAAAATTAACATTGACCTTAATACAAAGAGTAGATGTATGTATGTCTGGACAGACACACACACACATACAAAAGTTGTAGCTATGTCAAACACAGCTCACACAATCTCCAATATTTTATATCATACTGTTTTTATATCATATTGTGTTTATATCATATTGTATTTATATTTGAAACGTATCTTTATATTTCCAATGCAAATGTATTTCATTTGTTTGTGACCTAACTCACAAGAAGCATGTCCCAAAATGAAGATGCAAATGTACATTATTTGTTTGTGACCTAACTCACAAGGAACAAGTCCCAAAATGAAGATGCAAATGTATGTTATTTGTTTGTAACCTAACTCACAAGGAACATGTCCCAAAATGAAGAAACAAATAGTTGCTGCAAATTTCAATTGAGTATACAAAATATTTTGTGAGTGTGTATGTGTGAATTGGATTTTTAACGTTGCTTTAACAGTTTTTCATTCATATCACTACGATGTCTGCAGTGTGGCAGTTTATAGGGATGTCTATTACTGGGGCATCATGCGGCAGACATGTAGCATGATGTCCCACCCAGTCATATTATCCTGACACCAGGCCGACCAGTCCTAACACTAACCTATTAACGCTGAGTGCTAGGCGAGGCAGCTGTTAGTACTGTTTTTACAAGTCTTTGGTATGACTCGGCCGGGGATCGAACCTGTGACCTCCCACATCCAAGGCGGAAATTCTAACTACTAGGCCACCGAAGCGGTATAAATATTTTGTAATGTTCAAGTAGCTTTTTTAATTAAATAAAATTTCTGTGGTGTGGCACATAAGCAGAAAAGAATGTATTGTATGCCACAATCATGAAGCTTTGCATGCCTATATTGGCAACATTTTCTGGTCTAGTTTCTACTGATCTGCACCACAAGGTGGCAGCACCACCTAGATAATGAGATGCAGAATGCTACCCATCCTTGGGGTTTGGGTCATAATTTCTAAAAATTTAACACCACCCAAAATTCAAAATATGGCTCAAAACTTCAGGGACTATCACACAACAATAAAGTAAAAGGAAATCTCTTATCTTGTGATGTGGCAACAAAATTATCAGTAAAACTTGCACTTTAGTCTCCAAAACAAATAGGTTACCATCCAGATTTCCATATTTAATTCTAGGTAATTGTAAAGTATTTATACACTACTCAGATATACACAAAGTAAAATAATGTACTATCTATACCATTGTAAAGTGTACATTTGGAATTTTCATGTTTGAAATTTCACATATCCTCATTCTTGGATTTTAACTACATGAAATGCTTTGAGACAGTATTTTCTTATGATGGACAGTCATGTGGGGACTTAAGGTGACAAATAAAATGTCTTTGGGAGTAAAATAATGTCATTTTTAAAATTATCTAAGAGTAAAATATAAGTTCAAGTTGATTTTGATTAAGGTTAATTATAAAGAGGTAAAAAGACCTATGGTGGACTTAGATGTAATTCATAATAGTACAATCAATTATACAGTGTCCAACTTATGCACAAGGTGCAGTGTATCCTCATGCAGTTGCATGTACTTAAAAATCTCTCCTTGTAGTCACATCAACCAAATTTGAGGCAACACCTTGCAGCTTCAGTCAAAGTATCACAAAATGAGTGATAGACATTTCCATCAAGCGGCCATCACCAATAAATTAGAGCAGGTAGCACTAGCTGGTACAAAGGTACCAATTATATTGTATTCAGAAATAAACAAAAAAAATTAGCTGTGATTGGTGCATTATTTAAGAGTTGTACTTTGTGTTAGGCTTAAAAAATTGTTGAGCCGCTTGGCAAACATGTGAGATTATGCTAATTCATATCTAGATCACATTTTGTATTTTTTATGATATTTTTTTTAAATGTGGTACACATGACTAAAAATGTGTCTGGTGTGACTAGATAACTCTTACCTCTGTCTAGTTCCAGCAGAGTTATCTCCCTTAAATGCAATGGCGTACATGGTCCTTGTCAAATTGACAATCTAACATTGTTTTCGATGACAGTGTGTGACACATGTGCTGACGTAGGATAGAAAGTATATTTATTTCACAAAACATTACCATTGAGGTCTATGGAAAAATAATTGGTACTGTGATACCTATAGGTATAATGGTACCAACTGTACAACCCCAGATGGGCAGAGCTTAAGGTGTAGGGAACACTGTGTACAAAAATAAACAACATAATTAGCTGTGACTGGTACATTATGTTGTTGTTGTTGTTGTGGGGTTTAACGCCATTTTTCAGCACGATAGGCTATACATGGCGGCCAGTATTAATGGTGGAGGAAGAACCCGGAAAACCCCGGAAAGAACCACCGACCCACGAGAAGCTACTGGCAAGCTTTCTCACATGCCCACATTGGCTGAATCTTAGACTTGAACCGCCGCAGACAGAGGTGAAATGGCAGTGATCCATAACGAAGAGCGCTTTAGACCACTCGGCCACTCGGGGCCCCCGGTACATTATGTAAGAGTTGTGCTTTCTGTTAGGCTTAAAAATAACATGAGCCTCTTGCCAACATGTGAAATTATGTTAATTTATATCTAGATCACAATTTGTATTTTTACGATTTTTTTTTAAAATGTGGTACACATGACTGAAAATGTGTCTGTTATGATTAGATAACTCTTACCCCTGTCAAGTTCCAGCAGAGTTATCTCTCTTAAATGCAATGGAGTACCTGGTTCTGTTCATGTCAAATTGACAATCTATCATTGTTCTCTATGACAGTGTGTGACACATATGCTGAGGTAGGATAGAATGTATATTTATTTCACAAGACATTAGCATCGAGGTCTATGGAAAAATAATTGGTAACATGATACCAGCTGAGGAACTCTGCTTTGTCCCTAGATAAAGTATCCCTCATATACTGCATGTCTGATATGCTGTAAAACAAACTCCTTGTTAGGTGGGATCCCATCAGGAGGACTTCCATCCTTAGTAAACATATATGTTTGGCAATCATTCTCTTTGTCCATTATAAGGAAGGACAACAAATGTATTCAGCACAGCAAAGCAGTCTTCATAAAGGTCACTTGGGGAATAAGTCAAATGCTAAAATGAAGCTGTGACTTCATTAAAGCAATGCCATACATTTCTTGCCAAGACAGCAAAACAGAACACTATAACACATCCATTCAGTGCATGGAACAAAGTTAGTGCAAACTGGTAGACTGCTAAGAATCCGAATTTGTTTCCTTTCTCAAATGATAACCACAATTCGTAAACATGTGGTAATGGCCAGAAAGAGCAGTGTTCACAGTTCTGATCATAACATGCCTGTAGCCTCTGCGTGCAGCATCAACACAGAGAACAATTTACACAGGAATCAGACTTCTTGAGTGTACACTGTGAACATTAAGATGGGCATCAACACAGAAAACAATTACACAGAAATCAGACTTCTTGAGTGTACACTGTGAACATTAAGATGGGCATCAACACAGAGAACAATTACACAGAAATCAGACTTCTTGAGTGTACACTGTGAACATTAAGATGGGCATCAACACAGAACAATTACACAGAAATCAGATTTCTTGAGTGTACACTGTGACCATTGAGATGGGCATCAACACAGAGAACAATTAAACAGGAATCAGACTTCTTGAGTGTACACTGTGAACATTGAGATGGGCATCAGCACAGAGAACAATGACACAGAAATCAGATTTCTTGAGTGTACACTGTGACCTCAATGGGCATCAACAGAGAACAATTAAACAGAAATCAGATTTCTTGAGTGTACACCGTGAATATTGAGATCGCTCATCACAAGGTGAAACAAATAACACAGTTTGGTCATCTGTTACAACTATTTCATTTCACTATTATGTCAATCACACTTATATGATATCACAATAGATGGAATAACTCCATTTTTTCTTCATTTATTCATAAAATATCTTGCTAATTTTATACCAACGTACCTTAAGGCAACACTCTGCACCTATAGTCCATGTCTCATGTTTCTCGTTGATTACTTCAAACTTGTTTAGTATTATATATCCCATAGACTTCTCACTGTTCTTAAGATTGTGTAACACAATGCATTACCATACAAGAAAAGAAGGGCAATAACTCTAGCAACTTGTTTATATTCGCATCTTCAGGTAATCATTATCATATTTACCAAGTTTTATGATACTCCATCAAAAACCATAAAAAGAAGCTGCAATATATATGAAGCAGACCATTAATATTGTGGACTCATAGTTTCAAGTATATTTCATTACAACTGTAGTAAGCAGTAAAATCAGCCTGATCAAAATCAGATCTCCACTGTATTACGTGAAGATCTGACAACAACTGCTTAGGGGTCATATTCTGGTGACTTTTGTTATTATCATAATTGCTAATTTTATTAGCCAATCAGATGATGTTCTATATCTTCATGTTTGCAAGACTAGACAATATGGATGAATAACATCAATGTTCCTTGAGCGAATTGAATCACTTTCAAATTTCTGAAAGCTGCATTTCCATTAGTAATTCAAAGGTCACCTGAATATGACCCCTAAGTGGTTGCTCTCAGATCTTCATGTAGGGCATTGAGATTTGATTTTAATCAGACTGCAGTGAAATGGGTATCATACAAAAAGTGAATATACTGTATGTACTAGCTTGAAAGATGAGTCAGACTGCAAACTGCAAAGACCCAGATCTGCTGTCGCATCATGTGCTGGAAAATATGGGTCTGTATAGTTTGTTAGGAGTAATCAGTAGAACAATGATGGCCTTGATCTGCATCCTCAGTATGCTAGAACAGATCAGGATCTTTGCTGTTTGCAATTTGATTTAACTTATAAGTGAGTATATACGGTAGACTGAATGAAAATAAATATTGACTTCAATAAAAATTAATCTGAAACACAACATATTCTCCCCTACCATAATACTTACAATCATGTTTCCTATACAAGTTAATAGCTTTATAAATGCCTTTTAAATGCTTTTTTTTTAATAAGATATAAAACAAGAGTTCTGTGGAGCATGGTGTCTCATCTCGCTTGGAGTTATGGGCTCACAAAAAACCTTTACCACTGTGTTGACATTGATGCTGATGATATCGCTCACTGTCTCACAATTTTTTTCTTTGAAAAAGGTGAGACAAAAATGTCTCTGTCTAATAAACCATTTGTCACAAGAAATATGTGTCTTATAGACCATGTAACACAAGCAATATCTGTGTCTAATAGACCATGTGGCACAAGAAATATTTGTGTCTAATAGACCATGTGGCACAATAAATATTTGTGATGCAAATCCATCCATTATCAAAAGTTATATACATATGCATTGCCAACGTTCTGAAACAATTTCATCAAAATTGTGGCATAAAAATCCCAAATGTAATTTTTTATGATTGCTATTGGGTCTCAGATGCATATAAATTATTATCTGTTATATTGGGTTATATTTTATATTTGATATTTGTTGGATTGTTGGGAGAATTATGGCTGAATATTCATACTCTGTAGTACAGTTAAATCTGCTCAACTGCAAGTTGGTGCTGTACACCACCAGGTACCACATATATACTCGCTTATAATTCAAGTCAAACTGCAAACAAAAGAGATCCTGATCTGCTGTAGCATACTGCATTGCTGATCAGGGTATATGTTACTTGTTCTACTGATTACTCATAGCACACTGCACAGAGTCAAATCTGCTGAAACATTATGTGATGGCAGATCTGGGTCTGTGCAATTTGCAGTTGGACTCATGAGTGAATATATATGGTAGTGCATTTGATACTTATCAGAAAAGATGCAAATGTTACTAATATGCAAAGTTTCAAAACCATAGGAAAAAAATACTGTACATATCTGCTGCATTAAGATTCTGTATCTGTCACTGAAACTTTTAAATAACTGATTTCACTGTATGCCAATCCTTTTGCAAAAATCAAAAGATTCCTTTGAACCATAGCTCTATAAACCATGCATAATGACAAACTATGATTATATTGTGTGAACTGATGGAGCCTTACTCAGTGCCTTGTTCCAACATGAGAATCGTCTGCTGCCACAGACGATTTGTCCAGCCTGCCATGTCATCCATCCCACCGACAAAGAAATCTGACAACTGGTTCAGCAGGAAGGAACTTTTGTTTGCAATGTCAGGGAACATCTGCAGATATAAAATTGCCAACTGGATTTCTACCATTCTACCTGATTTAGGCACAAAGCTGTAAGCCAATACTAAAGACAGAGTATGACTTTTAATGTGAGATATGAATTTAATTGTACTATGAAAACAATTATCAATCAAATTCTTGCAATTAATATAAAGCCCAAATGTGTAGTACTAGCTTTAAGAACAGAAAAAGAAATTAATTTAGCAAGGTTATTTGGTTTTAAAGTGAACAGGTGAAAATAAAATGTAAACAATGTCTGAAAAAATCTTCTTGCTAATTTATTCTAAATGGTTTGCCTAAATGAATAAAGCAGAAATTATCCAAATGGATGTAAAATGTACCTCTTTTGCAGCTAAAACCTCTGCTATCCTGCAATAAAAGCAGATATTGTGAGATTACTTGCATCAACTTTCTGTTGAATAAGTACGTTACAAATTAATGTTTTTTTTTTAAAATATTAAATTCTTCTTTGCAAAGCTTAAAAGGATTATTTTTTTCAGGGAGCTAAAAGCTATGCTGCAAGTGTTCTGTAAAATATGCCACTGCCTATGTCTATATTGAAAGGATAAACAATTTCCTCTAAGAAGCTTTCATTAGTTTCAAGCAGTAATGTAAACATTATTTATCAGTGTAAAATTCATACAGACTATATTAATCTTAACAAAATGAACTTATGAAAATAAAATTAAAACACAACACAGTGATCGAACATTAATCATTTCCGATATAATAGCATAAATGCAAGAACTTAAACATGAATGTACAAATGTAACTTTAAGTACAACGTTTGCCTCCATTGCCACCTTCTCCTGGGATTCGTCCTATGAAACCCATCTGTGAAAAAGATGTGTATGCCAAGGAAAGCAGTAGGTATTTATATTACAAGAACTGTTCAACTGTAATATAGGTATTTATTGAATAGTTGTGAGTACAAATTTAAGTTTTGTACCATCTGAAACCTGTGCTCAAGTCCAGCATAAAAAGTGATGATACATCATCATCATCATCATCTTTATTTCCTTCCATGGAAGATTACATGATATAAGAATAAATCATCTGAATACAATCAATAAATATTTAAAAAAAAAAAAAAAAAAAAAAAAAAAAAATGTTCTATATTGGAATACAAATTCTTACGCAATATCAATCAACAAAGTGTTCGTCAACTCATAAGTTGCAAGTTTCAGTACCTTATTTACAGAAGATAGCTGCACACTGCATGACAAAGTATGCTGCATACAGGACGAATAGCTTGGAGTTTTCTTTGTCGATTACTCCTGATGGTAACCTTTTACCTAAAAGATATTGTAGTTGCAGCTCATCTTCTGCATTAAATAACGTAATGTGCAGGCTCAGGGGAAATTTATCAGTAAGGAAATCCCAGAAAGAATTTCGAAAGTTCGACATATAAGGACAACTAACACAACAATGAAGTATCAAGTCTGTATAAACATTCCCACATCTAATACACATATCAAGCTGTGTTTGTGGAACAGCAGCCCATAGTTTAGCTACATATGTAAATACCTTAGTGTGTTGTCTAGTTTTAGCCCATTGCCACACTGAGGCAGGTCGTAAGTATTCGTGTATCGAAGAGAATCTATCAAAATCTGCTTGATTAGACATACGAACTCTCCAGAGGCTATTTTGAAGA
The DNA here is from genome assembly GCA_028554795.2 of Sinohyriopsis cumingii. Taxonomy (NCBI): domain Eukaryota; kingdom Metazoa; phylum Mollusca; class Bivalvia; order Unionida; family Unionidae; genus Sinohyriopsis; species Sinohyriopsis cumingii. The sequence goes on from CM068824.1 coordinate 28,113,830, forward strand.
CCAACAATTTTTGACCTTACAATTTCTTTCCAATTATGTTTATCTGGAATTTCAGAATGATGTAAATAATCAGTTAGATACCCGAGCAAGTCAAACTTCTTTGCGGTATAATATAAATTTGAAATTAACCCGCAGCTTGACATGCATCCGCTCAGAATGAAGTGAAATAACGCAACGTTAAACACACGTTTAGTATGTACATTGTTAGGCATCAAACACAATCTGTGTAAAAACATCAATTTTCTTCTATCAATTTCGGACTGCGCTGATGTCCATCCTAGCATTCCCAGGGCAATGTCTGATCTTGTATGTATTGGAAAACCTTGTAAATGTTTGGCAAAATACCTCAGAGTTTTATCCAATAAAGCGAGGTCACTTTTTGAAATGTTACACCATAATTCACTTCCATAAAACATTGAAGGGAAAATTACCTTTTTAATTACATTTGCAGCAACCAAAGGATTTAAACCATTCGGTTTAATGCCAATACCAAACAGACCGTGAAAAGATTTTTTCCCTTTCTTGCATGCATCGAGTATTGCGTCATGCGACGTCAGCTTTGAGTTAATCCGGTGACCCAGGTGTGTTGCCGAATCGGTAACCGGCAAACATGACGGGCCAAGATACCATTTCATATTGATAAAATTCTTGTATTGGGGTCCGAAAATGATAATGTATGACTTTGTAACACTAAGCTCGAATCGCCACTTATTACTGTAGTCGTATGCTATATCTAACAGCTTTTGTAGATTGCTAGGAAATATAGCCAAAAGTGAAATATCATCAGCTAGGGTTGGATTTCCCACAGCTAAGGATCCAATCTTTGCTCCAAATCCACTATTTTCTAACTGTAGCAGCAAGTCATTTATAAATATTGTGTACATCAAGGTTGACAAAACACCCCCTTGTCTCACTCCTTGGCCAATTGAGAACCAATCTGAAAATTGCCCATTTACAAGAACTTTACTCTGTAAATTTGTATACATGTTAGAAAATATCAAAAGGGATTTACCCGTAATTCCCAACGTGAATAATTTAAAAAGCAGTCCTTCGTGCCACACGGTATCAAATGCCTTTTTTGTATCAAGAAAAGCAGCAAAAACTCGTGAACCCATGTTTACATTATATTGTACTGATTGCAACAGCACAAAACTCGCTGTTGTGCAGCCTAAACCTTTTTGGTAACCATGTTGTTGTGAACTGGGTATACTAGAATTAGTATCTTTGAGCCAAGTTACCAAACGTTCATGAATAATTTTCTCAAAGGTTTTGTAGATAACAGGCAGTAAAGTAACAGGCCTGTAACTTTCGAGGGAGTTCTTTGATTTTCTGTTACCTTTGTACAGTGGTATTACTAACCCTTTTTTGCAATCTACAGGTATGTAAGATTGATCAATCATCCGAGTAAATAAAATTGTCATACACTCGATGAGGTAGTCGCTGCCATAGATCAAATGTTCATTGCAAATTTGATCATGGCCCAATGCTTTTGATTTCTTTAGACCTTTAATGATTTCTCTTACTTCATTTGAACTGATACTGGTCTGTAAGGCCTCGATATGGCTTACTTCGTCCTGTAGACCCCGATTTAATTCTCTCTCTATAAATTCATAAAAGTTTCCGTCAAAACTATGGTTTAAATTCGGCGTGTGAATGTCCTCATAGTATCTAGCAAAGCCATTTGCGATGGAATCATCATCACGGACACAAACTCCATCAGTTGATAGTTCCTGACAAAAATTTGTATTGTTCCCTCTCTTAATGTTGATTATTTTCCAAAAGTGTCTTACATCGCATTCATGTGCTTTTTCAATTTCTTCATACACCTCCCCCATATATTTTTCCACAGCCAGTTTTTGAACGTTTCTAAAGTCTCTCTTCTTATCTTTATATTCTCTGTAAGAATTAAATTGACTACCCCTCGGTCTTCCCTCATTTATCCAAGTATACCTAGCTTGTCTTTGAAGTTTATGTGCTTCTTTGAGTTCATTTGACCAATATGGTTTGGCATGATAATTGAATTTAGACTTTGGAAGCGCGATGTCGCTTGACTGTTGTATTGCATTAACAATGTGCTGGTAAAAGCTATCAACATTGTCCGAAATAGTATCTATATCTAAAGTTTTCAGGCGAAGGTCCAGCTCAGATTGATAGTTTTTCAAGATATCAGCGTTTAATTTATTCCATGCTATGTTGTTTCTCTTCATAGACTGTCTGAAGTCTCTCCCACAGGTCACTGTACGAAGGGAAGTAAGGATAGGGAGGTGGTCAGATATCGCGTGCTCTTCGTGATCTGAAACAATGTGCACACTTCGTAATCTACCTATGCATTGATCCGACAGTACAAAATGATCAATCATCGTTCTTGCTGGGGTGAACGTATAGCGGGAACCAGTGCATATCATTAAATGTCCAGCACTCACTAGATTATTATATCGCAAGAACTCATGAAATACTCTATCTTTGTAATCTCTGAAAGTGGCTGGTTCAGCTACTGCATTGAAATCACCAGTAAAATACACGTCCCCCAGCTGTGAGTACTGATCATAGAGATTTTGAATCAACTCAATTTGCGCTTTGTAACAATCTATGCCATATAATAGGGTCGGCATATATACACAAAAAATATATACATTTTGCATATCGGGAAATTTGAATTCTATGCCAACAACTCTGTCACTATTAACTTCATCTATAAAGTTAGCATATCTCATGAGAGAAGTTTTGCAGAAGATTGCAACTCCTCCTTTACCACATTTTATTAACATACAATTAGAGGAAATATCCTCTGCCTTAGCAGTGCATTTATAATCAGAACGAATAGTATCGCAAAATGGAAGTATGTGCTGTAATAGTTTATGTTCAGTTACGCAAGCTACGTCAACATTATATCTATCCAGCATTGCACTAAAGCTAAGAGCAGAGGACATAATTCCTCTAACATTCCAGGTCAGTATATTGCAAACAACAAAGATCCTGATCTGCCATATCATAATGCACTTGCAGAATAGGGTCCATGTTATTTCTGATTACTCCTAACATGCTGCACAGAACCATATATGCCAGTGCATGATGCCACAGCAGATCTGGATATATGCAGTTTGCAGTTGGACTTGTCTTGTAAGCAAGTACATATGGTATAACCTTTACAGGTAAATACTAGACAAATGGCTGGACATCTATGTCATATTTGTTATAAACTGACAAACATAATACCAGATTATCTGTAGGACTTAAATCACATTTGTTATAAACTGACAAATATAATACCAGATTATCTGTAGGACTTAAATCATATTTGTTATAAACTGACAGGTATAATATCAGACCATTTTAATGCTTGTGGTTTATTTGGAATAAATTGACACATTACAAGACCATCTGTAGGACTTATACTGTATTTGAGATAAATTCACAAGTGTAATACAAGACCATCTGTGGGACTTGTGAAGTATTTGATAGGTATAAATACTGGACTGCTGGTAGGACTTGTATTTAAGATAAATAGTTACTGGTATACCACTTGACCATTTGTAGGACTGTGTTGCACTTGGAATAAACTGACAGGTATAATACTGGACTAAATGTAGGACTGTGTTGCACTTGGAATAAACTGACAGGTATAATACTGGACTAAATGTAGGACGACTGTGTTGCACTTGGAATAAACTGACAGGTATAATACTGGACTAAATGTAGGACGACTGTGTTGCACTTGGAATAAACTGACAGGTATAATACTGGACTAAATGTAGGACGACTGTGTTGCACTTGGAATAAACTGACAGGTATAATACTGGACTAAATGTAGGACGACTGTGTTGCACTTGGAATAAACTGACAGGTATAATACTGGACTAAATGTAGGACTGTGTTGCACTTGGAATAAACTGACAGGTATAATACTGGACTAAATGTAGGACTGTGTTGCACTTGGAATAAACTGACATGTATAATACTGGACTAAATGTAGGACGACTGTGTTGCACTTGGAATAAACTGACAGGTATAATACTGGACTAAATGTAGGACAACTGTGTTGCACTTGGAATAAACTGACAGGTATAATACTGGACTAAATGTAGGATGACTGTGTTGCACTTGGAATAAACTGACAGGTATAATACTGGACTAAATGTAGGACTGTGTTGCACTTGGAATAAACTGACAGGTATAATACTGGACTAAATGTAGGACTGTGTTGCACTTGGAATAAACTGACAGGTATAATACTGGACTAAATGTAGGACTGTGTTGCACTTGGAATAAACTGACAGGTATAATACTGGACTAAATGTAGGACTGTGTTGCACTTGGAATAAACTGACAGGTATAATACTGGACTAAATGTAGGACTGTGTTGCACTTGGAATAAACTGACAGGTATAATACTGGACTAAATGTAGGACGACTGTGTTGTATTTAGGATAAACTGACAAGCATAATACTGGACTATTTGTAGCACTTGTGTTGTATTTATGATACACATCTATACTGGTGTAATACTGGACTAATTTTAGGACTTGTATTTCATTTGGGATAAACTGACAAGTACAACACCAGACTAATTTTAAGAATTGTATTTACACACAAGTTCAACACTGAACCATTTGAAAGAATCGTATTTATGCACAAGTACCATTTGTAAGGATTGTATTCATACACAAGAGACAGTTCATGTTTAATTATTTTCTGTATGGGCCTGCATTTACTTTCAGAATGCAAACATAGCTAAATTAAGATAGCTAGAAATTCTAAACTTTTGACTTCACTATATTTAAAATGAATTCTAAAATGCATTTATTGATTCTGTATTTGTTGATTTCATACTTGCTGATACAGAAGGAAATTTGTAAATATTTGTCCCTAGAAAAAACTAAATTGTAACAAAATCTTACCGTCCAATGAGAAGTAATGTAGTGCAATCAGTGATTACATCCTTTGGCATCCTGGTATCATTCCCATAATACTCTTTGTATATGTTAAACAAATCATCTACTGGGATATACCTACAACAACAAAAAATTTATAAAAATAATAATAATAATAATGGCATTTGGTCAACTGATCAATCTTCCATGAGCTCTGTATGAGTGTGTGTGTCATTTGGATTTTTAACACAGCTTTAACAATTTTTGAGTTATATCGCGACAATGTCTGCAGTGTGGCAGTTTATAATGATGTCTAACCTCAGACATAGAGCATCATGTCCCATTCAGTCACATTATCTTGACACCAGGCTGAACAGTCATAACACTCACCTCTTAATGCTAAGCACTTAGGGGGCACTCATCAGTTATTATGTACTTTTGAGAGAGTGACGTATGTATGGTGAAGTTGTTTGCATTTGAAATATGCACAATGGAGAGAATGTTGGCATACATCTATGTTACATTAATGTAATGTGGATGATATTTCTATGGATATTGTACTTTTGGAAATTGTACATGATCGAAGCACAATGTTAACTAAAATGACAGCTCCCTTGTGCTAAAAAATCAGCCTGAATTAGTCTAAAGTACACTATCCATAGCAGCTAATAAAATAGGGAAAATGAATTTTGCCAGACTAGACAATACCAGCTTCTGAAAGTGCAATGAATGAATTACCAAATACATAAAATGTAAAAAAAAGTTATTGGCTCTTTTTTTTATACAATTTAGCTCTGAAGTTCAGGAAGTGAAAATGACCAAGTGGAGCAAACACTTTATTGAAGGGTGCACATCTGGAGTAAGGCCAAGCTGTATACTCTATAACCCAAATTACCCCCATCAATCATACACCAAAATAAAGGGAATTAAAGGTTCTTTGAATTATACCTAAGATAAAAAAGGTATTTTTTAAATAGCCAGTATAATCAGTGAGGAAAGCCAGTGAAATTGTTTTTCTTTAAAATTCTAACCCAATACAAAATACAAAACTGTAGAGCACCACCTTAGTGAGGCAGGGCAGTTGTCAGTACCATTTTTATAAGCCTTTGGTAAGACTTGGCCAGAGTTTGAACCTGCGAACTCCTGCATCCAAAATGGATGCTCTAACCACTTAGGTCACCAGAGTGGTTTCTTCCATGAGGCCTCCTACATTACATTACATTTTACAAATATATAAGATGAGGTGCCTTTAGACAACAAATGCTAATAACAAATAGATAACTGATCTACTGTTACAATAAAATGTGCACAAGGGTTTAAGGATGAGTACATACAAGATTTATACAATGATGAGCAGTGAACATATAACATTATAGGTGAGTACATGATAACAATGTTTTGAAGAGTAGTAGTACTGAATTGTAGAGTATGTCATTGTGGTCATGCAGGGACATTTACTCATCTATAATTAAATATTAATGTTATTCTAAACTTTAACAGTAATATAGTTGAACAAAATCTACTCATTCCTAATTATTGAATGCTTTGCATCATAACTGTCATCCAGAAATGTCCAGAAGAATATTTGTGATCACTATGGTCTTGTACAATGGTGGCCAGGTTCTAAACTGGGTAAAGAAAAGAGTATGTTGGGTCGAATTATCATAATATAGGGTAGCAGCACACTTTTTTGCAAAATGCATAACGTTTATTGTGACATCACTGCAAACGATATTCAATCCAGTTTGTACTGGATCACATTGTAGGTTGACCTCATCAAAATAAATGTCCACACAGCATTGAGTTTTTCCATATGTGTTTATCAAGGTATGTGAATAATAATATTCTAAAGAAATATCAATGTATGATGATCCAAATAAAGTGACTAACCTTCATTTAAAAGCATTTGTACTTGAATTCTAATAAAATGACACCTATTACTGAAGAGGTTGGTCCTGAATACATACATGACCTGTATGACTTTTACTATAAGCAGCAACAAAAAACCCATGTAAATGATTGTTTCTGTAGATGCTAAAAAGTTTAAAAGCTGATGGCATACAGAATGGTAAGGAATTCCATAGCGTGACTCCAGAAAAAACAAAACTCTTGTTATAAAACTCTGATTTAGGTAAATATAAATTGTTGTTTGAGCTCACATGTATGTACATTTTCAACAAATTCAGAAATTACATTTAAGATAATCAGGTGCCAATCCATATAAGGATTTATCCCTGTACCTCATGCAAGCGTCTTTGGATGCCTCTACTCCATTCCCATGGAAGCGCCTTTTGATACCTCTACAAGATTCGCATGGAAGCGCCTTTTGACGCCTGCTGTAAACATCAGCCATATTGAGCTGGTTTTCGTTGCGCCACCTTCGGGGAAAACCCCCATATTAGATACTACATTCATTTCTGTGAATGACAATTACGTCAGATCACGTGCTATCTGCTATTTAAAGTAACTGGGTCGTAATCTCCACTCTCCAAAATGGCGGCCGCAGATTTCATTCAGTATGTATGAAGTTTTCACGATTAGAATCACAACCATGAAAGATTCAATAAATTAGGTAAAGTCTCTGATATTGATGTAGGCAGCAATTAGTTTTTATAAATTATCAAATTCAGATGACTTAGTGATGTAGATGCACATGAAAACCTTGTAAATTTCGAGTATCGGAAATGGCAGCTATGATTGGTCACGCAGCCTCACTGACATGACGGTGAACGAGTTCTCCCTCGATTTTAAAGCACATAAAAAATTCTGCCGTGAAAAATAATTACACAGCTATAACAATCGGACTTTACTCTTAAATTTTTCCACATATATGTGTACCAAAAATGTAAAATGGTTAAAACTGCTGTTAAACGTAACATACACTACATTGCTTAACAGTTCACAGGCAGGATTTCATTCAGTACTTACGAAGTTTTCACGATCAGAATCACAACTATGAAAGATTCAATAACTTAGATAAAGGCTCTGATATTTATGTAGGCAGCAATTAGATTTTATTGATTATCAAATTCAGATGACTTGGTGATGTAGACGCAGACGAAAAACATGTAAATTTCGAGTATGGGAAATGGCAGCTACGGTTGGTCACGTGGCCTCACTGACATGATGGTAAACGAGTTCTCTCTCGAATTTAAAGCACATAAAAAATTCTTCCATGAAAAATAATTACACAGCTATAACAATCGGACTTTACTCTTAAATTTTTCCACATATAATAGATGTGTACCAAAAATGTAAAATGGTTAAAACTGCTGTTAAACGTAACATCACTACAATGCTTAAAAGTCACAGGCAGGCCTATGCGTATGCTGTCGACTAGGCAACAGGTGTTTTATTTATAGCGTGATGCACTTTGTCACTATGCTCTATGAGGTAAAGGGTTAAAGTAAACCCTTTTGTCTTGGGATATAATTAGTAAAATAATAATTGTTTTTCGTGTGTATTGGATATATCTTGAACATCTTAGTTTATTTGTTGACAGCAAAATTCTGATTAGCAAGGTCAGTTTGGTTACACTGCATTTCTAGACAATTAATCAGCTGCAGAAGGTAGAAAACATACCAGTCTGAAGTCAAGGGGATGTAATCCATGTTTAGTTCAAAGTTGTTCAGCACATCACCTCCTGTAATATACCAAAAATAATCCATATTTTTATTGAAATAGAAGTTTTAAAAAAGGCTAGATGAAAAACAATGGCTTGCTATTGCAAAATGCGACCTTTTTAGAATTCATGTCCATTTTCATTAAAAGGATTTTCAGTAAAATGATGGCTCAACCTCACAAATCCCCATATCTATTCCTTCCATCTCCAACCCACAACCCTCTGCTGAACACCACTGAAGACGGTTACTCATCAACCACAATGCATAATTCATCATATATGAAATATACCTTCCCATTATGACTCAATACACAAGGTTTGGTAAAAAGAAATACCTAAAAAATATCACTCTTCAAATTGTGTAAATATAGGATAATAACAAACGTTTAAATCTGCCAAATTCTGTGCATTTCACCTTTTGTAAGTTTTCAAAGATTTAAAAATGCTTCCATGCCAAAGTACTAACAAAGCTCTTTGACTTGACAACTATGGTGACATGCTTTCATAGTATCATACTCTTGACAATTGATGACACACTTTCATAGTACCATACTCTTGACAACCATGATGACACACTTTCATAGTATCATTCTCTTGACAACCATGATGACATGCTTTCATAGTATCATACTCTTGACAACTATGATGACATGCTTTCAAAGTATCACAATCTTTACAACCATGATGACATGCTTTCATATATCATACTCTTGACAACCATGATGACACACTTTTATAGAATCATACTCTTAACAACTATGATGACAAGCTTTCATAGTATCATACTCTTTTGATGCCCTATCTCAAAGTCTCTGGGATAAAAGAAAGTGGTACATACATTCCAGTTCTTGAGCTTTTTTTAAAGAAATTTATAAAAATGAAAATTAACAGTTTAATAAACAGAGAAAAAGGAACAAAGATACATTTTAGACCTCACAAGGAAGTGGATGTTCCAACCTATATCCAATGTGAACTTAATGAACTTAAAAGCATTATGATTAACAGTGAAAGTTTGACAAATCCCAGAAGCCCTCAACTAAATACACATGACAACATGGTTTAAGTGAGATCTTATTATTGTACCTTTTGATTTCTGGTTCATGTGGTCTGTGAGAGAATTAAAATCCACTACATTTAAAAAAATCATCCCTAAATTAGATACACATAATGATCTCTTTTGATAAAGTTATGTTTTCACCCCAATGATTCCTACTACCCTGTTTGCCTGGGCCCCTGGGAGCAATCATGAACAACACACACACACACACCCCACACACACATAATTCTGAATAATTTAATAACTATACCAAAAACTAAAAAGCAAAATCAAAAGAGAAGAAAGGGTAATGTATGCAAGTCTAACCTTTCAACCTGTTCCTGAGCCACTGGGTGTGTGTGTATGATTTGGATTTTAAATGTAGCTTTAACAATTTTTCAGTCATATTGCTATGATATCTGCAGTGTGACAGTTTATAGTGATGCCTAGCACTGGGGCATCATGTCGCAGGCATGTAGCATGATGTCCCACCCAGTCACATTATCCTGATACCAGGCCAACCAGTCCTAACACTAACCTCTTAATGCTGAGCACCAAGCAAGGCAGCTGTTAGTACCATTTTTGTAAGTCTTTGGTATGACTTGGACAGGGATCGAACCCGCGACCTTCTGCTTCTGAGGCAGATGCTCTAACCACTAGGTCATTGGAGCAGAGCAGTTGAGCCACTGGGGAAATAGAAATTTTAAAATCTCACCGTAGATCTATACCCCTATGGTAAGACACCTTCTGAAAAACTTAGATAACTTTGAAAAAGATTGCAAGTGAGATTTTATGATCCAATATTCCTCTGATGATAATGGAGCCCAGCATTTAGATGACATTACAGGATGACCTTTACAGTGGACAAGGCTTTTTAAAAATTTTAAAGTTTGGGAATGGATGTATAGTCTAGCTTGGTCTCATCCACTCAGAAATTCAGGATGTGTTTTGATGGTTATATCAGTTAATAGCATTATCAGGATGTGTACTGATGGTTATATCAGTTAATAGCATTATCAGGATGTGTACTGATGGTCATATCAGTTAATAGCATTATCAGGATGTGTATTGATGGTTATATCAGTTAATAGCATTATCAGGATGTATATTGATGGTTATATCAGTTAATAGCATTATTAATCATACAGTAAACAAGTTTGCTTACCATATTGTACTTATTTATGTGTGTGTGCATTTTGGATTTTTAACTTAGCTTTAACAATTTTTCAGTCATATCGCTACGATGTCTGCAGTGTGACAGTTTATAGTGATGTCTAGCACTGGGGCATCATGCCAAAGACATATAGCATGATGTCCCACCCAGTAACATTATCCTGACACCAGGCCAACCTGTCCTAACACTAACCTCTTAATGCTGAGTGCCAAGCAAGGCAGCTGTTAGTACCATTTGTGTACGTCTTTGGTATGACTTGGCCGGGGATCTAACCCATGACCTCCCACATCCGAGGTGGATGCTTTAATCACTAGGCCACTGGAGCAGTGTTGTACTTACTTATAAATTAAGTCCAACAATGAAACAACAAAGTTCCCTAACTATTGCACCTGCAGACCAGGGTACACGTTGTTTGTTCTACTGTTATACCTAATAAATTGCACAGACCCAGAGCTGTCAATGCATTATACATCAGCAGATCAGGGTCTGTGCAGTTTGCAGTTAGACTCATCTTATAAGAGTATATACAGTAGTTCTGATAGTTATCATTATTTCTGTAGTGAGTATTTACCATCATTATTTACATCAGCACAAGATGACAATGTAATTACCATGAGGTAAATTTAGATCGTATATAAAATGTAGCTAATTATAAGATTGGTAGTTAGCAGATTAGTGAATTACCAAAGTCCCCGGTTGAATGAGCTTTATCAAAATCTCCATGGAAATTCACCTGTAAAAGCAGAATTATAATGGTAAAACAGAGTACAATTGATGGTGGGGAGGCCAGGAATACAAAAAATATTGATGATAAGTCGAAAATTTCAAACTTTCCTCAGCAATATAGAAATATAGATGTAATTTCAAAGTGTCTCCTCATCCTCTTCCAAATTTTTTGTTAAAAATTCCCAGACTAAAAATTTAAAAAAAACAAGGAAAAGTATTATCTCAGTGAAGTACTTTTGTGAGAGGCATTTAGTACTATTCTGCAATGAATCCTAGCAAAGTTTAGGGCTGGCATAACACCTCGCTGATGCACCCCACCTATCTATGTACAAGTATTAAGTAAACACATGATTCTTGTTGGTACTAAGGTAAAAATAATGCATATTGATAATTTTCAAATCTACCCATAGTCATCAAATTTCTTTAATCCTAATTTTATTCTGATTTTTAAATTCATGGCTACTTATGACAGAAAGGTGACCATCCCATACAAAATTATTTAATAAACATCATTAAACATGTCTTCAAAAAAGAACAGCATTAGGTATTAATAACATACAGAAAATTGTTTTTGGTCACTGTATTGTTGAACTTTCCATGAAAGAATATGTCACTAGGATAAATGTGCAGTTAGACTGGGCTTAAACCCAGATCTCCTAAGTGCTAAGTAAGGAGCTCTACCACAAAATATTCAAGCTTATGTCCCATGCAGGTTCATAGGACACATTCTCCAACCAGCAAATGTTAAGGAAAAAAGTGTATGATTAAACTGAGGTTTGAACCTGAATCTACCAAAAGCTAGATGCTGATGGGTGCTCTACCACCTGAGCTGTCCAAGCCTATGTCAAATGCTGGTATCCATGACAAAATTTCTATGACTCAACAGTGCTAAAGCCAATATACATGACAAATTCTGTATGACTTACAGCATTAAAGCAGGTACTAATGACAAATTCTGCATGACTCATCAGTGTTAAAGCAGGTATACATGACCAAACTCTGTATGACTCATCAGTGTTAAAGAATTTACTAATGACAAACTCTGTATGACCCATCAGTGCTAAAGCAGGTATACATGACATATTCTGCATGACTCATCAGTGTCAAAGCAGGTAACCATGACCAAACTCTGTATGACCCATCAGTGCTAAAGCAGGTATACATGACAAATTCTGCATGACTCATCAGTGTCAAAACAGGTAACCATGACCAAACTCTGTATGACTCATCAGTGTTAAAATAGGTACCCATGACAAATTCTGCATGACTCATCAGTGTTAAAGCAGGTAACCATGACCAAACTCTGTATGACTCATCAGTGTTAAAGCAGGTACTCATGACAAACTCTGTATGACCCATCAGTGCTAAAGCAGGTACTCATGACAAATTCTGCATGAATCATCAGTGTTAAAGCAGGCGCCCATGACAAATTCTGCATGAATCATCAGTGCTAAAGCAGGTACCCATGACAAATTCTGCACGACTCATCAGTGTTAAAGCAGCTACCCATGGCAAATTTTGTATGATTTAACAGTGCTAAAGCAAGTACATATCACATTCTGTACAACTTAACAGTGTTTAAAACTTCTGAACACCACATTTTTAAAGCTAACTCTTTAACCGCTGAATATGTATCTCATGTATTCAAAAAAAGTATCCCATGGCATGTATCCGAATATTGTAACTCATGTATTCAAATAATGTATACCATGTATTCAAAGTTTCTTCAATGCTCAGACTTCCCATCTAAATGTTAATTAAGTTGGGGAAATTGGAAGACACATAGAACTTCAGATAAGTAATAACTTACCACTGTAGTAAAATGTGAACTAAACCTTTGTCTTGTGATGTGAAAAGAATTTTATTAAAATGTTATCAGGCAACAACCTCCACCCATCGTATAATTAATAAAGTCCTATGCTTTGATTCTGCCACAACAAGACTGTAGTTGACTAGTAAATTTTACTTTAACATAGGATGAACAATTTTAATTATCTACGTAAATAAAATGCTAGGTGAAAGTGAAAAAATGACAAAAGTGAGAACTGGTCAAAGTATGAGTGATATATATGAAGCCAGCATGGCTAAATGTCTTACATTTGCCATGGTTATGAGAAAACCCTGATCTATTCCCAGACTGTGCCACACTTACATTTGCCATGGTCATGAGAAAACCTTGATCGATTCCCAGACTGTGCCACAATATGTCTGCAGTCTGGTGGGAGACAATTCCAAACAAAAACGCAACCAGCTTCTCTGTGGCCTAAAAATGAAATGTTTCTGATTTAAACTACTACAGTCTATGGCAGGGAATAACTTACTTTTTATAATTTTGTCTAATTTTAAAATTATTAACATAAAATGCACCTATTTGGCATTTTTTAATACTTTTTCAGGCTAAACCCAGATCCCAGATATTGCATGTGAAATCATCCCACTTTGTGTATCTAACTGATAAATCCAGTGCACCAGTATCTGTAAGGAATTAAGCCCACTTACTGTCTTACCAGTTCATGGTTATTCCAATAATTCAAGATATTACACATGAGAACTGTTTTATACATTACCTAAATTAAAAATTGTATTTGGCACATAGTCTAATATTTTTCTCAATATTTAATCACATTCTCTGCAATTCCTAAAAATCATGAAAGACAACTATTCTCGTTAGAAAAAGAAGAAGAATAATTTCTACAAATAATTTAAATGGCAACAATGATTATGGCAACAGAAATGCCATGCTTGCAAATGTATCACCTTGTCCCAAGGCTGAGGAAAATGCTTGCGGATGTAGTTGACTGAGGTATTCAAGAATGGGGCCCAATGAGTGTCCTCTGAAACGTCATGATACTGACCTGTAACGACATACAAACATCAATAATGGCATTCCTTGATATCTGGATTTAAAAGCATTAACAAGCAATTTTCAATTTCATGATATGAAAATCCAGCTGAATAAGATTTAGATTTTTTAAACTTAAAACAACCTTGTTTTTCTTTGTATTAATTAAGACAATGTTATCCCTATATCACACATGTGAGGACAGTATGTGTATATATGCATGTATCAAAATAATAGTTGGGGCGTCTGCTTCCTACAAATGGAAAGACAAAGAAGCTCACTCTTTTGGGAGAGTATCCTCCATCTTCTATTTTTATGGAGAAGGTATAATCATCATTTTTTTAAGAAGACAAAAATATAGGATATATAAAGGTGTAAAGTTGTAATGGAAAGAACTTGGTTGTGTATCTTGTATGGAAGGATACTTTACCTTTGGCACAAAGTGTATCATAGAAGGAGTCGGGATAGGGGGTTCCAGCCATTAGAGCATCCTGGTTTTCCAGTAACAGCTGAAATTAACACCATTCAAGTAGCTATTCATGTACATTAATGTACTTTCTTAAACAACTATCAAAGTGTATTGCAACTGTACAGCATTGGTTATACCACAGACCTCTTCAATTTCTGGCACTAATTTTAAAATATGTCTCAAATGACAGTGCTTCCTGGGACCTCAGATTGCTGGTCCTGCACTCACCTTTGAGAAATAAGTCTATAGTTCTCCATATATCTGACTCTTTGCTTTATGGCTAAAGTTGCATTAGACTTGGATCTTAAGAAATCATTTTGAAATGATATACTACTTCAGAATTAGAATTGTTAGTGAGCAGATAAGTCCCTTTCTGTGGCAGTAATTCTGAGTGATTCTCATTAAATCCCAGGTCATACAGACCCTATATAAGTGCATGGTGACTGTTTATTCAAAGATGAACCCATATTATCAATTTGCTAGCAATAGGTAAAAAGTATTAAAAGTAGAGATCACACATATTTTTAAGTAATGTTGAAGAACTCAAATAAAGTAGGTCATAGTGACCAAATTTCGAGCATGATGCACATTCATCCAAAACTTAAGCTTTTTGGAATCAGATGATGATAGATGAAAAAGTATTGGAATTAAAAAGCAAACATATTTGTACAGATGTTGAATAAACCTAAATAAAGTATTAGTAACATCAGCTCAGTTAAAGTGTGTGGGAATATCTTTATCCCAACCACAATGCTAGTCATATCTCAACTTAAGATTGTGCACCACGGGTTTATGTACATCCCATGTTTACCAATAATAGTTCTCCATGTACGTCCTACTCTGGAGATTATTGACCTTTAGGGTCAGTTGTATGGATGTTTGCTCAAGGTACATGTATGTAGTCTTGAGCAAAACTTACTACCATACGCAACCATTATTTTCTTATTACATTTACTATGACTGTGAACTTTACACTTTAGACGCCCAAATCTCTGTTTCTTTATTAACCAAAGTGCAAGCTTCCACAATGTGTCAAGGAATTAACTTAAAACAACAGTTATTCTGCAAATCCAACTCTCTCTCTCTGAGTTACAAAGATCTTGACCTTTCAACTTTGGACCCCAAGACCGATAGGCCTGTTACATATCTAAAGTGCAAAACCTCTAAAAAGTTTGGTCAAGGAACATAGTCTAGAACTAAAGTTCTGATGCAAAAACCATTCTGCTTCTTTCAGTCAGTGGCCTTGATCTTTCATCATTTGACCCCAAAAGGTTTCTTTCTTATCCAAAATGTATGCCATCTAAAATGTTTGATCCTAGTCTGTATTGCAAAACTAGTTTTGGTGCAGAAACTATTTTTCTTAAGTCATAATGACTTTGATCTTTGCCCTTCTGATCTACGATCTTTAGGCTTCTTCCTTAACCCAAGTGCTAGCCATCCACAAAGTTTAGTAATGATTGATAGTGGAAAACTTGAGATAGAAAATAAATAAGCTCCTTCTTATGGTGGGCATATAAAAATCTACACCTTTACAAATAGTATAATTAACATCCTATCAGCACCAATACAATGTACTGACAAAATTAACGCTTTTTGTCATTTGAATACATTGGTGATGATTGTCTAAAACCAATGCTGTAAATCCTTTGCATTTTTTTCAGAAATATGTAGACAAATAAATCTGACAAACACTATTCAATGATCATTTTTACAGTGAGTTTTAATTTGTTATATTTGAAAAAAGTAGAATTTTGAACTATGTGTGGTATATAAACAGGATGAAAATTAAAATGCTGAACTAATGCTTATTTGTAAACAGTAGAAGTTTATCTTAAAATAAGTATTATTTTACCTTCCTGTAATCAACTGGACTGCTTGTATAGTATGACTGGAAGAATTCCATTGCTCTGTGACCTAAATCATATGTAAAATGGTTGTAAAACATGTAAACAAGTTAAGTATGCATGGTAAGTATTGATAAAACATATATTAGAAATTTGAATCAAGAAAAAATTTAAAATACATCAGATAATTTCCATTGGATATAATGTAGTGAAATCAGTGGGATAAAAACCACATAAAAATCCAATGAGAAGTAGTTTTCTACAAATTATTTTACTCAGTCATCACACTACATGTATTTAATATTAGCATCCACTTGGAGTGATCTGCACACTCAAAAGAGCCTGGACACTTTGCAACCTCTTCAGACCTTAACAAGTATAATTTCTTTCCAAGAAATGTTCCTTTTCAAAATTTTCTTCCAGCTTCTTCCCAAGAAATGTCCCAATTTGGAATTTTCTTCCAGCTTCTGCCTAAGAAATGTCCCTATTTGGAATTCTCTTCAAGCTTTAGCAACTTAAGCTTTCTTCATGGTATCCTTCAAAATGAAGCATTTTAATACATCATTCTGTCATTTCCCAGTTGCTAGGTAACCATCTGATAGGCTAAGGCTGTAACTGACAGAAAGCCCCAGGAATTGTCACAGATCCAGACCCACAGCAACAAAAGGGTGAAATGTAAATTGTGTAACTGAAACTGACTTCTAATTTTTTTCATAAGTCCTTTTTTAAAAATTCAATCTCATTGTTTCCACAAATGTTTTCCATAGTGAAGTTTTTCTCTATCCTATCTTTCCATCCATTTTTTAAAATGCATACGATTGAAACAACCCTTGTATTACTATCAAGTCTGGCAGCTCAGTATATTAATATACATGAAGATTGGGCTGTGGAGAATTTTAGGAGATGGTGGTTTCGCCTCCTTTAAGGTTCTCCATAGCCCGATACAAGACTACCAGCTTATCATCTTAGAATCTGCAGATTGGGTATTTTCACACTTCTAAATATCCGTTACGATAAACAATATGTATGGTGATAGGCCAATAAATCAGCCCTTCACCAGTGATGATGTTGTTTTTCAGGTGACATATTCCATCAGTATCAACACGGATTTGTGGGGTTGATTTATCGGACTAGTCTGCTGAGAGAAAATCAGCCTTAATGCCATCAAAATGAAACAATATATGTGCAATAAAATTCCAGAGTGACTTTACATATTTCATTTAATTCATTGATTATTGTTTGAATACACCACCCCGTTTGTTTGTAAACCCCCCCCCCCCATTGAATTAAAAGAGGAAAAGCACAAATCAGATAAAAGATGCACAGAACTTAGTCAATTCATTTATTGATTTATAATTTAAAATCTGATTATTCCCATGTCGGACCCTAACACCGTTATCGCCCGCGCGTTTTGTTTCAAAAGAAAGTTTTCAGAGTAAAGGATGATCTGTTCGCCAGTCATTTCCATTTCCTGGACAAGTCCATTTTCAATTAAGGGGTGTACGTACGACTACACATGTCGTCTGCTTCTGATATTTACAATATCGAATCAAGAAATGAAAAGAATGACAATTACAAGTTTGCCTTTCAAGTGGATTTAACGCGAGGTGTAATTTCTATGTACATGTGAGCAAAGAATATAACTCTAAACTCTCAATATTAAAGTAATTTACGGAATTATCCGGCATTTAAGGAATAAGAGGAACTACTTGCCAATGTTGTCTGCGGAAATCAACTTGCCCAAAGTGTACGCAACATGGCGCCATGTTCATATGGAAATTCCGTAAAGCATGAAAGGTACAGGGGATCCAATATTACGGCGCTCAGATCAAATTTAGTTTACAAATTATAAATCAATGAATGAAATGACTGAGTTTTCTTACGTTTTATCACATTAAATTTAAACATTACTGAAATCATAGGAGGGTACAAACGAACGGGGAGGTATAGTCTAACTATTTATAGACCATTGTACCTTAAATACAAATATATTTAGCAAATGTATCATATCCCGCGTTGTTCTACTTACTTATTTCGATATGGGTAGTTATACCACATCCTTGTACTATATTGTGCAAAAAGAAACCAAACACAATGCAGCATATTTGTAGAATCAAAACTGTACACCGGCACATTTTTATTCTTTACTCAACGAAGTGTGGTTTCAATCACATGATTATCATGTGATTTCTTCTGCGTCACGTGATCACTGTTGATGTGCGCAGACCTTGACATGGAATTAAAACTCCTGATTTTATCGGTAATTTAAATTATTGATCATATATATTTTACGTTCATCTCATATAACATTTACTTAGCAAAGGTCAGATAATGTTCATATTATATTGGTGCTTATTTAAGAGTGAGGCAATGTAGTTAGAGATAGGTACGCCTAAATTTAGCTTATTGCCTAAATATAGGGTATACAGTATACTGTGAACCTGCACACTTCCATTTATCCATTAAAAATATAATATGACAGCCACGTACCCACTTTAAGCAAGAAATCATTCATGCATTGTGCCTGTCATAAAATTATACTTGGCGATTAATAAAGGCACGACAACTTCACCCCACCCCCAAGATTATCAGTCCAATACAATTATACAGATTTAAATAGAGGAAACGTTAAGTTTATCGGCATTTTCAAGAAAGTAGCAAGAAAGAAAGAGAAAACATCGTAGATAATAAACAGCTATAGCATATGTAAGATAGAATACATTTTTTTTGCAATTTTAACAAATATTGTGAAATATTCCTCCGTATCAGAGAGACTTCGCTGAAAAATTAATATTATTTTCAATTAATTTAACCAGAATATGAGTTTTTGTGACTGTTTAAAGATGCACTGCTTAATTTAGAAGGTGGGTATTTTTTAAGTCACTGTATTCGTGTTTTCTTTTGGTTGCAGAGACAAGTGGGACATATCTTTTATGTGGTGATTTTTTATGTGAACACAACAACAGTTTAAAGTATTACATGAATGGGTTACAAATTTTACTAGGAAACCTGACTTTCGTTTTCAGTTTTTCCAGTTTATAATCTTAATTCTGAATTTTTGAGAAGATGATAAAACTGACATAAAGTGAGAAGAAAATGAAAGAGCAGTAAATTCATCTTATTCATTTTTTTTTATTTCTGGACAGAAATAGCTACTTATGATGATATGTAAATGTTAAAGATAATTTTTCTTTATTGGGAAAAAAAGCAGCTAGTATGTGGATCCTTGAAGGTCAGCTGGCTAGTATGTGGATCCTTGAAGGTCAGTTGGCTAGTATATGGATCCTTGAAGGTTAGTCAGCTAGTGTGTGGATCCTTTAAGGTCAATCAGAGGCATGATATAACACGTGTTAGACTTGACTCTTCTAACTTAAGTTATTGAAGCCATCATGGGGACAGTAATATTTTTCAACCAAAAAAGACCCAATAAAAATATAAATAAGTATATCAGATGGGAGATTGACCAAGAGTAATGTCATTCAGTGGAGCAATACATAAATAAAAAAATTACTATCATATTGCAAAATAAGCAAGGACTACATTTTCCCATCCAATTTTCAAATCACCACCACAACCCTTTCTTTTCTTTTTTTTGCTTTTGTTGATTAATGCTTAACCTTATTTACTAATTTTCTTCCCTGTGGCTATGTGACAGTTTTTTTGGAGATAATAATTGAAAGTAATAGTACATTCATTAATTTAAAGTTGAACAAAAATAATGTTTTGCATTTATTATGATCATAGAATAATTTTTTTAAAATTTTGTTCCTAATTACAATTTCATTTTTCAATAAATTAATGTGCGCACATTGGATTGTGAACACTTTGTAAATAAATGACTATTTGGCAGATATGTAGAAATTTGATGTGAAAGGTTAATGCACAGAAATGACAGCAAGAAAATAAAATGAAGCAAAGAAACGGATTATTTCTTTTTGTTCTTTCGTTCTGTACATAGAAAATGACTGCATTATTTAAATATAGTATCAACCCATTAAGCAATGATTCTATTCATTTTAAAATGCAACCCCGTATAGGATTACAGAAATAAACATTGCATTAAAAGAGAATATGTAAATGGTGCTGCAAATCTGGATGCACATTCCCTCCCACTTTTTTGTTGGTGATGGGCCTTATCATCCTGACTAAATAAAGACGGTAGCATCAATTGTAGTAGTAGTGACTAACTCATTAATTATTTACTTAATAATTACTTAATGAATAAATTCATAATTAAATGATTATAATGTTTGTAGCACTTACTTCTGCTGTCAGAGTTCCTGGTGCTAGCAAGACAAGGTAAGTGCAAAGTTCATTATCCATCATTATTTAGTTGTATCTGATAAGTAGAATATGTGATAAGTATTAATTTCACAACAACAAGCACACTATGAAAATAGTGCAAAGAATTAGGAACACTGTTAAGGAGTTTTAATTCCATCATTTTTATAACAGTGTTTATTTAATGAAATAGTATTTTACAGTAAAGTAAGCTGTTAAAATATAAACACCAGTCAAAATACATGTATGTACCCTTTGAACATCATGTCATTCTTTTATAGAATCCTTTACATATCAAGCCATTCCTTTATAGAATCCTTTACATATCAAGTCATTCCTTTATAGAATCCTTTAAATATCATGTCATTCATTTATAGAATCCTTTAAATATCATGTCATTCCTTTTTAGAATCCTTTACATATCAAGCCATTCATTTATAGAATCCTTTAAATATCATGTAATTTCTGTATAGAATCCTTTAAATATCATGTCATTCCTGTATAGAATCTTTAAATATCATGTCATTTCTTTATAGAATCCTTTAAATATCATGTCATTCCTTTATAGAATCCTTTAAATATCATGTCATTCCTTTATAGAATCCTTTTAATATCATGTTATTCATGTATAGAATCCTTTAAATATCATGTTGTTCATGTACAAAATTCCTTAGATAAGATGACATTCATGCATAGAATCCTTTTAAAATCATGTCATTCATGTATAAAATCATTTGAACATCATTTTATACATCATGTCATTCATGTATAGAGTCCTTTAAATATCATGTCATTCATGTACATAATCCTTTGAACATCATATAATTTATGTATAGAGTTCTTTAGATATGTCATTCCTGTATAGAAACCTTTAAATATCATGTCATTCATGTATAGAATCCTTTGAACATCATGTCACTCATGTATAGAATCCTTTAAATATCATGTCATTCTTGTATAGAAACCTTTAAATATCATGTCATTCATGTACAGAATCCTCTGAACATCATGTCACTCATGTATAGAATCCTTTGAACATCATGTCACTCATGTATAGAATCCTTTAAATATCATGTCAATCCTGTATAGAAACCTTTAAATATCATGTCATTCACATATAGAATCCTTTAAATTTCATGTCATTCATGTACATAATCCTTTGAACATCATATCATTTATGTATAGAATCCTTTGATCATTGTGTCATTCCTGTATAGAATCCTTTAATTTCATGTCATTCATGTACATAATCCTTTGAACGTCATGTCATTCATGAACACAGTCCTTTGAGCATTGTCATTCATGTATAGATCCTTTGAGCATTGTATTATTTAGGTTTAGAAACCTTTTAATATCATGTCATTTCAGTATAGAATCATTTAAATATCATGTCATTCCTGTATAGAATCCTTTAAATATCATATCATTTCTTTATAGAATCCTTTAAATATCATGTCATTCCTTTATAGAATCATTTAAATATCATGTCATTCCTGTATAGAATCATTTAAATATGATGTAATTCCTGTATTGATTTCTTTAAATATCATGTCATTTATATATAGAATCCTTTGATCATCATGTCATTCATGTATTGAATCCTTTAAATTTCATTAGAATCCTTTGATCATCATGTCATTCATGTATTAAATCCTTTAAATTTCATGTCATTTATGTCATTCATGTATTAAATCCTTTAAATTTCATGTCATTCATGTATTGAATCCTTTAAATTTCATGTCATTCATGTATTGAATTCTTTAAATTTCATGTCATTCATGTATTGAATCCATTGATCATCATGTCATTCATGTGTAGAATCCTTTGATCATCATGTCATTCATGTATTGAATCCGTTAAATTTTATGTCAATCATGTATTGAATCCTTTGATCATCATGTCATTCATGTGTAGAATCCTTTGATCATCATGTCATTCATGTATTAATCCTTTAAATTTCATGTCATTCATGTATTGAATCCTTTGATCATCCTATAATTCATGCATATAATCCTTTAAATATCATGTCATTCATGTATAGAATCTACTGCTCCAGTGGCCTAGTGGTTAGAGCATCCGCCTTGGAAGTGGAAGGTCGTGGGTTCAAACCCTATCCAAGTCATACCAAACACTTACAAAAATGGTACTAACAGCTGCCTCGCTAGGCGCTCAGCATTAAGAGGTTAGTGTTAGGACTGGTCAGCCTGGTGTCAGGATAATGTGACTGGGTGGGACATGATGCTACAAGTCTGTGGTATGATGTCCCAGTGCTAGACATCACTTTAAACTGCCACACTGCAGACATCATAGCGATATGACTGAAAAATCGTTAAAGCTACTTTAAAAATCCTAATCACACACACATACACACACACACACACACATATATAGGATCCTTTGAACATCATATCATTCATGTATAGAATCCTTTAAATATCATGTCGTTCGTGTATATAACCCTTTAAATATCATGTCATTCCTGTATAGAATCCTTTGAGCATCATGTCACTCATGTATATAATCCTTTAAATATCATGTCATTCATGTGTTGAATCCTTTAAATATCATGTCTTTCCTGTATAGAATCCTTTAAACATTGTATCATTTATGGATTGAGTACTTTAAATATCATGTCATTCCTGTATAGAATCTTTGAGCATCATGTCATTCATGTACAGAACCTTTTGAGCATTGTGTCATTCATGTACATAATCTTTTGAGCATTGTGTCATTCATGTCTAGAATCCTTTAAATATCATGTCATTCATGTATAGAGTCCTTTAAATATCATGTCATTCATGTACATAATCCTTTGAACATCATATCATTTATGTATAGAGTTCTTTAGATATGTCATTCCTGTATAGAAACCTTTAAATATCATGTCATTCACATATAGAATCCTTTGAACATCATGTCACTCATGTATAGAATCCTTTAAATATCATGTCATTCCTGTACAGAATCCTTTGAGCATCATGTCATTCATATATATAATCCTTTAAATGTCATGTCATTCATGTGTTGAATCCTTTAAATATCATGTCTTTCCTGTATAGAATCCTTTGAACATCGTATCATTTATGGATTGAGTACTTTAAATATCATGTCATTCCTGTACAGAATCCTTTGAGCATCATGTCATTCATGTATAGAATCCTTTAAATAGCATGTTATTCATGTATAGAGTCCTTTGAGCATTGTGTCATTCATGTACAGAATCCTTTGAGCATTGTGTTATTCATATTTAGAATCCTTTAAATAGCATGTCATTCCTGTATAGAATCCTTTGAACATTGTGTCATTCATGTACAGAATCCTTTGAACTTCATGTCATTTATGTATTGAGTCCTTTAAATATCATGTCATTCATGTAGTGAATCCTTTGAACATCATGTCATTCCTGCACAGAATTTTTGAAACACCCTGTCATTCATCTATATAGGATCTTTTCAACATGTCATACCTGTAATGAATCCTTTAAACATCATGTCAATCCTGTATAGAATCCCTGGAATTAATTTCTGTGCAAAATATCCAAGATCTGACTTTTCATACTGAAGTTCCTGAATCCAACAATCATTATTAACCTTTTTAAAATGAAACATCATTCATGAACTACATGTAAATTTTTGTTCAGATGTTAAAA
Organism: Sinohyriopsis cumingii; assembly: GCA_028554795.2. Taxonomy (NCBI): domain Eukaryota; kingdom Metazoa; phylum Mollusca; class Bivalvia; order Unionida; family Unionidae; genus Sinohyriopsis; species Sinohyriopsis cumingii. Next base: position 28,138,344 of record CM068824.1, read on the forward strand.
TGTCATTTGTAGATTATATGACTAATATGAATATTTTGTTGATGTACATGTATTTTATTTTCTCACCTGCACATGGTAAAATACAGATATCACTTATTTTTATACCCCCTAGTATGTAAAATGGATTGGGTATTGGTGGAATTAGCTATTGCTAAGTTCATCTCTCTTTCGGTTCATAAGCATTTTCTGTGTATCTGTAAGCATTTACTGTATATCTGTAAGAATTTTCTTTGTATCCGTAAGCATCTTCTGTGTATCTGTAAACATTTTTGGAGCATAACATTTCAACAGTTAAGGTATTTTAGCCATATTTGGTACTCATTTTGAGGCAAGTAGAGCTGAGGTGCCATTTTATATATAGAATTGTCCACATCAACTATTTTTTTAGTTAATAATAATAACAATAATAATAATAATAATACTTTTTTTATAGAGGATGACTCATTTAGTCAGGAACTATTCTCTCTTCAGGCCCTCTTAAAAAGAGTATAATAATGTGCATTATATGAAAGATAACAGTAATTACTGTTCATTTAAATGTGTTCAGTATTAAAATGCTAAATTCCATTATACTCTTTTTGGAACACATAGGTACTCATGATATCTCTTCTTACATACTGTAATATTTTCAGCAGATTTTACATGTAGTGGAAGCTTGTTCCACAGAGCTGTACCAGAGTAGTGGAAGCTATTTTTTGAAATTGTTCTATTCTTGGTTTTGGTGCTTGAAGGTTTCCATGTTACATTGATCTCAACACTTATACTGTATTGAAAAATGTGTGAATAAATCCAGAAGATACTCTGGTGCAGCTCCATGTAGACAGTTATACACAAGAACTGCCCTGTGAAATATATCCTTTCATATATTGTGAACAATGTTCTGTAAACTTCTGTTACTATGGAAACAAAGTAGTGTCTAAATTGAGAGTTCTGGAACAAAGTGTGGTATAAGTATCGTGTACATTTACAGTTCTGGACCATAGAGTATGTGTACAAGTGGGGACCAGATGGGGAGTACATGTATGAGGGGGTCCAGATGGGGGATATGTCATCTCTACATAGCTCTTTTTCAGTTAAAACAGAAATAGTGTCAGCAAATATAAAGATGATTAAATTTGTTTGAAAGTTACATAATATATTTTATAGCATGATTCAGAGTTGAGACTTATTGTTTGCAGAACCCAAAAGATTTTTACTTATGTACCTTCTTTTTATTTCCTGCAGATTTTCCAGCACTTAAAGATCTGAAACCAAAGACCTCATTACATGACCAGAGGCAAGCAGTCCAGGATCTTATTGGTAGAGTACTTGGAGAGCAGGGCAAATCTTTCCATGTTGTTCTAGAGCCCGGGCCAGGTCCTGCTGGTAGAGACACCTTCAATGTGAGTGTCTTAGAGTATGGATCCATTCTTTTCATCAATAAGCACTCAGAGGTGTATTGACCCTTATAACTTTTGACCAAATCTACTATCTACTATCTGACTGTGGCATATGAAGCAATTAATGGTGTTGTATTGAGGATTTGAGAATGTTGGTGGCAATTAATGGTGTTGTATTGAGAATTTGAGAATGTTGGTGGCAATTTTACTGGTGCAGACTCAGTTTTACTAGTGACACATGAATGGATTTAGTGGAATAAATAAAACCTCCATTAACATTTTGAATTATTAAACACAAAGCTGTAATCCCATTCCTATCTTGCTTTGTAAATTTTTTTAAAATTAATGAAAAATATAATTCTCTATGGCGCTACATCACAGGGAGATCAAGTCATGATGTCAAAATGACATGTGAGATTCTGATGATATGTATTGAATTATAAACTGCAAATTTGTTTGTTTAGCTGATTAGAAAGCATGTTACATTTACAAATGTATTGTAATATATTGTAATATTGTTTTCTTGCAAAATGAATAATTTTGCTGTGTAAAAAATGTAAACTGAAAAAATATGCATGTAAAATGTTTCAACAATGCTGCTATTTATTGCAAAATAATGGATTAATAACTTTACATATATATATATAGAGAGAGAGTGACAGAGAGAGAAATGTGAGTGTGTGTATGATTTCGATTTTTGATGTAGCTTTAAAAAAAATTCAATTATATTGCTACAATGTCTGCAGTGTGGCAGTTAATAGAGATGTCTAGCGCTGGAGCATCATGCTTGAAATATGTAGCATCATGTCCCACCCAGTCATAGTATCCTGACAACACTAATCTCTTAATGCTGAGCCTCTAGTGAGGCAGGGTATTTGTCAGTACCATTTTTATAAGTCTTTGGTATAACTCAGCTGGAGTTTGAACCCATGACCTCCCACATCTAAGGCAGACGCTCTAACCACTTAGGTTACCAGAGTGGTCCAAAAGATCAATAGATATACATATATACAGACACATATACTGTATATGCTCACTTATAAATAAAGTCAAACTGCAAAAATAACATGGACCCTGATCTGCCATCACATAATTTACTGGCAAATCAGGATCTTGCTTTTTTTACTGATTACTCCTAACAAACTGCATAGACCCAGAACTGCTGGCACATTATGCAATGGCACATCTGGGTCTGTGCAGTTTGTACTTCAATTCAACTTATAAGCAAGTATAAATTGTGGTGTTAGATTTTAGACATTTTTGAATTGAATATTACAGAGGTGTCACGTGACAGGGATTTCATACTACTGAGGATTATTTCATGTCAATTTTCCAGTTGTTATCAGATGGAAGGGAAGTTACCATAACAGCCACATCAGGCATTGCGGCAGCCGTGGGATTTTATTATTACCTGAAAAATTACTGTAATTGTCAGTATACCTGGGCAGGTGAGCAGCTTAACTTACCTGATCCACTGCCTGTGATTACATCACCTGGCAAGACTGTCACAGCAATGGACAGGTAGGAGTTTACTTGATAATGCATAAGATATAATTAAGTTAGCAAATTTTTTGAATGGTTCTTTAAAATTCAAAAAAACAATATGTTTAAATTTTCTTGACAATACTCCTTTTTCCAAATGACCCAGTATTGTGAGAAAACCTATATTAAACATAATATATAAGTCATTTTACACAAACTCCTGTGATGTGGTCAAGCATTATTGTGATCCAAGGTGTCATTTTGCCCCATTATACTTTTAAGTTCTAAAACAGGTTCATTATGTACATTTTAATAATTTGTTATGATTAAGATTAGGATTTGAAAAATTTATTAAGATGACACTGCCTAATGAAAATTTATTAAGATGACACTGCTTTTGAAAATTTATGAAGATGATACTGCATACAGAAAATTTAGATGACACTGCATATAGAAAATTTATTAAGATGACACTGCATACAGAAATTAATTATGATGACACTGCTTATGGAAAATTTATTAAGATGACACTGCCTTTAGAAAATTTATTATGATGACACTGCTACATAAAATTTATTAAGATGGCACAGCTTACTAAACCGATCATTCTTCAGTTGATAAAGGAAAATAATTCATAAAAAGAAAAGAAAGTGTACCTGTTCTTGCCTCCATTGTAACAAATTTCACAAAAGACCAGACCAGATATTTGAAATGTTATCCATTTCATGCTTAAATCTTTCTAATAACTGGGTATGCTTCATGTTCACATTAGGGAACTTATGTCAGATAGGGTTACCAAGGGCAATAGATCCCCAAAATTTATCTTAGGGCAGAAAGCATGTAGATCACAGGTGACATTTGCCAGTCAAATGGAAGAAAATGCTGGTAAATGCGGAATCTAGTAAAACATACTGTAGACATATTTGACAAAATTTAGCATCAGCCTGTAACATGATAATGAAGCAATAGAATTGCAAGCTATACTGAAAACATTCATGATTGTATGTGTCATTCCAAGGTTCCGTTACTACCAGAATGTATGTACTGTGAGTTACTCCATGGTCTGGTGGACATGGAAGCGCTGGGAGCGAGAGATTGACTGGATGGCAATGAATGGCATCAACCTGCCACTGGCTTTCACAGGGCAAGAGGCCATATTCCAAAGGGTAAGGCATTAAACAAATATATCTGATCTAAGAATGTAATGTTCCCTTCTTACAAATATTCCTGTAAATGCCAGAGTGTTTTCCAGTATGCATGACATGAAGCAACTGAAAGTGTATGATTTGCCCTTGATGTGCCACACTTTGCCCTTGATGTGCCACACTTTAGCCTATTCACCTACATCTCCGGTGGATGCTATTACTTCTTTACATCAGGGTCTTTCAGAATGGCACAACAACAACTGGCAGCAAAGACTTGAATGCCTTGTTATTCTAATTCAAATGTGCATTTCCACAACAATGTTTTTCTACCACAAAATTTTAGGCTAACCATTTGTCAGTTTGTATATGTTCATGTACTGACAGAATGAAAGTATTGCAACCTTGAGATGTCCAGCACCTACTAAGAATTCTGGATCGTGACACACAGTGGCCAAAATTCTTTCCAAATTCTAGTCTTTGATTTGTTTTATGACAGATGTTTCCATTCCACCAAAAAACATTTATCAGCATGCAAGCAGTTTTATGTAAAGGTCACTGGCACATTATCACATTGTACAAACATGTGATATTATTATAGTCATTAAAAAAAAAACACATTTATGTATGCACACCATAAAAATGTTTAAATAAACAAAGAAATCTGCTTTTTTAAGTGAAGAAAATATTCAGCAATCTCCATAAACAATCCATAGTTTCCGCATGTCAGTGACATACATTTGTCCCTTCTATTTACCCTATCCATTCAAGTGTTTAATTTTTCCATGTAAATATTTGTGATATATCTTTCGATTGTGCTTTTGTACAGCAAATATGGTGCACTGTGTTGCATATGGATGTAACCAGTGTAACCAAAAGAGTGATGATGGGATAAAAGGGTTCTTTCTTTTTCCAAAAGACCCAGCTTACCAGAAAAAAATGCGGATTGAAGCTATGGGATAGAATAGGGTGAGGGATGGGAAAGTTGTACCATTTATGTCAGATTATTGTCGATTTGGCCATCAGCCCAACTTGGGCCAAAATGGAGACAATTCATCCCAACGTGACAGACAATTCAGCCTAACTTAACAGTAGTTTGAACAAATTTTTTTCTTCAACCAACAAGTAGATACTATATATATATATATATATATATATATATATATATATATATATATATATATATATAAAATTTATGTAGGACAGAATGCTTTTGACAATTTTTATAGGTTGTAAAATAAAAAAGGTTTTTGGAAAAAATTGAACAAATTTAAACAGACTTAACTATCTTGATATTCTTTAAAGGAAAATAATCATACTTCATAATGTACACATATATGAGAAAAAACACAAACTGACAAATCTTGCTCATTCTAATTAAAATATTTGTATACATTTATTTTTTATGTTAAAAAAAATATCCATCTGCACAACAACATTCTCAGTTTAAGACTTTGGTCAAATTATCAATATTGATTTATAAAACAATACTTGACATAATATTCTACAGAATACGTACATATTTTTTTAAAAGTAGCATACATGAAATATTATAACAAAGCTTCAGGTTGTAACACTGCTGCATATAATACACACTCAAGTACACATGAGAGAGAGAGAGAGAGAGAGAGAATAATGCTGCTCATTTTGTCACTATTTAGTTGCTACAATATGAAGCTATTACCAGTTAACTTTATTGTTTGTTTTTATTTTTCAAGTTGATGTCTTAGTGTGTGTGTGCATAAACTGAAAGCTTGTCAGTACTAGCCAATATTGTCAGTACTAGTCAATATCATCAATCATAATTTCTCTATTATTTGATACAAATAAGAAAGGAATAATTTTTTGTTGTATTTGTGCCCCCCATCTGCATGGCTGAATAAAATAGATAAACAAACACTTATTTGAATATAAAATAAAAGAAACTAAACTTGCATTATTATCATTTATTCCTTCTTTTTTCATCATGCAAAATTTATTAAAGACAAAAATATATCCACGAACTCCATATATCTAACAGATGCCATCTGGCGTGTGCATCCTTACTGAAGTGTTTGTCACTTACGCCAGATAACAAAATTGCAAAAGAGAAGAGAATATCATCTGATTGCTTGAAAGCACCTGCCATTCATACATGATAAGTTATAAGGTGAAAATGACCAAGATTATATTTTATCCAGGTTAACTATACCATGGTATCTCGCAAAGAAAAATCATTATTGGAAAATACATTCACTGTAAGTGCAAATGATAATCTTGTCACTAGCATGGGTTACAAAAGTATTATTAAAGCAAGTTATTGCTGTGTATACTATTTACCCTGTAAACATCCATTATGATTACATATGACAAACAAATAGAAGCCTGGGTGATGAATAAACACAGCAGGCAGTGAGAAATAAACTCCACTTTTAAACTTACCTACATGATATCAAATACAAAGGTTATTTTATTGCAGAGCAAGCCAACCCCAGAAACTGGCTTCGGATTCTTTTAAGTGTGTCGATTTTGTTTATGAAGTCAGCTGACATAAGGAAGCCTTGTTTGGTTCCTTTGGATTCTCTTAAGTGTTCTGATTTCTTTTTTTTTTACAAAGTTGGCTGACATAGGGAAGCCAACAATGATTCCTTTTTACCTGTATTAACGGGAATTTTGAAAATAAATTGAAACAATGGAACAGTTTTGAAAGCGATATAATCTAGTGTATCGAGCACACACAGCGATATATGTTTGAACAGTAAATTAGTTTTCAGTAGTTTCATCTAAATGTTTTCTATCCATAGCTTATAATGTTTTAATTTTCGACAACAAGAAGCATGTACTTTGTCTTGTGGGGATAAATGTATGTCATTTCCGGTTGGTGTCCTCTAATGTGGGAATTTGTAACTAAGGGGAAGTAACTTCTATTTCGCATAATTAAATCATTATTTCTTCTTTTCACTTGATAAATTTTTAATTCTTTTTGTGTGAATATAACTACATTTAATTGTGTAATGCAAATCTGATGTGAAATGAAAAATGTTGGAGTATGGCCGGTGACCTTTAATGCAAATTTTGTTCATTCACTGGTAAAAATAAAGACTAACTTGAAAATTCTTTCAAATTAGTTCCCTAGCTCAAAATATACTGAAAATATAGTGGTACTTATATACCTACCTCAATCTTATTTTTAAAACAATTAAGCCTTTTAACATCCAAGAGATATGCTGAGTGAAAGTATTTGATTTGCATACAGTTTTCCAAGTCAGATATAAAGAAACTTAGAGTTTCCTCTGACCCTTGCTACCCCATTTTTGATATTTGGACATTTATGTTGGGGCGTATGGTCAGAGCGCATTCCCTATTGAAAAGTTGGAATTCACTGACACCATTTGGTGTCAGCATGGATTAGCCGACCCAGCACACTTAAACAACCTTTCATCGAGATATACCTGCATGAAATCAATAGGAATATGATTTATTTTCTCAAAAATCATGAGCATAACATTTGTCATGTCTTTAATCCGCTGACAGATGAGACGAAAGTATGTAGTTGCTGAAATTTTACCTGGATCTGGCCATTTGCATTCAGAGTCACATGACTATACAAATCTCGGAACCTGTCAAAATAAATGTCCAAATATCAAAAAATGGGGTGGCAAGGGTCAGAGGAAACTCAGACTAAAAGAAACTGTGTCTCAAAATGATATTCTAATCCCAGAATTTCAGCGATGGTCCCTTTGTAGGTTGACCTTTTACTTTTATTGCGTGTTCAAGCAGTCTGACTTGTACAGTTCATGGGTCCTGTATATATCTATCAAGTTTTTAAACTAATAAACTAGATATTTGTTTCTGCCGAGTCACTTTCCTTACCAGATTAATGCAGGTTTTTTTCTCTCACTCAAATGCATGAGTAAAAGATTTATAATTTCATTCTTTGATAATCATTACAGTTTGGTTTTAGTAATAAAATACAAAGTTTAATTGTTGATGATTTTATTATAATTAGCATTTTTTCTGTTTGTGTGTTGGTGCATATAGAATTGTTACTTATTTTACCTGTTCAGGTGTACATGAAACTTGGCTTCTCTAAGGAGGATCTAGAAGCTCACTTTGGAGGGGCAGCTTTCCTGGCCTGGTAATGACTTTGTATTCTTTCTTCTTTTATTCATTTCTTTATTAATTTTTTTTTATTGACTGCCTAGATTTCATTTTAACTGCCATTTATCTTATTCTCTTTTCATCATTTCTTCTATCAAAATTTCCTTCTTTCTGATCATGTCTGTTTCTTTTCTTGATTTCATCCTTCTGTTTATGATTCTTTTTTTGAGTTTCTTCACTGACAATGTTATTGTTAGTAAAGGAAAACTGATTGATTGCTGAGTTATCACCTGTAAACAGTGCCAGAATTCCCATTAGACACACTTAGCATGTGCTTAGGGCACCAACTCAACAGTAGCACCAGGAAAAATTCAGATTAATTGTTGATGATAAAATTGAATGAATTATATATGACAATTTCAGTTTGCATGTATTTTGAGTTGGAATGATGGCAACATTGGTATTTTCCCACTTTTTTAGCTTTAATAGTGTTTGTTTGAGTTTCACATTTTGTAGGAAGGGGGGAGCATTATAATATTTTCAGTGCTTAGGGTCTTGGAAGGCCTTAATCTGGTACTGCCTGTAAAATATTCTTTTAAGAAATGGATTTTCTTCAGTTAATTTATATATATTGAAAATTATAATTTATATACATATTTTGATTTTATTATGTATGTAGTAGTAATAGTAATAGTAGTAGTTACAGCCAGAGTAGTACTAATAATAGTAGTTGTATTAATGGGGTTAGTATTTTGAATCTATGGTCTTAAAATAAGTAATAGAAAAGAGTGAGAAGCAACAGACTTTGTAAAATTCAGCAAAAGAATTATTTCCCAGTAATCCAAAGGGAAAAATGTAAAAATAAAAGAACTTATGGTATTGCAAAATAAATCCCCCAAAATCCTAGGATTTCTAACACAAGTCCTAATGATTACAGTTCTGAATAAACTTTAGTGTATTTCAAATAAATCCAATGCTGGAAGTGTTGATCTGCCTGCAATGGCCCATGTTGTGGTGATGTGCCAACAATCTTTTGTTGGATCATAATAATACAATCCAAGAATATATCCTTATTTGAAATTTCACTATGAATCCAGTTCTCTATTTCCAAGAATGCTATTTTTGAGTAATTTGTATTTCCAGAGAGGAATAACTTGCATTAAACAATTTGAATAAATCAAATTCCAGCCCTAATGAAATACTGGACACAACAGTAATACTGTACTACTGTTTCTGCTCAGATCTCACAGCATGAATGAATAATATCTAAATGAACAAGATTATACAGTCCTCTACTTGACCTCAGGTCATAATTAACATTTTCTAAAAAAAACTATTACCTAATGAAACATTTCATTCTGGAAGGTTCTAAATATTTATAAGATAAAATTTTAGTCATAATTAGAAGGTCTGCCTCTAAAATTATAGTATAAAATGTAGTAAACACTAGGTAGACCCTGCATTTCATGGAGAATTTCCATTGTTCTAGACTCAGATTGAGATAAACATGTTGTATATGAAACCAAAATCAATTAATCAGGTCAGGTAGAAATTGTTCTTGATTTTGGACAAGGTCAAGTCAAAAATACAATTATCTATAGCATATAATGAATAAAAAACTAACAAACTATGCTTGTTAAATATACGTAACATTAGTACTAGCTAGAGTGGTAATAATTAGAGCAGTAGTATTAACAGTATTAGTAATAGCAGTAGTAATGGCATTAGAAATAGCCAGAGTAGTACTACTAATAGCAGTAGTAGTAATAGTATTAGTGATAGCCAGAGTGATAATAGTATTTTTTGTTTTAGTGATAGCCAGAGTGGAGCTTATAATTGTAGTAGTAACAGTATTAGTAATAGTTAGAGTGGTACTAATAATAGCAGCTGTAGTAATATTATTAGTAATAGCCAGAGTGATAATATCTATAGTAGTAGTATTAATGGTATTAGTAATACACAGAGTAGTACAAATAGTAGTAGTAGTTATGGTATTAGTAATAGCCAGGGTGGTACTAATAATAATAGTATTAATTGTATTAATAATACTCAGAGTAGTACTAATAATAGTAGCAGTTGTAGTAATGATATTAATAATAGCTGGAGTAGTACTAACACAGTAGTAATGGTATCAGTAATAGCCAGAGTGGTACTAATAGCAGTAATATTATTAGTAATAACCAGAGTGGTAATACTAATAATAGTTTTTTTTGTCTTAGTAATAGCCAGAATGGTACTAATAATTGTAGTAGTAACTTTATTAGTAATGTGATGTGTTGTGATTTGGATTTTTAATGTAGCTTTAACAATTTTTCAGTCATATCGCTATGATGTCTGCAGTGTGGCAGTTTATAGTGATGTCTAGCACTGGGGCATCATACCGCAGACATGTAGCATGATGTCCCACCCAGTCACATTATCCTGACACCATGCCAACCAGTCCTAACACTAACCTCTTAATGCTGAGCGCCAAGCGAGGCAGCAGTTAGTACCATATGTATGACTCAGCCGGGGATCTAACCCATGACCTCCCGCATCTGAGGCAGAAGCTCTAACCACTATGCCATTGGAGTGGTTTATTAGTAATAGTCAGAGTAATACTAATAATAGCAATAGTAGTAATGGTATTAGTAATAGAGTGTTACTAATAATAGCATTTGTAGTAATAGTTTTGGTAATAGCCAGAATGGTGCTAATAACAGTACAGTATGACCCGTAATAATATGGTAATTGGGGTCCATAGAACCTGACCATGTTATAGACCGAACTGTGTTATAACCAATCAAGTCACTTAGCTGAAGAAAATTACCTAACATATGGTGGGCAGGGGGTAAGGGTTATAAAAGTGGGTGCAAAAATATGTGCTTTTGATTAAGTGAAGACAAATTAGTCTGAGAACCGCTTGTATATTGACAGCTTACATTTGTGTAGTACAATACATAAGCTGTTAAGTACTCTACTTGTCTATAATAAATCCATGAATCTGAGTATAGATCATATGTTATAAGCTTCATGTATGACTCACATCCCTTTAGAAAATACAAATATTTTAAAAAATGTTAGTCCTCATTTTTATCTATATCCAATTGTCACTTAACAATTCACTACAACTATCGCAAGTACCACAAGGCTATAACTGTTTACATGCTACATGTATATGTATTTAAGTTGTCCTAGATTTTGGTCAGCTGGAGACAGTATTATCTTGCCAAGGCTACCCAGGGGATGAGGCTATTATAGGGAAATGATCACTTGAACAAATTAAAATGTTAAACAAACATTCATTGCCTTACACCCCATCCCTTAATTAACTTGATGGCTGAATATATATATAGCTTCAAAAGATTGGAAATTTGATTTGCATTTTATGTTGCCATTGGTAGCGACCATAAGCATAATTTTTTTCCTGCAAAAATGAAACTAAATGCATTCCAGTCACTTTGGAAAATGCAACAATCTATCAGATTCCATTGCATTTAAGTTTGGTGCTGACTTCCTTTCATGAAAGGTTCTTTGTTGTTATTGAAGATTGTAGTTGATGAAGGGTACGTGTATTATTGAAGTTACTGCTAAAGGAGGACCAAAAAGATGTTTGTTTCTTATTGTAGCAGCATCATCAAATAATTGCAGAACATTGATTGAGTGTGAATTTTTTGTGTGCATTTGCTAAGTAGCATCCCAACCTGTTTAGATACTTTGTCATTAGCCACCACAATCCCCAATCTGCCATTTTAAGGTGGGCTGTAGCATCCCAACCTTATGTTTGCCACCAGTACACTGTTTAGGTACTTTGTCATTTGCCACCACAACCCCCAATCTGCCATTTTAAGGTGGGCTGTAGCATCCCAACCTTATTTTTGCCACCAGTGCACTGTTTAGGTGCTTTGTCATTAGCCATCACAATGCCCAATTTGCCATTTTAAGGTGGGCTGTAGCATCCCAACCTTATGTTGCCACCAGTGCACTGTTTAGGCACTTTGTCATTAGCTACCACAACCCCCAATCTGCCATTCTTAGGTGGGCTGTAGCATCCCAACCTTATTTTTGCCAGCAGTACACTGTTCATCAGAAGACATTTATGTTTAATGCAGTCAGGATTCAACTTAATTAGTGGTGGAACATAAAAATCCAAATAGGTTTTTAAGTAGAAATGAGGGTAAAAAACAAAGTGGCTAGAAAATTCTTGTGAATTATTATTTAATAATTAAAAGGACTTCTTATCCTGTATTGTGTAAGCAAACATAGCTAATGTTTGAATTACAAAACATACATCCACTGTGGTATTATATAGGATTTTTGTTGTTTCTGCATCTGCTGGTGTATCATTGTTGATATAACACCATTCCTTGTGGGACTGTGAGATTTTGTCCAATGGATTGATGAATGGTAGGATCGTAATGTTGTCATTAGGATTCTTGAACTTGGTTTTCCTAACTGGTTGGGGGTTGAATTGAATGAATGAAATTATCTTCACTGGCACTGAGTTCCAATTCATTGTTGGACTCATTTAGTCTGCAAAAGAAAATAATTGATCAGATAGGTTGATTTCCAAGTAATCTGAAATATCATGGTCGGGTGAAGTAGGACTGGATCTAAAATAGTTTCCATGTCCCCAATTTACATTCTTATCTGCCACATCTGCAGCAAACACTATTTGAATCTAAAAGGGAATTCCAAGAGAGAAATAAAGAACACCTTAGGGATATGTACCCCAGTGTCTAAACACTTTACCTAATAGACCACAATTTAAACCTTTTTTTTGTATTAGGTAATAGAAGTTATCCTATCTCTATTCCAGGGAGATCTTTAGTTGGAACATTATCGAAAGATAGAGAACTATATTGGATACACTGGTTACATAGTCTACATTCAATAGTGATCAACATGTCTGTTTAACTGTGAGTCCCGGCATTTTTAACACAAAAAACATAGATCCTGATCTGTAATCAAGTAATGTGTTGACCGATCAGGGTCTTTGTTCTGCGGTCAGTCCTAACAGACTGCATAGAACCAGATCTATCAGTGCATTATGTGATGGCAGATCTGGGTCTGTGATTTTTGTAGTTGGATCTGACTTACAAGCCATTATGGACGGTGACCACTGATTACATGACTCAAGTTTCTGTGACTTAGCATTTTAGGACATTAGTATCTTGATATAAAAATAATATTGCACAGTCATCAGTGCACAGAAGTAATTGACAGTCTGAAGTGATGCTTATGACCATGTCGTTTATGTAATAAAGAAAAAGAAGGGGTCCTAGAATGTCACCTTATGGCACCCCGCAGGCTACAGCCATAGGTTTCACATTAGCAATTTGGAATCTGTTCAGTAAGTATAATATGAATTATCATCACTATGTCTTTACAAACACAATATGAGAACTGTTTTAAGGACATGTAATCACTATTGTTTTTTTTATTGATATTTTAAAGTCGAGTAGTCAACTGTTCATTCCTGTCAGGAGATATACAGTGGGTCTCTGTGATAAAAAATATCATCTACAGATTCTTTAGTAAACAAGTTAAATGCCAGAGCCAAAAGCAGTTAGTCTTTGCTTGCCTCCATTTTGAACCATCTTATCCTGCTGCCATCTTGAATGCATTAGAAAAAATGCATGTAGGCATTCATCAGTATAAGGATGTGAACAAATAGTTATCTGTGTAGACACATCCCTACAACACTTGCATATGAAGAAGTTACATGTGTAGACACATCCCTACAACACTTGCATATGAAGAAGTTACATGTGTAGACACATCCCTACAACACTTGCACATCAAGTTGCCATTGTAGACACATCCCTACAACACTTGCATATGAAGAAGTTACATGTGTAGACACATCCCTACAACACTTGCACATCAAGTTGCCATTGTAGACACATCCCTACAACACTTGCATATGAAGTCACCCGTGTAGACACATCCCTACAACACTTGCATATGAAGAAGTTAGCTGTGTAGACACATCCCTACAACACTTGCACATGAAGAAGTTAGCTGTGTAGACACATCCCTACAACACTTGCATATGAAGTTGCCGTTGTAGACACATCTCAACAACACTTGTACATGAGGTTGTCATTGTAGACACATCCCTACAACACTTGCACATGAAGTTGCCATTGTAGACGCATCCCTACAACACTTGCATATGAAGATTTTTTGTTGTTGTTGTGGGGTTTAATGCCATATTTCAACACACGATAGGCTATACATGGTGGCCAGTATTAATGGTGGAGGAAGAACCCGGGAAAACCCCAGGAAGAACCACCGACCCACGAGAAGCTACTGGCAAGCTTTCTCACATACCTACGTTAGCCAAATCCTAGACTCAAACCCACACAGACAGAGGTGAGATGGCAGTGAGCCATAATGGAGAGTGCTTTAGACCACTTGGCCACTCAGGGCCCCTGCATATGAAGAAGTTACCTGTGTAGACACATTCCTACAACATGTGCATATGAAGTTACTTGTATAGACACATCCCTACAACACTTGCATATGAAGAAGTTACCTGTGTGGACACATTCCTACAACACTTGAGTATGAAGAAGTTATGTATTAATGATCGATGGTTTATAAAAAAAGCAATATTAATTTACTTCTCTTCCACTTCAGGGCAAGGATGGGTAACATGGAGGGGTGGGGTGGACCACTGGCCCAGACCTGGATTGATGCTCAGTTAGCGCTACAGCATCAAATCTTGGACAGGATGCGGTCTCTTGGAATGATTCCAGTTTTGCCTGGATTTGCTGGACATGTACCAAAAGCCATTAATAGGTTGTTTATGGTTTCTTTGATTGTGCATAAATAATATGTAGGGGGAATATTCATTTCAGGATGAGTTATAAAGAACCTGATTGGATCATTCTTCTATTTCTGTTAAAAAAAGTTCAGTGTGATCATCATTTGGCTGACAGCATTTTTCTCCAGTAATGGGCAAATAGTACCATATTATAAGTATTACAGCTTCCCTTGTTTTAACACTTTTCCAGATATAATTTTGATACTATTTTGGAATCCATGAGCAAAGTTGAACCATTATATTTGAATGGTTTATCGAATGTTTGATAATATGGGGGAAAAAAAACATGGTAAAGCTTAGTATGATATGTTTTTATTTCCTTTTTATAACATTTCTTTTTGAAAAAATTGATTATTCAAGCTTTTGAGTCTATGAGCACTTGCTATACCTCAGTTTAGTTTATGCTGTTCTCACTATACCGTCATTCAGTAAATAACATGGTAGGCAGTTATAACAAGGGAGACCTGTATTTTGAACACCTTGCTTTAAGGATGAACAGGGAGAAAAGGATAGATGTAAAAATGCTGGTAAGTCTAATAAAACTGAAGTTAATCATTACAAGTGTCAGATTGTTTTAGACATTGTACAGCAATACTGTAGTACAGTGATAATCGTTACAAGACCACAAAGCAATACTGTAGTACAGTCATAATCATTACAAGATCACAAAGCAGTACTGTAGTACAGTCATAATCATTAAAAGACCACAAAGCAATACTGTAGTACAGTCATAATCATTATTATATGCTCATTTTTTTCTCTGTTAACTTTACAGTGTCAGCATCATTCAGTATTTTATGATATTGCACTCATGTGCACTTCATATTGCACTCACATATGCCCAATAGTGTATTAGAAACTATTTTGTAAACAAATCATGTACACTCACATAATAGGTGCTTTACGTTTTGGTTGATTCAATTTGTTGTTGAATGAACTAAAGTAGATGTCTCATGGACTGCCACATACCAGCTGCTTTGCCACATTCCATGTTAACTTTTTTGATCCAATGTTTTGGATTTGAGCTAGCTATAGACACCAGACAGGGTCCTTACAAATAACATGCAAGTGACAAGGCATAAACTGTCTTCTTTAGCTGGTAATAAGAATGGCAGAAAGTATACTTACAGTTATACATCCTGAATTTCCTCACAACGTACTTTCTTAGTTCTGCAAATCCGAATTATATGAGCCATGTCATGGGTTTGCATGCTTGATTCCACATTTTGAAATTGTACTGTAATTTCGACTATATTCCAAGTGCAATTACATCCTCTTTACTGCACTCAAAATGAAATAAACATTATATTCCATAGCATCTTTTTGATAATTACAATTGAAAAACTTCATATTTTTCCCATGATATGATTTCAAACATCCAATGACGGAGCAGAAACACACTTGCAGATGTCAACATGCTGCTGAAATCTGATGTACTTTATGTAGAATTGGTACAGATAAATTCAGTCCATAATTACGAAATTCGTAGAATCGACAAAAATACCAGAATCTATTCATTCCAGATCAAATGGAAAAGTTGTTGCAATGCGCATTCATTCACAATATGACTCCAAATTTCAATTTTAAGCAGAACAAAACACCATTTTCTTTTGAAAGTTATGTCTAGCGCATGACTAAGTTCACATTTATCTGGGCGGAGTTATGTGCACATTAATGATGCTATTGTTGTGTAATGATGAATCTGCATTTGTGTAGTTAGTTTGGAATAGGGCATTCATTCAGTTACTTTGTTTCTTGTAGTGTATTTTTGTTTATATAATTAAGCCTTATGCTAGAATAAGAAAATGAGCATATGATAATAATAATAATAATGAGGACTTTGTATAGCGCCTAATCTTTAGAAGCTCTAAGTGCTTTACAACTTTAGACAACACCTATAAGATAAGGAACATAATAATATTATTACAAAAACAAACAAAATTAAATTAGAAAAACATTAAAAAAATAAAAAACATGCTGAGAATATTTCAGGTAGGAAACATTATTAGGTCTTTAAGTTTGTTCTTGCTGTCAAAAATAAGTGAGTTTTGAGAGCCCTCTTGAATATGATCACTGTGTCTTTGTGTCTAAGTTCAGTGGGCAATTCATTCCACATTGCCAGGCCCTGGTATGCAAAAGAACGCTGTCCATATAGCTTTGTTTTCATACTTGGAATAATGAGTATACGATTGTCAGAATAGGAGCATAAGTATCTTGCTGGTGTGTACACATGGGTGAGGTCAGATAGGTATGTTGGACTAGAGTCCGACAGTGAAATGTAGCACAGAGAACAAATTTTGTGTTTGATTCTGGATTGAATGGTTAGCCAGTGTAGGGTACAGAGCAGCAGGGAGGTGTGCTCTCATCATGGTACTCTAAGTATGATCCGAGCAGCTGTGTTTTGAACTTTTTGAAGTTTCTGGAGTAGATATTGAGATGAACCAGACAGAATTGAGTTACAATAGTCCAGTCTTGAAAGTACTAATGAACACACAAATGTTTTAGTGGCATCAACTGAAAGA
The DNA here is from genome assembly GCA_028554795.2 of Sinohyriopsis cumingii. Lineage (NCBI taxonomy): Eukaryota > Metazoa > Mollusca > Bivalvia > Unionida > Unionidae > Sinohyriopsis > Sinohyriopsis cumingii. Next base: position 28,155,760 of record CM068824.1, read on the forward strand.
TATTTGCGAATTGAGCTGATGGTCTCAGCTCAAGATATGCAGCCTTGCATATGTTCATGACATGTTGGTGCAGTGTGAGAGTACTGTCCAGAGTAACACCTAGGTTTCGTACTGATTGTATGAATTTAATGTTGGCGTTGCTGATATTTATTGTTTGAGGTAAAGGATGTGAATGAGTAAGTCTTTGTGTTGTGATCAGAATGGCCTCAGTTTTATCATCATTCATCTGCAGCTTGTTACAAGCCATCCATGATTTCACATCAGAAATGCACCTCTCTACACCTTGGATGGTAGCATCAACTTCAGTTGGGTGGCTAGATTTGTATATTTGCATGTCATCAGCGTACAATTGATGAGACACTGGATGATGATCTCTGACACTTGAGAGCGACAGAGTGTACAGAATAAAGAGAACAGGTCCAAGAACAGACCCCTGTGGAACACCACAACATAGATCAACTGGGTTGGAGTGTATTCCATTTGCAGATACAATTTGTGTCCTGTTGACCAAGTAGGACCTGAACCACAGTAAGGCTGTATCATGAATGCCAAATACATGCTGGAGACGGTGAAGTAATATATCATGGTCTATTGTGTCAAATGCTGCAGACAAATCAAGGAGGGTGAGGACTGTAATCTTTCCGCTATCCAATGCAGAGAGAATGTCAGTAACTACTTTTAGAAGAGTAGTTTCAGTACTGTGGCAAGAGCGATATGCAGATTGTACATTGCTAAAAAGACTGTTTGAATTTAGATGAGATACAAGCTGGGATAGAACAACCTTTTCTAAGATTTTTTTATATGAATGGGAGATTAGAAACTTCGCAGTAGTTCTTTAAATCGTTATGGTTTAGTGTTGGTTTCTTCAGTAGAGGCTTTACAATGGCAGTTTTGAAAAATGATGGGAATTCCCCAGATGAGAGAGAGGTAGTAATAACATCAGTTAATGAAGGCAATACTGGATCTAAGCACTCAGGCAGCATTGATGTTGGAATTGGATCAAGTTCACATGACTTTGGTGCACTCTTCATCACGATTGTACATACTAAATCCATAGAGACAGGTTCAAATGCTGCTAATGGTTGCTGCTCAAATTCTGTATCCCAACTGTATGGTGACGACGAGTCAATTGAAATTGTGGTGTCAAGCTTATCTCTAATGGTTTGTACTTTGTCACAGAAAAAATTTGCAAACATGTCAGGAAGGCTGACTGGAGAGAAGGTAGTTGGAAGTGGTGTTGATTTGTTCCTTGACATTAGCTTGTTAGTAATCTCGAAGAGCTCTTTGCAGCTGGAACTTTCCATGATCTTAGTAGTGTAGTGGGCTGATTTCGCTGCATGGACTATATTTGTGACATTCTTCTTAGCGACTTCATAGATTTGCTTATGAATAGTGAGTCTGGTGGAAAGCCAGAGCCTCTCAGCTTTATGGCCGTCTCTTTTAGCAGTGCGAAGCTGGTTCCTAACACTGCTATACCATGGAGAACACTTTTTAATTGATACTCTGCACTTGGTAGCTGGGGCATGTTTGTCAAGTAATGAACGCAGACAGTTATCGAGTTGTTCTGTGGTAGGAGGTAAGCAAGTTGTTAGGTCTATGAAGAATCCAGTCAAAAATGTGACCATGTTTATGGGTGGGTTGGTTAACTGACTGTTTGAGGTTGAAAACATTAATGGAATCTATGAGTTTTGATGTATTTGAGTTTCCGGGACAGTCAAAGTGAAAGTTGAAATCTCCAAGAATAATCAGGTTGCCACCTATATAATAAAAAGGTTACTGCATTTGTATGGGAAAATATGAACTCATTTTGTCGGATGGAAATACTGTACGCCCAAGGTTGTGCAGTATTTCCATCTATAAAACTAGTTTATATTTTCCCATACAGATGCAGTAACCTATAATTAAAAGACCACAAAGCAATACTGTAGTACAGTCATAATTATTACAAGACCATAAAGCAATACTGTATTACAGGGATAATCATTATAAAACCACAAAGCAGTATTGTAGTACAGTGATAATCATTATAAAACCACACAGCAATACTATTGTACAGTGATAATCATTATAAAACCACAAAGCAATGCTCTAGTACAATGATAATCATTATGAAACCTCAAGGCAATACTGTAGTACAGTGATTATCATTGTAAAACCACACAGCAACACTGTAGTACAGTGGTAATCATTATAAAACCACAAAGCAATACTGTAATACAGTGATAATCATTGTAAAACCACACAGCAATACTGTAATACAGTGATAATCATTGTAAAACCACACAGCAACACCGTAGTACAGTGATAATCATTATAAAACCACACAGCAATACTGTAGTACAGTGATAATCATTGTAAAACCACACAGCAATACTGTAACATAGTGATAATTATTATAATGGAACAGTTTTATGCAGCTCTTCATATAACATAGACATGGTCCTGGATTCCAGAATACAGGATAGTTCTTTCATTGGTACTTATTTTATGTCAGTTGATTTTGGTTGTTGGTTGTTGAATTAAAAATAAACATTAGATATCTCATTTTTGGTGTTTTGTGTACATTATACTCATTCATGCTTGTAGCATACCTTACTATAAGGTGACCTCATTTATAAGGTGGTACACAATAATAAAACTGCTGTAATTCATTGTAATATCCTTGAGGTCAGAGGCTTGTTATTTTTTTAAACATTTTGGCTCTTATCTATGTTATGTACTTTGGTTAAAATCAGGCATAAATGACTCTACTTCTTACTGCAGGCTTAAAGGAGACTTCTTCTTACTGCAGGCATAAAGGAGACTACTTATTACTGCAGGCATTAATGAGACTACTTATTACTGCAGGCATTAATGAGACTACTCATTACTGCAGGTATAAATGAGACTAATTATTACTGCAGTCATAAATGAGAATACTTATTACTGCAGGTATAAATGAGACTACTTATTACTGCAGGCATACATGAGACTACTTATTACTGCAGGCATAAATGAGACTACTTATTACTGCAGGCATACATGAGACTACTTATTACTGCAGGCATTAATGAGACTACTTACTGCTGGCATAAAGGAGACTGTTTATTACTGCAGGCATAAATGAGACTACTTATTACTGCAGGCATAAAGGAGACTGCTTATTACTGCAGGCATAAATGAGACTACTTACTGCAGGCATAAAGGAGACTACTTATTACAACAGACATAAATGAGACTACTTCTTACTGCAGGCATAAATGAGTCTACTTACTGCATGCATAAAGGAGACTGTTTATTACTGCAGGCATAAATGAGACTACTTCTTACTGCATGCATAAAGGAGACTACTTATTAATGCAGACATAAATGAGACTACTTCTTACTGCAAGCATAAATGAGACTACTTCTTACTGCAGGCATAATGGAGACTGCTTTTTACTGCAATTTAAATGAGACTACTTATTACTGCAGGCATAAATGAGACTACTTCTTACTGCAGGCTCTATCCAACTGCCAACTACACAGTGAATGGAGACTGGCTTGGATTTCCTAAAAAGTATTGCTGGTAAGTTAGTCTGATATTGATGTTACACTACACTGTAACCCCTCTAACCACAAGGTGTATCCAACTACTAAATATAGCCAACTAAATAAATGGGGAAACTTTGGGCCTAAATAGAGCTGGTGAGTCCCTTACCTTTCACCCATGACATAATACTTCCCACATTGTTACCTCTTTTCTGTAATCACCTTCTTTATACAACCAGTGGCAGTTTACCCACTGTCATAATTGAAAACTTCTTTTTATTAACAGCCATGTACCCAAGTAGTGAACATTATTTCTTCACACAGATAGCTTGCTGAGAAAATCATGTTGTTGGCAGCTTTCGAGTATTAAATACATAATTTGCATGAATAATGCATACACAATACTTCCTTAATTCAAGACAGATTGGAATAATAGGACTGGTTTGCTGCCTATATTTTTAAATACAAAGACAGAAGCTACCTTTATACATACCATGTACTGCATATTAGTATGGTTCCAACACAAATGATATCTACACATTATATAGGTTATATTTGTGCAATAAAATATCTTTTATCTGGACATATTTGACAGGCTCCCTTTCTTTGGGCACATTTAAAGTTGAGAGCATATACTAGGATTACAATTTTTTAATGGGAATCAGTGTATGTAGATGGTGGCCCAATACATATGTTTTTATAACCTGTGTCATTGAACTAGAGGCTTTCCAAATGCTAATCAGTGTTCACACATTTCAATGCACAATATGCAGCCATGACAGAGATCTGTTACGCTTTTACACAACAGCTATCTTGAGTACACACTCAGTTCAGTATTCTGTGTGATCAGACACAATGCATATAAATTAGATTCTTCTTGAAATACATTACCAGATCAAAAATATTACTAGTACATCCACTATCTCACTAATCCATTTACCCAAGCTAAAAAAATATTACCAGATCTTTTGGTTTGTTGTAGTAACAAAAGTGCTAATAAGTTGTCTGCTTGTGAAGATTCTAGTGTGATGAGAATTATCTCCCATTTGATGGAGAGATTGATGCCCAAGTTCAATCATTTGTCAGTCTCTACTTCTGCTTGTGCTTTGAAGCAAGCACTTTCTTGAGGTCACCCAAATAATGTGGAAGTCCATACCCATATTGCACTTTTTCTGATACTCTGTCAAGAAAGTCTATGCCCATGTTGCCCTTTTTCTGATAACTCTGTTGAGGAAGTCCATGCCTATGTTGCCTTTTTTCTGATACTCTTGAGGAAGTCCATGCTCATGTTGCCTTTTTTCTGATACTCTTAAGGAAGTCCATGCCCATGTTGCCCTTTTTCTGATACTCTTAAGGAAGTCCATGCCCATGTTGCCCTTTTTCTGATACTCTTAAGGAAGTCCATGCCCATGTTGCCCTTTTTCTGATAAGTCTGTTGAGGAAGTCCATGTCCATGTTACCCTTTTTCTGATACTCAGTTGTGGAAGTCCATGCCTATGTTGCTCTTTTTTCCAATACTCTGTTGAGTAAATTTTACAGTTGAATGGGAGACACCCAGCCCTGAAGGCTGTCACTAATTTGTTCACGCTCCTGGTGAAAAGACTGGCCTATTTCATAACATAGCTCTGCTGGGATCTTACCCCAAGACTCTTCTAGGTTGTATCTCTCTCTCATCTAATGTTTTTGCACACTGTGTTCAGCATGTGTACCCCGAGATTGGTTCCCACTGTTGTTTGGGAGGGAGACCATGCAATTAAAAACTACATCATAATGAAAGCGCTAAATCTTGGCATCATGATGAATCTTGGCATCGTGATGAATCTTGGCATCATGATGAATCTTGGCATCATGATGAATCTAGCTCAATAAAAATATAAATCATTTGAAAGATGTCATCAGGGCATCAAGACCACTCTTTTTATGCAGATAATGCAAAAACTTCATCAAATAAATCAAAAAACCTTTGCCATTTTCTTCAGATCCACTCAGAATAATTAAACATACTTCATCATACTAACCCATATAGTTTTACATAATGCTTTGCCTTGGCTTATGTCACTAATGTGGGACAGGTGAGCAATCTCAGGCCCTCATGGGTCAATTGTTTGTTTTGAGTTGATGAAATTTCATGACCATTATGGTTTCAAATTTATGAAGAAGCTCCTACAGCTTTCAAAAAAAATATGTTTCTTTTGCAGCACTTATCAGTTAGAGTTCAGTGATCCACTCTTTCAAAAGATTGGAATGATGTTCATACAGGAGGTAAGCCTTTTGACTGTATGAATTTAGCCTCAGTTGATTGATTGAAACAACATTTTTACCAGAAATACCATTTATTGTCACTTATAAGACAAGTCTAGCTGCAAACTGCACAGACCCAGATCTGTGATCAAATAATGCATCAGCAGATCTGGGTCTGTGCAGTTTGTTAGGCGTGATCAGTAGAAAGATAAACAACATAAACCTTGATCAGCAGGCACATTATGCTATGGCAGATCAGAATCTTTGTTATTTGCAGTTTGACTTGACTGAAAAGCAAGTATATATGGTATGTGTGTTGAATCCAGTGTGTATAGCAAAGTCAGGCCAGGACAAATTTAGGTCATCACATGTATATACAGTTGTCTCTTCTATGGAAAAGTTTACAAATTTTACATATTTTTCTTTGAAAATAACCAATAGGCTTTTAATACCATCTTTATTTGTTTAAAAACATATTTCATGAATTCAGTCCATTAAAGCCCCAAAAAACCTGCATAGCAAATAAGTGAATGTACAGTGAAAGTCTGTAAAGAAGGTTTACAGTCTTCACTTTGTGATAAGGTGCAATGTCTTTCATATAGTATTTTTTTTCCCACTATAGCAACTTTTCGGTTAATCATGTACATTTTCCAAATGGAAAGCAACTAAAGTACATGTACAGTCAGATAAAAAAAAACTATGAGAAATGCATTTGTGGAAACTGTTTACTTTTCAGGTAAAATTATGTTTTAAAAAATATGTTTTTCTAGTTGATATCTACATATAAGCATCAGTTGATAAATGTAGGGAAGATTTCCATTGGTCAGAACATAACCATGTGATCAGACCCAGTTGTGTTTATATTTGTAAAAATTGTATGGAAAACTACTTTATACTAACTTCTTTAAATAGAGTCATGTGCAAAGTAACGTAAACACTGAACTGGAAGGCATGCACACTGCATGCCTTTAAAAAGAAATAAAAATGGTGGGTTTATAATTTATTTAGAAAATTGAATAAATTGATTTGACAGAATCAAATAACACATCTTTGCAGTGTTTCTGAATATAAATAATTCTTTCTTTGAATAGATTTAAAAACAAAGATGGGAAATTCAAAATCTGCCAAGAAGAACATTGGGGATACAGCACTTTCACTGTGGCTTGTTACAAATAAATTTAAAACTATATGTAAATGGATACAGGGATTGGGAGGAGGAGGGTTCAAAGACTAACATTATAACAATTGGATTCGCATTCCTACAATGTAAGATGCAGACTCTGATAGTTACGATGTGGGGGTGGGTGGGAGAGAGATCCGCTACTCCACCATTGTAAATGTCATGATCAATGTCTTGCACTTTTTGACTATTTGATCCTCTCATCACTAAAACCATTTACTGATATTCTTAATTTCATTTGTAAGTAGCCCATGTATGTAGCAAAAACTGTTAATGAACATGAAAACAGATTTAAAGAAATGAAAATTGGTTACTCGCATGTCTGGTCAGTAATGATTAGGCCATGTCACAATGAACTCATGAGAACATCAAATCCAAGAGCCATTCATTGTCAAACAAGATAACACACATCCTTTGTTTTGAGCATGGAACTTCTACACAGATCACATGAATCAGTTTAGGTAAAATATAAAGACCATGCTGTGGAATGTTCTGAACCTTAGATCGCCTACCATTGGTAGAATTTGTTTGATCCCTTATGTAGTTATTATGTTACAGATGGAGAATCCCCTGTTCTATAAATAGCTACATAGCAGATACCCTCAACAAGAATTCATATGCTTAAATAAAGCTCTAAAACTGATCAGAAATATCTTTATAAAAAAAAAACTAAAAATAAATAAATAAAAAATGATAAAGTATTGCAATTATAAGAGTTTGATGTTTTTTCTGAGTTTATCGTGCTATAAACTGCTGGATATTTTTGCTATGTGAGTCTTAATTGTTATCTTTAATAATTATAAAGTCATTAGATATAGATAATCCATCATTCTCATTTTAGTGACTCCTTATATTCACTCATACTTATAGGATTTAGGGATTTTTATAGGAGTTAGGGATTTTAGCATTTTGCTTAATAAGATACTTACTACATGATATGCGATTTTGTAAATATATTTTGCAATAAGGTTTTGAGTTAAGTATTATTTGGAATATAAATTTACAGTAAAATTAAGTAGAACTTTCATTTATTAATATAGGATGTATGTACATGAAGATCAGCTGTTTTTGTAATCAATTACATATTTATTGCAAATGTAAATCATCATTTCCTGAAAGAAACAACATGAGATGGACCAATTATTACCCATAATTCAATTTTGGTGATGCCTGTATTTCTGGCATTCCAGATGAAAGCAGAATTTGGTGTGGACCATGTATATAATGCAGATTCATTCAATGAGCTGATTCCCAGAAGCAGGTATTAAATCGTTTCTTCTTCAAATATTTTGCTGTCATAATACATTAGGAGTATATGCACTAAATTGCAAATCCGGCCTACAAAAGCTAAAGTAGGTATTTGCCGCATATTTGGGCTTGTTATTGTAACAGAGGTGCTGTAGATCATCTACTTGCCAAGGTGGAAGTTAGTGGTCTCCCCTTGTGCCTTGTCGACATGCTCTTTCTCAAGGACTTGCAAAGACCAAATCATTTGAACTTTTAATCAGTTGAACAATTCTTTGGAGTATTGCTATCTCAGAGAAGTATAGCACAGCTATTTTTTCTGTCTATTTCTAATTCTGTTTTCATGGTTGTCATTCTCAATGTTATTATTTTTCAGACTTTTCATTTTTTTTAGTTCTTTCATTTGATATTTATATTATTCATGCCATGTTGCACGATTTATATTTTTCAGTAATACCTTGACCTCTGTAAAGGCTGGATTATATAGGAATACCTGTATATGTGTGTTCATCCATCTGTCCTTCTGTTTACAAGTCTTGTTAGTGCACTATTCTTGCAGTTTAAGATGGATTGCCATGAAACTGAGTAAATTCAATTAGTCTCACATTTCTCAGTGAATTGCCATGAAACTGAGTAAATTCAATTAATGTCAGTGGATTGCCATGAAACTGAGTAAATTCAATTAGTCTCACATTGCTCTGTGGACTGCTATGACATTCAATTATTTGTACATATGACTATGTTGTAGTCATTATTTCCTTCTCTTGCCAGTGACCCAGACTACATAAGATCCTCAGGGAAAGCCATATATAATGCAATGGTACTGACTGATCCACAGGCAATTTGGTAAGTTTATTACATGTTACTATATATAATGCAATGGTACAGGCTGATCCACAGGCAATTTGGTAAGTTTATTACATGTTAATATATATAATGCAATGGTACAGGCTGATCCACAGGCAATTTGGTAAGTTTATTACATGTTGCTATATATAATGCAATGGTACAGGCTGATGCACAGGCAATTTAGTAAGTTTATTACAATTTTTTAAAATAAAAATATGTCAGATTATTCTGTTTTGGTGTAATAGTCAACATTTTTCCCTTTGATCTTTTGTTTGACAAGGTAGAAATACTTTTAAATGTTGCTCATCCAGCCTTGCAGATAATGTATTAGTATATTTTATGTATAGTCCAGATGATGTATATCAGCATATTGTATACATAATCTAGATAATATATGAGTTTATTTTATATGTAGTCCAGATAATGTGTATCAGCATATTTTATACATAGTCCAGATAATGTATATCAGCATATCATATACATTATCCAGGTAATATAGGTATGAGTTTATTTCATACACAGTCCAGATAATTTATATCAGCATATTGGATACATAAACCAGGTAATATATGAATTTATTTTATACACAGTCCAGATGATGTATATCTGCAAATTGTATACATAATCCAGATAATATATATGAGATTATTTTATACACATTCCAGATAATATATATCAGGATATTTTATGTGTAGTCCAGATGATGTATATCAGCATATTTCATGTGTAATCCAGATGATGTATATCAGCATATTTCATGTGTAATCCAGATGATGTATATCAGCATATTGTATACATAATCTAGATAATATATATGAGATTATTTTATACACAGACCAGATAATGTATATCAGCATATTTTATGTGTAGTCCAGATGATGTATGTCAGCATATTTCATGTGTAATCCAGATGATGTATATCAGCATATTGTATACATAATCTAGATAATATATATGAGATTATTTTATACACAGACCAGATAATGTATATCAGCATATTTTATGTGTAGTCCAGATGATGTATGTCAGCATATTTCATATGTAATCCAGATGATGTATATCAGCATATTGTATACATAATCTAGATAATATGAGTTTATTTTATACACAGTCCAATTAATGTATATCAACATATTTTTTTATGGAGAGTACAACATATGAGTATGATACTTGCATTTCTTTCTGATTGCTCTGTGATTAAATCCATCTACAAACAGAATAATAAAATGTATAATTGATTACAGTCTGAATTGAAATTTATTCAGTAAACAGTGTGAAATATACAGCTGGAAAAAAATTGTCTTCAGTTTTTGTTGTGTAGATAGACTAGACAAACTAAATCAAATAATCTGTTATAACCGAGTATAACAACATTCTGTTTACAATGACACCTGTGATAGGTCAAGTGGCTCAGGAAAGGAAAACTTCATTCAACCTGATAATCTTATATAGCTAAGCAAGACTGATTAATACAAAGTATTGGTCAAGTCTTAAATCGTGTGTTTCAGAAGACACATATGACTAAGTAAGACTGATTAATACAAAGTATTGGTCAAGTCTTAAATCGTGTGTTTCAGAAGACACATATGACTAAGTAAGACTGATGAATACAAAGTATTGGTCAAGTCCTACATCATGTGTTTCAGAAGGCACATATGACTAAGTAAGACTGATTAATACAAAGTATTGGTCAAGTCCTACATCATGTGTTCTAAAAGACACATTTTTGTTATTATGTCTAGTCACTATTTTGTGTTTTTTTTTAAAAAGGTGGTTTGTTTCTTATTATATTTTGTGGTTGTTATTGTAATACAAATTTAGAACCTTTATATCCTACAGGCTCTTTATTTTAAGCCTATCACAATAAAATTTAATTTGTACCATTTATTAGGTTTTTTGTTTTTGAACTTCCAGCAACATGATACAGTCAGAGTAGTGATCCACGCTTATTTAATCATATGGCTGAACATGCTGGCATGTTACAAATTCAGGTAGCATACAATAGAGGTTAATACAGGCTCACTGGGTACATATGTGTTTCCGTAAAAAGGTGACAATGAAAAATAATTTCAGTTGATGTATATTTTTATTGGCTTGATAAGTACAAAAGTACTGCATGAAACAAACACAAAGACCACATAAACACACTTTAAACCAGAGTAAAAATTATTGTGACAGATACATTCATGAATCTTTTAATAAAATGATAAATAGAGATGTGATAATTACCTATTTACACTCCTCCAAAAGATGTGCCAACAGGTACTGCTCACGGTTTTGAAGTATAAGTATTACAAAGAAATGTGTACAGTGTTCATCAATTAGATAATTGCTTGTCACTCACTGAGTTTCAAAAACATGATTACTTTACTCATTTGATGGAAAAGTCATCTGCAGCTCTACACATCTTATCATTATGTTTCATTTATCATTGTTGTTGTTATTATCCTCATATTGTCATTAACATATAGGTTTGGTTTATGCCATCCATATCCTATTCTGTTCAAATGTATAATGTATTTGAGTTAAGGATATGGGGTCATCAGCCATCCCTATCAGGTAAGGGCAATGGGTCATTCTTAGGTTAGATACATTTGCACTACATGTTTGGAATTGTCATCATGAAATCCTTGAAAGCCTTTGAATTTGGGATAATTTTTGGCTCATTTATCTGCATACAGTGGAAGAGAACAATTCTAATATTTTGATACATTTTTAAAATAAGCTAAATATTAGGCCATATTATTATTACTAACTTGTCAGATTTTAAGTTGAATATTTCAGATCCAACCAAATTGCATGTACGTGTTTGATGCCATTTGGTTCATTCTAAGACTATGCTGTGTTTCTGCTGATCTGATCAAATTACACAGGTCCAGTACATAGTTCAAATACACTTTCAAGCCCCATTTTATTTTACATAATCAGTTTACAAGCTGTTTATCACTAATCCTCAGGCTGATGCAGGGCTGGCTGTTCCAGTCACCATTTTGGAAACCTCCACAGACAGAGGCTTTGCTAACCTCTGTACCTCAGGTAGGTCCCAGTTACTTGTATTAAAACTTCACTATGATGGTATTCAGTAATATGGAAAGGTCACCTTGAACTTTCATTTTGGTATGTACATGTGTGCATAAGCTATTCATTGTTGGAATAATTGACAGACTCAGTTCAAACTCTATCATTATAAAGAAACATTTTCTGTGTTTATTCCCAACTCATATCAACAGCAAACAACTGAATATATCACATAGTGAACATTTTCATTAGAAATGCCATTTTTGTGAGTTATGGTAAGTGATTATGTAGTGATTGTAAGTGATTACGCAGTGGTGGTTTGGACTGGAGGGAGAAGTCAAAATATTCCAATCTGTGGGATTGTTTTATTTTGTTTTGCAGGGTAAGATGATAGTATTGGATCTGTTTGCCGAGGTCCTTCCTATATACAATAAGACAAACTCATTTTATGGCCAGCCCTTTATCTGGTGCATGTTGCACAACTATGGGGGCACTATGGAATTCTACGGGGATGTTGAGAGCATTAACAGAGTAAGTATTTCTCTAACTCATGTAAATGCCTTTAATACTAGTTAAACCTGATGAGTCAGGCAAAACTATAAATATTTTTTGACAATGGAAAATTTTAAAGAAATCATATCCATCAGGTTTCAGTCATCCCAAATAACATGAGTTTTGTGAGATCAAGAGGTTACCAAGCCTGCTCCTGGGCTCCATATCCTTTTGATTGCAGAAAACAGATGTTTATCAGGGAGAGTTAACATGTGATGTGTATCCTTAATTTCATTTCTAACATATTTCATACAGTTATTATCACAATACAGCAAAATAAAACAATTGATGAGATTTTTAATATTTATATAACATTGCTTGTCATTTCAATAGCACTTCTGATGAAAGTAGCCAATCATAATTGTTTAAGTTAGTGTTTTGTTGCAATCTAAGAAGTGCCAAGTTACGAACAAATGTCATTTTAGCATAAAAGTCAGTCTTTTATTCATGTTTAACCCTTTACCTCATGCATGCGTTTTTTGACATCTCTATTTGATTCACATGGAAGCACCTTTTGACTTTTGCTGTAAACATCAGCCATTTTAAACCGGTTTTCGTAGTGCCACCTTCGGGGAAAAACCCCTATTAAATACTACATTAATTTCTGTGAATGACAATTACGTCAGATCACATGGTCACTGTTTATGCTCTGGTCAATATCTGCTATTTTAAGTAACTGGTTCGTAATCTCCACTCTCCAAAATGGAGGTCGCGGATTTCATTCAGTACTTACAAAGTTTTCATGATTAGAATCACAACTATGAAAGATTCAATAACTTACATAAAGACTCTGATATTGATGTAGGCAGCAATTAGTTTTTTTAAATTATCAAATTCAGATGACTTAGTGATGTAGACACGGACAAAAACCTTGTAAATTTCTAGTCTGAGAAATGGCAGCTATGGTTGGTCACCTGGTCTCACTGACACAGTAAATGAGTTCTCTCAAGATTTTAAAGCACATAAAAAATTCTTCCATGAAAAATAATTACACAGCTATAACACTCAGACTTTACTCTTAAATTTTTCCACACATAATAGACGTGTACCAAAAATGTAAAATGGTTAAAATTGCTGTTAAACATAACATACAGTACATTGCATAACAGTTAACAGGCAGTCATATGCGTATGGAGTTGAATAGGTAACAGGTGTTCTATTTTAGCACGCTGCATTGGGTGACAATGCTGTATGAGGTAAAGGGTTATCTTTAAACTTTATAGTGAATCAGATGGTGAATACAGGAGAAGAAAAGAACATCTGTAAGGTGCCATAGTAAAAAATGTGGCAGATACACATGTACTGAGTGTGAGGAAATTGTAGCTTGAATTATGATTGTAACAAGATCACTGGGTTGGATTTCGGATTTATAACAGAACACTTTTGATGGTGATGCAGATACAATGTTTATTGATCATTGACTTGAATGGGGAAAGAATTATGATTAATACGTGCATATATAAAATCCAAATATTGGACAAATTAACACAATCCGCACTAACCTAATAATGCAACAAATGTAAATACAAATAAATGACCTTTCATAGTACAAGGACAAAGGTGAATGATTCACAGTAATTTCACAATACAAAAAGAATGACGTGTTTTACTCAAAAAGTGAAAAAAATGTTGCTCTTTACTCATATAGTAAAGTGTATTCACTCAAAAAGTGAAAAATGATGCATTTTACTCATATAGTAAAATGTATTCACTCAAAAAGTGAAAAATGATGCACTTTACTCATATAGTAAAATGTATTCACTCAAATAGTGAAAAATGATGCACTTTACTCATATAGTAAAATGTATTCACTCAAATAGTGAAAAATGATGCACTTTACTCATATAGTAAAATGTATTCACTCAAATAGTGAAAAATGATGCACTTTACTCATATAGTAAAATGTATTCACTCAAACAGTGAAAAATGATGCACTTTACTCCTACAACAACTACAACAACAACAACAACTAAACATCTGTCATTTCTTGAAAAGCAAGAAATACGCATATTTACCACATCATATTGGTGATATTGTCACTTTGAACTATTTGAGACTTTTGATACATCAAGTACAGATCCATTAGTTCATAATGTCATACTTGGTCCCAGTATTATATCACTGCATTAGAATACCATTGTTACATGTACGATGCAAAGAGCAAGTGACATTGTGTCTTATGTGCCCCAGTGTTGACAAAATTAGAAGTATTTGATTTCATCCTTGGGTAAAGCCATTCAGGTTTTAAAAGATATACTTCAAAAGCATGTTTTTCATGTGAAGAAAGACTATAAAAATTGTACTGAGTTCAGATGATGACTGGCATCCTTTGTCGTAATAATAATGCTTCAGACCTGAATATATACTCGAATAGATACAAACTGTCTGATCATGTAAGATATTAAATCAAACCATTATTATATATAATGATTTACTTGGCTGTTAAAATGTATTAGTCCAAAGTTTTACTGACAATTTGATTCTAAAACATGAAAAATGTGTTCTTCTTCCTTGATAACTGCATGTTTTATGTAAAATTGTGTCTTGCAGTCACTTGATAAGTGCATGTTTTATGTAATATTGTGTCTTGCTGTCCCATGACAAGTACATGTTTTACATAAAATTGTGTCTTGCTGTATATGACAAGTGCATGTTTTATGTAATATTTTGTTTTGCTGTCCCTCAACAAGTGCATTTTGTATGTAAAATTGTCTTGCTATCCTTGACAAGTGCATGTTTTATGTAAAATTATTTCTTGCTGTCTCTGACAAGTGCATGTTTTATGTAAAATTGTGTCTTGCTGTCCCTGACAAGTACATGTTTTATGTAAAATTGTGTCTTACTGTCCTTTGACAAGTGTATGTTTTATGTAAAATTGTCTTGCTATCCTTGACAAGTGCATGTTTTATGTAAAATTATTTCTTGCTGTCTCTGACAAGTGCATGTTTTATGTAAAATTGTGTCTTGCTGTCCCTGACAAGTACATGTTTTATGTAAAATTGTGTCTTACTGTCCTTTGACAAGTGTATGTTTTATGTAAAATTGTCTTGCTATCCCATGACAAGTGCATGTTTTATGTAAAATTATTTCTTGCTGTCTCTGACAAGTGCATGTTTTATGTAAAATTGTGTCTTGCTGTCCCTGACAAGTGCATGTTTTATGTGAAATTGTGTCTTACTGTCCTTTGACAAGTGTATGTTTTATGTAAAATTGTCTTGCTCTCCCATGACAAGTGCATATTGTTTGTGAAATTGTGTCTTGCTGTCCTTTGACAAGTGCATGTTTTATGTAAAATTATCTTGCTGTCCCATGACAAGTGCATGTTTTACATGTTTTATGTAAAATTGTGTCTTGCTGTTCCTAGACAAGTGCATGTTTTACATGTTTTATGTAAAATTGTGTCTTGCTGTTCCTAGACAAGTGCATGTTTTACATGTTTTATGTAAAATTGTGTCTTGCTGTCCCTTGACAACTGCATGTTTTATGTAAAATTGTGTCTTGCTGTCCCTAGACAAGCGCATGTTTTATGTAAAATTATGTCTTGCTGTCCTGAGACAATTGCATGGTTTATGTAAAATTGTGTCTTGCTGTACCTTGACAAGTATATTTTGTTTGTAAAATTGTGTCTTGCTGTCCCTTGACAGGTGCATGTTTTATGAGTTTAATAATCATGTATTTATTTGCAAAACAATTGCATTCATTTGTTCTGTAGGAGCCCTTTGATGCCAGGATATTCCCTAACAGTAGCATGGTGGGTATAGGTCTGACCCCAGAAGGGATCAACCAGAATGAAGTGGTATATGAGCTGATGAATGAAAATGCCTGGGCAACAGAACCAAGGAATCTAGCAGAATGGTAAGGAGATGGTATATTTATAGATCTAACTCAGCATTTATTGACAGGCATTGTGACATAATGATAGGCACTATAAACTCAGGATGAGAGATTGTATCTTTGAGACCTGCTATAGTTATTGTTCTCACATCTTTTGTCATGCTTCAGTCCCTAACTTTGACACAAGTATCACCATTCACTGAGGGTCAACCTGTGATGTGCAGCAATCCATTATTTATGGTGTCTCAATATAGCAAAGTCCTACATATAACATGCTTCTGTTCCTAATTTTGACACAGGTGTCACCATTTACTGAGAGCCTATCAGTGACACAAGTATCACCATTCACTGAGTCCCTAACTTTGACACAAGTATCACCATTCACTGAGGGTCAGCCTGTGATGTGCAGCAGCCCATTATTTATGGTGTCTGAATATAGCAAAGTCCCACATATAACATGCTTCAGTCCCTAATTTTGACACAGGTATAGCCATTTACTGAGAGCCTATCTTTGACACAGGTATCACCATTCACTGAGACCCTAACTTTGACACAGGTATTACCATACACTGAGTCCTTAACTTTGACACAGGTATCACCATTCACCTTGATGTTTTGAATATTATAGTGGAAAACTCAGGAATTTAGTTTAATTTGTGCATGGACTTTGTATGGCAGTGACACAGTCAAATACTACTACTACTACTACTAATAATAATAATGATAATGACGGTGATAATAATAATGACCTTACTTAGAGAAGATCATTTTGTAAACTGACCAATCTTCATTGAGGCCTTCTACAACTGCATTTTTGTATGTGTGTGTGTGTGTGTGTATATATATATATATATATATATATATATATGCACAATTTTTACAAGATGGGGTGTCTTTAGACAGCAAATGCTATTAGAAAACTAGATAACTGACCTACTGCTACAGTAAAATATGCATATGGCTTTAAGCATGAGTACATACAGGATTGATACAAATAGTAGTAGCAAACATGTGTAAAACATTATAGGTGAGTAGATGATAACAATGTTTTAAAGAAAAGTTGCACTGAATTAAACAAAATCACACAAATGATTGTTTCTGTATATGTTGACTAAGAAAATATTTTGAAAGCTTGGCATGAGTCAGCTGACTTTAGATGGTATGGAATTCCATAGTTTGTAAAGTATTTTTAATGACCTTGTCAGCTTGCTATTATTTGCACAAGATATTGTCTATCATGATGCCAAGTAGTGTTTCATTTTCAGACTGTTGTATATCCATTCCATTTATCATTACTTTGAAATAATGTTTCTCAGCTTTTACTGTTACTTGTTTACCTATGATCATGGCTTTTGATTTGGCTGCATTTATTTTCACACCATTTTGCTCATGCCAGTTATTTATTTTTACCAAGTCTTCATTTAATTCAGTTCTGATCTCATGGACTGTTGATTCATTGTTATATAATGGTGTGTCATCTGCAGACATGTTGGTAGTGGATAGCTCATTGTGATGTGGTAAATCATAGATGTACAGCAGAAAGAGTACTGGTCCAAGAACTGATCCTTGTGGAACACCTGACTTTATCTATTTCTTATCTGTTTGTTTATATAAATAGAAACTTCTTTTTGTCTGCCTTCAAGATAGTTTTAAACCAAGTTAAGCTTTTGTGGTTAACTTGATATGAGCTTTTCCATCAGAATTTTGTGATTTACAAGGTCAAAAGCCTTTGAAAGGTCAAGAAACACAGTGCCTACAAGGTTGCCTTGATCAATTGCTGTTAACCAATCATCCACCATTCTAGTTAGTGTAGTCTCACATGAGTGTTCTTTACAGAAGCATGATTGTTATGAATGTGGTAAACTAAACAATTTCTATGCATCAGCTGTCATTGACAAATGCATAGTTGAATCTGTACATGGGCTGTGTGTGGTAATAATGACTGGGGTCATGAACAAAGTATCAGGAAAGAGCAGAAACCAGCAAATGTTGTGATATTCAATAAATAGTTAATTCCCTGAAATACAGGTGAAACTCTAAAATAAAAGAAACTTAAGAATTTTTAGTTAAATCTCAAATTTCTAACACAAGTCTTAAAGAATAAACTTCTGAATAAATTTTAGTGGTATTTCAAAATAAATCCAATACTGAGAGTGTTGATGTGCCTGTAATGGCCTGAATAGTAATGATGTGACAACAGTGTTCAACAATAATAATATCCAAGAATATTACTCTAGATGAGCACTTTGTATTTCCATTGAACAAATAATTTGATTAAATACATTGCAGCCCAAATGAAATACTGGACACAACAATAAGACTGGTTTCTTCTTCAGATATTATTGCAGGAATAAATAAGAATTTTTTTATACTCTATGTGACCTTGGTCATAATTGGTATTTTGTTTTTTTTAAAACTAGTGTTTAATGGAACAATTCATTCTAGAAGGTTCCAGATATTTACAAGATAAAATCTTAGTTATAATTAGAAGATCAGATCTGTTACTAAGTTATAATAAAGAACAAAGTAAAAGGTAAACAATGTTGTTTACAAAATTGTCACCGATTTTGGACAAGGTCATCTGTAACACTTTTTATCGCCCAAAACATTTAATGAAATTAAAAAAACATAAAAATAACTAAAAAGCAATGCAAATTAGATATATTAAACAATGGCAATCACAAAGATGAATCTGTGCATGAGCTGTCTGTGGCAAGCACACATTTGAAATTGTGCATGAGCTGTGTATGGCAATTGCACTATTGAATCTGTATGGCAGTTTTGCAGTTGAATCTGTCAGTGAGCTGTGTATGGCAGTCACACAGTTGAATCTGTCAATCAGCTGTGTATGGCAGTCACACATTTGAATCTGTCAATGAGTTATGTATGGCAGTCACACATTTGAATCTGTCAATGAGTTGTGTATGGCAGTCACACATTTGAAATGTGCGTGAGCTGTCTATGGCATTCAAATGGTTCAGTGGAAGTCTGAGAACAATTTGCATTCATAGTTACACACATTGATCCCCATATTCCATTTTGTTGTAATTATTATCATAGAATGAGATTATTTTGATGTTTTTTTTTAATGGATGAACATGACTAACATTTAACAAAAAGCTTTTGAAATAATTTTGATATAGGCTTATGCTATTAGGACCAGTAAAGAAGTTTATATTTTGTCTGTGGATGTTTTTCTAGTTTAAAATCTATATTTTCCTCAGGATCTCACACTTTGCCTTATCTCGATATGGAACAAGTGATGACAATGTTGATATGGCATGGCAACTTCTAAAGGTAAGACTGCATTTTGCATCATTCAGTTTTGTTAATATAGAGTAGGTTGTGACATTTTTATGTCCCACTGCAACATGATAAGGGGGGAGGCATATTGTTTTGCTGCAGTCCATCCATATGTCCATAAGTATTTTCCCAATCCATTTAGAATGATAGTTAGCACTTAAACTGTTAAACTTAGAGCCGTGAAAGTTTAGAAACCTTAACATGGCCATAAACAGGTGACCGTATAGCTCATATTTTGAGGAATTTAGACTCAGCCTTAAATGATCCAGTACAAGGTATAATCTAGACAGTGAAAGATAAGTCTTCATCTATAAACAGATTTTGGAAGTAGAAGTGCATGTATTCAAGACAAAGACCTAAACAGATTTACGCACCAAGGATAAAGTACATAAAATAGCCTGCTCCGTTTAAATGGAGTAAATGTCAGATTATTGAAAAAGAGGTAGAAATAATGCAGCACAAAGAGACCATGATTTGGAACTGACTGAAGAAATATATGACTGAAGAAATATATGGTCAAATTCTGAAACATCCTAAATGTGAAATAGTTCTGTGAAAACTGGCTCCCTCAGAAGAGTGTGATGTTTGGGATAAAGATAAATTTATCAGAAGACTAGCACAACAATGGAACTGGCAACTGGTTTGCAACTACCATGATTCCATTCCTAAAGAAGACCATATGGATGCAACAATGTAGCTGTACATTAACTGCAGACTTCTTAGTGATATGACTGAAAAATTGTTAAAACTACATTAAAAATCCAAATCACACACACACACCAGACATGGCTACATAGACACAACAATGTAGCTGTACATTAACTGGTCTACAACTACCAGGGTTTAATTACCAGACATGACTACATAGACACAGCAATGGAACTGTACATTGACTGGTCCACAGCTACCAGGGTTTCATTACCAGACATGGCTACATAGACACAACAATGGAACTGTACATTGACTGTTCCACAGCTACCAGGGTTTCATTACCAGACATAGCTACAAAGACACAACAATGGAACTGTACATTGACTGGTCCACAGCTACCAGGGTTTCATTACCAGACATAGCTACATAGACACAGCAATGGAACTGTACATTGACTGGTCCACAGCTACCAGGGTTTCATTACCAGACATGGCTACATAGACACAGCACTGGAACTGTACATTGACTGGTCCACAGTTACCAGGGTTTCATTACCAGACATGGCTACATAGACACAACAATGGAACTGTACATTGACTGTTCCACAGCTACCAGGGTTTCATTACCAGACATGGCTACATAGACACAACAATGGAACTGTACATTAACTTAACTACAGGTACAAGTGTTTCATTACCAGATATGACTATACAGACAAGAGACTATATGGCAAAAAGTGTCTAATTCTCACCTATGCTACAAAGGAGTAAACCTCACATAAAAAACAAATGTAGTTAGTAGAATTGTGCACAATTAGTGATGTTACTTTCAGCAGGAAAATCAGAAACTCACAATGCAGGGAAAAACTTTTTGAACAGATGTAAACATTTACATTATTATGGATATTTAATTACAAAATCAAGGATGTAAATTGTGTGGTGAAATAAACCATACTGTTGCAGATATAGAGGTCAGAAATTTAGATGCTGGTTATGTTCTGTGACAGGCCACTAAGTTGATTAATCTGGTCAACAGGATACAAGCACTGAAGTCATTACTGTTGTTTCTATTAGTGGTGCAAATATCTTTACTTCAGACTCTGGTGAACTGATAAATCACAAAGGCTGTATGGTAAAGTATGATACCAGACACATATTAACTTTTGTGTGTATTGAATGTAAAAATATATGTGTAGATGTAATTATTCCTCTAGCAGTAAAATGGCAGCACAACCAGCATTTATACCAGGAATAAGCAACTGTAAATACTGTAAGTAATACGTTAAACGGTACTAAGAAGCAACAAACAATGCATGAGAATGGGTCCAGACATAGCACTCATGGCAGCAATACATACAATGTAAATGTATACAGTAATTATCATGTCTCCTTGAGTGCCCAAAATAGTCATTGTAACCTTGTTAATGTTACAGTTTTGAATTTCGGAATTACAGGAAAAGGTGTTAATATAGGTCATGTAAATAAATATAAATATAGGCATCAGAGTGAAGATTGATGAAGTTAAACTCCAGGTAACAATGTACATTTATTTGGCATCTCAGAAATGAAGGTTACTGAAAGCTAGACTGATAATTGTTTTGGCAATGATGGATATGACAGACAGAGGCATGATGGCAGGAGGTGGTGGACTCCTATCAAATCTAAAACACGGTAATGTTTACAAAAGAAGGATGGGTCTTCAGTCTAAAGAAGTTAATCAATATGGATTAAATCAGCCCAGAAAAAGCCAACCCCTTTTTCTTAAAAGTTTGTAAATAAATTTGCACCTTCAAAGACATTCAGAGTGAAACATGAGAATAAACAAAGCTGAGTCACAGCAGAAAGTGAAGATGCTATAAAAAGTTGTGACAACTTGAAATCTCTAGGTAATGAAGATGAATACAAAATCTGGAGACATAAAGCAAGCAAAATTATTAGGCAAACAGAAAGAAACCATTACCCAAAAAATTTTGTTGATAACAAAAACAATCCCCAAACTCTCTTTACAGTTTTGATTGAATTTAGAGTGAGAAAGTGCAAGAATAAAATGGATTTATCATTACTTATGAATGATGGTAACCAGGTATATGATCTAGATGACACTGAATATATTTTTTAATGAATTCTTTTTAAACATTGCCTCCAAAATTAAAGAACATAAGCAGGACTCTGATAATTTGGGACAAAAACATTTTTGTTCCACAAGACATCCATATAATAATTCCAGATATGAGATACAAGTTCTGAGTTTGTTTTCAATTGCTAAAAAACATGAATATCTCTATTTCTAATAGACTCGACATGATATGTCCAAGACTTCTTAAGGTAGCTGCATGTACAATGCTCTTTTCTGAACTATCTCAGTGATCACAATCTACTTCATGAAAACCAATCTGGCTTTTGAAAAGATCATTCTTTTGAAACTGCTGGCTGACAAGTGGCTGAAAGCCTTATATGAAGGAAAGTTTCTTGGTACCATAATGAACAATTTGATCATGAAATTCTTCTTGAAAATTTACAAATTACAAATTTATCAATGTAGTGAAGACACTCTTAAGTGGTTCATGTATTTCTTGAACTAAGGTCTCCACTGGTAATTTGTTGTTTGTTCTGTTCATTACTGATCTACCCCTAAAAATAGGAGATCAGTTTAATTAACTGACACGTATGATGATGAAACTACCTTGTCTGATGATAAAAGTAATCAAACTGAAGCTGAGAAAAACTTAAAAACTGCTCTCAAGTAGATTTCAAATAGGTTTCAAGGAAAATAGTATGGTGCTCAGCAGGCACAGACAAAAGTCTTGCTGACAACATGGCAGACAAGATATTGGTACCTCACAAAATAATGAACTGGCAATATTATCCTTAACGTAACATTAATGCTTTGATGCTACAGTGAAATAGCATGAAACCTGTTTTCTCTATACTTACCTTATGTACTTCCATATAAGTTAAGTCCAACTGCACAGACCCAGATCTTGCCATGCACAATGCTATGGTAGGTCAGGATCCATACAGTTTGTTAGGGGTAATCAATAAAGCAAACATCATAGACCTGATCTGCCATAATCTGCCAGTGCATTATGTGATAGTAGATCAGCACCTATGTTGTTTGCAGTTAGACTCTACGTTTAAGTGAGTATGTATTAGGGGTGAAATGATACACCTGTGCCACGTATCGATATGAATCACAATACGCATGCCTGCGATACGATACATATCGATTCACATGAACTTAAGGCCTTTCCATCTTTGGAAGGTAGGTGGTGCCCTTTTTTGTATGTTGACATTCTTTGTTGTATTTCCATAGACATATAGTTATCATATATTTATATGCAATTCTCACTGATGAGACAATACCAGCAATACATTCAAAGAGACTAGCTGTTGGTAGCAATGATTTTTTTCCCGAACATTTTATTCCATTTAATGGTGGATCCATTTAACTCCCTTTATTTTGTACATCATGAATGATTTGAAAACATTATTGCCAATTTCATGTCTCAGTTACACCTGGGAGACATTACAATGTTATTTTCAAAACAGAAGAAATAATGCAGTTTACTTGTGCAAAGAAAATCTCATCTAGAACAAATCCAGGCATTGGGAATAAGGTTGAATACCAACACAATCTATCACATTTTATTTCCTGCAGATGCAAAAGACTGCTGCAGCCAATGGTACTTGTATTTGTTAGTGAAGTAAAACTATTGACTACACCTAGTCCTATTCTACAATTTTCTTTTAACTTACACAAGGTGATAAACTTGAGCAGTTTGAAATCTGCCCCATCGTTCATTCTATGCTAATTTCATTTTTTCCACCAGCACCATCATTCACTAAACATCTCTACATAAAACAAGAGAAATTCCAAATTTGTTTCCCATGTACAATTTAAGAAGAGATGATGACAGGATTTTATCTTAAGGGAGACCACCCCCTTTATCAAAGAAAAAAAGGAGGGGAAAAAGAAATGGACATGGGGTCAATATTTATCTAAGCTTCAGTATATGTCTCTCTTTCTTCCTAATCTACTTTCTAATAGCTCTACTGAAATCAACATCTTTGACAGACATCTCTAGCTGTATAAGCATTAATCTGTTAATTAATCCTGAGCATACTCTGCTCATTTTCTTTGTATCACTATTGTTCTGTGCTTCTTTCTGAAGAGACATATACATAGCTAGCTTTGTCGGCTTGAATATGCTGGGAAACTGATCTTTGTGACTGTTATGTACAATTTTCCAGAGATGATAGATATTATCTTTTGGCTAATCTGTTCCAAAATAGGACTTTTCACCAGCATAAACTTCCTTTGTTAAATCTTATCTGTTCCATAATGCTGTATAAACGTATTTAGTCCATCAATGTTTGTGCAGACAGAGGTATTAAAATAAATATCTGTACTTTGTAATTGCATTTTTTAACCCTTATTTTATTCAGTTTATCTTAACCGAAATATGCACACATGTATATGATTTTGTAGCATATGATCCACAGAGAGAATTTGATTAATAAAAATAATTGAAATTGCATTATACATTTAAATTGTCTGCGTTTTAATTAGGCTTAGTATTCTGCCTTTTGTGCATTTAATTTAGAAATATCACTCAAAGGGTCATGCCATCTATCTTTTTGTCCATCCAGCATGTAGATCTGACTCGAATTTAACAACATTTAGAGCCCAAAATCACTCACTGGTGTCTCCATTTACACTTTTCCAGCTCCAATAGTCTGATATACTTCATAACTTAATAAATTATTGTCATCATCATTATCATCATCAAGTATTTGCCGAACGAAATCATAATGAACCACGCCAGAAATCAGACTTTTGAGTTTTCTAGGTAGCTCATATTTTAAACACATTTGTAAAATTTTCTTCATGAATGGTTCAAACTACTCCATAATTTTCATTCCTGGGCATGTTGTTCTAATCAAATTTAGTTTTTCAACCATTCATATTGTGCTTGAAGAACCCAGATGTGAAACAGTTGCTACACGAAAAACAGATGTCTCGACAATAACTAAATAAAAATTGTATACTTTGCTGAGCAAATTTTAATGTGTGGGACTTTCAATGAATTTGCGGGAGTTTTCGCATTTCACTGTTCTCCAAGTGCATGAATTTGTACAAATTTTGCATGATTCATGCAATGGCAAACACTGACATCTCTGTTTAAGTACTTGACACATCTAATGACTTTCTTGCAAAGTCTCTGTTTCTCTGCCAATACTTCCTGTTTATCATGCAGAGAATAAGCTACATAGATTTCTGATTGGCAGTTATTGTTTAACCTGGAGCGGAACAAGCAAAATAAGAAGTCAGTGTAACATATTTCAGTGTGCAACACACTGGTAGCATAATTTTCGAATCCCTCAAAGCAGTCAAGATACAATTCAAAGTAGAATCTCCACATGAAAGTGGTTATTAAATGATGAGTAAAGTACTTCATTAAACATGTGAAACATGTTTGGTATGTATAGTATATGCTGAACATACTTCTGGGTTAAAATAATTAGCATGACATGGGGGGGGGGGGGCAGAATAAGAACCATGTCACTTTGAGTTAACTTTTAGAAGGCAAGTGGGTATTCTCAAATAATCTTTTTCACTTTTACTAATAAACCTGAATGACTGTGACTGCAAAATTTCAGAAGGATTATAATTTTACATAATAACAAGGCAACTAATAATAATTACTCATGACTGCTGAAGACTGAAAAAAACATACAGTAAGTAAGTATCATTTTGTATCGATTCTCCATCTCTTGTATCAATATGTGTATTGTTTCAGCAAAAGTATCAATATGTTGATGAATTGTTTCACCTCTGGTATGTATGGTATTAATCATTCAGACAATTTTATTTTTTCAATGCATAGACACCATTGCCAAAATTTGTAATCAAGGCAAAGTATGTTTTTATTTTTAGTTTGTTGTAATCAGTGTGAGAAGTTAATCAGTAACAAATAATGCATTCTTCTTGTATACTGAAAACTAAATTTTAATGTTTTTTATCATTATTTTGATCTCTTACCCTAGAGAAGTGTGTATAACAATTCTGGAATATTCAAAGATCACAGCAGAGATGTAATACCCACAACCCGACCACGCCTCTATCCCCCAATCAGTCAGGAGGTAAGTGCAAAACACCCAGCCTTGCTTCAGTCCCCCAATCAGTAAGAAGGTAATTATAAAACACCTGGCCATGCCTCAGTCCCCTAATCAGTCAGGAGGTGGGTGCAAAACAATCACTATTAATCATCTTGTGCCCAGCAGAGGAGGTTGGGAATATAGAAATGGATTGAGCCTCTCCATTGGTCAATCTGTCAGTCACAATTTCATTTATACAGCATAACTCCTTAATTTTTTCAAGATATTGCAATGATACTTCGGACTAGTAGTGTAGATATGCCTTTTAATATTCATATTTTTTTAGATTCAGTGTTTTTAGTATTTATCGATTTGTCTATGTATCCATCCAGCCTTGACACTTTTGTTTCTGGATCATAACTCATAAACCATTTAAGATAAATCTCTCAAACCTTGTACAATTTTCAGACTATTGATGTAGATGTGAATTTTGCTAAGCACAATTCTTCAATTTTAATATTTTTGTTTTCATCCATTTGTCTGTTCATCCATCCATTCATCATTCACACTTTCATTTCCAGAGCAAAATTCTAACACTGTTCAGGATATCTCTTCAATTCTTGGTGCTTATATTAGACTAGAGGTATAGATTGGTTTACATATTAGACTAGTGGTATGGATTGGTACCCATATTATACTAGTGGTATACATTGGTACACGTATTAGACTAGTGGTATACATTGGTACACGTATTAGACTAGTGGTATACATTGGTACACATATTAGACTAGTGGTATACATTGATACACATATTAGACTAGTGGTATACATTGATACACATATTAGACTAGTGGTATATATTGGTACACATATTAGACTAGTGGTATATATTGGTACACATATTAGACTAGTGGTATACATTGGTACACATATTAGACTAGTGGTATACATTGGTACACATATTAGACTAGTGGTATACATTGATACACATATTAGACTAGTGGTATATATTGGTACACATATTAGACTAGTAGTATACATAGGTACACATATTAAACTAGTGGTATACATTGATACACATATTAGACTAGTGGTATATATTGGTACACATATTAGACTAGTGGTATACATTGGTACACATATTAGACTAGTGGTATACATTAGTACACATATTAGACTTGTGGTATACATTTGTACACATATTAGACTAGTGGTATATATTGGTACACATATTAGACTAGTGGTATATATTGGTACATATATTATACTAGTGGTATACATTGATACACTTATTAGACTTGTGGTATACATTTGTACACATATTAGACTAGTGGTATACATTGATACACATATTAGACTAGTGGTAATATATATTGGTACGTGTAAATGTGGCGATGTAATATTAAAATAATTTTCAAGTTCAATGCAGCCAGTATTAATAAGTCATGGCCTACCAAATATTTACTATAAATGTATAGAAAGTGGAGAAAGTACCAGGTGTAATGATTCTGACATTTTAAGAAGATGTTGATCTGATCACCACCAACTGTTGCTTCTTCTAGGAGATGAGCTTGTTGCTGTCACAAGTGTGCAGAATAAAGGAAACAGTGCCAATCTAAGTCTGATGACCTTTTACAGGAGTCTTAAAACACAATGTGGTCTTAAACATAAGTGGTCTTAAAACACAAGTGGTCTTAAAACACAATGTGGGCACCCAGAACTAATGGAAAAACTACAAAAACTTTGTTAGTAGCTAAAACTGCAAACTGACTATGACTTTGGACAGGCATACTAGCCAGTGATGTGACCTATGTGTCATCTTGTGTGGTCCCTTAGGTTATGAAAGGTTCATTGAAATGAGTGTTGCACTTAAATGTGGGCTGGAGATATTTAAGTTACTCCCTCAACTTTTCTCTGTCTCTCTCTCTCTCTCTCTCATGTCTATGTAGATATTTAGGGTAAATTTAATTTGATTGTGTTAAAATATTAGAAATATATGTTACAGGTGAGTCAGCCTCCATTGCTGAAACAATTTAGGAGAGCATGGTCTGATGTCATCTTTAATAGCCTAGGGCATGAATCCGATTTGTTCCATGTCAAGCATCTTCAGTTAGCAGAAACAATGTTTTTAATAAGCATCCTCTTGTGGATAAACAGGTCCTTGTACATAGCAAGTGAAATCAATTAACCAGTGAGAGAGCTCATTACGCAACCTCTTAACAACCAGTGAGAGTGCCCATTGTATAACCTCTTAACAACCGGTGAGAGTGCCCATTGTATAATCTCTTAGCAACCAGTGAGAGAGCTCAGTACACAACCTCTTAACAACCAATGAGAGTGCTCATTGTATAACCTCTTAACAACCAGTGAGAGAGCTCATTGTGTAACCTCTTAACAACCAGTGAGAGAGCTCATTGTGTAACCTCTTAACAACCAGTAAGAGTGCTCATTGTGCAACCTCTTAACAACCAATGAGAGTGCTCATTGTATAACCTCTTAACAACCAGTGAGAGAGCTCATTGTGTAACCTCTTACCAACCAGTGAGAGAGCTCATTGTTTAACCTTTCAACAACCAGTTAATAATTTTCATCCAACGTGTGTCGCTGTGTACCTAGATTGCATTGATTATTCTAATAATCTCCCAGTTTAAGTGTAAAAAGGGTCAAAGTGGAACATAGCGGGTCAGTCCTGTACAAAATTTTCCATATATGGAATTCATATGTACTTTTACAGAAATATCCATGTGGACATTTTTATTCTGTACTGAACCACTCTTATGGATTTCAATGTATCCATATGGAAATGTTATGGATTCCTTATGTACTTATTATGGAAAATCCCATGGAATATGCAAATTAGTCCATGAGATATGTAGATTGCCCATATTGAATAAAATTAAAATTCCATATGGAATTTGGCAATAATCCATATAGAATTTGGCAATAATCCATATGGAATTTGGGAATAATCCATATGGAATTTGGCAATAGTCCATATGGAATTTGTGAATAGTCCATATGGAATTTGGAAATATACCATATGGAATTTGTAAATGGTCCATATGGAATTTGTAAATAGTTCATATGGAATTTGGCAATAATCTATATGGAATTTATGAATAATCCCTATGAAATTTGGCAATAGTCCATATGGAATTTGTGAATAGCCCATATGGAATTTGGAAATATACTATATGGAACTTGTAAATGGTCCATATGGAATTTGTAAATAGTTCATATGGAATTTGGTAATAGTCCATCCCATAAAAAATTTTCCAGGCAGACTTAAGGCGGATTTCAGACAGGTTTTTTAAGCGCTTTCTGCCTAAACCATAACAAAAAAATTCATATTTCTATTAAACTGCATAATGACTCTTAAACATTATTGGGAATCAATGATAAATATTCACAATAATTTTTAAAATGAATCATAAATTTTATTTTGACAGACATTATCAAATAAGATTAAGGTTTTTCTTGTCTTCATTTTCTTTTTTGCACACAAAACCTAATCCATGATGGCATGACTTAAGTCTTTTTCATTTCACCAAAAGTTTGGTGAGATTTCACAAATATTTCAAACAAAACTTTCATTGAAATTGGTGAGATCTCACTAAAATTTCACTGAAAGATCTCTAACATTTCATTGAAAGTTTTGTGAGAGTTTACTAAAACGTTCATGAGATTTCACTAAAATTTTGATCATTATGTAGTATTTTACTGAAGTTTCAGTAGTTTTTTAGACATTTCAAAAGGATTCAAATAAATAATGGATATGAATTAAACAGGACTTTAATAACCAAGGTGATATTTCAGTGTACATGAACAAAATTATACAGATATTGTAATTATATGACATCCAAGGCAAGAGATATGGGAGTTGATAATAATAATAATAAAGACTTTATTTAGAGAAGGTAACTCAGTTAGTTACAGAACTAATTTACCTTGAGGCCTTCTATCTGTTATGTTCAATATATACACCATATACAACATGATGTGAAGAATCTAGCTTGACAATAAATAATTAAGTGATTTTGAAAATCAAAGTATCAAGCCTGGAACCTATGCACAGGCATCTGTGAACACAAAAACATATATAAAATATAAAATATCATCCTGCATTGAAAAACTCAACTGTGAAAATGATGCAGAATTATTGAAAAGCATCCATTTGAGACATTGATTATTAAAAGAAGAAATGCGAGGAGCCTGCCTTATGTCACTTGTACTGCAGACTTGATATTTGATTAATGTACAAACTATGATGCTGTTGTGGTCTCTTGAATTAGTCCTTGTTCCATAAGCAGCTGTGACAAACGTTTATCATGATATTATTACTCTTATTTTACACTGAATTCTAACACACCTAGAATATTTTGATAATATACACAATAATACCACTCACAATATTGAAAAATGATTCTACTTGTGGGCCAAGAAAACTCCACAAAGATATGACTATCTTTGATAGACATGGGTATCTGGCAACAATTCCCACCAGTGATCTATATGTTGTCCCTCCTTAAATTCTGGAAGTTAATCAGTTTGGAGTTATATAACTTCAAAATCATCCTGGTTCAATTCTTTGTCATATTTAGCATGTTAGCTGCTACTGTAGAGCTCTTTATGGCACAAAAAAGCAAAATGCTAGTCCTGGCATTCAGGTTTCATACGATTGACCAATTATATTCCCATCGACTCATTGAGCTATTCTCATTGACACACATTTTTCAAATGGTTATTCAAACTCGTATCATGCTTGAAAATTTGAATCGCTATGATTAGCAAGCATGCTCATTCCCATCAGTTTCCATTACGTGATGATTCATTGGGCAAGTACAAAATTTTGACCAATCAGAAAGCTCTTTACAGCGAGGATCTGTTAAATAATAAACAAAACAAATACTTATTAGAAAGCTCATTGTGGAATAAGACCGGACAGAGCATTATTTAAATTTTTTTGGGGGGGAGATAATATTAAAACAAAGGGTCCATATCGAGGAAAATCAGATTCAGATCAGGAGAAAAGTGAAATTCTGTTTTAAAACGGAAAATAAGAAAACTTGTTTGAGGACAGTTAAATCCAATTGAAGTTAAACAAAAATACAACAACAACAACAACAAAAATTTGAAAAAGAAATATAACAAAGAAAGATGTGGAAAGAGGTTATTGTGCCCAAAATGAACAATAAAATTACATCTATCAGAAACAGGAAATATAAATGTTGTTGAAAATCATTCAAATTGTACAAAAAGCAAAAAATGTCAGTGATATTACCATCACAAAATATCACTATATTTTCAGAATTTTTGACAAACTCTCAGTGAAATTTCAATCACTATTTCTCACTGATATTTTCAGAAATGTTGGCAGAGTCAGTGATATTTCAATCACACAATTTCACTGATATTTTCAGAAATTTTGGTAAAATCTAAAATACCATAATTTTAGTGAAAAAAGAACATTTGAGTGAATGTCAAAAACATTTCACTGTGATTTTGCTGAAATTTCAGTCACATTTTTACTTGGGTATGATTTTTTTAGGGCATATTTTAATAGGAAGCAAAACAAATTATTTTTCAGAGTAAACATCAGATCAATCCAAAATCCATCTTGCACCAAATTCAAAGATTCATCTATGCTTGTTCTACCAGATATATTAATAGTCTGATCATGTTTACATTTTCTCTACTTTTTTAGGTCATGTCTTTGCCTGTTTTTAAACACCTGTGGAAATAATTTAAGGAAAACTGACATGCACGTGTTTTCTTAAAATTTATATGAGTATATATTCATCCTTCCACATCAGCTACACTGACACATACATGTACTGTAACTCCTACCAGTATCTCTATTTGAATCAGATAGTTTGGCTATTAATTCTTCAGAGAGTATTTTCCATGATATTATAACACATGAACCTGCTTTTCATATGGAAAAACATGCTTTTGGATTAAAGTTGCAACTTTATTCCTTATGGAATTTTCACTTGCTGTGAAGTACTTATGGAATTGATATGGAATAAATTGTCTAATTCCAAACGTTTTTCAGTCCATATCTCTTCCATACAGATTCCTGAAGTATTCCATATGGAATCCA
Organism: Sinohyriopsis cumingii; assembly: GCA_028554795.2. Taxonomy (NCBI): domain Eukaryota; kingdom Metazoa; phylum Mollusca; class Bivalvia; order Unionida; family Unionidae; genus Sinohyriopsis; species Sinohyriopsis cumingii. The sequence continues at coordinate 28,188,344 of CM068824.1, forward strand.
TGAGAAATTTCTGTACAGGATGACCCTTGGTTTAATGTCTTGCACATGACAAGTATAAATGAGCTAATAAATAATCACAACATGTATATATGGGCTAATAAATAACCATGACATGTATACATGGGCTAATAAATAACTATGACATGTATTCATGGGCTAATAAATAATCATGACATGCATACATGGGCTAATAAATAACCATGACATGTATACATGGGCTAATAAATAACCATGACATGTATATATGGGCTAATGAAAAACCATGACATGTATACTTGAGCTAATAAATAACCATAACATGTTTATATGGGCTAATAAATAACCATGACTTGTATACATGGGCTAATAAATAACCATGACATGTATACATGGGCTAATAAATAACCATGACATGTATACATGGGCTAATAAATGACTATGACATGTATACATGGGCTAATAAATAATCATGACATGTATACATGGGCTAAAAATAACCAATTCCACTGACTGCCGGCTGGGTACAAATTGACTGGGAAACATGCAGAAAGATTCTTTTTATTGAGTTTTTGCTTACTATGCACATTTCTATTTAAAGCAAGCTGTTCATAATTCAGTCTTATGGCAGTTGGGGTTATAGCCATGTTAGTGACAGTATCTTGTTCGGTTAGAAATGCACATAACTATTGATGTACTTTTAGTAACACTTAACTATTGATGTACATATTGGTTCTCTACTTCTAGAAGGATTATTTATTTCATTGATGTCATTCAGTAATGTCTACAAACTGCATTCATTTTGTAACACTTAACTATTCTCCAGTTTGTAAACCTGCAAGTACACTGAATATTATTTGTGTTTGTTTTCTTCCTGTAGATCTGGTATAACACTTCAGATCTTTACCAGGCATGGGAACTTCTGGTCCAGGCAACAGCTAGTACCAGTTTGAAGAATAATACTCTCTTCAGGTGAGTCAGCCATTTTGAGTTCTGGTTTTTTAATTTATCCATAATGCTAAGTATAATGTAAAGAAAGTATATGAAAAACAATGGAACATATTTACTTTTACTAATTATGTTTGTACTCTACTTAAACTGTAACAGTGTAACAAAACATACATTGTTATATATTTAAATGACAGCAGATATTACTGGTATATAGAATAACAAGGGATAATTAATAACCAATTATTTCAGGAGGAAACCACTCAGCTGGAAGCTACAACAGAAAATGTTTCCATGCTGACAGGGATAGCTGTGGGCAATGATAAGAACATGGCAGCCATAATAAGGGCAAATAAATTTCTACTTCAGGCAAAATTGAATGCCCAACAAAGAAAGTTATAAAAACAATATGAATCTTTGAAATAAAATACCAGTCAGCAAAGATAGACATGAGAAGCTTAATGAACAACCTTCCAGAAACACTTTTGTGTATTGTTTTTGATGGTTTTTGTCAAAGCACTTTCTAAACTAGAAAGTAAAATTAGGTCATAGATTCCATCTGTCTGTATGTGTGTGTAAAGATTATCATGTAAGCCTTCCCCTTATGTATTGTTTAATATTAGTATTCATAATTATAATTTATCATGGTATTTAATATCAATATTCATCATTATATAATTTATCATGGTATTTAATATCAATATTCATCATTGTATCATGGTATTTAATATTGGTATTCATCATTATATAATTTAATCATGGTTTTTAATATCAGTACTTATCATTATATAATTTTTCATCTTATTTAATATAGGTATTCATCATTATATAATTTAGAATGGCATTTAATATCAGTATTCATCATTATATAATTTATTATGGCATTTTGGATGCTGTAGTTATGCACAATAATTTTAAATTTTGATCATGTATATATTTCACTGGGAAGATAACTATTTTTTGTTATAAATATTAATATTTTACTTTGTTGAGTAGAGTAAAAAGAAATGTATTGTCTTGTCTGTTATCTATCCTATTTGCATGTGGATAATACTATTTTTAATATGCTTTAATTTATCACTAAGGTGTTTTTTAAAGCCTGGATTGATATTTGACATCCAGTGTGAAAAATAATACTATTATTGGTTTTCTGAAATGTTTGATATTTTTGTTTTCACTTTGTTTCAAAACTTGTTGTAGGTATGACCTGGTTGATGTGACAAGAAACAGCCTTCAGATCTTGTCCATCCTGTACTATGTGGAAATAGCAACTGCATTCAACAGGAATGATTCAGCCAAGCTACAGTAAGGATCTTAAAGCATGGTACTTTGTGTGTTGCTTTAAAACAACTTTTAGGTAGTTTGGATAAGCATATCAAATCACATGGGAATTTTTCAAGGGGTGATTGGGAAATGTCATGGACCAATATTTTAGGGAGATCTTCATGAAGATGGAATGACACATTTTCAGAAAACATTAGTTTAAAATATGGAAATTTTGCATGACTTTCAAACAACTATGAATTTATTTAATTTTATGATGAAGGTCCATTTGTAATGGGGTTTGGGCCAATTTTGACTCATTAAAACCACCAGTACAATTTCTATTACTTGGCCAATTAGATTGATTCAGACTCAGTGAAGTGTTGAGCATTACATAGAACACTTGATGCCTTTGATAAACCTTGCATTGGATATTTGCAAAGGTCCCAGAAAATTTAGTCGGGTTACATAGTGAAGTATTAATGAAAGTTCTTGGTGTATGTTGTCCAGACTATTGAAGAAATTCAGACATTCGTTTTGCATAAACTGATATTTTAAATTGGTGGCCTCTACATTCAGTTTGATTTTTACATTTTTGTTTATTATGAGACTTTATTGATCAGACATTTATATGCAGGTTATTGCTTTAGATAATAGAACACTTTAGCCAAGTTTTAATGTCGTTGTTCAAAAGTGTCCACATCATATTTAAATTGAGTTGGTAGTGTGTAAAGTGAATCCACAAGTCTTCATACATAGATAGTTATACCATATTGTTATGAGTCTGTACTCTTAAAAATAAGTAACAGAAAACAGTGAAGACAACAAGCTTTGTAAAATTTAACAAATAATTTCCCTTGAATACAAAGTGAACAATGAGAAAAAGGAACTTATGGTTTTACAAATTAAATCCACAAATAATCCAAGAATTATTAAAACACAAGTCCTAGCAATAAAAGTCCTAAATGAAACTGAGTTTGAGTCCCGATGATATCCAAAATTGAAGGTGATGACATCTGTAATATCCTACAAAGTGCAGATGTGTCAACAGTCTCTTGTTGAATCACAAAATATTCCAGTTTTCAATTCAGTATAAATTCCAGTGAATGTCTTTATCCAAGAATTTTGTCAGCACTTTTGTATTTCCAGAGAAAATAATCACTTGAATTCAATAATTTGAAGAAAATAAAATTCAGCCCAAACCGATCACGACATAAAACAACTTACAGTGCTAGATGCAAGAGCACAACTGACAAACCTTTATCCAAACATCAATTATACAACTAATTAAGATGCAAAACAGATTTCTGGATGAGGGTCAAAAGTTCATTCTTCTGGAAAAATAGAAGTTTGTTACCAATAGGCACATGATATTTGTCACATAATCCAGGTATGACCTTGACTCAACGATTCTAACTCTGAGAAGATAAAAAAGATTTTACAAAAGTTGTTTACTAAAACTGTCACTGATTCTGGAACAAAGTCAGCAACTAGATACAATGTTTCTATTATTAATTGTTTACATCAATGAAAGAAAAAAGTCATTCAGGTCAAACAGAACTGAATTCAATTCTGGACAATGTCAAATCCAGGAAACAATGTTACATTAAAATAGCAAGTAATGGAATAAAAAAATTCAACTGACAAACAAACAATTCAATATACATAACACTATGTACTCATTTATAAGCCAAGTCCAACTGACTCTGATCTGCCATCATATAATTCACCAGCAGAAAAGGATTATGTTGTTTGTTCTACCGATTACTCCTAATAACCTGCTTAGATCTGCCAGTTCATTATGCAAAGACAGATCTGAATCAGCGCACATTTGTGATTTGGGTATTTACATTTGTGATTTGGATATTTATGTTTGTGATTTAGATATTTATGTTTGTGATTTGATTAATTACATTTGTGATTTGTAGCCACCACAGAATCCAACATTTATACCAGAAAAAGTGTATAACTGCCATAAGATAGGCAAATGTTTGAAAATGAAAACTTAAACTTTTTCTTTGTCATTGGCCTCAGCTGTTAATATAGTAGTTTCTTTATTGAAAAATAGTATTAGTGCATCAGTTGAACATGATGTATCTGCTTTTGTTTGATACAAGGGAATAACTTGCATATCATGCAGCTGTACTTTTATGGAGCAAGATTTGTATTTTTAAATATATTTGTTTTTGTTTTTTTACCTACCAGAGAGGGAGGGGACAAACTTCTAAAGTTATTGGATGACCTTGACAAATTGTTAGGGTCAGACCCTCACTTCCTACTGGGGAGTTGGATTGCAGATGCCAGACAATGGGGAAAAGATGATGCAGAACAAGATCTGCTGGAATACAATGCCAGAAACCAGATCACACTATGGGGGCCTAATGGAGAAGTAAGTTATTTCCCCACCATATAGGCTGTCTGTTGTGAGGGTGGGAAACAGAAAAATGTACAAAATTATTGCATGATAAAGTAAACAACATCATAGCTTGTACAGACCAGTTGATCATGGACCCCTGGGGCAGTCTCATTTTGATGACATAGGTAGAAAAGCATAAGCCTGCTTAGTCCACTTAACAGTGGATCCCAGGGTTAGCCTCATTTTGATGATGTAGATAAAACACATTCATAGTCTGCATGGATTAATTGATAATGGACCCTGGTTAAGACTCATTTTGATGACATATGGAAACAACACACCAACCTGCATAGTCCATTTGACAATGGACCCCTGAGTCAGTCTAATTTTAATGACCTTGATAAACAGCCTGCAGCGATGAAGTGACAATTGACCCCTGCATCAGCTTCTCTTTGAGTTGTCATTAGTGTCTTTTTTTTGGTTGAATATTGAAGACAAATTGAAAAAAAATATGACACTCTTAGATCTACTGGTTTGAGTGTTGAAATATCTATTTTTTGTTTCTTTTGGTGAATTTCTTGGAAACAAAATGAAGTTAAAGAAAAAAGTGTTACTGTAAGATTCTTGCAGAAATCAGTCTTTAATGGCACTGGTATTTCAAGAGACCACTACCTGGGGAGTAGTTCAGTATATAGAAAACATAAAAACATAACTCAGAATGACCTTGGCCTTTTCTGTTGCATGCTAGAAAATGACCGTAGATGTAAATGGTGGCTGTGTAGAACTACCTTCAAGCCCATGGTTGTTATTGCATGACAGCAGGTTTCTTGAGCTCAGAAAGACCTCATGACATGTCATCACTAATAACCACTTTCTTGAACTCACAAAGGCTTAATGACATGTCATCATTAATAACAACTTTCTTGAACTCACAAAGGCTTAATGACATGTTGTCATTAATAACAACTTTCTTGAACTCACAAAGACCTGATGACATGTCATCATTAATAATAACTTTCTTGAACTCACAAAGGCTTAATGACATGTCATCATTAATAGCAACTTTCTTGAACATAGTAAGACCTGATGACATGTCATCATTAATAACCACTTTCTTGAACTCACAAAGGCTTAATGACATGTCATCATTAATAACAACTTTCTTGAACATAGTAAGACCTGATGACATGTCATCATTAATAACCACTTTCTTGAACTCAAAAAGGCTTAATGACATGTCATCATTAATAACAACTTTCTTGAACTCACAAAGACCTGATGCATTGATAATAACTTTCTTGAACTCACAAAGGCTTAATGACATGTCATCATTAATAACAACTTTTGTGAACTCAGACTTGATGTCATGTCATCATTAATAAAAACATCCACAATAGAATGATTCTTTCCATTTTTCATTCAAAAGTTGCAGACACGACATTAGAAATTTAGAATATTGGCTTAAAATGGCTGGCTGTAGTCTTGCTGACTGTTAATTTCAGCACCTACCTTTCATTATGAGTGTCACCATCTTAGCCTAATTAATGTCCAGTTACTTGGAAAATGTATTTTTATGGTAAATACCAGGTATTTGAGGTAAATTGTCATCCATAATGAATCATACCAGATCTTTATAAAATTTGCAGTGTCAAGCTTCACAGTTGTCCAAGAGGATACTTCTTTCAGTTTGTGACTGCTTATGATTTTAATTAAGGAAAAGATAGTGGAGCAACATAAAAGTTATTACTCCATTCACTTGTTTCAAATTTTTCAGTAGTGCTATGATAAAATTTGGGGGAACATTATAGCAAGTATAAAAATTAATATGCTTCTTATAACAATTTTATGATGAGACCAGTGATTCCAGTATTTGTAGGTTACTGCATTTGTATGGGAAAATATGAACAAGTTTTTCAGATGGATATACTGCACGACCTTGGGAGTGCAGTATATTTGTCTCATAAAACAAGTTCATATTTTCCCATACCAGTGTAGTAAACTTTATAGTATATGCTCATTTTCTTATTATACCTAAGCCTTAATTATATAAACAAAAATACACTAAAAGAAACAAAGGAACTGAATTTATGATGTATTCCAAATTAAACACACAAGCACAGATTCATCAGTACACAACAAAAACATTATTAATGCACACATAACTCCGCCCAGATAAATTTGAACTTGGTCGTGTGCTAGACCTCACTTTCAAAAGAAAATGGTGTTTTGGTCTACTTAAAATTGAAACTTAGATCCATATTGTGAATGAATGCGCATTGCAACAATTTTTCCATTTAGCCTGGAATGAATACATTTTGGTGATTTTGTCGATTCTGCTAAATTTTGTGATAATGACTGATTTATCTGTGTCAGTTGTACATGAAGTACATCTGATTTCAACAGCGAGGGAGCAGTGTGTTGACATCTGCAAGTGTGTTTCTCTTCTGTCATGAATGTTTGGAATAATAATGTGGGAAAAATATGAAGTCTTTCAATTATAATTATCAAAAAGTCGCTATGAAATATAATGTTTATTTCATTTTGAGTGCAGTAAGGAGGATGTATTTGTACTTGGAATATAGTCAAAATTACAGTACAATTTCGAAATGTGTAGTCAAGCTTTAGAACCCATGACATGACTGATGTAATTCAAATTTGCAGAACTAAGAAAATACATTTTGAAGAAAGTCAGGATGTAAAACTGTCAGTATACTTTTTTTGCCATTTTTATTACCAGCTAAAGAAGACGCATTTATGCCTTGTCACTTGCATATTTCTTTGTAGGGAACCAGCAATTTAATGACTATCTGGCATCTATTGCTAGCCTAAATCCAAAACATTTTATCAAGAAATTTAACGCGGAATATGGCAAAGCAGCTGGTATGTGGCAGTCCATGAAACATCTACTTTAGTTCATTCAGAAACAAATTTAATCAACCAGAATGTAAAGTGTCTACTACATGAGTGTACATGATTTGTTTACAAAGTAGTTCCTAATACACTATTGTGCACGTGAGTGCAATATGAAGGTGTGCAATAATGTAAAATATTGCATGATTCTGATAATGTAAAGTTATCGGAGACAAAAATGAGCATATAATAAGTACATTTCTGATAAAGCATCAACACTTAATGTATTTGGCCCTGGTCTGTCAATTTACAAGAAGCTATCTACAGCTCAGGACCCAAGCAATTTAGCTACAGCTACCTCCTTTACTATATGCATGTTCAGAATAATTCTACATGAAAAAGTGACAGAGGGGAAACTTTGTAGAATTAATAAAGCCTATTTTCCAGCATGATGTTTAAATTATAAATAAATCCTTGAATAGAAAATCATGCCAACTGACTGAAAAATTTTAAAAACAAAGGGGTGTTGCTTCCTTATAGTGGTAGGGGTGCTTATTAGATTGAATATGCTATTTGCACATCTAGCCAGAAATTCATCTACCTAGACTTCCCAATTTCAGAAATATCACTGTGATTACCTCTATGTCTCTTCATAGTGCTGTAATCATTCACCTTTGAGCCACACACACACACACACACACATACAGTGTTATATATTGATTGTTAGTGTACAGGCTTTTTAGGTTTTTTTAATTATATGCTGTGGATAATTGTATTTTAGACTTGACATTGTCCAAAATCAAGTTCATTTTCTACCTATCCCGAATCATTAATTTTTTTAATTCTGTAAACAACTAATACATAGCTAATATATTTCTCTATGAGTATGGGTTTAATATTAGGATCATTATTAAATGAAATAAACATATTTAACTTGTTTTGAGTCAAGGACATTGTGTTTCCCATGTTCTTTATTATAACTAAGATTTTATCTTGTTAACATTTGAAAACTTCCAAAATGAAATTTTCCATTAGGTAGTAGATTTTTTTTAGAAAATGCTAATTGTGACCTGATTTCAGGTGGAAGACTGTATAATCTTGTTATTTGAAAAATTATTTATTCATGATTTAAGATCTGAGCAGAATTAGTTGTATTATTATTGTTGTGTCCAGCATTTAATTTGAACTGGAATTTATTTATTCAAATTATTTAATTCAGTTATTCTTCTCTGGAAATACAAAGTGCTCAAAAATAATATTATTGGAAATAAAGGCTTGGATTCATAGTTAAATTCAAATATGAATATATTCTTGGATTGTCTTATTGTGATTCAACAAAAGACTTGCCACATTTCTACAACACAGGCCATCAGAGGCACATCAGCACTTCCAGCATTGGATTTATTTTGGAATATCACAAAAGTTTATTCAGAACTTTAAATATTATGACTTGTATTAGAAATTGTAGGATCATTTGGGATTTAATTCACAATATCATAAATTCTTTTTACATTTTTCACTTTGTATTCTTGGGACATAAATTTATTGTTGAATTTTACAAAACTTGTTTTTTCTCACTCAGTTCTATTATTTTAAGATCATAGAGTCATAACACACACACCACACGCACATACACACAGAGGAAAATAGAAAACCACTCTCTGACCATGCTTTGATATTTAAGAAAAATAAATGAAAATGAAATTACTTAGCTAAGACATTCTAAAAAGCTGCTATAGATGTATAGAAAATAATTAAGCCTGAAAATTTGAGATAAACTTATTGAGAATGTATCTGATGAGAAACTTCTCATTGTATGTTGACAGTAATTTGAAATGGGAAAAGTGTGTATGTTGACATTTATTTGAAATGGGGAAAAGTTTATGTTGACAGTAATTTTAAATGGGAAACTGGTATATATTGACAGTTATTTGAAATTGAGAAAAGTGTATATGTTGTCAGTAATTTGAAATGGGAAAAGTGTGTATATAGACAGTAATTTTAAATGGGAAAAGTGTGTATGTGAACAGTAATTTGAAATGGAAAAAGTGTATATACACCACTCCCTCGATAACTTGCGCACATCGGGGTCCAGAAACATCGACCGCACTATAAGTGAGGCGCGAGTTATCGAGGGACCTATAAAATAAGCCCAAAACCAATTAAGTGATTGACGACATAACGGAAAAATAAGGCGGGGGGGGGGTGTAGGCAGATTATACTGTTGAATACTCACTTTATAATCGTTCTGAGATTAACTGTGAATAAATATCTCTTCATAACGGTGTACTTTATCATTTCCTCATAGGACAACATTAATTTCAGGATAAATTACATATTGAGGCGATCGTCGAAAACATTATTCCACGTGGTTTCTGTTCGCTTAACTTGTGTACCACTTCACACATTGTGTACTACGTCACTAATTTTTATGTTGAATTGGATACATTCTAGTTTTATTGTTTGATCCAAATTAGACATTTTTTATAGACAAAAGATCGACTCTTTTCGAGAAAGTGTCGATCGAATGATAGATAGATAGATTTGAATGCGATAGAAGTAAAATGGAAAACAAAAAGACAAGGGTTAATCAGTACTAACATATTTAATTGGTCTACAAATTTAAAACAACATAAATTAGAACAAGTTAATACTTGCCGTTTGTGCCACGCTTGACAAATATCAATTCACTTTTTGAAAAAATCAGTTAATTTTTTTTGTGTGTTTTACTCCTTGGTTTCTCTGCCGCCAAGCAAAATCTCTCAGATTTCTCAACTGCATGAGCTTTACGTAGTCAACATTTTGGGTCTCCAGCCACCTTATGGCAATATCAAAATATTTGATTGCTTCCTGTACGGGGGGGGGTGCAACATCTGCATCTGCATCACTTTCAACACTTGTGTTACTCCAGTTAGAATCATCTTCTGCTGCAAATTTGTTCGTTATAGAATTAATTATAGTTTCATCTGACATGTATTCGGCTGTGGGGCAATCATTGTCAGCACAAATCCATTCCTCCATATCATCAAGAGAAACGCCCATCTCAGGACCAAGAGCCTGTACGAATTTCTCCCAAACAGCCTCGGCATTAATGACATCAGATTCACTGAAACATTCGAAGTCACTATCATCGTTGTTGTCTCTGTTACTGTTTTGCTTTATGTCAAAGGCAGCTCCAAGACCTTTAATCTAGCACCCCAGGTCTCTTGTAATTGATTTTTTTTTTAATGCAACAAACACTTCCCCAAGTTGTTGATCAAAACAAAGCCGGCATGTACATGTAATTAGGTTCTTACAGAAGTACTCACGGGTTTCGATGTGACAGTTGATTGACTCTTTTCATGTTTTCAATGAACAGAATATGTTGTGATTATAATGTTTACACTGAAACGGAATTAAAGGATTAGAACGTGACTTTCACACAGGAAGACGTTTAATTGGTGTTTATTCATTCTCTGTTGCCACCTGTTAGCATTTACCAGAAGTTTTCATTGATCGCTATTTCACCAGACTGTTTATTTACAGTATACTGACAACTATTTATCATGAAAAGTTACATAATATATGAAATCTTTAAACAGAGGTCTCGCTAGGATTTTAAAACTGGGTCTTTCTGCCTCTGAATTCAATCACTAAATATCAGTACATTTTCTCACTCGGCTGCCAGTCAAAGCCTTTGAACTAGCCGCCTAGCTGTTGCATCATGTTCTTTTTTTTTTTTTTAATGTACTCTTATAAAATGGCAACAGTACATCAAAGAGTCTTTCAGTCACTGAATTCTGTCATTGTAAATATCAGCACAGTTAACTGATCAACACATTTTCCCACAAAGCAGGTGGCTGAAACAGGACCGGCAAATCTTTGAATTTTCCCGCGCACCTATTACATGCATACGGAGGACTCCCGCCTCAGTGATTTTCTGCGTCCCAGATCAAAAATTGGCATCCAAATATGCATAATTAAGCATTTTTGAGATCTCTGAAATTAATTCTTCTTTAGAATTTGCAAATTTCAAAATATGGATTATATTTTTATGGGCATTAATCACCATTTTTGATGATAAAACGAGCAATGTATCAAGGTTTAATTTATCAATTCTTGTCGTAATTTTTTCATGTTCAGCATATTTTATAGATATTTTAAATACATTTTCTCTGGAAAAAATCGGGAGCCAAGATGGACACCGCGTTATAAGTGGGATCGCGAGTTATCCGGGCGCGAGTTATCGAGGGAGCGGTGTATTGACAGTTATTTGAAACGGAGAAAAGTGTGTATGTTGTCAGTGATTTGAAATGGGAAAAGCATGTAGACCTTGTCTGAAGAAAAGTAGCTTCACCAAACAGGATTAAAAGATGTCTTTCGATGGAATACTTTTCTATACTACCTATGGGCTGCCTGTCATTAATAACTATATAACTGTTTGAGAAATTGTTCTAACAGACAATTAGACAGGATACACAAAATAATAAGTGCCATGCATGCCTGTCATCAAACATTATCTGCAAATCTGTTTAAGGAATTAAACTGGCAAAACAACAGAAGCTCTGTCAATAGTATAAATACTAAATTCTGTCATTATCTGTCAGTAATATAAATATTAAAGTCTGTTATTTTCTAATGGTAATAAAAATACTAAATTTAGTAATTACTATTTGTAAAATAAATTCGAAATTTTGTAATTATCTATTAGTAATATAAATACTAAATTCTGCTATAATCTATAATATTAAAACTAAATTATGTTATTATCTATTAATAATATGAATACTAAATTATTTTACTGTCTATTAATAATATATATCACATAGTAGGTATAGTTTTCCTATAGTATGTTCAGTTTCAGATTGTTGATATTACCACATGTTAAAATATCACTTTATGTGATTCTCTTTGGTCCAAATGAGCCCATGAAATTATTTTGCAGTATTCTCTTTATTGATTGGCTGCAATCATGGGAAAACTTTTAATCCAGCCTTGTGGAACTTTTTGTTTTCAATGAACATTTTTGGCCACCATGTTTTTTATTTGACTCACAAAAGGGAATTGGGGAAAATGGTCTCATCTGTTTCATTATGGCTAATTTTACCTTTTACCCCACAGGGGTTTCTTACGTCATATATAACATACAACATGAAAAATGGCTGAAACCACAAGACAAAAACAATGACAACAATAAGTAAAACTACAGGTATTGCTTGTTTCAGGTGGGGTTGAGGGAGGTGGTATATCTGTAGCATGGAATCCACCCTATATACAAGTGTGGTTTAAATGTTTACTTACAGAAGTAGATAAACTCACCTCTGTTTACAGAAGAATGTGGACATAAACTGGTCTCCAAATTGACAGAAGTTTATCCAACAACTGCATATTTATGCGGTAAATATGTGATGCAATTATGAGTCAGAATGAAATTTGTTTGCATATTCTGTAGTCTACTGTTCCAAATCAAACACTGCAAATATCCGGTCACAAATATTTTACAATAAATATGGGAATTTCTGCATCCAGTAAGCCTTCTTTCACATGAATATTGCAGTATCAATGTACTGTTTAGTTGAGAAAGTGACACTTTAAGGTTACGTAATCATGGATCATAAGCTGTGCAAGTAGTGAAATCATTTTTCAACACAGAATGTCCAATGCAACTTCATGCACATTGGACATTCTGTGTTGAAAAATGATTTTGTCTGTGTAAAATGTTCTTTTTATTCAGAAAGACGCTTGTTCTTTGATTTATAGTTTGCAAGAAAAGTAAAATCTACTTTTAAACATCAATACTAGATCAACTTTGGTTGTGACTATATAATAATTTCCACTGAAATGGAAACTGTGATAAAAGGAATCTCAAATGTGTAATGATATACACCACTCCCTCGATAACTCGCGCACATCGGGGTCCAGAAACATCGACCGTACTATAAGTGAGGCACGATTATCGAGGGACCTATAAAATAAGCCCAAAACCAATAAAGTGATTGACGACATAACGGAAAAATGGGGGGGTAGGCAGATTATACTGTTGAATACTCACTTTATAATCGTTCTGAGATTAACTGTTAATAAATATCTCTTCATAATGGTGTACTTTATTATTTCCTCATAGGACAACAGTAATTTCAGGATAAATTACAGTATATTGAGGCGATCATCGAAAACATCCAGTTAGAATCGTCTTCTGCTGCAAATTTGTTCGCTATAGAAATAATTATAGTTTCATCTGACATGTATTCAGCTGTGGGGCAATCATTGTCAGCACAAATCCACTCCTCCATATCATCAAGAGAAACGCCCATCTCAGGACCATGAGTCTGTACAAATTTCTCCCAAACAGCCTCGGCATTAATGACATCAGTTTCACTGAAACATTTGAAGTCACTATCATCGTCGTTGTCTCTGTTACTGTTTTGCTTTATGTCAAAGGCAGCTCCAAGACCCTTAATCCAGCACCCCAGGTCTCTTGTAATCGATTTTTTTGTTTAATGCAACAAACACTTCCCCAAGTTGTTGATCAAAACAAAGCCGGCATGTACATGTAATTAGGTTCTCACAGAAGTACTCACGGGTTTCGATGTGACAGTTGATTGACTCTTTTCATGTTTTCAATGAACAGAATATGTTGTGATTATAATGTTTACACTGAAACGGAATTAAAGGATTAGAACGTGACTTTCACACAGGAAGACGTTTAATTGGTGTTTATTTCATTCTCTGTTGCCACCTGTTAGCATTTACCAGAAGTTTTCATTGATCGCTATTTCACCAGACTGTTTATTTACAAGTATACTGACAACTATTTATCATACAAACTTACCTAATATATGATATCTTTAAACAGAGGTCTCGCTAGGATTTTAAAACTGGGTCTTTCTGCCTCTGAATTCAATCACTAAATATCAGTACATTTTCTCACCTGGCCGCTAGTCAAAGCCTTTGAACTAGCTGCCTAGCTGTTACATCATGTTCTTTTTTTTTTTTTTAATGTACTCTTATAAAATGGCAACAGTACATCAAAGAGTCTTTCAGTCACTGAATTCTGTCATTGTAAAAATCAGCACAGTTAACTGATCAACACATTTTCCCACAAAGCAGGTGGCTGAAACAGGACTGGCAAATCTTTGAATTTTCCCGCGCACCTATTACATGCATACGGAGGACTCCCGCCTCAGTGATTTTCTGCGTCCCAGATCAAAAATTGGCATCCAAATACGTGTAATTAAGCGTTTTCGAGATCTCTGAAATTAATTCTTCTTTAGAACTTGCAAATTTCAAAATATGGATTATATTTTTACAGGCATTAATCACCATTTTCGATGATAAAACGAGCAATGTATCAAGGTTTAATTTATCAATTCTTATCGTAATTTTTTCATGTTCAGCATATTTTAAAGATATTTTAAATACATTTTCTCTGGAAAAAATCAGGAGCCAAGATGGACACCGCGTTATAAGCGGGATTGCGAGTTATCCGGGCACGAGTTATCGAGGGAGTGGTATAATATTAAATTTATGAAATGAGTTGAATAATGTCCAGCTTTTGTGAGCCAAGGCTTGCAAAAGCTGGATATTATTCAACTCATTTCATAAATTCATTATTAAATCATTACCCATTTGAGATTCTCTATAGATACTAAATTCTGTCAATATCTATTTGTAGTATAAATAGTAAATTCTGTCATTATCTATTTGCAGTATAAATAGTAAATTCTGTCATTATCTATTTGTAGTATAAATAGTAAATTCTGTCATTATCTATTTTTAGTATAAATAGTAAATTCTGTCATTATCTATTTGTATTATAAATAGTAAATTTTGTCATTATCTATTTGTAGTATAAATAGCAAATTTTGTCATTATCTATTTGTAGTATAGTAAATTCTGTCATTATCTATTTGTAGTATAATTAGTAAATTCTGTCATTATCTATTTGTATTATAAATAGTAAATTCTGTCATTATCTATTTGTAATATAAATAGTAAATTCTGTTATTATTTTTTAGTAATATAAATACTAAATTCTGCTATTATCTTTTATTGTTTGCCTTGTTCTTGGTTTGGGTGAAATAAAGGCCCTGAATATGAACTGACCTAATAGAATGACAAGTTTAACAGACAATTTCAGAAGGAATATATTAAATTTGTTCAAAGAGAGTGTAACTTTTGTTTACCAATATTACTTCCTGCTATTACAGTATTGCACAATATTGAATGCCTTTTACTGATTTTATATTGACTTGTCATGATTTAATGTCTCATAATGTTAGTGTTGTCATGATTTAATGTCTCATGATAGTATTTGACTGTACCATATTGCTACACTAGTGGTGTCATGATTTAATGTCTCATTATAGTATTTGACTGTACCATATTGCTACACTTGTGGTGTCATGATTTAATGTCTCATTATAGTATTTGACTGTACCATATTGCTACACTAGTGTTGTCATGATTTAATGTCTCAAGATAGTATATGACTGTACCATATTGCTACACTAGTATTGTCATGATTTAATGTCTCATGATAGTATATGACTGTACCATATTGCTACACTAGTATTGTCATGATTTAATGTCTCATGATAGTATATGACTGTACCATATTGCTACACTAGTGCTGTTGGGCCCCAAGTGGCCGAGTGGTTGAAAGCGCTCACCATTACAGATCACTGCCATCTCACCTCTGTCTGGGTGGGTTCGAGTCTTGGATTCGGCCAATGTGGGTATGTGAGAAAGCTTGCCAGTAGCTTCTCGAGGGTCGGTGGTTCTTTCCGGGGATTTCCCGGTTTCTTCCTCCACCATTAATACTGGCCGCCATGTATAGTCTATCATGTGCTGAAAAATGGCGTTAAACCCTACAACAACAACAACACTAGTGTTGTCATGATTTAATGTCTCATAATGTTAGTATTGTCATGATTTAATGTCTTATAATAGTGTTTGCCTGTATCATATTGCTACACTAGTTTTTTAATATTTATTCCCATGTAGTGTCATGTGATCACTACCTATCAATGAATCATTATAGTTATTATGTATACAATGATGTATACAGTGATGTCACCTTAGATTTATTTCATGTGATCTTCTGATGTTTGTTGTCATATACATGATATATATTATTTATGTATATTTTAAAATTAGTTAAGGACCTCAAAGGAGGTTAGTTATGTTCTGGTAGAGTCACTATCTTGATATGTTATTATTATCATTATTTTTGATCTCTTTCATGGATGCCATGTATGCATGTACAACAGTAATGAGCTCCAGTAGGATACATAATTATATGCAATCCCTGGATGCATTGTTATTAATGGTTTTTCATTTTATGTCAATAATATTTATATTTAGTGTATTTTAGTTATTTTCAATAATAGATCAAATATCCTTTTCCCCTTTCAGATCAGAGACTATGCCGCCAAGCAGTGGTCAGGGCTAATAGCTGGGTAACTTGAATCACTATATTACTGAACTCACCAAACATATGAAAATTTTTGACATAATGTTATGAACTTGCCAAGCATATGGAAGTTATTACACAGCATTATTTAGCTCACTAAATATATGGAATTTTTAACATGTTATTAAACTTTACATAAAATATTTTATTTATTACATGATGGTATTGATCTCTTCAAATATATGGAATTTATTACATGGTATTATTGAACTCACTAAACATATGGAATGCGTTATTTCTCACAATTTTTTGGCTCCACTTAAGGAAAGTTTTAATATCAAAGAAAAAACACAAAGCTAATGCCCAAATAGGTGATCAAATATAGTGATGAATGCTAATTTTCATGAAAAACTGCAGATTAAAATGTTTTGAACTTTGTTTATATTTTTGAATATGTGTATTGTTGAATATGTTATGCTTTTGTTGTTGATTTGAGTAATATTGTATTTTATTTGGAGAGTTATATTATTATGTTCTTTCCAGCTGTCTGACTTTCCATCTATCCATCTTTCATTGATCTGTCTTCTGCGCAATAACTTGACTTGTCCACCATCTTCCATTACCAAATTATATGGGTTTCTTGCACTTGGGGTTAGAAAGAATCCTACTGATTTGGGGGTTAAAAATTCATAGGTTAAGGTTGTTGTGACTAATAGAAGACAAAATTAGTTTCTACACAATAGCTCAAGTTCTCAGCCACCTACATTTACAAAATTTATATGGATGGTTTGTGCTTGGGGTAAAGAATAATTCTCTTCATTTTGAGATCAAAAGCTCTAAGGTTAAAGTTACAGTGACTGAAGGAAGAAATATGGTTTCTGCACATTAACCTGAGTTCCCCATCACACCACAGTTTGAAGATGGCTTGCACTTAGCGTAAGGAAGAACTCTTTCAATTTTGAGGTTAAAAGGTCAGAGGTAAATGTCACTGACTAAAATAATAAAAATTGTTTTTGCACAATAATAACATTACCTCTATCATATACCTGGGTCAGACTTTGTGACTGGAAAAAGAAATCTGGTTTCAGCACATTAGTTCTGCATCAGAGACCTCAAGCAAACTTTGTGGATGTTTACACTTAAGGAAGAAGCCTAATACTTTGGGAGTATAAAGGTCAAAAGTAAAGGTCACTGTGACTGAAAGAAGAAAAGTGGGGTTTCTGCACTAGAATTTTAGTTATCTGCATAAAGCACTAATAAATATTGGGTAATACCATTGACATAACAAACTTCACTTTGGTTAATTAGTGGATAGTGGACCCTGGATGGCCAGTCTAAAACGCTTGCCTTTACAGACCACTCACGCATCTCACATCTATCCATGTGAGATTGAGACTCAGCTTTACCTAGATGAGTATGTGAGAAAACTCGCCATTAGCTTCCCATTGTTCAGTAGTTCCTCCTGGGATCTTCCAAGTTCTTCTTCCACCAAACATGCTGTCCACCATGTATAGCCTATCGTGTGCTAAGAAATGGCATTAAACCCTGAAAAACCAAACCAGTTGTTTGACATAGTTTTACATATATGTGTGTATGCATCCATATCTTTTAAGTTATTATATATACTTGTATGGGATATGTTATATTTGCAGGTTCTTTGCATGGATTTAATGTATTCAGTCATTTTGGTCTCTCCATTTTTGCAAGTTACAAGTTTTTGTATATTTCAGTTAGATCCTATATATCTATTCCTAGTTGTACTAATTGATTTCAGTACAATGAGATGTATATGTATTGCTACTGTCATTAATAGTCAGTCAAAACTCCACCATAGGCTATATTAGTTTTTATGTCTTGCATACAGATTCTAGTCTATGATTATGTCTACAATAAAGATCCATTTTTTAAAGTAACTGACATTTCTTGTTACTTGCATATTTACAGGTACTACAAACCAAGATGGGAGTTATTCATCAATAGTCTGACGGCATGTTTAAGCCAGGTAATCTTGATTTGTTTAAAGACACATATGAAATATTATATTTTGTTCCATTGCAAGATTTCTATGGCAGAGTTTCTTTCAAACAGTTGACATATCTCATGATTTTTGTTATAAATCATCAGATTGTACTGCCATGATGTCGCTACTTATTTTTGGTGCTGTCACTGGGACATCATGGCCTATAGGTAGTATCATAACTGGGACATCATGGTCTAATTATTTTTGGTTTTGTCACTGGGACATCATGGCCTATTGACTTTTGATGTTGTCACTAGGACATAATAGCCTGTTCATTTTTGGTTTTGTCGCTGGGACATCATGGCCTTTTTATTTTTGGTGTGATCACTGGGACATCGTGGCTTTTTTTATGTCATCACTGGGACATCATTAATTATTTTATTTTGGTTTTGTCACTGGGACATCATGCCTATTTACTGTTGATGTTGCCACTGGGACATCATGGCTTATTTATTTTTGGTATCATCACTGGGACATCATGACTTATTTATTTTTGGTGGTGTTGTAACTGGGACATCATGCCTATTTACTTTTGATGTTGTCATTGGGACATCATGGCTTATTTATTTTTGGTGTCATCACTGGGACATCATGGCCTATTTATTTTTCATGTTGTCACTGGGACATCATGGTCTATTTGTTTGTGTTGTCATCACTGGGACATCATGACCTACTTGTTGCTGGTGTCAGGGAACTTAAATAGCATTTCAGTAGTCTGAAACAAGTTCAGTTTCAAAGCTTTGCTTTATATCATGTTATGAAACAATTATAGACCTTTGTTTCGGTAAAAATGAATCAGCAAACCCATCATACTGACCTCCACTTCTTTTCAATAAATATGTGATCTTCTGATTCCTACAACTTCTTATACTTCATAAATAGTCACATTAGTTTAACATTGTTGCTACAGGTCAATACCCAGCAGCATTAACCAGAGTTAAGACACTACTTCTTTATATGGCAATTACATTCCCACATTCAAAGAATTACTTTTGTCTTTGTTGAAATAAAAATGTTAACAAATGCTGACTGCATCCAAAATTGTTGCATTTCCAACGTTTTGCTCAAGATAAGTCAAGAAGAGATTTATTTCTTCAACCATTTGAGGAAGAGTAAAGGTGGAGGCAAGACATCTACACATAAATCCAAGTGACATGGAAAATTTTATTGAAAATCTGAAAAAGCACAATCAGAGTGGTGACACAGCGAGATGTAAAAAATGTTCAGTGATGGTTATGGGATTTAAGCGATTCTAGGACAATGGAAAGCATCCACGCTGTCTATTGAATGACTTTCTTAGTGAACATTTTGTTTCTATATGCAAATGTGACAGCTCTGAATATGAACCTACTTTCCAGAAGGCATTTAAATATTCTGTAAAAAGACATGTTAAAGATACCACTAAAGGCAAGACTTAACCCCACCAGTATACCTTGAACACTTGAGACAATCAGGTACACTAATGAAGCTTTTAGTGTACAAAAAACAGCAGCTTCCTTGAGCCTGGCCTTGAATGTAATGTCTCATTTCAAGACATAGCTGAGCCATTAACCTCATGAGGTTTTTGTCGTTTTTGCCTGAAATGCGAGTAGGAAACACATTTTGTGGGCTATTTCTGAATACATCCTAATACATTGACTTCCAAGTGATTTTCCATTAACCTAATGCCTAGTTGTGCTAGAAACATCATTTTTCATTGGCTGTTTTGCTCACACATGAGCAGAAGGGTAAAAGTTGGAGTTCTTTTTTTTATTTTTTGTTTAACAGACCCATCATTTTCATATCGAGACCACTCATTATTCCAAATGCCCATCTTGTAATACTTTTTGCAAAGGTTCATCTGTCTGTGTGCAGTTCAGACCAGTCTTCCTTAGATCTGAGACCAAAGAGTCTAAAATCCAGAAACAAAATGGGATTCTGACCACTAGCGAATTTTGGGTGGAAAAATATCATGTCCAAAAAATTTAGTTTTTCCCTCTGTATTTTGTAGTGCAACTAAACTTCCAGAATATTTGGTGTCATTGTAGAACTATATCTGTCTACATTTCTATAATACCACCCACTTTAGTGTATTATACATGACCTTGACGCTACAGAGCTTGGCAGTAGGCTACTACTTCCTGCCACGTAAACACGGCACCAGGGGTTAATGAGTTAAAGAAGATTTTTGTGTGGCTTTGATGGAGTGTACCAGTAGCATGTAACAGTGGTACATTGTACATAGCTGAAAATGGTGGAGGCAGTTGACTTAAAATGGATGCTTTGTCAGTTTAACATCAAACGTATGACCACTTACCAGCGGGAAGCCATTACAGAGGTATCTGAGTGAAATGTATTTTCACAAACAAAAAAACAGCAGTGGAAAATTGTTTATTTATCAGTCCATTCAACTTGTGTGCTCCCCCGTGTCTCGATCATATATATATATATATATATATATATATATATATATATATATATATATATATATATATATATATACTGATTTTCTCAGAGTGGTTAAAAAGACTAGTTTTACTAAATATTATAACAAAGTATAGATCCACTCTTTTCAGGTAAATTTTATATGTAAAGGGAGGCAGTTTATATTTATGAAAATGATTCAACCTTATAGTAGTTGTCACCCTTGGATATTATTCTACTGATGGTAATACTTTAAACAATAAAATACAATGCTTTTTAAAGGAAATCACCACTGTGACAATAATTCCTCAAATAGCATTTCAGATGCTAATAAAAATTCTCAAGTGACATGAAAAGAAATGAAAATTTAGAATAATGTTATAAAGATTATTTAGAGCAGTCTGTTTAACAATGAATAAGAATATATCTGGGACTGCATTGTTCCATCTGACCTGATGCCAATTAGTATCAATTAAAACTTCCAAGCCATCATTGTTTTGAGCTCTTTTTGTATCATTGTACTTGTAGAATTAACCTATAAAAACTACTGCAATACTCAAAATAAATAAAACTTCTGTAGAACATAATGTGATGTTTGAAAGAAATTTTATTTCTAATTTACCTAAGGAGCCAAAGGAAGGAGATGATCTTTTTAATTGTTTAATTGATATGCTTATTCCATTGTAAGCTATTATCCACTTGTACACCAAGTATCATATCATTATTTACTATTTATAAGCTGATCCTGTCTTACATTTCATTCAGATGCTGAAATCTTGATCACCACTGTTTAGTAATGATAAGTAAAACTTTCATTTTTGTCCCTAGTAAGTACCATTCCATTTCCATTACACCATGGCTGTAGTTTGTCTGGTGTATGAGGGTGCATTCAGGTTAACTTTGAGAATTTTGCATCAAAGAAAGTTGTTTTGACTGCATAAAGATGAGTTGTCTGTATAGTATTTCATAAAATTAAAGGTAAGTCATTGGCAAATAAGTAGGAATAGAAATAGACCTACAATTGGCCCTTGTGGCACTCCACAGCTAATAATTATAAATAGAAGTAGACATAGAATTGGCCCTTGTGGCATTCCACAGCTAATAACTATAAATAGAAGTAGACATAGAATTGACCCTTGTGGCACTCCACAGCTACTAGTTAGGAATAGAAGTAGACCTAGAATTGGCCCTTGTGGCACTCCACAGCCAATAATTAGGAATAGAAGTAGACCTAGAACTGGCCCTTGTGGCACTCCACAGCGAATAGGATTTTCTTTAGACCTTTGAGTGATACTTGTTGAGATCCATTTGATATTCAAACCATGTAATAGTATTTTGCTACAGTTATAAATTTTCAACTTCTTTAGAAAAATTGGATGGTCCACAAGATGAGAAGTGTCACTAAAGTCAAGCATTACTGTTCCAACCAACTTTCCATCAACTATGGCCAGTAATCACTTCTCTACCGTTGATAATAAGACCATTTTACAAAAGTGATTTTGTTAGAAACCTGTTTGGTTTAGATCAAAACGTTTGTGTGTTTGTAAAAGTGAAGTTAGTGAATCATGCACATGTTTTTTTTATTATTTGTGACAAGGAAGGAAGGTTAGAAATAGATCACTTAAGCTAGTTTCCATGATGGCATTATATGAAAGCAACACTTAGCAATTATTGGAAATTCTGGGTCCAGTTTGCTCAAGTCCTGTGGATTGTTTCTCATCTATTTTCTGGAGAAATTTAGAACATTGTAATAGGTTGGTGGGGTTAAACTCTGGCTCACTTACAAGCCTTTGACACAGAAGTCTTGAAGATACTGATAATACGGTTCAAAAATAGCTTTCTTCAGGGTGAAAGCATGCTGGAACAGAGTAATTACAGTTAACAATTACTATACTGGTCTGATCTGTTGGACAAAGACCTGAAAAAATGTCCCAAGGCAATGTGAGGTTAAACAATTATTAATAACTAAGTGCTTGTATGTAAGCAATTTGAGAAAGACTATGTTTATCTGCTGATTATCTAATTGTGATTGATGCTATTTATTTGTATCCTTGATCAATAACACATTGTGTGCTTGTGTTTTAAATTTAATATCAGGGCTTTATTAAACAGGCACTTTTGATGCTTTGCCAAGGGAGACTGACAAAGCAGTATTCTAAATGTCGTTGAAGTTGTCAGCTTAATATGGACATTGATATGTCAGTTTATGATGATGACAATGATGATAATATTCCCTTGTCTTGACTGACTCATATGACTTGACTTTGACCCTGATGCCTGTATAAGTTTGACAATGTTGTTCTTGTTTGAGGATAATTCCAATGACTGAAAGAGCAAACTTGTGACAGGATACAGCAGCAGGGAAGTTGTACAGACCAGACGTTCCAGACCAAATAAAGCTTCCTACGAGAACTTTCTCCGTAGAAGCCTCAGATTTCAAAAATAAGCCTTCCTACGAAAATTAATTTGCGTAAATTCAACCCCGTCTGCAATTTTTTGTGTGCAAAATCGATGATTCTGGACAAGTAAAAAAGGGGGGGGGGGAAATTTATTCTGGTGTCGATGAAGTTTGCAAAGTTTGGCTGCTAATCCTAATTTTACCTCGCATTAAAACAATATATTTGAAAATAATATGAGTCCGAAAGCTAGTAGAGTTGGAGAGCCTCATTCTGCCAGATTAGCGCGAGAGCAATTAGCGGCAGTGAAGAAGCTTATCCCGACAAAACAATTATTTAAGAGAAATGTTCGTGGTTACGAAGATGCACAACATGGAATTGCCGAGGCATCATCGAAATGGTTGAGTCCAGTTACCGGAACAATCGAGCAAGTTGTATTTGGTGACGAAAAAGATCCGGATACTAGGAAAAAGGGAATTTTTCCCATGTTGAAAGGTATTGAGGAACAATCACGAACATTACCCGATCGATTAGCAATAGCAGCAGCAGCACAAGAGCAACAACCTGCAATTGATTCTGGAGCAAGTAAGGGAAAACCTAAAGTAGGAAAACCTGTAATGATAAAAGGGAAGTTTAATATCGAGAATTTAAGAGAAAATTTCACCGATGAGGGATGGGATATGATATCACGACCGCTCTCGGCACTGTATACCATAGATCAAATTGGCGATTTTGCAGAAAATTATTTTAGAGATCGAAATGAATATTTGACTGCAATAGGAAAAAAAAGATACGGAACTCGTGATAATTGGTACAACATGATATATAAAGTTTACTCGGGAAAAACACATGTGAGTATGGTAACGGATCCGCGTTACAGGAGATTTTTAGAAGCAGCAAAAGACACACAAAGATATAATAAGCAAGTAGCAGAAGAAAGAAAACAACTGGAGAAGGAAGAAAGGCAGCAAGCGAAGGAAAGAAAACAACAGGAGAAGGAAGAAAAAGCTAAAACACGAAGGAGAAAAGTAATACCACAGGAACCAATAATTCAACTACAGGAAGAAGATATTCAACCACAGGAATTAGGAGCTAGACCAAAAGAAAAAATTCCACCTCAGAAAAGGGAGAGAAAATCAAAAAAGAAAAAAGATCAGAGTGATCAAGAACAAGTAACTCAACCAAGCGAATATAAACCATCTGCGGGTAGTGGTTCGTTTGCAATTGATCCTAAAATATCAGCTGATAATTATTTGAACAAGAATTTGTTGCATTTACTCAGTAACGATGGTTCAAGAATTCAGATAGCTGCGGATAATTCTCCGGAAAATAAAAGATTTTTTTTGAATAATAAGGATATTGCCGATAAAATTGAAGAAATTGATTGGCTAGCGATAATTTATTTTGGTGGTTTAGGAAAACCAGTAAAATATGATGATGAAAATTTTGGAAAATTTTCATCAGATGTTATTAAATACAGATTTACGAGTATGAAAAAGACAATTTCGTCATCTAAGAGTGATAGTCCTTCTTCCCCCTCTTTTGATCTTCACCATCCCTCCCTTTCTCCTACAATATATCCAAGGGGGAGTCCTGCAGAACGCCCCTTCTGGCGCTCCCCACCTCCAGAACCAACATCGACAAACTGGAAACCACAGGAACTTTCACCCCCAGGAAAACGGAGTATTCCGAAAGATGAGGCTTGGCCACTTGGTAGACGCGATACTCCACCAGAAATATATTCACCAAGGTCGTCTGATTCGCCAGTTCTATCGTCAGATGAATCAGAACCAAAAACAGGAAGCGGATATACCGTTTGCCCTGACAGTGTTGTCAACGATGTGTCTCGCCTCGAGGTATTAATCGGAGGAAAACGAGCCGGAAATAACTCTCGCGAAGTAATCAACGAGGCTTCAGATATTTGTCAGCGGTTATTCCGCGGTGGCATCATTAATTCTCACATTTACAAGGAACTTGTCGATGAACTCATCGATTAAAACAACACAATTGAAATAACATGATTGTTCATAAACATCAGCGCAGACCCAAACAGGTCCGCATAGTAAACTCCCGATTGCCCGTATACAAATATATTCACGGTAATGGATTCGGCGATATCATTGGAAGTCTCGTTACGCGAGTAATACCTAAAATCGGACCCACGATCAAGCAATTCGCGTCAAAAGCAATAGGAAAAATCGGCGAAACTGCCATTTCTGGTATCGGTAATTTGGCCAGTAAAGGCTTCAATACTGTCAAAAGTAAAATATTAAATTTAATGCGCAAAAAACAACCCGTCAAATTACCTAGCACCAGAGAAATGCCGCCCGAAGTCAGTAAAGCCATAAACGACGCAGCAAATAAAAAAATAAACGATCTAGCACAGGAAGTTGCTAAGACAAATCTAGTAAAGGAAGTTGCTAAGACAAATCTCGCAAATGAAGTTGCTAAGACAAACCTAGCAAATACAAGCTTCATTTCAGGCAGTGGTCTTCGTTTTAGATGATATTCTTAATAATAAATATTCGCACAAGTGTCAAATGAAGTGTTTGACATGGACGAGCCTGTAGGCAGAGACACATCCGTGCGAGATTTCCAGTATTTCTCGTACGATGCAGTTGACCCAAATACAAATAATCGCTTGGAAATTCAAGTCCACGATACAACAAGATATTTTCTTCCATCTGAGGCATATATCGAGGTTGTTGGGAGAATTGTAAAAGAAGATAATACCGCCTATGCCGATGGTCTTGGTATTGGACTTGTCAATAACGGTATTATGGCATTATTCAAGAGCGCCACTTATATGATCGACGGAAGAGAGATCGAATCAATTACGGACAACGTTGATATAGCAACGACGATTATAGGCTTAGCGAGATACTCGGATGATTTTACCAGGTCAGCTGGTCCTAGTATGATGTTCGCCAAAGATAACTCCAATGATCCTGAACATTCCCCGTATGATATCGGTAGGCCGATAGATGCCGCTAACGTCGCTCCCGCCGATGTTCGTTCAGTGATGATCGCCCCCAATAACAATTACAACCTTGGATTTGCCACGAGAAGAGCTATGTTAAGTGGAGTTGAACGAAGATTTTCCTGTGCAATTCCGCTATCTCACATTTTTGGATTTTGCAGGCATTTCAGAAAAGTTATTTACGGAGCAAAACACACGATAACTTTCGTTCGAGACGCTGCTGGCAATGACAAAGCCATCTGGCGAGATCCCGGTGATGCAGGCAAGGTAATCCTAACTAAATTTACCTTGTGGATGCCAGCGATAACCCCATCGATACTTGAGGAAGAAAAATTATTATCATTCATGAATCAAGGCGGAAAATCCGTCATGTCCTGGTTGACAACGATGACCGACTCCTGCGATGTTAATATCAACGGAATATTTACCTGGCGAATTGCGTCACAACAAGGTGTTTCGGCACCTAGACACATCTTTGTTGCTCTTCAAAACGCAAACAGATACGATCAACTTCACAGTCATATGATATTTGATAATTTCGATGCAACAAACGTTTCACTGAGAATAAACGGGCAGCAAGAACCATCGGAGGAAATATCAATTGATTTTGCCAACTATTCGACGGCCCGCGCGTATCATCGCTTGCTAAGTTTCATGGGCCGCGATCAAAATATCGATACCGGATTGCAAATATCACAGCTGGATTTTAATAAATTTTATCCTATCTATTACTTTTCCCTGGAGCATCTCGACTTGGTAAAACAATCCGTTGTCGATATCCATTTCAAAGCCAGGATTAACACAGCTGGAAATGCAAGAGCCATCGCGGTGATTCTCGGTGATAGAACAATGATCTTGGAGGGAATCAGCGGCAGAATGAGAGTCATCGATGCTCCTGTCGAGAACATGTGACAAATTCCAAATTTAGATTAAGCGGTTATTAATATGCCATACGAACACGTCAGTGTAACTCTGACCCCGGGTCAGATGAAAAAACTCCAAACAGCGATATCAAAGCGATGCGGTATGAAATTAACACTGAAAAATGATCAAATTCACGGTGGACCTAACAAACTATCGCTAAAGGTCAGCGTGAACGATTTACCAAGGCCAAATCAGCAAATTCCGGCGTTCATGTGAGCCTTTCCATAGGCGCCATCAGAGACATGGTCAAAACAGGCGGATTTCTTCCTCTATTGGGGTTAGTGAAAATGGCTCTTCCGATGATTGGAAAGACACTAGGATTAGGCGCGCTCACAGGTATAGGTTCTGAATTAGGCTCCACAGTAATGCGAAAAGTTACCGGAGGGAGATACAGTAAAAAAAAGGGGAACGGCCTTTATCTAAGACGCCCCCCATACGGATCCGGCCTAAGATTAGCACGGCCTATTCAAATTTAGATCTAATCAACGAAGCAAAGAATAAAAAAATAAAATTTTTCAGAGGCGTATTTATGCGGGATCAGCTACCAGAAAAACCAAACCCTACCGAGACAGGAATAATAAATCTCGATAAAAATACCGGCCCTGGCACGCATTGGGTTGCCTACGCGATTAATCCTCGCGAAGTCGTTTATTTTGACTCGTACGGATTAGCGCCACCAAATGAATTTATCAACTACGTGTCTTCGTTGAAACTTCCGATTTGGTATTCGACACTTCCAACACAAACATTAGCTGATCCACCAATATGCGGCCCTGAATCAATTAACGTCCTCGATGCAATTTCAAAATCATCCGGTCCGTATCACAAAATTGTATTTGAATACGCCGTAGATAAATATCATGGTTGATATTTACGGTAGATTTATCTACAGGAAGGAAAAGGCAGAAGTGACTGACGTCGATCTATCAAAGTTCGCAACCAAGAGCGATATTAACAATCTTCTATCGCTGTCAGAGGTGGACCCTGGCGAAGTTGCTGTTTTTCAAAATACCGAAGGAAGATTACAAACCAGCAACGTCAAAATAACTGATATAATCAAGCGAGAAGAATATAATGATCATATCAGTCAGTTTACTCGCCAATCAGAATTAGTGTTGAAATCTATAGCTGATATTACCGATCTATTAGCGGTATTGCCACTAAAGGCTAATATCGCGGATGTAGAAAAATCCGACAAAGAGCTATCAGCGGCGATGCTTCTAAAGGCCGATAAAGCATTACACGACGATCTTCAGGACAGAATGATAAAAAGATTTACCAAGCTAACTAACGATCTTAAAAAACTAGACGATACATCAAAAAATCTCAATAAAAAACTCGATGAGGATATAAAAAAATTCATCGAAACCTCCTCAACTACACACAGCGATCTCATCGAGAAAACAAAGAAAATAAACGAAGATATCGCCCAAATCAACAAAGATATTGAATCGGCACGTGCATTAATATTTCAAAAAGTCGATAGAACATCACATAACGATCTTACCGAGAAAACAAAGAAAATAAACGAAGATATTACCAAAATAAATACCGCGATGGGTCAGAAAATCGATAAAACATCAATCGACGACCTCAGCGAGAAAACGAAAAAAATAAACGAAGATATCGCCCAAATAAACAAAGATATTGAAGCGTCACGTGCACTAATATTTCAAAAAGCCGATAGAACATCACACAGCGATCTCAGCAAGAAAACAAGAAAAATCGACGAGGATATTACTAAAATTAACGATGATATTAACGCGGTACGCCAAATCGTAAACGAAAAAGTCGATAAAACATCACACGACGAGAAAACAAAATCCATCAACGATGATATTAACGCGGTACGCCAAATCGTAAACGAAAAAGTCGATAAAACATCACACGATGATCTCCACGAGAAAACAAAAAAAATCAGCGAAGATGTTACTAAAATATCCGAGGAAACCTCCGTGGTACGCCAAATCGTAAACGAAAAAGTCGATAAAACATCACACGATGATCTCCACGAGAAAACAAAAAAAATCAGCGAAGATGTTACTAAAATATCCGAGGAAATTAACGTGGTACGAGAATTAGCGAATAAAAAAGTCGATACATCAGTGTACGACGGAGAAATTCAAAATATCAACGCGAAACTTCTCGACGCAACTACAAAAATTGACGAAATCAACTTAGAAATATCATCGTTGGATATTCCTGCGTTGATGCGTATTTCGATACCAGATCAGGTAGAATCAAAAGATCTTTCCTGCAATGTATCATTTGTGCTGAGGACACAAAATATTACCTGGACACCTGATAATGATTCTTTTAACTTTACCGCGCCAATTCAGGGTGTATATCGAGTATATATTATTTCGAAGTCAGTAAAATTTAACGTTACGGCCGATAATCATGAAATTTATGAATACTATCCTGGATTTTTCGTTATTTCCATAGATGAAAATAACATCGTAAATTTCACACTAGAACCACAAGACAGAACCACCATGGGACCAGTGTATTATTTTGTAATTTTCGAATATTTATCGGTTTGGGCCGTAATTGGTCAACCCAAGACGGTTGTAGTTGTCGAGATAGGGAAACCCCCAACCATTTGAAAACGGAAAACTGACTTACCAAGAATTAGTCAGGTAAATAATTTAATAAATGACCGCATCGGATTACCGTTATAATCAAACGCGATCATGGCAGGATTCACTAAAAAAACTACTAGACGAGTATCAAACAAAAATAAAAAAATACCAGCGTAGATTAGTTATCATTGATGTCGCTGTGTATACGGTATCCGCGATAGTCGCTGGTGCTGGAATAATTTTATCCGCGGTAACAACAATCGCGCCGATCGTAGCAACAATAATAATCTCGTCAACAACGACAATCGCTGGTGTTCTCAATATCGTAGCGAAAAAAATCTCATCATGCGCGAATGAAAAATTATCATTGTACAAAAACAAACTATCCAAGGTCAATGACGCGTATTCGAAATTATCATCGCTGCTTTCGGAGAGTCTCAACGACGGCGTTATCTCCGATCTAGAATTTTCGGTAATGATCGGTATTTACTCGGAGATTGAACAAATGAATATCAATAATGTCCGAGCTAGCCCAGATAGTGACAAACACGACACCGCTGACAACGACGCTAATATCGTTAAGCTCAACCAAGCCTGAATTTAGCATCAATTTTCCAACACCAATTAGCGTTAATGAAATTGCGTTAACACAATTGCGTGTCTACAACAGCTGGCCTAATGTTAGATCGAAATCATTTGGCAGATTATTATCAAATAATTCGCTTGTTTTTGCCAAAAAAAACAAACCCGATGGAACGCCAGATTGGATCGTCGTTGGCATACCAACAGGCAGTTACGAAATTGATCAGCTGGATAAGGAATTTACCACCAGAATATCAAATATAACCGGCGATGCTACTCCGGGAATAAAGATATCTGCGCATGAACCAACACTGTCATCGATGATAGAGGTGAAATCGCCGTACATGGTAGATATTTACCAATCATCAATTAGGACCATATTAGGTTGGCCTGAAGTCGCACCTCTAGCAAAACCCAAAAAATCAGATTTTATTATTCCAGGTTGGTACGAAGAAGCTCCTCCAGAACTACCAGAACCAAAAAAAGAAGATTTTACCACCGACGAAGGATGGTATGGAGATATCAAACACAAACCTCTGATCGATAGCGCCATCAACCTCATGAATAACCACAAATTTAACCTGGTAATATTCGCTTTTACTTTTATTAACGAAAGAATTCTCTCGTGGTTGCCTCTTCCTAAAATTCCCCCCGGTGTGAAAATCTTCGACGCTACCCACATTAACAGGATAATAGCCCCCATAGACGGTATCTTGGTAAGAAGAACCCTCGACGAATTTATTCAAGAACATACAATACAATTAAATTTATTGCGGGAATCCTTTCATGAATGCATCTTAAATAAATCAGGCTCATGTAGCGAAATTATCAAACGCGTGAAGATTTTAAATCAACTCGCGAATGATGTTGAATATTATCATGGTATGTTTATTCAGGCGATAGTCGACGATATATCAATTGCCGATTATGTTCTTCCTATTAGCAAATTCGAGTTGATCAAAAATTCAGGAGAAAAACAAAAATTCATGAGAGTATTTGGATTAACCAAGGAAATGCTACCAAATTTCAAATTTCCCGATTATGATGTTGATAAAATGAGAAAATCCGTCACTGATACCATCGATGATTTATTTCCGAAGTTACATGCCGCGTGGACTAAAAAAGTACAATTGGAATTGATTCTCAAACACAATAACGATCCCGCCGGGCAAGGGCGGCATATCTCGCCAGGTATCGTTAATATAACGAAAGTTATCGTGATTTATCTTCACGCGGATGTTGTCGAGGGCAGCTACAATGTTGATTCGTCAGAGTCAAATCAAGCACAGCAGGGATTTATATTGTATTCGTTTTCACCTAGCGCCTCTCCGGGTTATTTGATAATAAAGGAGCCGGTGAATCCGTTTTATCTGCGATGTCATAATCGATTGTTGTCAAGGATAAATTTCAAACTGACGGACCAGAAAGGAAATTTGCTTGATATACGCGGAGAAACGATAAGTATCAATCTGCTGGTGAAATCGTGAGATTCTTCGAATCTATCTGCCATGGAAAAATGGGCCAAAAAAATAAATAAAATCCAGGGAAAATTTTAAAATTGGAAGATTTTTTTAATTTTTATTTTTTTTGTTTGTGGAAATCTTCAGGAAAATTCAAGGATCAGAAATTTCCTTGGCCTTGCTCTCATCGACAAGTTTTTTCAGTTGTCTGACACGCGAGCTTGTAATTTTTTTTGATTCATATGCATGCGATAAAATCAACCTAGCTTTTTCCACTAGCGTAGATAATTTAACAAAATCCTCGATTTGATCATCGCTGACAGTCGCAAGTGATTGATACATGGCAATTTGGATCTTTTTTATTAATTTGTACTCTGACGGCAGCGTGTATTTATATTCGAGTTTTCCCTGAACAATCGTCTCGAATTCGGATCGGATTTTATTCGCGTCCAACTCCGAGGGAAGATTTATTTTTTTCTTTCTCAGATCATCGATGGCTTCGATAATATTGCTTATGGTTTGTTCATCCATGTTATATTAATTTTGTAATATTCAATTATTCTTCGTCACTTTCCGAATCGAATATTATCGGAATATAGTAAAACTCAATCCACTCGTCAAATTTGTAGGAAAATGCTGCGCTAGTTTTTTTTTCTGCCGCGAATTTCATGGAATTCGAATGAATACCGAAGTATCTTGCAGCGGCGCTCATCGACGTGAATACAATTTCTTCATTTGTCTCTTTATTTATCGATTTGACGGCCCTGGCATACTTCGGATATTTACCGGTATTGCCAAATTTATTATTATCACTCGAAGTTACAACCCGGAGATTGGATAATTTGTTATTTAGTTTATTTCCATCGATATGATCGATAACAAGTCCGATTCTTATTAGTCCGTGATAACACTCGTATATAAACCTGTGATTGTAATAACTCATGCCTCTTCTTTGATCATTTTTGTTGACAGTAAATATAAGATAACCCGAATTATTAACATGACCGACATGATACTTCGTTCTGATATTTCTGACGGTGCCATCAGATGAAGCCTCGTAACCCTCGATAGTTGGATGAGATCTATACTCGTGCGTGATTTTCATTGCAGGAATCGTTGATTTCATTTCCATTATATAATATTTATCTGTCTAAATCATAATTTGCCTTGAATCGATTAATATAATCTTCTTCGCATGTTATTATCGAGGAAGATTTCTTTTTGTAATATCTGAGCAATTCTCGATAATTTTTCCCTCCACAGGATAAACACAATCGAGTCTTTCCTCGAGTGCCAAATTGGCAAGCTAAACACCGTTGTGGTCCTTTACTGCCTCGTCGAATCGCATATATGTGAGCACCACAATAATCGCCTCTGCAGGATTTGTCGCATGATTTTGTTGATCCGATTGGTATCCACGAACATTTATTCATTATAATTTAAACATTTGTCTAAAATATAATAATGGATGCATTTGATCTTGATGAGGCAGAATATATCATTCCTGAGGTTGATCGCGCCAAGAAGGAATTCTTCGATGATGGAGCAATTCACACTTGGTCGACATGGAAAACTAACTCTGTTGATGCCACGATGAACCTGGAACGAGCGAAGAAGATAATCGAGCACATAAAATTCGAACACAAGGAAGAGCGATTTATCTTTGGAATAAAATTTATTGCACAAATGCCTGACGACACTTGGATTATTCGCGATAAACGAGATCCTGTGCGTGGCGGTAAGAAAAACGTTATTTTTGAAAAAAATTCGAAGCCAGGATTATTATTGGGAATCGATGGTCCTTATTATGCCAGGGCGTATCCATCTAGCGCTGTTGTCTATGGAATTTATTGGCTGAATAATAATCCTGACATGAAAAATCTACCCACGATGAAAGAATCACCGATGATAAACTGCGTGGCTGAGCGCGTTATCGAGCATATGAAAAACGCTCGTCGTGGATCCAGATTGACTCAGTTGAGGTTGAATAAAATTAACGCGTGGGCAAAGACGGTTGTTGATGGCGCATCGATTGACGATGTTGCTGTGTTGAGCAAGAAACTTAAATTTCCTATCACGGTGAAAACGCTATCGGGAGAAATATTATATTCGTCGCCATATAAATCTCGAGGAGTACCAATCGAGATTATTGATCATAATTCACATGCGTGGTCGCAATCGGTAATGATATTCCCGCGAGATCGGGTTGTTAAATTTTATCCCACAGATAGTAAATCTGCGGATGGCGCAAAGGACAATTCCGATGCCATGTTCCGATATATCAAAATATTAGCTGCGTCTGATCCAATATCAGTTTGGTTATTCTCGAGCGAAGAAAAATATGATCAGTTTATATTGCCACGAGGAGATATTTACCGAGATGAAAAATTACATGAATCTATGAAAAATATCGCGGTGAAATATTCGTCAAATCCTGATCAGTTATTAACGAATTGTTTTACTGTTCCGTCTGTTGCTGCTCACGCCGCCAGAGAGAGAAATTCGTGGAAACCTACAAGGAACGAATTTCTCGCTGATATTCAACTTAGCTGTATCGAATACGGCCATGGCGGATTGTGGAATACCAAGTATTATTTCAAAGATATGATATCCGTTGATATGAGCGCGTGCTATCCTGGAAGTTTCCTCGGATACGGCGATTGTGCGGATTATTTTGCTAAATTTGGCCATCCCACCAGCGAGATGACGAGAGTGGCAATTAACGGACCGTTGCCAGATTTTGTTATGACCGGATTCGCTTATGTTACTTCATTCGAGTTTGCTGAAAATTTACATAAAATTTGTTATATTTGGTTTGGTCGGCATTTCTCTCAACGCAGATGGGTCCCTATAGTGTTATTGAGATATATGCTAGATTCGTCAATGTTAATATCGTTGACGGTTAGTGAGGCAATTATATCATACAGGAAACAAACTGAAGTGTGGTTGCCGACGGATTGTGAAAACGCGAAAGATATCGGAAGAAAAATAATTGGCAAATTTACTCAAGGAGGATCTGTTGATCATAAACACCGACACGCTAGGTTATTTATCAACGATGCTGAGATGGATTTTATTATTGCCGATACGGTATCGCGAGGAATATTCTGCAACAGAGAGAATATTATCATTGACGGAGTAAAGTTGGGTACCGTAATTAGCTATCTCGACGGAGAATCAGCGCAGTATACGCATTTGAGATCATCGATGCTCGCTTATGTGAGTATAAATTTACTGTCGATGATAAATAAATTTTCTGATATCGCGGTAAGGGTCGCAACGGATTCGTTTTATCTCGATAAGAAATATCAGTATAGGCTGGATAATTTAATCGCCGATGGTTCTTGGGGCACTTGGAGGATAAAAAACGAAGATATCCTAGATTACTGTGAGGACGCCGATGTCGAAGATTGCGATAAATTTCATCGAGATAAATTTGAGGAAATATCGACGGCTGCATCCGCATTTGACCCGATTTCGCGTAACAAATTCGTTTACCTAAATGGTCCTGGTGGTAGCGGTAAAACAACGCGAGCGATAAATTTATTTGCGAAATCTGATATGATAGTGTTGACTCCAACTCACAGATTAGCGCGAGAAATAAGGCAACGCGGCGTTGATTCTTGTACGTATCATAGTTAT
The DNA here is from genome assembly GCA_028554795.2 of Sinohyriopsis cumingii. Taxonomy (NCBI): domain Eukaryota; kingdom Metazoa; phylum Mollusca; class Bivalvia; order Unionida; family Unionidae; genus Sinohyriopsis; species Sinohyriopsis cumingii. The sequence goes on from CM068824.1 coordinate 28,224,120, forward strand.
TTCAAATACAGCGGTGGATTATGGGATTCGGCTCGTATGGGAAATAAATATATCAACAAAATTATAATATTTGATGAAATTTGCACAGTAAATTTAATAACGCTAAAATCATTCCTGGCATGGCTGGAGGAGAAAAATACAGCCGTGATAATGTGCGGAGATCATGGCCAACCTGATCCGATTGATGGTGAATCTCCTCACGAATGGCTCAGGAATTTCGTTGATTATTATGAGGAAATCGACGCTGATTATAGATCCGATGATATTTTACTGACTGAATTTAAGAAAATAATTCGATTACAACCGAATAAAATTCAATGCGATGTGATGAGAAGAATAATCGACGAGACTCCGATGGATATTTTTCTAAATTTATGGCGTCCCGATCATCTGATTGTTGCTAGTAGGAAAATTGTTCGCGATGTTATTCAGGAAATGTTATTCAAGCTTCATTGCGAGAAATTTCCAACATTGCAGGTGCCATTGTGTTACAGGCCCGCTGATACCAGGAAACAAAATATCAGTGTTACTTTACCCTGCGGAGAGGAAAAGATCTTGGTACTGAACGATATTATTCTTGTTGATATTAATCTTGTCAATGACGCGATAAACGCAGAAAGATCGCCATGGAAATTAGGATATGCAACAACGATACACTCGTCGCAGGGATTAACCGTAGATGGCCAAGTTTGGATTGTCGATGATAGAATTTCCTGGTCAAATTTAGTGTATTTAGCTGTGTCAGGAGTAAGAAAATTATCTCAGTTAGGTAGAATTCGGTTTCACATTAATGACGCTGGCGGTAGTTGAGTATCTTTCGGTATTATTTGTAATTCTTCCTTGGTAAATCCGCGTTGTGGCGCTAGTGAATCTAGGAAATAAATTGCTGGTCTTCCTGACGATCTTGTTACGGCTGATATTTTATGTGTTGTAACGCTCCAATTTGGATCGGTTGCTCTTTTTCTTCCTCCTTCGGCCTCGCCTTCTTTATATAAATACCTGACTGTGACGCTACCTAGCACAGGCGGAATTGTGGAATTTCGCTTTAGGGGTATATTCGATTTTGTAATTGCAATTGCGGGTTTCATTGCTATTGTTCTAGTTGTTTCGTTATTTAGCGCGTTAATCACATGAGGCAATCTCAATACCCAATCATGAGATCGATTATCTTGGATGAATTCGCGCGCGTATTGGTATCCGAATAATCGTTCTGCAAGAGTTTTATTGAATCTCTCAACGATAGCTTGATTGTGATGAACACCTACAATACCGCGACGGATTTTAACATTATTCTTCTTCATCAATAAAGTAACCGCGCCGAGAAATTCTCGTCCTGGATCAACCTGGAGAAGCTTCGGCCAGGTCAGCGGAGATCGCGAGTAAATTTTCTCAAACGCCTTTGAAATTTCCGTTGCTGTTTTATTCGATAACGGTTCAGCCTCCTTGTATCTGCTAGCGATATCAACAACCGTCAACACGTATTTATATGTGACTCCGTCGACGGTATCGTAAGGAAGAAACATTAAATCAGCCTGATGGACTTCATTAGGGACACTGACGGTGAAACTTGCATATGGTATTTTCTTAGGCGGAGGAAGATAAATTTGCCAGACTGCCTGTTTCGATAACCACGATTCAGCAACGGACTGTTTTACTTTAGCGGCCTTGGCGAGTTTGGCTATTGCTGATTTTCCTCACCAAAAACCTCGCGGAGAATAATATATTTGCTCCATTATTATTTACCAGCACCGAATACTAATTTACCTTTCATCGCGCCTTTTATCAACCAGGTTGCCAATTTTTCTTTGAAACTTTTGTCAGGAATCGCGTTTAGTGCGTGAATTAGCCTAATATCAGCGAGATGTCTTTGTTGTAAATCCCCGCTGCGATACGCAAGATCGTGATAGTAACACGCGTTATCGATGGCGTTTACTGGATCCTCGCCAGGATTTGGTTGATTATTATTGTTGAGCCTTATATCGAGCCTTGTGCCGGGTCCGCAGTAATTGTATCCTGGCAGATGCTTTTCTCCGGGATATTTCGCCCAGGGCAACCCAGGTAGATTTTTCATGGAGGCGGTAATGTCTCCTCCGGTTCTTCTATTTTTTTTTTTACAAATCTGAATTTGCGTGTCTTGCAAACTTCGCATTCTCCTGCAATTGCGTTCCTGTTATTGCGTGTGACGATTTCGGTTGGATTTATCGTAGCTGTGCGCGTGCGACACTTAACACAATATAGATCCATGTATTCTAGTAACATGAATGTAATTGATTTTTCGGCCACGAAGCGACGTGAGCAGGTGAAACACAACGCGGTATTACCAAATTCGATAAGGATGATAATCATTGGCCCGTCTGGTTCTGGAAAGACGCAGTTGTTGCTAAATTTGATAATGCGATGGCTAAAATGGGATAAGTTGTATTTGGTTGCACCGTCCGTTGATGATCAGCGTTGTTATCAAGTGCTAAAGGAATTTAGCGACAATACCGACGAAGGCACAATCGAATTTATCACAGACATCAATGAAGCTCCATCAGTGGAAAATTTAGATGGCGATGTTAATAATCTTGTTGTTTTCGATGATGTTATGCTGGATAAGCAAACTAATCCGGCTAGGATATTCTCGCGTGGCCGACACAAGAACACCGATGTGATTTACGTGACGCAGCGATATACGCAAATTCCTAAAGTCATTAGAGACAATTGTAATATCTTATCAGTTTTCAATGGCGTTGATACTCACACGCTGAGAAATATTCATCAGACTTGGTGCAACGGCGATATGGACATAAACAAATTCAAAAATTTCTTCAGCCGCGCCCAGGCAACACCGCACGGTTTCATCACGATTAATCTTCATGATCCGCGTAGTAGATATCGAATCGGTCTCGATAAAATTTATTCATAAATTTGCAGCCAAACTTCGCAAACTTCATCGACACCAGAATAAATTTCCCCCCCCCTTTTTTACTTGTCCAGAATCATCGATTTTGCACACAAAAAATTGCAGTCGGGGTTGAATTTACGCAAATTAATTTTCGTAGGAAGGCTTATTTTTGAAATCTGAGGCTTCTACGGAGAAAGTTCTCGTAGGAAGCTTTATTTGGTCTGGAACGTCTGGTCTGTACAACTTCCCTGCTGCTAGGATACAATTTTGAGTAGGATTGAGTATTGTTCAGCTAATTCTTCATTAAATGCCAGTATTTCAAAGAAAAAAGAAATAAAAGCTTTCCTAATTTTGTGCAGTTACAAACATAGACATGATGCACTCATAATTGCATCTCTCTCTCTCTCTCTCTCTCTCTCTCTCTCTCATCACATAAGTGCTCAGAAAGAAACATCAGCAAAAACCTTAGTAAACCAAAAACTTCTCAAAACCAAAGAAAACTTTGGGGTCTCAAGAGTTTCACTTTACAATATATACATCTGTCAGCCCCTCCAAAGAAGCTTGTTGCAGCAATTTTTAAATTCATTACACATTTTTTACTTTTTTGACTTGTACATTTTTAAATCTTGTTAGCAAGATAAAGCAAAGAACAAATAACTTGAGATTGACAGATGAAATTTGGTAGACATATTTATTTTAATACATAGATGACCTAAATAGCTTTTCAGGTCTTTGCAGGAATTTTTTAATACTTGTTTTAATTAATTTTCAGCCCATAACAACAATTTTTAATTTTTTAAAAACAGTTTTGAAATTTTGGAACTTAAACTATTTTTACAAGAACCTTATTAACCAAAAACAAGGTAGAAACATTTAATGTAATGGGTTTGTTTGTATTCCTGTGTAGATCACTGGTTACATTTTCATGCCATAATACAGTGTTTTACATTTTTATACATGTTTAACTTTTTTTTTTACTTGATCATTTTGGTTTACATTTGTGGCATACATATTTTATAAACATAACTCCATATTATTTGTATCCTGACAGAACTCTACTATCTTTCATTTTTAGACCCTGACATAACATGTATCAAGGGAAGCACACTACATGCTAGCAAGAATTGCAGTGTTTGCATGTTAGGGAGAGTCAATTTTACAAAATTAGTGTGTTCTCAAGTAAATAAATGATTTTAAATGTCATTCAATTCATTTTTACATTTTTATTTTGTAGCTATGGGACCATAATGATGTTATGCTAACAATATGGTTTATTATTCTATAATTGGTATTGAAAATGGAGATGTCCATTCACATCACTTTTCCTTGAATTTAAAAACATCCCATCTCATACTGACTGTAAATATTGCCCTATTGCCTCTTTTGACCTAAATATTCATAATTCTGTCAATCTGAATTCTTTATAAGTGTTGCAATTTATTTATGTATTATTTATATCATTTTACAGGGTGTTAAATTTAACCAAACCCAATATGACATGGACACATTCCTTAAGGTGGAACAACCATTTACACTGAGCAATAGCAAGTACCCATCACAGCCTGTAGGTAAGAACCCTCTAAGATCATTGGACCTAAATAGTATGCTCCCCCTTCCACCCCCATTAAATGCAGTACATGATTTGGCCCTGATTATGGATCTACTTCATTTACAAGTCAGACTCCACTGCAAACTGCATAGTCACAGACCTGCCATCGAATAATGTATCAGTAAATCTGGTTCTTTGTTAAGGCTAATCAGGTGACAGATATCATGATCTGCCAGTTTATTTTATGATGGCAGATGAGGGTCTTTTTTGTTCACAGCAAGGTATGATGTATGTGTGAGGCTGTTCATGAGGAAATGAAAAAGTGAACAAATTAAAAAGTTTAACAAACATCTTTATAATATACCTCATCTTCAGTTAACTGTATGGCCAGATATTTATAGTTTCAAATGATTGGAAATTGCATTTTATGCCACCCTTGGTAGCAACCAAAAGCATATTTTTGCCCCGCAAAAATGAAACTTTCAACTTTGGAAAATGCAACAATCCATCCATTACCATTGCTTTATTTAAATTTGGGGCTGACTTCCTTTGATGAAAGTTTTTTTGTTGTTAATGAAGATTGTAGTTAGCTTACTTTGATCAAGGTTACTTGCATTATTGAAGTTACTGCTAAAGGACAGGTTTGGAGGACCAAACAGATGTTGATTTCTTTTTGTGGCAGCAACATCAAACAATTGTAGAACATTGAGACTGAATTTGTTTTTCATTTGTTTTTCATTTGCTCAGTATTTATACAGAAAATTCACCAGTCAGTTCACAACGAAGTTAACTTAAGACACACAGATTTATGTCAGATCAGGAGCAGTTGTTCATATTGTTGTACTTTCAAGTTTGAAGTAGGCTCTATAATAATTCTACCAGGCAGCTTTGAAAATAAGTGCTGGGTTTCCTATGGTGAAAATGATATTCATTTTAAAGTGGTTACAGATCTAGAAAATTATCATTTTTTATTTTACTAGATGTGGCAAAAGTATTGTTAAAGTATACTAAACAATAATTATTACTAAGATAAAATTAATAGTGTATGAACTGTTCCATTTAAACATACATGGTACCCAGGGAAGGCAGTTTAAAAAAATAAATATGCCAGGCTACATTGATTTCACAGAGTTTATATTAAAATCATAAGATAATTATAAACTGCATCTATGGGTGAGTACCCCACTTTAAAAGTGCCTTCCCTGGGTTGCATATATGTTTTAATGAAACAGCCCTATGAATTTAATTGGTTATAGAGATATACAGAAACTTAATACCATGTGAAATTAAATCAATTGTAAAGACATCTAGAATCTTAATACCATATGAAATTAAATTGGTTGTAAAGACATATAGAATCTTAATACCATATGAAATTAAATTGGTTGTAAAGACATAGAGAAACTTAACAAAATTTTATATATGACATATAGAAACTTCACACCATTTTATATATGACATAGAAACTTAACACCAATTTATATATGACATATAGAAACTTCACACCATTTTATATATGACATAGAAACTTGACACCATTTTATATATGACATATAGAAACTTCATACCATTTTATATATGACATAGAAACTTAACACCATTTTTTATATGACATATAGAAACTTCATACCATTTTATATATGACATAGAAACTTAACACCATTTTATATATGACATATAGAAACTTAATATTGTTTTATATAGGACATGTAGAAACTTAATACCATTCTATATAGGACATATAGAAACTTAATACCATTTTATATATGACATATAGAAACTTAATACCATTTTATATATGACATATAGAAACTTAACAACATTTTATGTATGACATAGAATTTAATACCATTTTATATATGACATATGGGGCCCCGAGTGGCTGAGTGGTCTAAAGTGCTTTCCATTACGGATCAGTGCCATCTCACCTCTGTTTGCGTATGTTCAAGTCTAGGATTTGGCCAATGTAGGTATGTGAGAAAGCTTGCCAGTAGCTTCTCATGGGTCGGTGGTTCTTCCTGGGGTTTTCCCGGGTTCTTCCTTCACCATTAATACTGGCCGCCATGCATAGCATATTGTGTGCTGAAAAATGGCGTTAAACCCCACAACAACAACAACATATATGACATATAGAAACTTAACACCATTTTATATATGACATATAGAAACTTAACACCATTCTATATGGGGCATATATAACTTAATACCATTTTATATATGACATATAGAAAACTTAATACCATTCTATATAGGACATATAGAAACTTAACACAATTTTATATATGACATAGAAACCTAATACCATTTTATATATGACATATGTAAACTTAACACCATTCTATATATGACATATAGAAACTTAACACAATTTTATATGACATAGAAACTTAATACCATTTTATATAGGACATATATAAACTTAATACCATTTTATATATGACATAAAGAAATTTAATACCATTTTATATAGAACATATAGAAACTTAATACCATTTTTATATATGACATATAGAAACTTAACACAATTTTATATATGACATAGAAACTTAATACCATTTTATATATGACATAAAGAAATTTAATACCATTTTATATAGGACATATATAAACTTAATACCACTGTTATATATGACATATAGAAACTTAACACCATTTGATATATGACATATAGAAACTTAACACCATTCTATATGAGGCATATAGAACTTGATACCATTTTATATATGACATAGAAACTTAATACCATTTTTATATATGACATATAGAAGCTTAACACCATTTTATATGTGACATATAGAAACTTAACACCATTTTATATATGACATATAGAAACTTAATACGATTTTATATATGAAAATATAGAAACATAATACCATTTTATATAGGACATATAGAAACTTAACACCATTTTATATAGGACATATTTAAACTTAATATGATTTTATATATGACATATAGAAACTTAATACCATTTTATATAGGACATATAGAAACTTAATACCATTTTATATATGAAAATATAGAAACTTGATACATTTTATATAGGACATATAGAAACTTAATACCATTTTATATAGGACATATAGAAACTTAATACCATTTTTATATATGACATATAGAAGCTTAACACCATTTTATATATGACATATAGAAACTTAACACCATTTTATACATGACATATAGAAACTTAACACCATTCTATATGGGACATATAGAACTTAATACCATTCTATATAGGACATATAGAAACTTAACACAATTTTATATATGACATAGAAACTTAATACCATTTTATATAGGACATAGAAACTTAATACCATTTTATATAGGACATATTTAAACTTAACACCATTTTATATATGACATATAGAAACTTAATACCATTTTATATATGAAAATATAGAAACATAATACCATTTTATATAGTGGTCTAAAGCGTTCGCCATTACGGATCACTGCCATCTCACCTCTGTCTGCGCCGGTTCGAGTCTCAGATTCAGCCAATGTAGATATGTGAGAAAGCATGCCAGTAGCTTCTCGTGGGTCGGTGGTTTTTTCCGGGGTTTTCCCGGTTTCTTCCTCCACCATTAATACTGGCCGCCATATATGGCCTATCGTGTGCTGAAAAATGGCGTTAAACCCCCACAACAACAACAACAACAACAACATTTTATATAGGACATATAGAAACTTAACACCATTTTATATAGGACATATTTAAATTTAATGCCATTTTATATATGACATATGGAAACTTAATATCATTTTATATAGGACATATAGAAACTTAATACCATTTTATATATGAAAATATAGAAACTTAATACCATTTTATATAGGACCTATAGAAACTTAATACCATTTTATATATGACATATAGAATTTAATACCATTTTATATATAACATATGGGGCCCCGAGTGGCTGAGTGGTCTAAAGTGCTTTCCGTTACAGATCACTGCCATCTCACCTCTGTCTGTGTATGTTCAAGTCTAGGATTTGGCCAGTTAGGTATGTGAGAAAGCTTGCCAGTAGCTTCTCATGGGTCGGTGGTTCTTTCTGGGGTTTTCCTGGGTTCTTCCTTCACCATTAATACTGGCCGCCATGCATAGCATATCGTGTGCTGAAAAATGGCGTTAAACCCCACAACAACATATATGACATATAGAAACTTTATATATGACATAGAAACTTAATACCATTTTATATATGACATATAGATACTTAATACCATTTTATATATGACATATAGAAACTTAACACCATTTTATATATGGCATATAGAAACTTAACACCATTTTATACATGACAAATAGAAACTTAACACCATTCTATATGGGACATATAGAACTTAATACCATTTTATATATGACATATAGAAAACTTAATACCATTCTATATATGACATAGCTAGCTATAATTACCCAAACCAAAATGCATCCTTGCTGAAAGCTTGTGGCAAGCTTGCGGTAAGCTTGCGATAAGCTAGTTTGATGTTTATAAGCTAACATGGATGCTTGCGCAAGCTTGTACAAGCAAGTGCAGGCTTAGGCAAGATAGCTGGATATAACCGCAAGCTTGCACAAGCTTGCGCAAGCTTGTACAAGCTTTCTTGTTTGCTTCAGAAATTAAAACTAGCTTGCACAAGCTTTCTTGTTTGTTTCATAAAGTAAAACTAGCTTGCGCAAGCTTACTTGTTTTCTTCAGAAAGTAAAATTAGCTTGCGCAAGCTTGTTTTCTTCAGAAAGTAAACTAGCTTGCGCAAGCTTTCTTGTATGTTTCAGAAAGTAAATTTAAACTAGCTTGCAACAAGTTTCTTCATATATATATATATATATATATATATATATATCCATTGCTTGTGAAAGTTTGAGACCATGTATCCAAGTAGCAGGCACCATCACTGTCACGCCCCTACAAAAACAAAGTCATGACTTGATGAACAATCATGAAGTGTTCATGAAAGTTCCTCAAGTAAGTTCATGAACTTCAAGAATTTTGATGAATCATGTACTTGAAGTTCATGAACACACTGATAAATTTTTATGAACTATTATAATATCTTTGAAGTTCCTTCAACAGTTAAGCTTCCTCAGAAACCAAAGATCATGCAGATGGTTAGGCAAAAACCTCGAACAAAAACCGTGGACTCCATGGAATGGACAGATGAGAATATTTTCAATATCGTTTTTTTAAAGTCAGTAGAAGTGCAGAGAAGCGACTTTGAAGAATGTGAAGGAAATGATTTGTTGAGAGCAAAATTAGGCGGAAAAGCGTACCAAGCCCGGATGACCAGAATTACGGTGAGTATCTTTTTCTTGGTCATTCGTGATTATTTCAGTAGAAGTTATATGGATATTTTATTGGTTTATATATGTCATCATATTATTTATAACCAAGCTAATGACACGATTTTGTTCAGACCTAATTTAAACTTGCTCATCGAAGTTTTGAAAATCACTAAACATTATCACCCCCACCCACCCCCCAGTTCTCGATACCAGACGTGGTTCGATATCAATAGGAGTTGAGATGTTCGAGATCGTTTTCTTTTACATGACATCACTATTTCTATAATCTGATGTAATTTCGTAATTTAAAAAAAAAAACCTTAAGAAAATAGTTAATGCGTGAAACTGTTCACAATAAAAGTGCAAATAACAACGTGATGAAACCGGAAGCAGCTATACGCAACATGCGGAGTCGGAGTGGATGCATTAGAGACATACTAAGGGCCTATACCACACAAGTCTGGCGTTTTATCAATAAAAAATGGCGAAAATATTTGAAAGCATGAAATAACCGTTATCTGTAATATATACGGTTATTTAGTGTAACGGTGTTGTCAAAAAAAATGTCATATTTTACTGAATAAAACATCCGTCTCCTGTGACTATACCTATGGCTAGACAGATTCAGTTAATATAAAACAGTGACAAAATTCTGCAATAATATAAATGCTCAGTATTATGTGTAAGGGATTAAATCATTTTTGAGTTGGATCATATTATTCCAGTAAGTAAAGTGGGGTACAATGATAATGTGCTAAAAGCTAAAAACAATGTTGATCAGAGATTATCTGTAATTAACTAACTTTACCTTTTTTTCAGACCAGACAGCAGAAAAGTAAAATTGTTAGAGGATGAAGTTTGTAGGTTAAGGATGAAAATTTGAAAACTGGAGGATTCAAGATGGAAGAGACATTAAATTGTGACTGCTGCAACAATGTTAAAGATCCAAACAGTAATCAGATGGAACAGCTTAAGTTGCAGAAGGAGACATTCAGTAGTGACAGTGGACAGGATTTGATTAAATTATAGACCCTGAACATCTTCACAAAAGAGTTATCAGACAGGTCAGTCTCTGGAAGAAGATTGGTCAGGAGAAACCCCAGCTGAAAGACAGCCCCATGACGATGAAATATGCTTCAACAGTTGATTGCAGGCAACTGCCCCAATATCTCTTGAACATTTTTCAAAGAAAAATTACAGAACATACAAAAAGTGTTGCTAAGGGTAAAAAAAAAGAATATCACTTGTCAGTTTAAATTTATCTGAAATCAAATACAGTTTTTAAGATAATATGTTGCATTTTATACTGTATTAACCCCATCCCCCATCTAAGGTTATTGTATGATTCAGGATGAATAGGTATTTGTGACTTGTCAGGTTATCATATTTTGTTTTATAGGCACTGTTCATGAAGTCATGAATCATTGAGAAACTTTGTTCATCATAGTTCATGAATATGTTCATGCACTTGTTCATGAATGATGATGATCCAATTTGTGGACTGTTTTCAATTCATGCACATTCTAGAATAATTCATGAACCTTTTGATGAACTTTCATGAACGGTTCTTGAACCAAGTTCATGAACAGTTCATTCATTATTCATGATCATTTCATAGGGGCGTGACACTTGCAGCTAGGGGAACACATAAAGCTTCTGCAGCCTTGGGTAAGCTTGCAGTGAATGAATAAACTTGAACAATGGAATTAAACTTAATGTTTTGGCAGAACAGATTTGTTTTCCACTGCATTGCAACTATAAGATTGCATTATTTAATCATTAAATATGCAGATTACTTCACTGGAATGAAGTAAAACTTTGCAATATATTATGATAATTTGGTCCACCAGGAGCAGTTGAGTCTAAAATGCATTTTTGGACAGGGGCCTTCGGACTCCCAGACCCCCCCCCCCCACTTCACATTTTCAGGGGGTTTTTTGGAAGGGGGGAAAACACAATCATGTCTGATTTTTGAAAGCCCAGATGCTTGTAGCAAGAAATCTCTGCAAGCTTGCAACAAGCTAGTAACAAGCTTGCGCAAGCTTGTGTATACTTATTGTACTAGGTAAATAAATAACAAGCTTGTGCAAGCTTAAGCTTGCGCAAGCTTGTGCAAGCTTAAGCTTTCGCAAGCTTGTGCATGCTTATGACACTTTTGTTAAATAAGCTTGCGCAAGCTTGCTGCAATGTTCCAAATACAAGCTTGCTGCAATGTTCCAAATACAAGCTTGCCGCAAGCTTTATAAATAAGCTTGCACAAGCTTGCTGCAATGTTCCAAATACAAGCTTGCCGCAAGCTTGCTGCAATGTTCCAAATACAAGCTTGCCGCAAGCTTTATAAATAAGCTTGCGCAAGCTTGCTGCAATGTTCCAAATACAAGCTTGCCGCAAGCTTTATAAATAAGCTTGTGGCAAGCTTGCTGCAAGCTTTAAAACAAGCTTGCAATTTTGGTTTGGGAACATAACACCATTTTATACATGACAAATAGAAACTTAACACCATTTTATATAGGACATATATAAACTTAATATCATTTTATATATGACATATAGAAACTTAACACCATTTTATATATGACATAAAAATTTAACACCATTTTATACATGACATATATAAACTTAACACCATTCTATATGGGACATATAGAACTTAACACCATTCTATATGGGACATATAGAAACTTAACACCATTTTATATATGACATAGAAACTTAACACCATATTATACATGACATAGAAACTTAACACCATTCTATATGGGACATATAGAACTTAATACCATTTTATATATGACATATAGAAACTTAACACAATTCTATATATGACATATAGAAACTTGGTATTATATGACAGATAGAAAACTTAACACCATTCTATATATGACATATAGAAACTTAACACCATTCTATATATGACATATAGAAACTTAATACCATTTTATATAGGACATATATAAACTTAATACCATTTATGTATGATTCCCAACCTCCCTAATGTTTCCTAGATTTTGTTGTGATAGCTTCAAGAACTATTTCTTTTTGCAGGTGATTCTGTCACAATAGTTTTAGATATCTACAAACGCTACTTCCCAGATACACATAGTGAATTTTTTCATCATCTTCAACAATTCTCACTGAGAAAGAAAGAATTCATCAAACAGACAAAGAAATTGATAACTGAGGTAGGCAGATAACATTATTTCCAGGAGGTAAATGTGTAATGATGGTGATATGTTTCTAAGGTGGTAAATGTGTATGCAGCCAACATGTTTATATGGTGGTAAACTTGCAGGCAAGTTTCTAAGGAGTGTATGCAGATGACATGTTTCTAAGGAGATAAATGTTTATACAGATGATATGTTTATATGGTGGTAAACATTTAGGCAGGTGTCTAAAAAGTGTAATATTCCTAAGGTGGAAAATATGTATGCAAAAGACATGCTCCTGTGATGGTAAACATGCAGGCATGTTTCTAAGGAGTGTATGCAGATGACATGTTTCATAGGAGATAAATATGTATGCAGATGACATGTTTCTGAGGAGGTAAATACTTATGCAGATGACATGTTTCAAAGGAGGTAATTATGTATGCAGATGAAATGCCTAAGGCCCTAGTGGTAGGGATAAACACTATGTTAAATGTCAGTTGCATATGTAAAATTTGTTTTTTCATGCCTAGTAAGTGTATAAATGGCTATAATAGGATATCTCAATAATTTCTTACCTGTTAACCCCTTGAGAGGCAAAAATGTAATCCAAGTGGGTGGATACTGAAAACCAAGTAAAAGAAAGAGTAATCCAAGTGGACAAGAAGTGTAATCCATATGGACAAAAGAGTAATCCAAGTGGATACAAGTGTAATCCAAGGGGACAAAGACAGTAATCTGAGCAGAAAAATAATAATCTACATATAGTATGCTATAAATTCAATGAAAATTTAAGAAAATTGAACATTTTTATTTTTTGTTAACCTGAATTGGTAGCTAATTCCAGTTCTTGAAAAAAATGGACATAATCTAAGTGAATCAGTACAGTTTAAACAAATGTTAAACATGTTTACAGAAACAAGTTATTTATACCTCTGGTCTTGTTTCTTTTCTAAGCATTTGATGCTCTGAGTTTTCAAATGTAGCTCTTTAACTTTAGAAGCAACATACTGTCATGCTGGATTTCAAAACAATTTGCAACCACTGTTACAATGAATGCTTTTCACACCAGTATAGCACTAAGATCTGGGTTACCAATACAAGATCCAAACTCAGTTTATTTGTTGACAATTCTGAACAGTCCCTCACAGTCAGCATTAAACTCGGTTTATTTGTTGACAATTCTGAACAGTCCCGCAAAGTCAGCATTAAGCTCAGTTTATTTGTTGACAGTTCTGAACAATCCCTCAAAGTCAGTATTAAACTCAGTTTATTTGTTGACAGTTCTGAACAGTCCCGCAAAGTCAGCATTAAGCTCAGTTTATTTGCTGACAGTTCTGAACAATCCCTCAAAGTCAGCATTAAGGTCAGTTTATTTGTTTACAGTTCTGAACAATCCCTCAAAGTCAGTATTAAACTGAGTTTATTTGTTGACAATTCTGAACAGTCCCTCACAGTCAGCATTAAACTCAGTTTATTTGTTGACAATTCTGAACAGTCCTGCAAAGCCAGCATTAAGCTCATTTTATTTGTTGACAGTTCTGAACAATCCCGCAAAGTCAGCATTAAGGTCAGTTTATTTGTTGACAGTTCTGAACAATCCCTCAAAGTCAGCATTAAGTTCAGTTTATTTGTTGACAGTTCTGAGCAATCCCTCAAAGTCAGCATTAAAATGGCTAAAAAAAACTAACATTCTTTTTGTAGCCTGACCTAGAAGAGGAAGTATCTTCCATTTGCTGGGTATTTTAACTGGTGTCATTGCGCATCAACTCACTGTGAGAAGAATGTGAAGACACTGTATGATTCTTAGTAACTTCCTTTGTACTACATTTATCCTTTAAAGAACCAGATCCAGCTGGCTGCTTTAGTTTACTAACAATGGTGCATCAGATGATGGGGTTAAATTGTAACCAACACCGATGGAGATCTTTTCAAAATGTATGATACACCACCTATATGAATTACAGCAGAAAATACCACACTGTTCTTCCCACTTAGGTTATGTTGTTTTAAAGCATTATCAAGCAAATGAAAAATGTTTTCTCAAGTGTAATCTACTATTATTTCTGGTAATAAAAGAAGAAAACCCATGATTTTGCATTTTCATTATCCAAGTATCTGACAAATATGGGATAAAACTTTTGGTTGTCATAATCACTACTCCCATCTGCATAAACATTGTATGGCCCAATTTTCATGTGAAGCATCTTTTAATAAAGTGTGAAAAATAGTACAATTTTGTTGTTCATGCACATGCATGTTGTTCTACAATTTTGAAATCTAGGAACATCTATTTAAATAAAGGACCATCATGGTCAGCTGTTGCTAAGTGATATCCAAGTTATATTAAGTACCTAGTAAATAATACCTTTGTATTTATCTTACTGGTGTCTGCATTTTGACATAGAAAGGCAGGTCAGTCAGTTTTGCCTGTCACCCCTGCTGAGGTATAGGCTGCCCACAAAAGATTGCTGGAGGTTTCTGTCCTGTGCCATCCCCTCAAGCTGATTCCAGGTGTGACCCATCTTAGTGATGTCCGCTTCAAGGTTGAGTCACCAGGTGTTTCTTGGCCATCCCATTCTTCGCTGGGTAATGTTGGTTGGCAGCTTATGTAGGGTGTGGTACCTTAGTAGCAGGGCATGTCAGTCACGATGTAGGTACCTTGGTATAAATTAGCAAGATGAGCTAGTTCAGTGTGTTTCTTTGGATTCAAGTGTTTTTTCATATCAAATTTACCTCCATGGGTGATCATAAAATCCACTTGGCAGAACCTGCATAGGACATTGTGCTCTTCTTGACTGGAGGACTGTGTATTATGTAATGGGACATGGTGCTCTCCTTGACTGGAGGACTGTAATATGTAATGGGACATGGTGCTCTCCTTGACTGGAGGACTGTATTATGTAATGGGACATGGTGCTGTCCTTGACTTGAGGACTGTATTCTGTAATGGAACATGGTGCTCTCCTTGACTTGAGGACTGTATTATGTAATGGGACATGGTGCTCTCCTGGACTGGAGGACTGTATTATGTATTGGAGGATTCTGGTTATCTTTTTCTGATCCATTTGTTCAAACTGAGAAAAATTTGTTACTCTCCCTCACATTTACCGAAATCCTTGTTATATGTATGTGACTTTTTAGTGCCAATAGCTATAGACTAGTTCTCTTCTGAAATTGAATTAGAACAAAGAATCTGAGGGCATTGTTTCAAAAGTAGAAAACCAGTCAGTTTTCTTATAAATATGCATACAGATGCTATAAATATAATTTAATCATGTTTGGAAAGTGCAGCTACATTTAGATCTATGATTTACAAGCTATCTCTTACACAAAATCCATTTGACATGACTTTTAGTTCACTGGCTAAGGACTAGTTTTCCACCAAATATGAATCAGAAAAATTAATCTGAGGGCAAAGTTTCAAAAGTAGAAATCACTTTTTTTTCTTGGATATATGACAAGTGCTATAAGTAAAACATAATGAGTTATGTAAGTACATGTAGGTCTACGATAGACTAGTGTACTCTTGTGCTGATGAAAGTCTTCTTTTCTAGAATATTCTCAAATTTATATGATGTGTGGGATTAATGAAATGTTAGCAAATTGCTAAATAAGCATAATTCATATACAGGAAAGCATGGGACAAAATTCAGTCAAAAATAGCATGCAGATTATGCCAAATGATTGGCAGGTAGGTAGTATCCAAATGATGATGCAGGGTCTAAGTCTCAAATGGTAATGATGAACCCAAGGGCCAATGTCAGTTCTAACTATAAATAGTCTTTTTATGCCCAGTAAGTATATATAGGGTGTAGGTATAAATATTTATATGTTGTAGAAGTGGGCTAAGTTCTTTGGGGTAAAGAAAGACCCTGGGGCATCACCCAGGGGGGCTGAATCTGGTGTATGCTGATACTTAGATCATTTATCACATATATTGATCCTAAGAAATGTAAGGCATACAACTGGAGTTATTTGAAATTTATGTAAAATCACCCTAGCCCCACACCCTTAGGGGCACGATCAAAAAAATCCTCGAGTGTTGGCACAGTTTACAGCTATAGAGTCATTATTGACCCAAGTTTCATATGTCTGGCTGTAACTGTATTGTTAGAGATTTTGGACATTACATAAGGATATGTGTACATAGAGATTTATGGCTTGTAGTTATATATCCCAGTGTTTTTCAAATGCAGTGACAATACAAATTATTTGGGGTTCTCAAATTTCTTTAAATTTTATCAGTGTTTATGGATCCTTTTGCAATTCCTATAAAGTCTTAGTGAATATGACACGTAAATTTAATTGATTTATATTTTTCAGATTGGGACTGCACGAAGCTGGTTCTTTAAATATGATGTCATGAAGCAGTTCACTGACCTGTGACTTCTTCCAGGGTGAATACCAGTGTATAAAGCAGATGACTTTGGATTGTGCAATAGTAGAGTGACAGAAGGATGACATAGTAAAAAAAGGCCATTTTTGGCCCATTTAAACAGTTGGGTATTTTCCAATATGTCTACATGTACATACTTGTGATAATTTATGGAGAAGCTTTAATCTTACGCCCAACAAATTTTTTAAATGAATGTGTTGATTTGATAGTATATAAATAGCCAAAAAATAACCCATAGGTCAGGGTTACCCGAAAATGTCTATTTTTCACAGATTTAGAACATTTAGAAATTTCAGTAATAAAGAACCAATGTTTAAGTGGCTGATTTTATTATTACTCTAGAGACCATCTTGGTAAATAGATCTAATCATAAGATCTCTTATGAAAGTGAATTAGATCTAATTGTAATTTTAAGGTGATCATATTAGTGGAGTTAGTCGACACTGTAGTCACTATATTTCTGATCAGATTTTTCTCAAACTTGGTAAATAGGTTTATATGTGAAATCTATGCATATTACTAAGGATATACCACATTTGATGACTAAGTTTCTTACCATTCAACTACTTATAATCCAATTTTAATCAGACTTGATATATGGGCTAATGAGCTTTATAATGAGTGAGACATATGCATATGTATGAATTGATCTTACATCTCATTGGTTGAGGTTTTACCAGTCTAGAGACTATTTTTTTTATAGGATTTTGATAATGATGTAATCTTGCAATTGATTGGTTGAGGTTTTACACAGGGGGAATATCATCATGTGCAGGAGTCACACTATTAATGATGTAATCTTGTATCTGATTGGTTGAGGTTTTGCACAAGAGAATATAATCATGTGCAAGATTCACACTATTATTATTGTAATCTTGCATCTGATTGGCTGAATTTGTCAACACTCAAGGAACCCTATTTCTGATCATATTTTGATCAGAGTTGGTAAAAAGTCTTATATCATTATTGGACAAGTTTGATTATGACCAAGGTCCCAGCACATGTATGAGGTAATCTTGCATCTGATTGGCTGAATTTGTCAACACTCAAGGAACCCTATTTCTGATCATATTTTGATCAGAGTTGGTAAAAAGTCTTATATCATTATTGGACAAGTTTGATTATGACCAAGGTCCCAGCACATGTATGAGGTAATCATGTATCTGATTGGCTGAACAAGTTACCACTATGATAACTGAGTTCTAATCTGAATTAGCTGTAGCTCATATCAACAGTGTCCCAGACAGTTTCCATAGTAAATGAGACCTGTGCATATTACATGTAATTATGTGACCATGCATCCGATAAGCTTAGCTTGTTACCTCACTAGAAAGTATATTTCTCATCCAGAAAATGTTAAATTTGTTTATATCAAGATTTGGATAACTTTGATATAAGCATGAGACTATGCACATTAATTATATCTTTATTTTGGGGACAGTTTTTATTAGAATATAGTAAAATAGGACATTTTGATACATTATAAAAGTTTGGGAGATATTTTACTTAGGTTGTGTTCTTATAAATAATGCATTGTGAATTGGTCAACTGTCAAGCTGACCAAGCCAGATGAGCAATATCACACAAGACCCTACCCCTTCAAAAAAGCAAAAGAAACAAAAAAGAAAAAGGATGGCAAGAAAAGAGCAGAACTATTTCTGAGATATTTATTTTATAGTTCTAAAGGGACTGTGTAGTGTACTGATTTATGTTTGGAATTTGTGGTGTACCAATTTTTACATTTACCTGGGGAATGTGTCGTGTATCAGTTTGCATTTGGAATGTATAGTGTACCATTTTGCATTTGGAAACATGTACTGTAAGTTTGAATTTTGAAAAGAATCAATGTACAAATGGAGCCCCTTTTTGTTGTATCTATTTATAACAGAAAAAGACACTTCGAAAACCTTGAGAATTTTTAAAATTCTTTCATCGTGACAGACAGTAATACTTTCATGCTATCCATGGTAACTTTTTAAGCAATTTCAAAATGGTGTCCATCTCATTTCAATTTTAAATTCATTTCATATGTCTCACACACAACATAATTACTGTGTCTTCCACAAATGAAGTACTAATTTAAGGTAAAAGATGATACAAAGATGTACAATAAAGGTTCAAATATTGCTTTGGATTTTTCTTTTGTTAAACTATTTGTAATGTAAAATTTTGTAATATTTTGTAATTTTACTGCTGTTATGACTCTGTAGTCTTAAAACAGTAGAAGAGAGTGAGAAGCAACAAGCGTTGTAAAATTCAAGTTAATTTTTTTTCCTATAATACAAAATGGAAAATATACAAAGTACTTATGCGGTTGCAAAATAAATTCCAAATAATCCTAGAATTTCAAAGACAAGTCTTAATGATTAAAGTTCTGAACAAACTTTAGTGTTATTTTAAAATAAATCCAATACTGGAAGTGTTGATGTACCTGTGTTGTAGTGATGTGCCAACAGTCTTATGTTGAATCACAATAATACAATCCAAGACTATAACCTCGTTCAAATTTCACTATAATTCCCAGTTAATGCTTCTTTCCAAGAAATATAATTTAGATGATGAGTACTTGGTATTTCCAAGAAATAAATAACAATATTATTACAGCCCAAATAGAATTATGGACACAATAATGATTCTGCCTCAAGATTTTATAGCACAAATTAATAATTTTTAGAAAAAAGATTATAAAAGATTATATTGTCGTCTTCTGACCTCAGGTCACAATTAACATTTTCTAGAAAATAACTATTACCTAATGGAAAATTTTAGTTCTGGAAGGTTCAAAATAAACTAAAATCTTAGTTATAATTATAAAGTCTATTACAAAAATTAAGAACATGGTAAACACACTGTCCTTGACTAAGACAAAAATATTATTCCTAATTGTTAACCCATAATCACAGAGAAAAAATTAGCTGTGTATCAGTTGTTTATAGACATTAAATAATCAATGATTCAGGTCAGGTAGAAAATGAACTTGATTTTGGACAAGGTCAAGTCCAAAATTCATTTGCCCTTAACATATAATGCACTAGAAATTTTAAAAGAACTAACAAACAGTGCAAATTAAATATATATATATGACAACTGCTGAAAACAAGAATTACCCAAGTCTATGTCAAACCTGACAGAAATCAAACACATCAGCTTTTTAGCTGCACTGTACAAAAAAGGTTAGCTAATCAGCATATCCTTTTGCCATCCATTCTCACATCCCAGGCCAAGAATACAGAATATATTTTGGAGTCATGATGTACCCATCCTGACAATCAGAGTCTCAAACCATTGTCTTCTTCATGCCACTTCCAGTCTTGTTTTGCTGAGGCTATTCTTACAGCTGGAAGATGGGTCCTGTGCAAACATTTATTAATGAAAAGTTTAGCATGGTGTGCAAAACCTAAAATCTGAATAATAATATGCCAGGAATCCTTAAGGGCAAATGCTCCCATATGAAAATATTTCACATTTTGATGACTCATAAAATATAATTATATTGATATTTTTAGGTTCTTTAGTATGTTGCTGGTAAATGTCATGATACCAGCTTCTCTATGGTTTTAAACAGCTCTAGCTTCACCCCAGACCCCAAGAAGATTGCAAGATGATGTTAGCAAAGAGTAAAAGTAGGTTGTTGTTGTTGTTGTTGGGTTTAACGCCATTTTTCAGCACACAATAGACTATACATGGCAGCCAGTATTAATGGTGGAGAAAGAACCCAGGAAAACCCAGCAAAGAACCACCGACCCACGAGAAGCTAATGGCAAGCTTTCTCACATACCCACATTGGCCAAATCTGAGACTCGAACCCACACAGACAGAGGTGAGATGGCAGTGATCCATAACAGAGAGCGCTTTAGACCACTCAGCCACTTGGGGCCCCGGTAAAAGCAGGTAACTGTAGCCATATTTTAGTGTATGAACCATATCCAACCTCACATGAATCCCTGTTATAATTTGGTTGTTTTTGTTCTAGGGTTTAACGCCATTTTTCAGCACAAGATAGGCTATACATGGCGGCCAGTATAACTGGTGGAAGAAGAAACCTGGAAAACCCAGGGAAGAACCACTGACCCATGAGAAGCTACTGGCAGGCTTTCCCACGTACCCATGCTGGCCGAGTCTTGGACTCGAACCCACGCAGACAGAGGTGAGATGGCAGTGATCTGGAATGGTGAGTGCTTTAGACCACTCAGCCACTCATAGGCCTCATACATCTATTGAATGCTGGCAAAACAAAGTCAAGGAACAGCCTTCATGATGCAGCCATCTATGAAAACACATCATGACATACCCTGTATATATGTGTGATGTAGTCATAAACAGTATCAAATTAGGATTTCTTTTCAATTAATTTTAATTCTAGAAAAAAGCAATTTTGATACAGTTTATTAATTAAGAAATTGGTAAATGTAATTAATAAAGTATGGTGTTTGTACTGTTGTACTTTGATCTTGTTCACAATATCCAACAATAAAAACACTATAATCTATAAATAACATTTACTTTTTTCTAAAGTATTTTATTACATATGCAAACAAAGGGCACGGGTTATGAATATATTTCCTAGTTTCCAAGTTCAAACCTAGCTATTCAAGTTCAAAGCCTAGCTAAACACTGTTTCATATTAGAAAATTATAAATATATTTGGAAGTTTCAAATAGTAACTGGATTGTGACTGTGAAAGAAACATTTCTGTGTCATTAAGACTTATAATAGTGAGATCAAATGTAAACATCACTTCAGTATGAATTTTCTTCATAATTATAAACATTATAATAAATTCAACACTATTTACATATATTAAATAAAATAAAAATTTATAACTACTTGCTTTATCTGCAGAATCAGAAGGTTTCTTCTAAATGAGAACTGTTTGGACACAATGAATTACAAACTAAGAAAAGAAGATTCTGAATGGTTTCAGGGCACTGTAGTATCAGTACTGTGGGATAAATAAACTTTCTCTCAAACACCCTGGTATAAATAAACAGTGAGCTTTCTCTCAATCACTGTGATATAAATAAACAATGAGCTTTCTCTCAATCACTATGGTATAAATAAACAATGAGCTTTCTCTCAATCACTATGGTATAAATAAACAATGTGCTTTCTCTCAATCACTGGTGTAAATAAACAATGAGCTTTTTCTCAATCACTGTGTTATAAATAAACAATGAGCTTTCTCTCAATCACTATGGTATAAATAAACAATGAGCTTTCTCTCAATCACTGTGGTATAAATAAACAATGAGCTTTCTCTCAATCACTATGGTATAAATAAACAATGAGCTTTTTCTCAATCACTGTGTTATAAATAAACAATGAGCTTTCTCTCAATCACTGTGGTATAAATAAACAATGAGCTTTCTCTCAATCACTGTGGTATAAATAAACAATGAGCTTTCTCTCAATCACTGTGGTATAAATAAACAATGAGCTTTTTCTCAATCACTGTGTTATAAATAAACGATGAGCATTTTCTAAATCACTGAGATCTAAATTAACAATAAGCAATTTCTTAATTGGTGTTGTAATAAATAATGTTTCTTTTCTCACTCACTGTGGCATACTGTCATTTTCCCAGACAGTATTATGGGGGGGGGGAGACTCAAAAGTGTGTTTTGAGGTCCCAAGAGGCCACTGTGCATGACCAAAAAAGCAACGTCATCCAGTTGAGAATAAGCCAAGTTTTCATATAAGCCTAAAGAAAATGATTGGAAATTCAAATATGAAAATAACTATTCAAAGCATTTATTACACTTACAAAGATAAAAACACATGTAGTTGGTAGACTTAATATTGTCAGACATCATCACCATACGCATATGTATAAACACTCTGATAATCACAAAGAACATTGGCATTCAGTAAAAACATACACAATGCTACTGTCATTAAAATTCATTGGATGGCAAACTATAGACTTAATTAGATAAAGTCTTTGCTACTCTCAATAATTCACTATGGGATTTGAAGGTAATGCAAGTGTCATTAGTTGTTGTTGTTGTTGTTATAGGGTTTAACAACATTTTTCAGCACAAGATAGGATATACATGGTGGCCAGTATAAATGGTGGAGGAAGAACTAAGGAAAACCCAGAAAGAACCACTGACCCATGAACAGCTAGTGGCAAGCTTTCTCATGTACCCACATTGATTGAGCCTGATTCTCGAACCCATGCAGACAGAGGTGAGATGGCAGTGATCTGTAATGGTGAGCACTTCAGACCCCTCGGCCAGTCGGGGCCCCCAGTTTCATTAGTGTTCATCACTACACTCACTAGAGACTGGATGGTACTGGTGTTCTAACTTCTCTGCTATATTCTCTGAGTGAATCCTGGTCAGAATGGAGTTGTTCTGGATGATGTTAGCATTGTCAAAACCGCATCAGACACAGTCTGATAACGAGATATGCTTGTCTTTGTAGAAAAATACCAGTATGGGTGGTAACGCTTTATCAAAACAAATCAACCTTGCAGACACAACTAGGTGCTTATTATGATCTTTCAGTAAATGTATTTCAACCAGAAAAACATAGTATTTTAACAAGATTAATATGAATAATAATAAAGAGAACAAATCTGAATGATCATTCAGTTCAGCATGTTGAATATGTTATATGCAGATGGTACTCTCATTGTAAACACAGGAATGATATATGCAGAGATAGTGTTTGCAGCATGTGCAAATAATTAAATCCCACCCCCCATTTTTGGGGGGCTGGCATGTAAATTTCTCTCAACCAGGAGTACTGAAATTTATTATTGCTGGGCTTTGCTGACAGCTAATTGAATCTCCTCAAAAATGAATCACACTTGAACCCTATTCTAACAATAGAAATAATCATGCTTTGCATTTTATATATGGAGTAAATTTCAACCTCAAAATACTGCTATTGTTTATGAACTTGGCAGGAACTTTTTATACAGATGGGTTAAACATTCTCATTCAAGGCAGTGATATGTAATAACTTTTGTTCTCCTACACATATCTAGCATCTCTTTGATTTACATATATTGAATTGTTCCACTTCCTGATGTTGACCTCTGCAAATTAACACAATGGGCTCACCCAATGCAGTATTCAAGGTACCAAACACATCACACTAGCTATTGTCAGCCAATTAATACATGTATGTAAAATAGTGCTTCATTCCCGAGTTCTTTGCCTTTTAATTGCTGCTATTATAACTGCCCAAATTATGGTTTACCTCAGTTCCAATCATGACTGTTTACCATTTATACATACTACATCTAATGGGCATATACCTACTGACATGGTTTTTTTAAATTTTTTTCAAGATGACTGAAAATTGTGTTTCATGAAACATGACCTTGTGAGTTTGGTAGTAGAAAATCTTGCATTTAGCATGACACCATATTATGGCAGCTATGCTGTCATATAAACAAACAATGAACTATTCTCAATCACTATGGTACAAATAAATAATGAGCTTTTTGTCAAACCCCAGTGTTCAAAAAAGTTTGTTTTTGACACAGGCGAAGGGCTGGTGACTTTAAACAAAATCATATAGCTGGACTCAAATTCTACAAGCCCAGACTCCAGTTTCCATATAGCTGGACTCAAATTCGACAAGCCCAGACTCCAGTTTCCATATAGCTGGACTCAAATTCGACAAGCCCAGACTCCAGTTTCCATAAGCTCAAAATTGCCTTAATCATATTAAACTAATATTTGTCACACAACGTTGCAATTGCTGCACTTCAAATATGAAAAGATAGAAAACAAAATGATATTAAATTGACTTGTGTATTCAGATCTCAAAATGTTTCATGTAAATCAATGTTTTCTAATTGTTCTATCAGTGTCCTTATTACTCATTGAATTAGCATTATTTATATTCATTGGCAGTTGAAGTGAGACTTGCTTTGTACAGTTTGTCTTGACACTTTTGATGTCATCCATAGGTGCCTTGTAATGTCTTGATTTAGTGTTCCATTGCACTAATGTAAGCATGAGCAAAAGACAGCTCAGTTAGTTTTCATTAAACTTTAACATGAAACATGTTGAATTTTAACAATACAATAGCAATGAAACAAGACCATTAAAAGAAAAAAGAAATAGTTAAGTGTTTCTGTCAATATGATTATTTGGCAGGCTTTCCTGTTTATCTCACTGTCACCAAATGATGGCTGAGTTTTCATCAAAGACTCAAAAGCCATCATGGAATGTTTCTGATCTGTTTGTTTCATATAATACCTCCAAAAAACCTCCTGCATTTGGCCGTAACTCTTCAGATTACAACAATAAGTAATCAGTTAACAGCTTGTTGTATATACCTAGCCTTAATCTCATTACTGGGCCATGCATCATTGCTCCAGTTGTAAGGACTCGTGGAATAGTTCCAGTATCTGCTGGACTGGTTCTGGCTGGTTTCTGCAATGCACATAAATACCCAAAATGGTATTTTATTCTACCTCTAGTAGAATCACTTGTATGTTAAAGCCAAGTGAGCACTAATTATAGATAACTCGGGTAATCTGTTCCCCACTCACAGGACACATGCATCACCTTGTACATGGAGTTTACAGCTTTCAATAGAATTATAAGTAGATGATTTTCAAAAATGTAAGTGGCATATATGGGGATAAATTTTAATAATTTACTAGTCTATAAATCTTGAAAATTTCTGCAGTTGATCAGTATCATTGAACTTTTGTCAGGTAAATTATATTTTTAGTTTTGACAGTCCCCATGGGCACCTCACTTGGTATACAGGAAGGACCTTATCTGAAATTAGAGGGTCCTGAGCATCAAGCCATCAGATTTGTTCAACACTGAGCCCAGATTAGTGAAAAGTGAGGCATAACAGTTACTTTTCCAGCTGTGGAGGCATCATCAGTTATAACATTTGCATAAGGTTTTTCATTGGCTTCTATTTCCTAACCACATTTATGGACCTCTTCACACTTAGAATGAATCATTATGAAACTAAAACAATCAATTATGTGAAGTGTGAGCATGTCCATTTGACGTTGGAGTCAAGGTCACACCCATAGAAAATTTCCATTAAATTTTTAGTTTTAAATAATTCATTTTGTGTATATTTCCTAAACCACTTAATGGATATTCTTCATAGTTGGGATGGATCATTATCAACCTTCATACTTGGGATGAATCATTATCAACCTTCATACTTAGGATGAATCATTATCAACCTTCATACTTGGGATGAATCATTATCAACCTTCATACTTGGGATGAATCATTATCAACCTTCATACTTGGGATGAATCATTATCAACCTTCATACTTTGGATGACTCATTATCAACCTTCATACTTGAGATGAATCATTATTAACATTCATACTTGAGATGAATCATTATCAACCTTCATACTTGGGATGAATCATTATCAACCTTCATACTTGAAATGAATCATTATTAACATTCATACTTGAGATGAATCATTATCAACCTTCATACTTGGGATGAATCATTATTAACCTAAGACTATACCAGATATCAAAATTAGGCTAGATTGGTGCTGTGATTGGATTTTCTGGGGTGTTTCCAAATATTGTACTTTGTTTGTAAAACCAATATTGGACAATTTTTTGCTACAATTTAGAGGGGTTTACTAAAACAGGGGGTGCCAAAAAAGTTTTATTCTGCTCTCATAAATCAACTGCATCACCTCTCTGCTTGTCTGTGTGCATGATCAAAATTAAAAGTGAACAACAGACAATGATCACATAGGGGTTAGCAGCGAGGATAGGTGGAAAAACCAGCCAGTAAGGAAGAAAAAAAACTAGTTTTGTACTACTACATTACAGTATTGAAATATATTTTTGGCCTTGTTTCTGCTAAAGAAAAAGGGAATTCAGACTTGACCTAAAGATAGTTTTCACTTGCTTCAAAGGTCAACCATGGTTATCTGTTGATAACAAATCCCATTTACTTGGGTTTGGATCATAGAAGACTTTTACCATGTCAGCCCCACTGTCAATAGGAAGCAGATTATGTACAGACATATTATTGGTCAATGACTTAATACAGCTTACTTGTCAATGACTGAACTATGTACTGAAATACTAATGATGGGTCAGTGACTGGACTATGCACTGAAATACAAAATATAGGTCATAATGATAATGAATATCATAATACTTTACATCATAAATTTATTACTACTGCATTAACTAATAAAATTGTAATAACAGAAAGCAATGCATATTAAATCATAAACATGTAATAATTAATACATAGTAATGCATATATTAAATGCTGAAAATGTAATAATACAGAGCAATGCATGTATTAAATGCTGCAAATGTAATAATACATAGCAATTCATATATTAAAAACTGCAAGGTAATAATACAGAGCAATGCATATATTAAATGCTGAAAATGTAATAACAGCAATGCATATATTAAATGCAGAAAATGTAAAAATTCATAGCAATGCATATATAAATGGAAGAAGAAAAAAAAATTAATGCAGAGCAATGCATAAATAAATGATAAAAATGTAATAATACAGAGCAATGCATATATAAATGATAACAATTTCATCATTAATACAGAGCATAGCATACATTAAATGGTAAAAATGTAATAATACAGAGCAATGCATATATTAAATGCTGAAAATGTAATAATACAGAGCAATGTATATATTAATGATAAAATTTGTATAATTGATACAGATCAATGCATATATTAAAAGATAAAAATGTTATAATACAGAGCAATGCATATATTAATGATAAAAATGTAATAATACAACAATGCATATATTAAATGATAAAAATATAATAATACAGCAATGCATGTATTAATGATAAAAATGTAATAATACAACAATGCATACATTAAATGATAAAAATGTAATAATACAGAGCAGTACATGTATTAAATGATAAAAATGCAATAATACAGCAATGCATATATTAAATGATAAAAATGTAATAATACAGCAATGCATAAATTAAATGGTAAAAATGCAATAACAGCAATGCATACGTTAAATGATAAAAGTGTAATAATACAGAGCAAAGCATATATTAAATGATAAAAATGTAACAATATAGAGTAATGCATATATTAAATGATGAAAATGTAATAATACAGAGCAATGTATATATTAATGATAAACTTTGTATAACTGATACAGAGCAATGCATATATTAAATGATAAAAATGTTATAATACAGAGCAATGCATATATTAATGATAAAATGTAATAATACAACAATGCATACATTAAATGATAAAATTGTAATAATACAGAGCAATGCATGTATTAAATGATAAAAATGTAATAATACAGCAATGCATATATTAAATGATAAAAATGTAATAATACAGAGCAATGCATATATTAAATGGTAAAAATGCAATAACAGCAATGCATATGTTAAATGATAAAAGTGTAATAATACAGAGCAAAGCATATATTAAATGATAAAAATGTAACAATATAGAGTAATGCATATATTAAATGATGAAAATGTAATAATACAGAGCAATGTATATATTAATGATAAACTTTGTATAACTGATACAGAGCAATGCATATATTAAATGATAAAAATGTTATAATACAGAGCAATGCATATATTAATGATAAAATGTAATAATACAACAATGCTTACATTAAATGATAAAATTGTAATAATACAGAGCAATGCATGTATTAAATGATAAAAATATAATAATACAGCAATGCATATATTAAATGATAAAAATGTAATAATACAGAGCAATGCATATATTAAATGGTAAAAATGCAATAACAGCAATGCATATATTAAATGATAAAAATGTAATAATACAGAGCAATGCATATATTAAATGATAAAAATGTAATAATATAGAGCAATGCATATATTAAATGATAAAAATGCAATAACAGAGCAATGCATATATTAAATGATAAAATATAATAATACAGCAATGCATATATTAGATGATAAAAATGTAATAATACAGGGCAATGCATATATTAAATGATAAAAATGTAATAATACAGGGCAATGTATATATTAAATGATAAAAATGTAATAATACAGAGCAATGCATATATTAAATGATGAAAATGTAATAATACAGAGCAATGCATATATTAAATGATGAAAATGTAATAATACAGGGCAATGCATATATTAAATGATAAAAATGTAATAATACAGAGCAATGTATATATTAAATGATAAAAACGTAATAACACAGAGCAATGTATATATTAAATGATAAAAATATAATAATTAATAGGGAGCAACTTGAACCTAGAATTTTTATCAAGGTATATAGCCTTGAGCTAAACCTACTCTGCAGAAGCCATTTTCACCTAACAGACTAACCATAACTGTTATTTCTTACCTTTAGACCCCAGAAACTATAGGTTTCTTTGCTATCCTAAGTGCAAGCAGTCTTCCACAAAATTTGGCTTTAAAACTTATTCAGGAATTACAATTATTCTGCAAAACTCAGTCTTCTTTCAGTTAGTGACCTTGACCTTTGACACTTGAACCCCAAAATATATAGGTTTTTCCTTACTTCATGTGCAATACATCTACAAATTTAGTCCAGGTCTGTGATGAAGAACTTATGTTATTGTGTCCAAGCCATTCTTCACAGTGACCTTGGATCTTTTGACCCCAAAACCGACAGATTTCTTTTTCCAGGCATGCAATTCCGAACTAATGTTAATAAGCAGAAATCATTTTTCTTCTTCGGTCAGAGTAATCTTGATTATTTTTACCACAAAATCACTCGGTTTCATGACCCAAGTGCATTGCCATTCAGAAGGCTTGGGCCAGGCATGTGATTCAGAGCTAAATTGTGCAGAAACCGATTTCTTCCTTCAGTCACAGTGATCTTGACCTTCAACCTTCTAAATTTGTTGGACTTTTCCTTACACAAAGTGCAAGCCATTCATATGGTAACTGAAAATGGTGAAATTATGAGTTATTATGCAGAAATGTAATTTATAACAGATGTACAACATAACATAATATGTTCTGCCATATGACAGGCATATAAAACAGTAACAACATAATGCCCACTAAGTACAAAGCATTATATTACTTCATCACATACCTTACCAATATTTAATATTTTAAATACACAAATAATGCCTGCTTTTGAACAGGGATACTTTGACACTTGTCTGTTCTGCTTATGAGACAAGCAAGATGATTAAAAAATTATCCCTAATTTTGAACAAAACAAAAACAAAATATTTTTGTGTCATTCATTCTGTAATTGCACTAAAACTTTGTCTATTCAAAGAACACACTTTCATATTTTATACATTTTGATGCGATTCGGAGGAGTGAAAGCTTACAGTGTTTTATCTACAAATGGCTTCATGTAAGTCATTTGATGTGTCAAGGAAAAAAGTGAAGTCAGAATCAAAACCTATGAGTGTTATTCAAGCTGATGATCAGTCTTCAGTAGTTTTGAAAAAATAATTATATTGTTTAAATACATGACAAAAATATTAGTTATATAATGTAACTAAAGCCAATGCATGTTTTCTAAATATTTTTATACATATTTGTGATGCTTATGTTGAAGACATCACCTACAACGACACATGGAACAATCACTTGGAGATGATTCAAAAATTGTTTGATAGACTCAGTGAAGCAAATTTGACAATTAATTTATCAAAAGTGAGTTTTTACATGCTTTTGTTACATTTCGAGGACATATTATGAGACATGGACAAATTAAACCTATAGATGCTAAAGTCAAGGATGTCTCAGAATTCCCTGTGCCTATCAGTAAAAAGGAACTAATGTGATTATTAGTTATGGTTGATATTACCAGAAATTCGGTTCCAATTTTTCCATAATTGCTGAACCCCTGACTAATTTGTTCTGTAAGAAAAAAAAAACAAATTTCAGTGGTCTGAAAAATGGCAGGAAGCATTTGACATGTTAAAGACCTTACTTAAGAGTGCACAAGTTCTTTCAGCTCCAAATTTCAGTTAATCATTTAACATGTCTGGTGATTCAAATGATGTTGGGGTTGGTGCAGTATTCAAGAAGACAAAAATGTTGTAGATCATCCAGTGTCATATTTTTCTAAGAAATCAAACAAGCACCAGAAAAATCATTCCAAACTCAAGAAGGAATGTTTAGCTTTGATATTCACTTTGCAACACTATAACACATATATTAACTCATCTGTTTCTCCTTTATTGTATTTAGTGATTACAACCCCCTTACTTTCATTTGCTAGATGAAAAACAAAAATCAGATTATGAAGGTACAGTCTGATGTTGTAGGAATAAAATATTGACATCAGGCACATCAAAGGAAAAGACAATTTAATATCAGATGCACTTTCACATGTATATAAATATATTGTTTCATGTATAATTTGTGTTATTCATAAGACTTTATGTTTGACTAATTGATAAAAGAAAGCTTTATTGCATAAATCTCATTTTCTTCATGAGGGGAGGTGTTATGTATATTTAATTTGTTTGTTAGGTTTTTTATTCATTTTAGACTGTGACTTATATAAAATTGTATCTTGTAGCCGATCTTGTCCAAAATAAAGTGCTTTGTCTACATGAACTGAATCATTTTTTTTATTGTGTAAACAACTAATACATAGTTTATATAGTTTATATTTCTTTGTGTGTGTGGGTTAAATAAAAGATATTATCTTAGTATGAGTCAGTGATATTATGTTTATCATATTCTTTAGTATAATTTTAGTAAAAGACCTTTTAATTATAATTAAGATTGTTCTAGGAATGAATTTCTGGCCCACATCTGTGTTGTTCTTTGTGTCTGTTTTGTTTTCTATAATGTTGTTTACTGGATAAATTATTTATTCCTGCTGAAAGATATTGAAACAAACTCATTTATTGTATTCAGTTTATAATTTGGGTTGGAATTTATTTATTCATACTATTTATTCACTGAAATACAAAGTGCTGATCTATGATATTCTTGGATTATAGTGAATTCAAACAAGGACTTCCTGGATTATGTTATTGTGCTTCACCAAAAGACTGTTGGCACATCATTACACTTCAGTCCATTAGGACATTCGAGACTACAGGCCACTATAGGCATGTCAAAACCTTCATTGTTGGATTTTATTTGAAATACCACTAAAGTTTATTCAGAACTTTATTCACTGGAACTTGTGTTAGAAATTCTAGAACAAATTCACAGTAAGTTTTCATATCCTTTATTATAATTTTACTGGTTATAGGATGGTATCTTGCACGTCGTATGGGGTCAGACCATGATAAAATGTTTCCAATTGGGTGTGGAGCCAAGTGGAATGATTTAGGATGAAAACAATCTTTAATTTGAGATACCTATTATTATGGTTGTGAAAGCAGTGTGGGGGAAGCGCACAGGTAAAGTATTAAATATGGTCAAGAACATGTTTTCATGGAAATGGAATCATGACCCCATTAGGCATTCATACACAGATTAAAAAAAAAAAAAAAAAAACAACAAAAACAAATACCATATCACACCATACAAGTGACAAAATGTAGTGTTAATGTATTATAATTGCACTCTCACCCCTAGAAAACCTAGTGTCATTGGAGTGTTTGTATAAATTCAGCTGTGAGAAGTGCATGTGAGATCTGACCTCGATAAATGTACCGATTTTTATTTTCACCTGTGATATCATCCGCATGATAATTGTGCACCCTATGATGTTTATTAGGTTGTTCGTCTTCTAAATGCAACATTTCTTTAACATTAAACTCGCCGTGAATGATTTTTATATTCCAATTTTTTTTTAAAGTCGGCGCAGATAGAACAAGGTTTGGTTTTAAATTTGTATGGTTTAAGGGATTAAAATGATCTTCAGCTAGACACTAAATGTGCCATCAAAAAAATTACTTCTGAAAACCGGAAGTGGGGTACGATTTATAACGTACCGGTGCCAGACTGTCCGTTATGCTTACACTCAAATATACTCAGGTACACTGCACTCTACCCATACAATATATTTAAAGAGGTATATTTATAAACGTAGAAAAGTTTATATTCGATAATTGATGCAGTTACATCCTAAAAATAAAAATAAAATAAAAACATAAGACAAAAAAAAAAAAAAATAAATGAACTTGAGTATATAGTCTTTGTTCCGAGTACAATGTATATACTAAACGAAACTGACCTACATTATTTAATTGTACTTAACTGCAATAAGAGTTTGTTGCCTGGTTGAATACCTGCAATTTCTGTAATGATTAGTAAAACTATTCGCAGTGAAGCATGATTTTATTTTTGACATTATACTGAATAATGGAAGTTTTTCACTTCGGACAATTTGGATGTTTTTGTAATAGTGAAAGCATTTTCAGTTAAACCAAACCTTCTGTTTTGTAGTTCATTTCACTTAATGGTGGAAGTTTACATTTCTGGCAACTTTGATTGGCAATTCAGATGTTGTTTGTTCTATGCATATCTTGTGAATGAGTTTGACATCTTTCATTGGTTATTTATCATTTTGTTTGGACAGTAATAAATTCATTAAGTATGTATATATTTAATGTGTAGCAAGTTTGGCTTCTACCAAAAAAACGTCGATATGCTCTTGAATATTGTTCTCGAAGTTTGTTCACCGAATTCATTTGCAATGGCACGTTCCAAATGAGCCAGAGTATCATGCTGGTGCAGCAAATGCGGAGAATGCTAGGAGGACACATCGTGTGGGAGACCTGCCAGAAATGGTTTAATCACAGTTTCGGACTGGCACATTATCTAACCACTTCCCTTTTGACGGAACAAATTAAAGAAAATAAAAGAACATAACAGGTCTACGTAGATACACTAAACATACCCAATTCCACGATAGTAGTGGGGGGGGGGGGGGGCTGTTTAGCGACAATGGGAAAATACACTACAGATCCCCCTTAGGCATGTTTAGCGACAACACTTTTTCTTGTTAAAGAACACCTATCCACTCTGGGCACGTTTAGCGACAAGGGGAATTTAACATGGAGAATATTGGACCTGTATAGCGATAAGGGAAAGTTGGGTGTTGTATAGGGTAGCTGGTGGTGGCAGTGCCGTCTTAAGGCATGAGTAGTGTATAGGGACGATTCAGCGTCAAGGGGACTTTAATGTTAAAATAGTGAGTTTGCCCTTTGGCGTCTATGTAAATTTAACATGGGGAAATTTTTTTATGGCTTTTGGCGTCAAGGGGAATTTAACATAGGGAAATTTTATATGGAATATAGCGTCAAGGGAAATTTAACATGGTGGGACTGTATAGCGTCAAGGGAAATTTAACATGGTGGGACTGTATAGCGTCAAGGGAAATTGAACATGGGAAATGGATAGAA
This sequence comes from Sinohyriopsis cumingii, assembly GCA_028554795.2. Taxonomy (NCBI): domain Eukaryota; kingdom Metazoa; phylum Mollusca; class Bivalvia; order Unionida; family Unionidae; genus Sinohyriopsis; species Sinohyriopsis cumingii. The sequence goes on from CM068824.1 coordinate 28,258,698, forward strand.
CACAGACAATAGACAACAGACATTTAAAAAAAAAATTAGGTATGAAAGTTAATTTCTTTTCGAGGCATATGATTGGCCCTGAAAAGGGCCTTTGGGTTCTTCTTCTGCTTCTTCTTCTTCTATTTTCTCCATTTCTTCATCCATCTCCAGACCTTTCCAAAAATTCCTTTCTTCTTCCTCTTTTCATTTTCTGGTAACCAGTCAGGATGACTCATAGACCTGAACTTCTCCTATATCTTGATCCAATTATTATTCAACCTCTAAAACTCTTCCTGTTTCTTTAAGTTTTCCTTATCCTTTCTTTCTTTACTCCATTTCTCTTTAATCTTCTTTGCTGCTTCCTCCATCACTTTTCTCATAAGTTCTTCAGCTTTCTTCATATTGTCCAGGCCTCTCTTGACAAATGGCCAATCTGACCATTTCACTATGCCTTCCAAAAAACACCTTACTTCTATAATGTTATCCAGAGCCTCTTTTAAAGTTCCAACTCTGACATAGGGTGGATTAATGAACCCTCTCAACTTCTTCACTTCTTCTTCTATGATCTCCTCTATCTTCTCCCTGGCTACTTTTAGTTTGTTAGCAAAGTCCAGGCTGTTTCTTATCATCCATTCTCTTTCAATTCTTTCCAATACATATTCACTATCTATCATCCAATAGTATGTTTCCTTTAAATTGTTGAACAAGTTTGAAGCTGCTGCCATCTTCTTCTTTCAGTTATTCCGTAGAATGGCTCGAACGACGAACGCTATGCGTTCTTATATGAAAAGCACGGACGTGAAGGAAAACATCCCCATATTTTTCCCTTCTCATATTATCTACTATCCACACTAATGTAATGAGACAGCATAAACATAACCAAAATCTATTATCCACACCCGGGAAGCAGCAAAATCAAACCCAAAATATACTATCCAAATACTCCGAAGCAGCAATAACATAACCCAAATATACTATCCACACATGGGAAGCAACAAAAAACACAACCATAATCTACTATCCACACACGGTAAGCAGCAATAACATAACCAAAATATACTATCCAAATACTCCAAAGCAGCAATAACATAACCCAAATATACTGTCCACACACGGGAAGCAACAAAAAACACAACCATAATCTACTATCCACAGACAGTAAGCAGCAATAACATAACCAAAATATACTATCCACACACGCTAAACAACAAAAACATAACCATAAAACCATAATCTACTATCCACACAAACGAACGTGAGTACTTACAAAAAAAAATAATCTACCATTCACACAAACTTACTTGATCGCTTACTAACACAATCACACACACCAAGAAACGAGTCAGTGTTTATTTTCACACTACTCCACATTTTCACATTGGCAAATTGAATAGTTTTTCTTTTCTAGAGTTTTTAATATCCCAGGCTGCGATGATGCAGAAAATACACACAATATTGTCCACACACCAAGGAATCTGTACCTTGTAATTTCACATTATTGAATCGTGTGGTTTGAGCATTTCGTCTCATAAAGTCAATGATATCGTCTTGCAAAGGGGGCAATCCATACGAATCGAAATATTCCACACATCCTTCTTGAGGAAAGTAGACAGCTACCCAGTGGGTTCCTGGGAGATGACTGTCGTCCGTGTTGATCACATAAACTTGATGGTCTTGAGGTTTGCGATGAGGGAGTTCATCTTTAGTACATACGACTTGATTCCAAGAAGCAGTGTACGAACTGTGGTTCAAAAGGTAATAAAGTTCTCATGTATCCATGTTTGTGTTTTTTTTCCTTCACAAGTGATAATAAGTGATCAATTCGATCCTGATTTTCTCTTGGAAAATGTCTGTCATGTAAAGGGGTACGAACTTCGACTTCGGACCCTGGTTCACGAGAGTTTCGATGTGACGGATCTCCAGAGGCGTTAATGGAGGAGAAGAATATTTATGCAAGCCTTTATACCACTGATCAAATACGAATTCTCTCTCGATGAGACTCAAAGCTTTTTCCAGATACTCGTCCAATTTTTCTTCTTGACTCAGCATCAGGCATTTATCGTGTTGAATTTGACTGGGATGATCGCTTTGACATCCATAGCAATCTTTCTTGATCAATTCCTTAATTTTATCTCCCAGGACTGTAGCGAAACAGGAGACTAAATGGGTTTCTTGTTCTGGCCATCTTGACTTCATCATGATAACTTCTTCGTCTTTGTCTTGGGATTCTTCTTCCATGGTCTCCTCACATTCCATGTCCAAAGTTTCTCCACTAGGTAAAGAAGGATAACAGTCTTCCATGGCATCTAATAATCTAGAATGACTTCTTTCAAACTGTTGATTTCTATCGTATTATCAAATTCTGCATACAGGATGACGTTCACTGTCTCCTCCAACCCGTTTTTAAACTGAAGTTCCACTCGAATCTGGCCTGATTTTATAGGGTGGAAATGACCCTCGTCGCTGCCTTGGTCTGGAATGAAATCAAAAGCCCACAAAGCGTAGCCTCCATCATATTCTTCGTACGTAATGCCATGAATGGTGTTGGTTCCTAACTGTCCGGTGGCTTCGTACAGGGACAAGTACGATCTCAAGTAATTCTTCTTGTCAAGGTCAGGTTCGAAAGACCGAGTACACAAGGTCTTGCCATCGCGACTGACTTTGAGTTTGGATACGCCAAAGTGATGAAAGTTGAAAGGATTTTTTTTCCAAAGCTCCGTTGAAGGCTGCATTCTCGACGATACCAAGGATTAAACATTTGGGTAACTGTCCTTGGAACAGATGATCTTCGATCATGGATCGCTGACCCTTGGGAATGGTGACGGTTTTCACTTTCACACGTCGTATCGGATACTTGGCGGTCGTTCTGCTCAACGTGTGACTAATGTCGTTTTCCACTTTAGGTAACACTTCCACACGGCGTACGTAGAGTCTGGCTTGTTCGATTTTGGTTTTGTAAGTGGCATCTTTTGCAGCCATCAAATGGAAAGCGACACTGCTACGAGTCAGTCTCAGGCGGACATCCATCCCGTTCAGCAAATACTTCTCTTGCAACCACATGTCCAAGTGCAAACGATCCATCAGTTCTAAATGTTTGTTTGGACCTTTGATTTTGTTTTGTCGATGTTCAAATCTATCATTGTCATCCCCTATTCTGTCGAACTCGTCCGCATCGTCTGGTTTCCATAGCACGCAGGCATCCAGATGAGTGTCCTTAGCGTCTATTCCGTACGTCAAGAGATTTTCCAGGTAGGCACGGTAAGGGTAAGTATCCATGCTGCTACTGACTAGTTTGTTATTCAAGTACAAGTCCAGTCCACTGAACAAGGAATGCATGAAATTATTGACGGGGGCTACTGCATCATCATCCTTGATATCGGGACCATCTGCGCTCGTGTCGATCACTTTCACTTTCAAGTACAGGTAATTGCTATTCAGATCGATGTAATCCTCGGGCTGTCTTTTGATTTCAAACTCGATGAGAGCGGAATCTGTCAAAGAGGAGACCGGGTGAAATTCCATCCATTGGGATTCTTGCATCGTCATGATAGTGGGTGGCATGGCAAACACATCCAGTTCCGACTTGGAACAGGCGCAAGACTCTCGGTGCATCATTTTTCTATTTCTCAATAATTTAATAATCGAAAACGTCTAAGTCTCGAACAGTTCTTATTTTCTTTGTCTTTCTAGCTTTAGAAGTGTGAAGTCTGGTGAAAGGATGTTTTCTTCGTCGTCTCTTTCTGACTTGTCCTTGCTGTGGCGCCAGGGAAGTAGGAATGCCTGACTCGGTAGCGTGAAGGGCATTTACAGGTGTTTCTCGTCGGCCCAAAATGTCTTTGCCCGTTTGTAGCAAGACATTTTTGCCTGCTCTCAAGGAGGCTTATTTTGGGTTTTGTTTGTCGATGATGACATTTTGGAAAAATTCTTTACCGTATGTCAATGCCGCATCTTTCAAGGCGTGCAATCCTCGTGTCACCATCGGTTTCAACACCGGAGCCACCGAACGAAAGGCTGATTTGAACATATCTCCTAAACTGTGTCCTCGCTGTCGAGCAACGCCTCGGTACACTGGATACATGACTTACGAGTCGTTAGAGAACCGTTTTCGAAAATGGAGTTTCATCGTGACTTTCCCTTTGGTGAATGGAATATTTTGTCCCAGATCTCCTTTTATAGCAATGTTGACAGTGTCCAAATACGACTTGCTGACGGGCAAATAGTGAGGATGTACAAATTCGCGGTGTACGTGATAAGTGTTTCCACCTTCCTCGTCAGCGTTCGTGGCAGAATCCACTTTGAAAGGAATGACAGGCAGTAACGATACGGAGGTGTGTCCCACCATGTTATACTCCACCACATCGGAGTACACAAAGATCAAATTCAGTCCTTGGGTCAGTTCTACTGGGGCACGAAAAAACTTGGCAAAAGAATCGTTGTCGGAAATGACTGCTATTTCGCCTTTTTACTCTACTCTCTTTCTCATCTCCATGTCTCCGCCCAAAATGGCAAACAATTCAGGACAAAATAAAATAGACAACACTTTGTTCCCCTCAGGAAATTTCATCAGGAGGCGACGAGCTACTTTATGGTACTCCAGGGTGACACTTTTTTGACACTCTCCAGAGCTTTAAGAAACACGACATTGAACCTGGATGCAATGGTGCTCACCAAATGTTGTCCGCTCAAATAAAAGCCTGGGGGAACGAACAAGTGATAGGTCGACTTTTGAGTTTTTGTGCTAGTTGTTTTCTTATCATATTTTACATGGGTATCCAAGTACTGTTACAATTGTTCGTCATGAACTTCCACCGTAAAAAATTTTGATTGGGAAGGACATTGAGGACTTGGGTCGGGTGAATGATTTCTACCAAAGCCACTTCCCAATGGGCTTCGTGATCTAATTGGATGGCCTGGGGTAATTTGGCCATGTAACAGCACAAAGCGTTGTTGGGAAACACCTCCATGGAACTGTCACTGGGTAAGGTTAAGTAAAATTGGTTATGGTGGCTCATAATTCCAGAGCTCTGTGTCTGTCCGAGGGGTTACTGGAAGTCAGAGGAGTGTCTCCGCCCAAAATGGGGTTGTTGTTGTTGTTGTTATTGGAGTGGTGACTGGCACTGGCACTGGTACTGGACACAATGATCCCGTTGTTCCCGTTCGAGGAGAATTTCAGGGAGGGATTGGGAAGCAGGTAACCGATGCAACTGCTCAATAAAATGGTCCACAATTGTTTGTCTCCTTGTTGCAAACTCAAATTGGCGATGGCTGCACCGATGACACAATACACTACAAAGATTTGGCAGGAAAAGACGATTTGCGATTTAGGCACACGTTCTCCACACCACACCCACAAGGGTTGTTTCTGTAAATCTTGCAAAGAAGAACTGGGTGAAGGAGTGGTCGCTGCAGTGGTAGCGGTAACTGAGTCTGTGTGAAAGGGCATGATGGTCACTTCTTTTTATAGTCGATGACTTGCGAAGCGTCGATCCAAGAATCAAAACTGGGTGGATATCCTTTCCAACGCATTTTGACTTCTTTGACAAGTCGTTTGACTACTTTGCGGGTTCTGCGTTCAAGAATGCTTTCGATGTCGTACACGTCGTCTTCTTTTTTGGTGACACGTTGTAACTCGGGTAAGAAAAACGTTCCTTTTAACACTTCTCCGTTCATGTCTTCCAATTTATAGACGGCAGGATGACGACCATGCACTCGTCCAGTGACACGAAACAATTCGGTCGTCCAGTTAGGTAAGTAACCTTTGTCGAAAGTGCTTTTGGTTTCGCCAATGCTCGCCCAATCTCCTACGGCTAACACTCCACTTTCTTGGGGACAGCCCTCGTCGGGGACGTACCAAACAGGCGATCAGAAACCAGCACTTCGTTATCGGGAGTTGCCTCTTGCGGAGCACGTCCAATGCTTCGATGGTAAGATTGGTTGTACGCTTGCACCAGGTGCGGTAAGATGTCGATGTACTTCAGAGTGTGGTGATGCGTAAAATATTTCCACATTCGTTCTTTCAAAGTGCGTTGAAAATGTTCCACGATGCTGGCTTTGGTTTCGGGATTCTCGGTGGTAAAAAAATGAATGTCACGTTTCTTTAATTCTTTTGGAAAGCTTGGTTCAGAAATTCGGTACCTTTGTCCGTTTGCCATCGAAGAGGGTGACGACCACTTTGTTTCAACACCTTTTGCAGGGCTCGCACTAACTCGTTGCTCGATTTGGAAGTCAATGGCACGACCCAAGCAAATTTGGAAAAGACATCGATGACAGAAAAAAATATTTGTAGCCACGATTGTAGCTGGCCAAATGAGAGACATCGGCTAAATCGGCTTGCCATTGATGATCGATACCTTCTACTTGGGCGCGACTTTTGGAAAACTTGCGTCGAATGGGTTTGTGTAAAGTGTAGGTAGCTTGTTCTTGTAACCATCGTTGCACTTTAGGTCAACGGAGACTTTTCAGTCGAGTTTTGGCAGCACGATACAATTTTTGAACTCCTGCGTAACCTGCAGGATGGGAGGGATCGTAGTAAATGCTGGCTAACACCTTTTCTATTTTGCTTGTTAATAAGTCACCCACTCATCGCTGATGCTATTTTGAATAGGGCGAAAGGGTGGTTTGGAAACGGATTTACGTGTCCGATGAGCCACAGGAGTAGAAGTCGAAGCTAATGGTGGAGGTGGTAATGGAATGACTTTGGTCTTCTTTTCTTTTTTTCACTTCTGGTTTCCCTTCTTTCTTTTTCACTTCAGTCGAAGGAGGAGTGGACATCATCTTTTTAACCCAAGCTTTCATTTCTTCTCGTTGGGGCGTGGGGGACGGGGTCAACAAGGATGCTGCAATCTTACTAGAAATGGGAGCTGCTGACGGTGTTTAAAAAACTTCTCGTATCTCATCTTCCTCATGCCTTTGTGTGGTAGCGTCTTTCATGACCCCTGGGGGTGGCAGTGGTGGTAGTGGCAATGGTGAGGGGAATGGACTTTTCATCATGGTCTTAAAATCTTTCAGAGTGGGTAAAGCTGTTTCGTCTACAGCTTTTTGGTGAAAGAGTTGCAGTCGTTGCAAGAGTTGACCGTACTTTTGCGATTTTTCTGTTTCGGACAAATCGCGGCGATCCATCAAGGACTGCAATTCGTGTTGTAACTGGGACATCTCGCTCAAATGGGGATTGGGAGGTAAATGCGGGGTGCGTTGTTCTTGCCAAAGATGGCATTCCATCCATCTATTCTAAGGCACTAGAGCTAGTTTTCGTCCTTCCATTCGATGTCAAGGGTGAATTCTGAGATCTTGAGACTTCAGAGGTCCTTTTAATCTTGCTCCCACGAGGCCTCCCAACATGGTTCCCAAGACTTCCTTCAGCAAAGGTCCTAACAACAGAGGTAAAATTCCTCCACGTTGAACCAACATCTTCTTCTTTTGACGAATGGGAATTTTCTTTTGAACCATTTGGCGAACAACATGACTATGTTTGCCTAAGTATTGTTTCTGGTGTTTGGACAAAGGGATCGTGCCTTTCAAAACGTTCAAACAACATTCGCACACGGTATTGATCACCTCTTCGAAGGCCGACTGAATGAGTTTTTTTTTCGCATGGGTGGAGAAGCTTTGGACAGGACAGATAACATGTCCCCATGTTTGACTAAACGAACCCCATGTTTGACTAAACGAGGAGGCAGTCCTTTCCTTTTCTTTCCTTGGGATTCACAAGAGGGATGTTTTTTGGAGGGTGACATCTTTGAGTCTTAAGAAGCACCAAAACACTGATACCCTACTTTGTCACAGACCTTTTTTTTATACTAGAATGCGTCGCCACTGATTGTCTTTACGTCGTATCAACTTAAGGACAGGCAACACACGTCGTGCAGGGGTTCGCAACGGACTAAATCGGGACAGTTCTTGCTTGGACAAATCCAGTAAACTCTGTAACGTGCCCGATCTCTCTTGGACTTTGATTTTGGGAGCAGGTACTTTGTGAGTAGCTGCCACTGCTTTGATTTTGGGATCAGGTACTTTGTGAGTATGTGCCACTGCCACTAAAGAGGAGCGTCCCGCCACTGGAGAAGTTCTTAAAGACACGGGTCTCCTTGGTGTCATCAAAGGAGAAGTGGATGAACCTGAGGCTACCGGAGGCGCAGTCACCATCGTTGCAGGTCGTGGTTTGCGAATGTAAGGTTGCGTCCTGGCTGAAGTACCTCTCTTGCGACTATTTTTCTGTGGGCTTTTCTTTTTCGGACGACTTCTCTGTTTCTTTTTCTGTGGGCTTTTCTTTTTCCGGGCTGGTGACCTGGTCTTGGCACCGTTGCTCTTTTTCTTCTTGGGGCTTCGTTTGGCTTTTTTCTTGGGGAGAACTTTGGGAGCATTAGGATCCCATCTTAAGAGGGAGCGAATGATGACACCTCCTAGAGTACCGCTCCTTCCAGGTTTCAAAATGATTTGCTTTTTGGTTTGAGTGTCGATGCGTGGATCGGCCAGTTGGGTCAAAGCTACTTTGTTTCGATCAAAAAAGCGTTTGGTTTGATGAGGAATCTGAATGATGCCTTGCAGTAATTGACGTGCTGTCACCGTGAACCATCATAAGACTTCTTTGAGTCTGGCTTCTAAGACACGAGCACGTATTTGTGGATTTTTTTCGCGACTAATGCCATACAAGGCACGAATCAATTCGACGGGAAGATGAGACTGAAGGGACGTCATCTTGACGGTGTGTGAGACAGACGAAAAGTGTCTAAGGTTTTCATAGATTTTTTGGGGTTAAGTCAAGGACGGAGACGTGTACAGGACAGGTCCTCTGTCTTGACACCAGAGGTGAAACAATTGGGTACGAAATCGCAAATAATCGGGGGTAGTGGGTTTCAAATCGACGAGTAGATATGCGTGTGGAGTTTGAGTGGCATCGTCGTACGCTTCAGTGATCCAAGACAGACCCAATGTCCAAGGTTTTTGTAGTTTTTTTTGATGTTGTTCTTAAGTCGACGATGGAGACGTGTACACGACAGGCCTTCCGTCTTGGCACAAGTGGTGTAACAGACGGGTACGAAATCGGAAACAATCGGGGTGGGTGGGTTTTAAATCCACGAGTAAATAGGCTTGACGGGTTTGAGTGCCATCGTCGTACGCATGAGTCAACCAAGGCGTTCCTAACTGTTAGGCTAAGACTTGCACTTGCGATTTATCCCGAGGGCTTTTAAACAAGACCACGTTATGAGCATTGAGACTGATGGTGCGATGGGCTTTACTTTGTTGAAACAAATTTTGAGTGATGTAAATGACACTAGCATTACGATGATGCCCTTGGCGCGGAAACCACAGTTTAATTTCTTTTTCGTCTTCTCCTAACATGTCGTCGAAAATGACCAAATGGGTTTGACGGGAGTCAGACACGATTCCGTCATCTTCTTTAGGAATGCCTTCCACAAACGCGATGGAATCGCCTTGATTTTCTCGCAAGAGGCTGTACGCCGATTGCCACACTTTGTAACACCACACGATGCGTTGAGGTGGACAATCGATCAAATGATGTTTATGTTCGATCAAACGTTTGACAAATTCGGTTTTGCCTGAACCGCTAGTCCACAATGAGCATGTTAAAGGGATGACGAAGATACAAAGCCTCCCAATTGGCACGATCTAAGTGTTCGTCGATGACTTTGAAAGTGGAGGAAGAGGGAGCAGAGACAGTAGAGGTAGCCATAGTGTCAGGAATGTCACTTGTGACACGAAAACACACAAGACAAGAGTTTTTACACTTTTTTCCGGACACGTTTATTGATGTTTTAAAAATGAACACGAAAGACAAAAATACATAAAAGCCAAAGACTTAAGTACAACGATAAAATGCACATGAAAACGAACAACGTGGAATAGAAACAAGTTTCTGTACAACATGTTTTGGGTAATGATCTAACAAGTTCAACAGGGGGTAATGTCACACAAGTGTCCTCCCGAAAGGCACTTTCAGGAATGTCCATGACAGTCCTGTCCTGGTGACGGGTTCTTCTGGTACTGTCACCAACACAGGTTGAAAAGTGACTTTTTTCTTTGGACGTTGAAAGGAAGGATCACAACTCTCGAGCATACTGGGCCACTTCTTGGGTCCAGGCCTCAAAACCACATTTTTTCCAGGCACGTACATCTGTCCAATGGGGGTGTAAGTCACAAGCTACACACACATCGTCATACACGTCTTGGGTAGCTAAAAGTTGACGAATCTTTTTTCCCCGTAGAGGTCGAGAGGTATCCAGATGAAAACGCAAAGCTTTGTGCAAAGTGAGTCTCTCGTGAACATTTAAGGCCATTCGGGTGGTAAGTACTGTTCGTAAAGATTCCACATGAATCGGCTGGTAAACGAAATCCCAGAAAACAAGTCACTAAGACACACACCACTTGTCGACCCAAGTTGAACGGAAACAGTTCTTGTAATAATTGATGGTAATGATCCACGGTTTGAATATTGTCAAGAGTTCCTTCCACGGAATCTGTTCAATCACATGTGATAAAAGCCTTGGAATGGCAGCCTGTTTTTATATTCTCTTTCTATTTTTTTGATCCAATAAATGTACTTTCTAGCCAGAGATCTTCGTTCCCAGTTGGAAATTAAAATGCTGCAAACTGTAACCTACAGTTCAGAGTTCGCTTAGAAGTTTCCTCTTCCACTAAGTAGATTCCACGTAAAATATGTTGGTAATCCTGTAATTCTTCTTCCTCAATTCGTTGCACTATGTGAATCTCGAAGTAATCAAAATTATGAACATGTCGATCAATTGCGACCTCAGAGTGTTGAACAATGTCTGACCACTGGAACAATTTCTTACAAATCAGTTCTCTTATAGCATTCAGGTACCAGTGGTTCAAACACCGGTGACGTAACGGATGCAATTGTTCTTTACGTTTGACTTCTATTTTGACCAGTTCTCGGTAAATGTGTTCTCTCTACTCCAGAGGCAAACCAAGAATTTTTTCTCGTGAGGTATCCATGAATAGGTCATACTAAATCTTCTTTTGTATGACATAATAAATGTACTGTCTACACAGACATGGTTTTACTCCAGTGTCGAATCTAAATGGTTTGGTCACTAATTTGCACATCACAGTTCGTTCAGAAGTTTCCTCTTTCACTAAGGTGACATTGTGTAAAAGATGTTGGCATTCCTTTAACTCTTCTTCCTCTGGAATTCGATGCAGTAAGTTTACATTGTAAGAAATAGAATCATCAAAAACAAACCAATCCTTTGCACCAAGGGGTAACTGATGAAGGTCTGACCAATCGAACACTTTCTCATGAATCAGTCCTCTTATAGCATTCAGGTACCAGTGGTTGAAACACCGGTGACGTAACGGATGCAATTGTTCTTTACGTTTGACTTGTATTTTGACCAGTTCTCGGTAAATGCGTTCTCTCAATTCCACAGGCAAACCACGAATGTTCTCTTGTAAAGTATCCATTCAGGGATTACTGATATTGCCCTACTAATGGTAAATAGTGACAACTGGGAGACCATCAAGCATGTTCTAGGTAGGCCGAATCTTGTGGTTCCCAGTGGTGAAGTGACACACCGCAACTGAAGCACTAGACTTTATCCCCTTCGCCCAAGTAGAAAAATCTGGCTCTGGCTAATTCTTATGGGGTTGGTCCTCCCAGATACTTAGGCCATTTTCCTTTGAACGATTGAAAACGATTTTCAAAGTTGCAGTATTCAGACAAACGCACAGGGAACGAATATTCGTCTTTCACAGGTTCGTTTCGATGAGGGTAGGGTGACATCGACAGGAGTTTGCTCAGGGCTGGATGAGATCCGTATGGTGGTAAACGTGAAGGTTGACATCCACATTTAAAATGAAACCCAGTAAAGTGTCCAAGCGGACGAGTGGCATCGCTTTCGTATCCATCAGGTTTGACACGTACAGCATCACTTTCCATGATAGGGGTTGTGGTAGTAGTAGTAGTGAGAACAAAGTTCCCATGATGCTTTACTGCATTACTGAGGTCACAGCGCACAGCATCGCTCACATCGCAAGGCTCAGCATCGCATTCCACTTCAGAGTCTCCAAACTTGAATTGTGCCTGTCTGAACTTATTTTGTGTTTATCTGAAAGTATTCATCTTGTTCGATTGGTCTTGGTAGTCACAATGAACTATCGATCTTGCCTATGGTCCCTTTTTATATACAGGCCAATACCAACATGTCCATACGGCAAAGTGAAGTGATTGGGAAGTCGCACTCGCTTCTGGTACACAATTTGATAGACTTTTTCTAAAGGTCGACTGACGATGTGGTTAGTGGGTAAACGTACAATCTTGTTCGGTTCACGGGTGGTCACTTTAAAGTTTTCATCTTCTCCAGACTGCAATGCGTCTTTCAATACGCCAAAGTTCACCACTTGACTGGTACGATACTTCAGAGTCAATCCTTTCACTTTACAATCCGTGTGCACTTCTCCTTGTTTGTCCCTGTATTCGTAACCGTAAATTTTAGGACCGCCACTCGCGAAACTTAAAATTTTCTCGTTGGGGTGCTCGTCTGTCCAGGCTCATAAACGGTTTCCTTCAATGTTAGGGTGATGCTGACCCCTGCGCTCGATGTAGATGCAACTGTCTGTGTCAAAGTACAGGACGCGTTCCCTTAACAGTTCTAAAGCTTCGTACAATTTTAAGCGAGTATGAGCTGTCACGTAAGCCGCAATGATGACATTTCCAAATTCGTCGTCTTGTACAAAGTCCAGATTTTCTTCGTAATTGACCAAGATCAAATCCTCGCGAACGACGTCCACGTGTTTCATGTATTTGGTTTTGTCGTGAATCATCTGGAAGTAGCGGGAAGGTTCTGTCAAATATTCCGTCTTGGGTAAACACCCTCGTTGTGTCCTTTTACCCCACAAGCAATTTAACATCACTTTGGCAAACGATCGCCTGCCTTCGTTTTTCTCGATGTGGTCTAAAGTGACGCCTTCTTGTGCCTAGTATTTCTCTTTGAATTTCGTTTGGTCTTCATGAGTGTGAGACCAGGAAGGACTGCGAAAATGCCTTTCTCACTGGGGTCACCCTTGTGGTATTGTTGTGTCTTGGGAAAGTGACAAATTTCGTACACTTCTAACAGTTGGTATCGCATGTCCAGAGCTTTTAACAATTCCTCGCTAACCAACGTCCCCGTCAAGGCACGTTCTTCCTGGGTGTGCTGACAAGGATGATCTTGGTTATACGTTTCGGCACATGTACGGAACAAGGGAAACATCAGCTTGCCTTGACAATGGTGAGGTAACACGGGATGGTACAAGTCCGTGGGAGGCAAGACTTTGTACTTGATCAAGCCTTCGTATTAACGAATGTTTTTCAGGTCGATGTGTTCCGTCAGAAATTGCGGGTGCCCTGCATGAAAGCAACAATTTTTGCACACGTAAGGATACAGGGAACACACGTCCAAGTATCTGATTTCTTCTTCTTTCTCTTCGTTAGCGTGTTACAGCAAACAGGTGGCATTGGTCTTTCCTCCGTACAAACTATCTCTCGGGTTCAGTGGGTCCATCAGCTTGTAACTTTCCACGATGAGTTTAAAATCGAGATCGGTTTTCAAACGGTGATCGTACTCGTGTTCCCACATTTCCACCACTTGGTATCCTTGCTGTTCTAACTTTAGGCGTCGCTGACAAGTGTCCTGGTACAAGTCTTGCATGGTTCGTTGTAAAAAAATGATTTTTGTGTTACGATTCAATAAACGTGTTCTGAAAAAGTATATAAACTCTTGTCTTGTTTGTTTTTCGTGTCACAAGTGACATTTCTCACACCATGGCTACCTCTGCTGTCTCTGCTCCCTCTTCCTCTACTGTCAAAGTCATCGACGAACACTTAGATCGTGCCAGTTGGGAGGCTTTGTATCTTCGCCATCCCTTTAACATGCTCATTGCTGGACCTAGCGGTTCAGGCAAAACCGAATTCGTCAAACGTTTGATCGAACATAAACATCATTTGATCGATCGACCCCCTCAACGAATCGTGTGGTGTTACAAAGAGTGGCAATCGGCGTACAGCCTCTTGCGAGAAAGTCAAGGCGATTCCATCGTGTTTGTGGAAGGCATTCCTAAAGAAGACGATAGCATCGTCTCTGACTCTCGTCTAACCCATTTGGTCATTTTTGACGACATGTTAGGAGAAGACGAAGAAGAAATTAAACTGTGGTTCACGCGCAAAGGGCATCACCGTAATGCCAGTGTCGTTTACATCACCCAAAATTTGTTTCAACAAAGTAAAGCCCATCGCACCATCAGTCTCAATGCGCATTACGTGGTCTTGTTTAAAAGCCCTCGAGATAAATCGCAAGTGCAAGTCTTAGCCAAACAGTTAGGAACGCCTTGGCTGACTCAGGCGTACGACGATGCCACTCAAACGCCACACGCCTATTTACTCGTCGATTTGAAACCTACGACTCCTGAGGATTTGCGATTTCGAACCCACTTGTTTCACCACTGGTGCCAAGACGGAGGGCCTGTCCTGTACACGTCTCCGTCCTCGACTTCAGTTCAATCCCCATAAAAAAATCTATAAAAACCTCAGACCCTTTTTCTTCTGTCTCACTCTCAGTGCGAACATGACGTCCCTTCAGTCGCATCTTCCCGTCAAATTGATTCGTGCCTTGTATGGCATCAGTCGAGAAAAAGATCCACAAATACGAGCTCGTGTCTTAGAAGCTAGTCTCAAAGAAGTCTTACGATGGTTCACGGTGACGGCACGTCAATTACTCCAAGGAATCATTCAGATTCCTCATCAAACCAAACGCTTTTTCGATCGAAACAAAGTCGCTTTGGTCCAACTGGCCGATCCCCGCATCGACACTCAAACCAAAAAACAAATCATTTTGAAACCTGGAGGGAGCGGTACTCTAGGAGGGGTCATCATTCGCTCACTCTTAAGATGGGATCCTAATGCCCCCAAAGTTATCCCCAAGACAAAAGTCCAACGAAGCCCCAAGAAGATAAAGACCAGGTCCCCAAGGAGAACTTCTCCAGTGGCAGGACCCTCCTCTGACCAGACACCACCACCCCGGAAAAAGAAAAGAAGCCCCCAGAAAAAGAAAAGTCCACAGAAAACTAGTCGCAAGAGAGGCACTTCGGCCAGGACGCAACCTTACACTCGCAAACCACGACCTGCCACAGCGGTGACTGCGTCTCCGGCAGCTTCACGTTTGTCCACTTCTCCGTTAATGACACCCAGAACTGAAGAGTACTTGGAGACGTTGATCACACCAAGAACTTCTCCGTTGATGACCCCCAAAAGAACTTCCCCAGTGGCAGGACCTTCCAATTTAGTGGCAGTGGCTGCTGCTCACAAAGTACCTTCTCCCAAAATCAAAGTTCAAGAAAGATCGGGCATGTTACAAAGTTTGCTGGATTTGTCCAAGCAAGAACTGGCTCGATTTAGTCCGTTACGTACCCCTGCACGACGTGTCATGCCTGTCCTCAAACTGATACGACGTAAAGACAATCAGTGGCGACGCGTTCCAGTATAAAAAAGGCCTGTGACCAAGTCGGGTATCAGTGTTTTTTTGGTGCTCCTGAAGACTCAAAGATGTCACCCTCCAGAAAACCCCAAGGAAAGAAAAGGAAAGGACTGCCACCACGTTTAGCCAAACATGGGGACATGTTATCTGTCCTGTCCAAAGCTTCTCCACCCCTACGAAAAAAACTCATTCAAACAGCCTCCAAAGAGGTCATCGATACCGTGTGCGAATGTTGTTTGAACGTTTTGAAAGGCACGATCCCTTTGTCCAAACACCAGAAACAATGCTTAGGCAAACATCGTCACGTTCTTCGCCAAATGGTTCAAAAGAAAATTCCCATTCGTCAAAAAAAGAAGATGTTAGTGCAACGTGGAGGTATTTTACCTCTCTTGTTAGGCCCCATACTGAAAGGAGTCTTGGGAACCATGTTGGGAGGACTGGTGGGAGCAAGATAAAAAGGCCTCGGAAGTTCCAAGATCTCAGAATCGACCCCTGACAACCCCATGGAAGGACGAAAACTAGCTTTAGTACCTTACAAACGATGGATGGAATACCATCGGTAGCAAGAACAACACACCCCGCATTTACCTCCCAATCCCCATTTGAGCGAGATGTCCCAGTTACAACACGAATTGCAGTCCTTGATGGATCGCCAAGATTTGTCCGAAACAGAAAAATCACAAAAGTACGGTCAACTCTTGCAACGACTGCAACTCTTTCACCAGAAAGCTTTAGACGAAACAGCTCTACCCACTCTGAAAGATTTTAAGACCTTGATGAAAAGTCCAGCACCATCACCAGTACCAGTACCAGTACCAGTACCACCAGTACCCGTGACCAAGACAGAAAAAGGAGAAGAAGAGGAAGGGTTTCAAACTCCACCAGAAAAAGTACGCAAGTTAACAACACCACCTACCTCCAGAATTGGATGGATTAAAAAGATGATGGCCACCCCTTCTTCCTCACAAGAGAAAAAGAAAGTGAAGACAGAAGTGAAGACAGAAGTGAAACAAGAACCGATATCTCCCGCTCAGACATCATTCTCCTCTTCGACACCTATTGCTGGCCGCACACGCAAAGCATTGCAATCCAAGAAAATACCCCAAGAGAAAAAGAGTAGCATCCTCCAAGAGTGGGTGTCTTATTAACACACCAACCAACACAAAAAAATGGAAAAAATCTTAGCCAGCATTTACTACGATCCCTCCCATCCTGCAGGTTACGCAGGAGTTCAAAAATTGTATCGTGCTGCCAAAACGCGACTGAAAAGTCTCCGTTTACCTCAAGTGCAACGATGGTTACAAGAACAAGCTACCTACACTTTACACAAACTCATTTGACGCAAGTTTGCCAGAAGTCGCACCCGAGTGGAAGGCATCGATCATCAATGGCAAGCCGATTTAGCCGATGTCTCTCATTTGGCCAGCTACAATCGTGGCTACAAATATTTGTTTTGTGTCATCGACGTCTTTTCCAAATTTGCCTGGGTCGTGCCATTGACTTCCAAATCGATCAGCGAGTTAGTGCGAGCCCTGCAACGGGTGTTGAAACAAAGCGGTCGTCACCCTCTTCGATGGCAAACGGACAAAGGTACCGAATTTCTGAACCAAGCTTTCCAAAAAGAATTAAAGAAACGTGACATTCATTTTTTTACCACCGAGAATCCCGAAACCAAAGCCAGCATCGTGGAACGTTTTCAACGCACCTTGAAAGAACGCATGTGGAAATATTTTACGCATCACCACACTCTGAAGTACATCGACATCTTACCGCACCTGGTGCAAGTGTACAACCAATCTTACCATCGAAGCATCGGACGTGCCCCGCAAGACGTGACTCCCGACAACGAAGTGCTGGTGTTTGAGCGTCTGTTTGGTACGTCCCCGACGAGGGCTGTCCCCAAGAAAAGTGGAGAGTTGGCCGTAGGAGATTGGGTGCGCATTGGCAAAACCAAACGCACTTTCGACAAAGGTTACTTACCTAACTGGACGACCGAATTGTTTCGCGTCACTGGACGAGTGCATGGCCGTCATCCTGCCGTCTATAAATTGGAAGACATGAACGGAGAAGTGCTCAAAGGAACGTTTTATTTGCCCGAGTTACAACGTGTCACCAAAAAAGAAGATGACGTGTACGACATCGAAAGCATTCTCGAACGCAGAACCCGTAAAGTGGGCAAACGACGTGTCAAAGAAGTCAAAGTACGTTGGAAAGGATATCCACCCAGTTTCGATTCTTGGATCGACGCTTCGCAAGTCATCGACTATAAAAAGAAGTGACCATCATGCCCTTTCACACAGCAGACGCAGCTACGTCGACCACTCCTCCTTCACCTAGTTCTTCTGTGCAAGATTTACAAAAACAACCCTTGTGGGTGTGGTGTGGAGAACGTGTGCCTAAAATGCAAATCGTCTTTTTCTGCCAAATCTTCGTGGTGTATTGTGTCATCGGGGCAGCCATCGCCAATTTGAGTTTGCAACAAGGAGACAAACAATTGTGGACCATTTTATTGAGCAGTTGCATCGGTTACCTGCTTCCTAATCCCTCCCTGAAATTCACCTCGAATGGGAACCCCGGGAACCTTGTGTCCAGTGCCAGTGCCAGTTACCACTTCAATCACAACCAGAACCCCATTTTGGGCGGAGACACGCCTCTGACGTCCAGTAATATCCCCTCGGACAGCCACAGAACTCTGGAATTATGAGTCACGAAAACCAATTTTACTTAACTTTACCCAGTGACAGTTCCATGGAGGTGTTTCCCAAGAACACGTTGTGCTGTTACACGGCCAAATTACCTCAAGCCATCCAGTTAGATCACGAAGCCCATTGGGAAGTGGCTTTAGTAGAAATGATTCACCCGACCCAAGTCCTCAATGTCCTTCCCAATCAAAATTTTTTTGATGTGGAAGTTCATGACGAGCAAATGCAACAGTGGATGGATAGCAATGTCAAATATGACAAGAAAACCCGTACACAAAAGTACACCACCTATCACTTGTTCATTCCCCCAGGCTATTATTTTAGTGGTCAACATTTGGTCAGCACCATAGCCTCCAGGTTTAATGTCGTGTTTCTGAAAGCTTTGGAGCATGTCAACAAAAGTGTCACCATGGAGTACCACAAAGCAGCTCGTCGCTTCTTGATGAAATTTGAACGAAGTAAAATCGTGTCCATTTTATTTTGTCCTGAATTGTTTGACATGTTGGGCGGAGACATGAACATGAGAAAGACCATGCTCAAGAAAAACGAATTACCCATCGTTTACGACAACGAGTCTTTTAGCAAGTTATTTCGTGCCCCGGTAGAACTGAACCAAGGACTGAATTTGATGTTTGTGTATTCCGATGTGGTGGAGTACAACGTGGTGGGACACACCTCCGTACCGTTACTGCGTGTCATTCCTTTCAAAGTAGATTCTGTCACGAACGCTGACGAGGAAGGTGGAAACACTTACCACGTCCACCGCGAATTTGTCCATCCTCACTATTTGCCTGTCAGCAAGTCGTATTTGGACACGGTCAACATTGCTATAAAAGGAGATCTGGGACAAAATATTCCATTCACCAAAGGAAAAGTCACGGTGAAACTCCATTTTCGAAAACGGTTCTCTCACGACTCGTAAGTAAGTCATGTATCCAGTGTACCGAGGGGTTGCTCGACAGCGAGGACACGGTTTAGGAGACATGTTAAAATCGGCCTTTCGTTCGGTGGCCCCAGTGTTGAAACCGATGGTGACACGCGGATTGCACGCCTTGAAAGATGCGGCACTGACGCAAGGCAAAGAATTTCTCCAAAATGTCATCATCGACAAACAAAACCCTAAAGAAGCCTTCATGAGGGCAGGCAAAAATGTCTTGCTGCAAACGGGCAAAGACATTTTAGGCCAACGAGAAACACCTATAAATGCCCTGCACGCTACCGAGTCAGGCATTCAGCAAGGACAAGGCAGAAAGAGACGACGAAGAAAACACCCTTTCACCAGACTTCAAGCGAGAAAGGCCAAGAAAAGAAGAACCGTTCGAGACTTAGACGTTTTCGATTATTGAGAAAAGAGACAAAAAAATGATGCACCGAGAATCTTGCGCTTGTTCCAAGACGGAACTGGATCTGTTTGCCATGC
This sequence comes from Sinohyriopsis cumingii, assembly GCA_028554795.2. NCBI lineage: Eukaryota > Metazoa > Mollusca > Bivalvia > Unionida > Unionidae > Sinohyriopsis > Sinohyriopsis cumingii. The sequence goes on from CM068824.1 coordinate 28,278,287, forward strand.
CCCCCACGATGATGACGATGCAAGAATCCCAGTGGGTGGAATTTCACCCCGTCTCCTCACTGACCGATTCCGCTCCCATCGAGTTTGAAATCAAAGGACAGCCCGAAGATTACATCGATCTGAATAGCAGTTACTTGTACCTGAAAGTCAAAATTCTAGATAAGACTGGAGGTGCTATAGACGATGAAGCAGTAGCTCCCGTCAACAATTTCATGCATTCCTTGTTCAGTGGAGTGGACTTGTACTTGAATAACAAACTGGTCAGTAGCAGCATGGATACTTACCCTTATCGTGCCTACCTGGAAAATCTCTTGACGTACGGAATAGATGCCAAGAACACTCATCTCAATGCCTGTGTGGTATGGGAAGCTGACGAACCTACCAAGTTTGAAATATTGGAAACTGATGAAAAGAAAGACAACAATGATGGATTTGTAGAACGAAGAAAGAGAATCACGGGAGCCGACACAAGTTTAGAACTGATGGATCGTTTGCATTTGGACATGTGGTTGCAAGAAAAGTATTTGCTGAACGGGGTGGATGTCCGTCTGAGACTGAATCGTAGCAGTGCCGCTTTCCATTTGATGGCTGATAGTGACTGTTACAAAACCAAAATCCTAGAAGCCAGACTCTACGTACGCCGTGTGGAAGTGTTACCTAAAGTGGGAAACGACATCAGTCAGACGTTGAGTAGAACGACCGCCAAGTATCCCATACGACGCGTGGAAGTGAAAACCTTCACCATTCCCAAGGGACAGCGATCCATGATCGAAGATCATCTGTTCCAAGGACAGTTACCCAAACGTTTGATCGTTGGTATCGTCGAGAATACAGCCTTCAACGGAGCTGCCGAAAAAAATCCTTTCTACTTTCAACACTTTGGCGTGTCCAAAATCGAAGTCAGTCGCGATGGCAAGACCTTGTGTACCCGACCTTTCGAACCTGACTTTACCAAGAAGAATTACTTGAGATCGTACTTGTCCCTGTACGAAGCCACCGGACAGTTAGGAACCAATACCAGTCACGGTATTACGTACGAGGATTATGCAGGAGGCTACGCTTTGTGGCTTTCGATTTCACTCCAGACCAAGGCAGCGACGAGGGACATTTCCACCCTATAAAATCCGGCCAGATTCGTGTGGAAATTCACTTTAAAGACCGAGACCCTGATGAAACGGTGAACGTCATCCTGTATGCAGAATTCGATAATACCATAGAAATCAACAGTTTGAGAGAAGTCATCCTAGATTACTAGAAACCATGGAAGACTGTTATCCCTCTTTACCTAGTGGAGAAACTTTTAGTGTTGCATTGTTGTTAAAAAATGTTAGAGTTGTTGTTGTTTAGTGTTAAGTGATTTTTGAATAAAAAATGTTGTGTTTTGAAAAAATTGTTTGATGTTATATTGTTGGATTATTGTTAAAAATGTTAGAGTTGTTGTTTAGTGTTAAGTGATTTTTGAATAAAAAATGTTGTGTTTTGAAAAAAATGTCTTTGTCTTTTGTTTAGCTATAAGAATGTTGGATTGATGCTCTTTCATTTCTTACTATCCCTCTCATGACACTCACTAAACGTTGCGACTCAAAAACCGTGTGGGGGATGTTTTCCTTCACGTCCGCGCTTTGACTTTAAGAACCGGGTTGTTTCCAGTCTAACCATCCCATTTCATTCCTTTTTTGCATTCATCTCGCGTTGAACAAGCAGCAGCACAACAGCGATGGAACACACTGCAGCATCAATAGGCGTAGAATCGAGAATTTTACCAGCCCATGCAGTTATCCCAACTCCAGCACTGAGGGCCATAAGAGCACTTGGTAAGAAACAAGCAACTAACTGGAGCATACGGGCAGGGAAAACCAGGACAACCCTATTACTGGTCTGGACTACCAATGACGAGGGTGAGGACCTATGTGTCGAAAATGAGCAAAGCTACTGTATGACCAAAAGGAAAAATAGCAGAAAGTACAAACAGAGAGGGAAAACTGACCAAAAGGTAACAGATAACCGCTGTGATACACCTGCTACTAACCAAGGCAATATACAAAAGCAGCAACACTCGACAAAGGCTCCCCTGAGAATTGAAACAGCAGTAACAACAGCTACAACATCAACCCAGACCATCGATCGGCAACAGAGTGACGTGGAAACACAAACGGAGATACCCGCAAGTGATGCCACCACCCTAACTAATACTGAAACGAAAATCCAAGAACAAACACTGGATGAAACAGCTACTACCACTACCACGACAACATCGGAAGAAGAAACTACAGATGAGGAAAAAGAACAAGGAATGACGATTGAGCAATTCGCCGAACTCTGGGGACTAGAAGAAACTTTAGGTGACCCAAAAAAGGCCAAGAATTTTATCAGCACGATAAAATATATGGCATGGAGGTCGCTTAAACCAAGGAAAAAACCAAACACACAACAATGGCTCTTCGCTCAACGCATCCTGACTCATCACTACAACAAAGCCTACGTAGAAACACAACTTACCAGCCTAGTGGACTACGCTACGGCCCTAGCAAAATACTATGAATACGAGGCATTCCCTACCGAAGAGTATGAAGAGACTCACACAGCGGAAGAAACCTGGTACTATGAAAAAGACCGCAACACATTCAGGCTGCCGACCTGAATAAAATAGCCCTTTTAAGGGCTTAAAGAATGCCTAATACCAAGGGGTTTCATTTTGGCTTGGAACCCCGTTTCGACACAACTAGCTGAACTAATTTGATCCTTTACCACCGCTACTAAATACAACCAAAATTTACCTAACAATGACTACAAAAATTCATTAACTTATTTTTACTTTGAAAGTCGCTAAGACAGAACGCTAAATTTCTAGGGAAAAAGTAACGTGCACTTTGTACTAGAACATTGGCAAAACCTAAGAAATAGAAAATAGGAAAATTTTGAAACTTGAACAATTCGACACAATTGCAGAGGTGGCTAACACATTATTGGGAAATTATTTTTATCCATTAGCACAACTGGACTTGATTTGATAAATAAATAAATGCGACCTGGCGTTTTGGAGCGTAAACAACAGCAATGGCAAGACGTGGGAAGGACGATGGATTAACAACATGGATCTGATTGGGTATCAGCAAATACAATTTCAATCCTAAGGTAATTCATATAACTCAGATTGGAAAACGGATTGAAACTGGAAAAACTGGACCCGCAAATTTACGCGGGACAGCTATGTTTGTTAACTCGATTCTGATTGGCGGTTGGATTTCAATCCTAGGGCAAACTCATACATTGAAGCTTGATAAACGGATTGAAACAAAACGGATTGAAAACTGAAAAACTGGTCTAGCAACTTTGCGCGGGATAACCAGGAATGTAAACATGGTTCTGATTGGTAGTTAACTATGCTGGATATTAAACTAACAGGAGAACAATTGAATTGAAATTGGGAAAACAAACTGCATTTAGCGGCTTTGATTGGCATATAACTCAATAGACTATTCCTGTATATTGTAAAATTTAACAACTTGATTAATTATAATTTATACACTTAACTAATAGCGGTCTTAATCAAATTTGGTTTCTTTAACCTTGCTTGGACAATTTTTTCACTTTACCAAGTCCAGACTAATTAAAAAGTGCGGTCATCGCACAGTAAACACGGGATTGTAGTGGCTCTAATACCTACAACCGACCAATTAAGTAGCCTAGTCATTAGGCATTAACAAGACGCAAAAGCACTAGTTTGCGTAAGCGTCTATAATTTATATTCATTCAGTCTAACCATCTATTGTCGACTCATCCTCCTAAGAAGATGTGCTCCAAACTAGCTAAACTCAACGAAGCCTACGTGAATTTGCATAGGGTCAGACACAGTCTGATACCGAAGCCAGAAGAAATAGAGAATGTGAGAATGTTAAAAATCACTGAAGACCTGATAGAAGAGCTCTTCAGAGAAGAAATGAACAGGGAAAAAGAAGAATGGACAGAGAAGTACAGACTTCAGAGACAGCAGCAACAGCAGCAACAACAACAACAGCAGCAGCAACCTGAAGCTGACAGAGGCTTTGTCGATTGTCGTATCGACACCAAAGAGTTCTTCTTCTCTTTCCGAAGAAGCAGACCTATCGCCAGAAAGTCTATCCTCAGAGGACATCGCATTCTTAGAAACTAAAAAAATGCCATAGCAAACAAAAAAACAGCCCTTTTCAGGGCTACCCGCCAATACTCTAGAAAAGAAATAACGATCGATTTGCCAATGTGTGTAGGTAGAGTAGTGTGAAAATAAACACTAACTCTTTTTAAAAAAATGTGAGGGTATGTGTTTGTGAGTTTGTGTGTTTGTAAGTGATCAAGTACATTGGTGTGGATAGTAGATTAAAATGATGTCTTTATTTGGTGTTTGAGGTGTAGATTTGAGGTTAGATTGGATTGCTTTGCGTATGTGGATAGTCTATTGAAGTGATTTATAAAAAGTTTTAAAATAGTGACGGGTAACATAAAAAAGTGAGTGAGTGTTTCTTTTAGGTCCGCGCGTTGTTGTTTTTGGTCATGATGTAGGTAACATCAATTTTATGTTTTTTAGGGGGATGTTTTCCATCACGTCCGCGCTTTCACTATAAATTGAAACTCGCTGGGCAGTCTAGCTATCCTTGTTGATTGATCAACACCAAAAATGAACACGAGACTGTCTAAACTGTTGGAACTTCATGTGCATCTGGAATATGCCAGGTGCCTGTTGAATGAATTGGCCGCGGAAGCCATTGTGGAGGAGGGAAGGATAAGAGAGGAGGAGGAAAGAAGAAAAAAAGAAGAGGAGGAGAGAAGATATAAAGAAGAAGAAGAAGAGGAAAGAAGATACAAAGAGGAGGAGAGAAGAAACAAAGAAGAGGAGGAGGAGAAGGAAAAGAAGAGAAGAAGAATAAATTTCAGAATCCCAGAGAGCGAAAATTGGGATTCTGAAGCGACATATCCTGCCTCTGCTCTCTCCCCCAAAAAAGTAAAAAGTAACTGGGGGATAAGATGTGTATGTGGCGCCAGGCCTGGAAGGTGCCACCATTAACCAGGTGTCCATGAAGTTCAAAAAAAAACAAAAAAAAACAGCCCTTTTCAGGGCTACCCAATACTCTAGAAAAGAAATAACCATCAATTTGCCAATGTGTAGGTAGAGTAGTGTGAATATAAACACTAACTCTTTTTTAAGATAGTGTGAGGGTATGTGTTTGTGTGTTTGTGTTTGTACCCGCTCACGTACGATTGTGTGAATAGTAGATTATGGATTTGTTTATTGTTCTTAGCGTATGTGAAGAGTATAGTTTGGGTTTTGTAAGCGCTCACGTACGATTGTGTGGATAGTAGATTATGGATTTTGTTTATTGTTTCTTAGCGTATGTGTTTGTGTGTTTGTGTTTGTGTGTTTGTGTTTGTACCCGCTCACGTACGATTGTGTGGATAGTAGATTATGGATTTGTTTATTGTTTCTTAGCGTATGTGGAGAGTATAGTTTGGGTTTTATTATATGAAATGAAAAAGTAGGGGATGTTTTCCTTCACGTCCGCGCGTTGTTTGGTCATGATCTAGGTAAGATCAATTTTACGTTTTAGGGGGATGTTTTCCTTCACGTACGCGCTTTAAGTATAAGAACCCACAGTATTCGTCGTTCAAACCATTCTGCAAAGAATAAAAAAAGAAGATGGCTTCTAACCAAATGGACAAAATACAAACATTACAAGACGTTTTAGACAACTTAGGAATGATGGAGCAGATGTTGATAAGACTGGTTGAAGACCATTATTCCTATAGTCCCCATCGTGTAAAGATGGAAATTAATAACTTAAAAAAGGTAAAGGACAAGATTAGTGGTGTCATGAAAGAGATAAAGGAGGAGAAGGAGGATGAAGAGGAAAGAATAAGAATAAGCAAATGGAACGAAAAGATTGAAAAAGAAGAAGAAAATGAGAAGAGGAAGAAAGAAGAGGAGGAAGAGAAGAAGAAAGAAGAGCAGGAGAAAAAAAAGAAAGAAAAGAAGAGAAAGAGTGTTGGAGATAAAATAAGAACTTGGTGGAGAAAAAGAAGAAACTAGAAGCAAAAGAAAACCCAAAGGCCCTTTTCAGGGCCAGCCATATTTCTCGAAAAGAGATAGCCTTTCCATTGCCTACCCCTTTTTTAAAAAAAATTTATAAAAAAAAAATCCCATATTCAATTCCCCTTGTCCCTAGACAAACCCAAACTCTATTCCCATGTTAATTTCCCTTGTCCCTAGACAGACCCAAACTCTATGTTAAATTCCCATTGTCCCTAAAGTGGCCCAGCGTTTTTCTCCATGTTAAATTTCCATTGTCCCTAAAGTGGCCCAGGGGTGTTTTTAATGCTAAGTCCCATTGTCCCTAATGTGGCCCACTTAACTACTGCCATCCATCGTTGACGTGTCGTAGGTAAAATAGGCAGCCTGAATGTGAGCGTCAGGTCAACCGAAACTTTAGTGTATTTTTAGTATGTCGAGCATTTCATAGTCAATGAAAGATATGAAAGTGTTTCCAAATAGGAGAGCGTTCAAGATGGGAATGTGCCATTTCAACACAGCCAAAGAGTTAGTAGTATTCTTTGTTATGACTCTATGGTCTTAAAATAAGTAACAATAAAGATAGAAAACCAACTAGTTTTGTATAATTTCACAAAAAATGATTTATTTCCCTACAGTACAAAGTGAAAAGATAAAATAACTTACAGTATCGTAAATCTACCCAGTTCTTACAAATTCTAAATGTTCTATCAATTCGACAAGTATCGAGTAATCAAAATGAGTTTAAATGGTATTCCGAATGATTGTCGGTAATGTACTGATGTACTAAGAATACAGAAGAATCACTATGATACGATCCCAAAATGTCATTAAATGAATTCATATATGTGCTAGATATTATATGTATAAAAATGTGTGTTGGATAGCATAAAAAATGTTCAACATTGCATTTCCCTTAGGGGTAAATAAATTTGTTCATTATGCTTAGTTCCGTAGATTACATGTGGGGTGGGGGAAGGGGTGAGCCAGCATTGTCCTATCATGCTAAAACTAAGGACATCGTTAACATTACCTTTCCCATACGGGACAAAAACACCCCTTCCCCATGTTAAGGTTATATACATTTTTAACATTATTATTCCCATATGGGATAGTCCCCCCCCCCTCCAATGCATGTTGAACTTTTGGATATATTTACAAGGGGGGGGGGATGATATCCCTCCCCATTTGAACTCATTTACAACTACTAAGCAATATAAACAATCATAATAAATGGCACTTTTTAGACCTTTCCTTGATAATATCGAATTCTTTTGTTCCTTACGTTTATATTTTGTGTAGGGGAAATAGAAGAAAATGTTATAAGAATGTTAGTTTTAATATGAGCACTGTTATTTAAAAAATTGTCAATTTGCAACGTGACTTTAAAAAATGCAGAAAAATCGATAAAGTGAAAGAAGATAATTAGAATATAGAAGAAATAAAATGTTATAATATTATTAGTTAAGACATATACCATATAGCAGTAGTATGCAAGACTCACGAATACATGGGGCCCACGATTCCAACCAACCAAATTATTTTTGATACTATAGAAAGAAACCAGGAACAGGCAATATGCCAACCATCAAATACCGTAAAATTGCTACTGGAGCTGGCATTTTATATTAATAAAAATAAAGGCAGGGGATAAGCTTTGCATATGGGGCCCAACATTTTTTGGGTATGCCACTGGATTTAACAATGACAAAGTAGTATCTCAAGTCGGAATTACAAATAAAATCCATAAAAAAATTAAAAAGTGATTTTTTTTAAACATTATCTGAATCATATTATTGTACATTTTCATTGTGTTTAGATATATAGTTTTCAAACAAAATAATGGAACTGTTTGTATTGTATACGAAATATTGCCATTCCCGGTATTGGGCGCTTAATGCGCTAAAGGTAACGTCAGTGTTTCGGTATTTATTCCATCTGTATATTGCACTTACCTAGGTAAAAATAAAATAAAATAAAATAAGGACCAATCACACAACAGAGGCGGTAAATTCAATCTTGGGGCAAAGCATCTGCAGTTGTCAAATTTATAACAACAAAGGTTCGGGTATTTTCATCAATTTACTTCATGATTTTTGCTAAAGACAGGTTTATAGTCATTCTATAAAAGTCATGATGGAAAAATCAGTCACATTCGAATATGAGCGTGATCATCGGAATCGCAGCAGTGGACGTTTCGATCCATGGAATGTTTCTTCCCAGGACATTTCGTCTCACTTCTCTGGATATTTCGGATATTTATCGAAATTAACCACCATTGCTTTACTATTCAGCTTTAATTTCATACCTCATGATTCCATTTCTCCCCGTTTTGGATGATTGAAATTCATCACCATAACACCACAGGTGCTCGACGCGAGCTTGATGTTGAGAAGAAGAAGACCCCCTCCCCCCCCCCCAATAATCTGAAGGAAAGAAATCATACAGAGTGACATAAATACCGTAGAGTACCCCATGACCCGTTTTGAAATATGACTTTCTCTATCATACTATATAAAAGAAGATACGTTACTTCCAAGTTCTTGGTTTCATCCGTGACCCTCGATTTCCATCTTTAAAGACACACGACCATACTCTATGGCTTGTTTTACTCTTGATATATTTTTCTAATCATCAAGCCATCATTGACTTTTCTGCGATGTACCAAACTGAAGTTATGGGAGATTTTCGCGAAATTTGCCTGAAAAGAGCTACATATACCATGTTTGCAACCCTACGATACATCCCTTCTTTAATTACAGAACAGTGGTAGATGCAAAAGTAAGTTTTTACTTCCCATTAACTCTATTAAACTTTAGGAATCCTGTTCCATGGAAGAATTAGACATTTTCTTCATTGCATACATCGTAAACAAGTGATTCATTTTCAAAACACGTAGGCACATATGTCAATGGCAAAACACGAGTGGCTCAAAAGGTTATACTTTAATGTATACTCTCATGAATTTAGCACATTCATATGATTCCTAACATGATGTGATCATGTTGTTGCCTATTTTTGTCTGGATACAAATAGTCTACATCGTGAAGTGGTTCTCTGATGAATGGATGTTATTTCATTATAACCTGTTGAGCCAATCATATTTTGCCATTGATGTGTGTTCCTACATGTTTTGAAAATGAAAGTCGCTTGTTTACGATGTATGCAGTGAAGAAGACCCTGTCTAATTTGGAAATTAAGTACCTTCTCTCTTATATAGTATGATAGAGAGGGTCCTATGTCAGAACGAGTCATGAGGGTAATCTAAGGTATATTTGTCACTCTGTATGATTATTTTCCTTCAGATTATTGTTTTTTTCTCAACATCAAGCTTGTGTTTAGCACCTGTGCATAACAGCATAGTCTAGTCCTAGTGTGAGACATTGACCCTGATATTTATGTTTTGGGGATCGATGTCTTACTGCCCAAATAACGGCACTCTGTAGCATGTTCAGTTATCAATTAACAAAAAACAGAAGGATAAGTAAAATTTTGAGGAATATCTCACACACTTGGCAGCCAATATCGCTGTTTTCTACAAATTAAAGTCATAATTTTTAGTCTGCCTTTACCTATATGACTTACTTCAAATAAATGACAAAGGAATACAAACCGACGTGGTGATATTAGACTTTTCAAAAACATTTGATACTGTGCCACATCATAAATTGCTGTTCAAGTTGGAAAACTATGGAAGCATTGGGCCACTGCACTTTTCTCTAGAAATGTTCTTGACAGAGCAACACATACTAGTGGTGGTGGATAGAGGATCATCTGAAGCAGTTACTTATGACTCTGGTGTCCCTCAGGGAACCATGCTGGGAACACTCTTTTTTCTTTGTCACATTAACGATCTTCCAGACTGTGAAATCTCAGGTCAGGCTGTTTGCTTTTGTTGTTGTTGTTGTTCTAGGGTTTAACGCCATTTTTCGGCACAAGAAAGGCTATACATGGCAGCAAGTATAACTGGTGGAGGAAGAACCCTGGAACACCCAGGGAAGAACCACCGACCCATGAGAAGCTACTGGCAGGCTTTCCCACATACCCACGCTAGCCGAGCCTTGGACTTGAACCCACACAGACAGAGGTGAGATGGCAGTGATCCGGAACGGTGAGCGCTTTAGACCACTCGGGGCCCCCAGGCTGTTTGCAGATGACTGTCTCCTTTACAGAACAATTCAAAACCAAAGTGACCACCATACCCTCCAGAATGATCTTGCAGCCCTCAAAAAATGGACAACAGATTGGGGTATGACTTTCCATGCCACTAGATGCTATGTCATGAGTATAACCAGTAAATCAACAAAATCATCACACTTGCACCTTAGATAACCACATACTACAAGTCAGTGACAACCCCTATCTTGGACTAATATTGTCACATTATCAAATCGACCAAAAAAGCAAATACAACATTGACATTTCTAAAGCGAAACACTGTCCACAGATATCTAGACAGACTGCCTATCTAGCACTAGTCAGATCTGTTTTAGAATATGGTTGTGTGGTCTGGGATCTGTACTACACTAAGAATGTTGATCGACTTGAGAGAGTCCAATGCCAGGCAGCAAGATTTGTATCTGGTGACAAAAAAATTGAAGCAGGATGCTTCACTAAAATGTAAACTGACCGGGATCTTCCAACACTTCAAGAACAGCATAGTAGAATCTATCTTACATACCTCTATAAAGTAGTATAGTGGTAGTGCCGGCTCTCTCACTCACCAAATATATTTGTATAACATTAAGACGAAAATGCACCGCTCCGCTGGCCTAGTGGTTAGAGCATCCACCTCGGAAACCAGAGGTTGTGGGTTCAAACCCCGGCTGAGTCATACCAAAGACTTACAAAAACGGTACTAACAGCTGCCTTGCTAGACGCTTAGCATTAAGAGTTTAGTGTTAGGACTGGTCGTCCTGGTGTCAGAATAATGTGACTGGGTGGGACATCATGCTACATGTCTGCGGCATGATGCCCCAGTGCTAGACATCACTATAAACTGCCACACTGCAGACATTGTAGTGATATGACTGAAAAATTGTTAAAGCTATGTTAAAAATCCTAGCCACACACACACACACACTGTTGTTTGAAACTTGGCAGTAATAAAATCTCTTGTACTATGTAGAAGCACTTGCTTGACAAATCCGGATATACGCCACAAAGTGTGAATCATAAATGTGTCAGACAAAAATATTCACAAAGTCAGAATTATAAAATTGAACAGATGGATCCAGATGTGTGAGATGAGACATACGTCAACAAGTTTGAATAATAAGATGTGTGTGATGATACATACATCAGCAAATTTAAATCATAAGATGTATGAGATGAGACTTAAAAATGTTTGAATAATAAGATGTGTGAGATGAGACATACATCAGCAAGTTTGAATCATAAGATGTGTGAGATGAGACATACATCAGCAAGTTTGAATCATAAGATGTTGCCAGCAAAGTTGCATTAAACAATTTATGGCCTTTGCCAGGGTTAAGAATGTATCTTTTCACAACTGAAACCATCTGCTATCAAAATAGAAGTCTATAATCATTAACACTTTTTACATTTTTAAACTTGTCAGATGATGATGAAACCGTATTAGTATAAACTTTGGCATGGCAAAGCAGACTTTCAATGATTATCCCTTTTAAATCTCATGAAGCTGTCTATCTGCAGCACAGGAAAATCCATAACATGCCGTTCTACCCCATTTGCCTGAGGCTAAGGACTACGAACCCGACAACATGCTTACCGAACAACGAGAAGCTTTCTACGCTTGATACCAGACCCATGCCTCTGACCCTTTCGACTTTCAGGAAGAAATGTTAAAGTATTGTCTTTCCGACGTAGACATTTTACGGTGTTGCTGAACTGTTCATGGAACACGGAGGAGTGGATCCTTTGAAAGAAGCTTGCACCATTGCCAAAGCGTGTTCCTTAGTGTACCGGCAACGTTTCATGCCTGAAAAAACCTTGGCTGTCATCAGCTCTCAAACGACCAACTATGCCAAACGTCAATACTCGGTCAAAGCCCTATGTTGGTTACATTAATTGTGTGACAAGGAAGACAAATGGATGCAGCATGCCCGCAACGGAGGGGGCAAAAAGACCATCGGAACGCATTTGGTGGATGGCTGGGACTTAGGAAACCCCAAGATCGTGTACGAGTTTAACGGTTGCTTATTTCACGGGTGTCCTGTCTGCTACACCAGGAAGGATAGCCGCTGGCTTCTTGTTTCAGTTTCAAAAAGGCATCCACGTAGTCAGCGAAAATGCCTTTCTGAGTAGGGTCACCCTTGTGGTACTGTTGTGTCTTGGGAAAGTGGCAAATTTCGTACACTTCTAACAGTTGGTATCCCATGTCCAGAGCTTTGAACAATTCCACGCTGACCCAGGTTCCCGTCAAGGCACGTTCTTCCTGGCTGTGATGGCAAGGTTGGTCCTGGTTGCACGTTTCGGCACAAGTACGGCACAAGGGAAACATCAGTTTGCCTTGACAATGGTGAGGTAAGACGGGATGGTATAGGTTCGTGGGAGGCAAAACTTTACACTTGATCAAGCCTTCGTATTGTCGAATGTTTTTCAGGTCGATGTGTTCCGTGAACAATTGCGGGTGCCCTACAGGAAAGCGACAATATTTGCACACGTAGGGATACAGCGAACACACGTCCAAGTATTTGATTTCTTCTCCTTTCTCTTCGTCGGCTTGGTACAGCAAACAGGTGGCATTGGTCCTTCCTCCGTACAAACTATCCCTCGGGTTCAGCGGGTCCATGAACTGGTAACTTTCCACGAGGCGTTTAAACTCGGGATCGGTTTTCAAACGGTGATCGTACTCGTGTTCCCACATTTCCACCACTTGGTATCCTTGCTGTTCTAACTTTAGGCGTCGCTGACAAGTGTCCTGGTACAAGTCTTCCATGGTTCGTTGCAAAAACTGATTTTTAGTGCCACGGTCAGGGTAACAGACGGGACATCCGTGAAATAAGCAACCGTTAAACTCGTACACGATCTTGGGGTTTTCTAAGTCCCAGCCATCTACCGAATACGTTCCGATGGTCTTTTCGCCTCCTCCGTTGCGGGCATGCTGAATCCATTTGTCTTCCTTGTCATTCCAAACGTTTTAGGCACTCAAAGGCATGGCCAAGTAAATCATCGAATCTTTAAACTGCACTTGTCCCACTTGCATGGAAATGATTTTGGCACCGTTCAAAGTCACTTTAGGACGTTCGGTACCATGTTCGGTATAGTATCTCAAAAGAAACTGTCCATCGTATCCTGAGAAATTATGGACCATCACTGTGGCATGGCGATGACAATCTCCGTAACGTTCGATGTCCTCTCGGTTCCACGTTTCATCGATGTGGTCTAAGACCCATCGGGCGAATTCGGCTAACGTGTTCGGTCCTCGAAAGATTTTTTTCACGTCCCCCAGGAATCTTGCTGCAGTGAGGGCAATGACTAAAGATAGGTTCTTGAATGCACTTTTCACACACTCGGTGAGCCACGCGAAAATTAGGAATGTGAATGCCGGTCTCTTGCATGCATTCAAAATCGAAAAAGATGAAATTCCCTTTCTTCTTGTTGTCTTCATTTTCCTCTAGTTGGGGTTGATAATTTTGCATGTAGCATTGATGTTCCAAGTCCACAATTTGGTGACAAATGTGACATTTTTTCTTTCCTCGACAAACGTGTGCCTTGGCACTGTTGGTACATATGCCTTGTCCACACGTAGGGCACTATCTCAGGAATTGACAAGCACATTTCTGCTGTGAACCTTGCGTCTTCAAATGTTGTTGGTAACAGGCAGGGCTGCCAAACGTGCGCAGACAAGCAGGACAATGCACTCGTTCTTGTCCTTTATCCAGACAGGGTTGAGAGGCCAAACATCCTGAGCATTTCGATCCACAATGTTTGTGTTGCTCCCGATTGTTATAGCCATAGTCACATTTCTCACAGCAATAACCGTATCCTAGGAATGCAGTGATACTGGCATTGGCATCGAAATGTTCATCGTGATGATAGAGATGAATTTATTTTTCGTCCTTAAAGTCTTGGCCTCGAAACAACAGAGGTCCGCGCACTTGAGGGTGCACTTTCAAGGTGTATCGTGGAGCTAGGGCATCTTGCAATTTTTGCATCTCAGGAATGCCACAGGGTGTATCTTTGGACAGGCCGGCTTGTTGTAACAGGAGTTTTGCTTCATTTAGTTGTTTGGCTCAGTCGGATTGTTGGATAGTTTTCCAGGTTCTTTTCCATTCTACCGTGTCGTTCTTGTTGACATACGTTTGTCCCACCACAATAGCCCTGACTAAATACATCTGGTCTTGAGGGTTGTTAATTTGGACGAGGCTCTTTTTGGTGCTGCGAAGATCGTTCACCAATAACACCTTTTTGCGTTGTCCCTTGAGGAGGAGAGACGTGGGTCATGGACAGTGTCGCTTTTCCATCGGTGATGTCAAATTGGTCATTAGATTGTTGTACGTGTTGAATCTTGTCCATGACTTTGGAAGCGGTCAATTCTGCAGGGCTGCTAAACTCGATCCAAACAGGGGATTTCAAACCGTCGTGTTCTATGGAAAGTCTCAAGCGATTGTATTCTTTGGGTTGACATTGTCGCTTCAGTGTGGTAAGCAAAGAATCCCACACCTCGGTGATGAACCCTTCTGCTTTCTCCAACGGTACGTCGGACTTGAAATCTTTCAATTTCACCGTGTATTTGTAAGCCGTGGTTCTAAATTTTCTAGAGGGACGCTTTTCCGTCTCTCGCATGTGATAGTTCTTTTCAGGGTTGACTAAGGGTAATGAAGTTTTGTTAGGTAGAGACTCTCTGGGCCTGGATTCTGGTTCACTCATGTCCTCTTCAAAATCACTGGCATGAATTTGTGCCAAGACTTCAGCTATGGTCGAGGCGATAGATCACGTTTGTGCCTCTTACTTTCTTCTTCTTCTTTCTTCTCGAATGAATTGGATCGTTTCATCTTGACTGCAAAAAGAGAAATGACTAAAGTTTTAACACCATGGGTAACTTTATATCCATGACAGACTAGCGTATATATAAAAGGTGTGTGTCTTGTCCTTCCACTATTCATTTCACTCTCAAACTGAGCAGAACAATGGACGAGACTACACAGATCGAACTTTTCATCAGAGCTTTGGGTCAGAAGAGACAAAAGTCAAGATACCTGTTATCATTGTCAAGAAAAAGGACATTGGTCTCCAGATTGCCCTAAGAAACAACAGGAGCAAGAAGAAGAAGAGGGGAGTTATGGAGAGGAAGAAGAGGAAGAAAGCAGACAGGTGAAGAAACAGAAACAGGAGGAGAAAAAAAGAAGAAGGGAAGAAAGTGAGGATGAAGAGGAGGAAAAAGCTGTGAAAGTGAAGACATTTAAAAAAGAGAGAGAGTGAAGACAGGTTAAGAAGAAGCCTATGAACTTTTTAAAGTGCTATTTTGTGTTGTGAATTGGATTGTAAAATTTGTACCAGAATAGACAGTCTATAAAAAGTAAGTGTCTCTTGGTTTTGAGCTTTAGATTAAGAATCAACACTCACGAATTCAACCATTCACGCGTACTATATGGGTAAAAAAAAGGCTTTTTGAGTTTTAATTGATGTTGGCAATTGAAATGCTATCTCTTTTCGAGAGAAATGGGTAGCCCTGTAAGGGGCCTTTGGGTATTTTTTGGTTTAAACAACAAACTTAGGAAGGAATCAACTTTAACTGCCTTAAGCTTTTGCCACAGCCAAGGCATACTTCTGGACATCGTACTGTGGATGATGATTGGGTAGAAATAATTAAGGGTGGTATGGTAGGTGTTGTCACAGGGTCGGGTTGTTTAGCTCGGGAAGGTCTTTGTCTCTTCGGTCGTAATAAAGAAGTCTGATACATTTGTTTCACACTTCTTAACTCCGCTAAAATGTCTAACAGTATCGTAACCGTTTGACTTTCGCCTTCTTGGTTCTTTGCTGCTTGTTCTTGTTGTTTCTTTCTTACCTCTTCTTCTTGCTGTTGTAGGAGAAAATCTCGTTCTGCTTCCTTTTGCTGTTGTATAAATTTCTCCATTTATTCTTTCTATCTCTGTTTAAAATTCTCCACGTGTGGTAAAGAAGGAGAAGGTGGCGAAGGTAATGGTTGAGGAACAAATTCTTGCGAAAGAAAATCCACAAAATCCCAATTCACCTCTTCTGGAAGTAAGTCCGAGTTCACTTGGGTAGTCTCCACGGCCGGTGCACCCCAAGTCGTTGTCTTCTGAGTTTGCGTCATGTT
This sequence comes from Sinohyriopsis cumingii, assembly GCA_028554795.2. Taxonomy (NCBI): domain Eukaryota; kingdom Metazoa; phylum Mollusca; class Bivalvia; order Unionida; family Unionidae; genus Sinohyriopsis; species Sinohyriopsis cumingii. The sequence continues at coordinate 28,294,594 of CM068824.1, forward strand.
TATGCTAACTGTGTCGCATGGATTGACTGCGCACACACGCTAGTGCCTCTATATAGGGAACGTGACGTCATGGACTGCTCTCTTCCGATTGGACAAATGGTCACTGAATTTTGTAACGTGTGTTTGGATTGGTCAACCAACTCAATCCGTTTCGATCCTCCCTTCCCCTATAAATAACCGCAGTTCGCTGCATTCCTTCACCTGTTCTCGTCACCAAGATGTGGACCCACGTGGAATCCTCTACTCTCGTCTCTTCAATGCTATTCCGGTCGGACTTACCGATGTATGTCCGATCCTCGTGGACTATTGTCAAGATGATGGATACATGTGTGTGGAAAAGAAGAATCTACGTAGAAAGAAAAGGCTGTTTAAAAAGGGTTTTGATTTACGGACCAGAAGTGAGACAGAGTTTAAGGAAAAGAAGGAGACCTAAGCGGTGCCCTCTATGTTAACAGTATGGTATGTTAACATAAAAGCAAAGGCCCTTTTCAGGGCTAATCATATGCCTCGAAAAGAAATTAACTTTCATGCCTAATTTCTTTTTGTTAAATGTCTGTTGTCTGTGTTCTATCCATTTCCCATGTTCAATTTCCCTTGTGCTATACAGTCCCACCATGTTAAATTTCCCTTGACGCCAAAAGCCATAAAAAATTTCCCCATGTAAAATTTACATAGACGCCAAAGGGAAAACTCACTATTTTAACATTAAAGTCCCCTTGACGCTGAATCGTCACTATACACTACTGGCATGGGCACACTGGGCAGTTGGCCAGGGTCTCACGCTTCTAGCGGCATCATGCTGCCCATATTGTTAATGAATATTGAAAGATCTTTTGGCAATTTAATTTGCTTTAAAAGTGCAGTGGGAAGCACGTTTCCCAATTTTTAAAAATAGTGACATCTAGCGGAATTCCTGTGGGTGAGTAGGGCCGGTAGGGGGCCCCAGTGTATTTCTTTGCCCAGAGCCTACAATGTTGTTAAGACGGCCCTGAGTGGTGGGTAAGTTCAGCTAGTGCAGCGGGTAGCGGGAGGCGGGTAAGGTCAGCTAGTTATTAAACTATACCAATAAAACAACGCTTGGCGGGGGCGGGACTGACATGATATAGACATAGACATATAAAACATGTACAACGCCTAATCTATAAAATCGACTAAAAAAAAATTAGGCAAAGAGAATAAATACCTTTTCGAGGCATATGGGTGGCCCTGAAAAGAGCCTTTGGCATTTTTGTTAACACCATTCCGTTAACATAGAGGGCATCGCATCGGTCTTCTTCTCTTCCTCAAACTTCTGACTTCTGGACTGCATACGAGGACTCTCTTCAGACTGCCTTGTCTCTCCACATACATTATTCTTTTCCAAACGCTCGTATCGGTGATCTTGATGATTGTCCATGATGATTTCACATAAATGGGTAAGTCCGTGAGGAACAGCATCGACAATACGAGGGTAGATGATTCAACGTTAGTCAACATCTTGTGACGAGAGCAGGTGAATGGATTGTGAAGTGAACCGGGGTTAATTATAGTGGAAGATCGGATTGAAACGGGTTGATTTATTTCACCAATCCCAATACGCGTTACAAAATTCAGTTACAGTGTGGAGTCTGTCTTCCAATCTGAAGAGAGCGAGCTGTGACGTCACATTACCTATATAGATGCGCTAGCGTCTGTGCGCAGTGAATCAATGCGACAGAGTTTCAAACATGACGGAAACTAAGAAGACGATTAATTGGGGTGCACCGCCCGTGGAGACGAGAAGCGATGGCATAGTAGCGGCTACCAAAGTCAACACAGTCCTACTTCCAGAAGAGACCGATTTTAATTGGGATGTAGTAGATTTTCTCTCTTCTTCACAAGAATTTGTTCTGGTACCACTACCTTCACCACCTTCTCCTACCTTACCACATGTCGATGATTTTAAACAGAGACAGAAAGAAGAATTGGAGAAATTTTTACAGCTGCAGAAAGAAGCCGAACAAGGTTTTCTTCAACAGCAACAGCGAGAAGAAGAGGCAAGAAGAAGGAAATGGCAGGAAGAAGAAGCATCAGCAGAGAAGAAACAAGGTCTAGGAGAGAAGGAGAACAGTGAAAGTCAAACGGTGAAGGTAGTTTTAGATATTTTGGTAGAGTTAAGGAGTCTGAAACAAATGTATCAGACTTCTTTATTACGACCCAAGAGAAAAAGAGCTTCCCAAGCCAAACAGCCCAACCCTGTTACTACACCTGAGATATCCACCCTAGTGATTTCTACCAAATCATCATCGACAGGAGCCAGTCCAAAAGTAAGCCTTGGCCGTGACCGTGGCAAAAGCTTAGGGCAGTTAAAGCTGATTACGTCCCGTTCCTGTGTTAATATTTTATTTTATATATATATATATATATATATATATATATATATATATATAAACAAACACTCAACGCTCATTTTCAGGGCCACCCACTTCTCTCGAAAAGAGATAGTATTCATGTTGCCAAAATCAGTTAAAACTCAAAATCCTTTATCTGGCCCCATGATGGACGTGTGTGTATGTGTGTGCATGCGTGCGTGAGTGTAGGTTCTTATTATGATGATAAAAATCAAAACCAATAAACACTTTTCTGTCTGGTATAACTTTTACAATCCAATTCACAACACAACACTTTAAAAAGTTCATAGACTTCTGTGTCTTTGTTCACTCTCTCTGTTTTTGGGAATTTCTTCACTTTCACAGGTTTTCCTCCTCTTCATCCTCACTTTCCCCTCGTCTTCTTTTCTTCTCTTGTTTTTCTCTTTCTGTACATGTCTGGGTTCTTCCTTTGGGGAGGGCACTTCTTCTTTCTGTTCTGAACCCCTCTCTCCCTCTTGCTCCTGTTGTTTCTTAGGGCAGTCTGAAGACCACTGTCCTTTCTCTTGACAATGATAACAGGTATCTTGACTTTTGTCTCTTCTGATACCTGTTTGCTTTTTTGACGGTCTGGATATTTCGTAGCCCAATGCCCTATGTTCTTACAGATATAGCAAGTATCTTGAATTTTATCTCGAAAGAAGGGGGAGTAGTCCGTCGGCTTGTCTGAAGAAAACTTTCGTATGACACCTATCAATCTGTGTTGGATTTTCCATCGTTCTGGTCGGTTTGAACGTGAAATGAATATTGGAAGGGAAGACACCGACCCTTGATATGTATACTGGTCTGACATGGATATAAAGGGACCCATTGCGTTTAAAATGTAGTCATTTTACTTTTTGCAGTCAAGATGAAATGATCGCATCATTTCGTGGAGAAAGGAGAAGAAAGTAAGAGTCAGAAACGTGACATATCCCGTCGCACAGAAGCTGACGTCTTGGCTCAAATTCATGCCAGAGATTTTGAAGATGACATGAGTGAGCCTGAATCCAGACCCAGAGATTCTACACCCAATCAAAGTCCACTACCACCACCACTTGTAAACCCTCAAAAGTACTACCACATTCGAGAGACGAGAAAAACGCTCCTATAGAAAATTTAGAGCTAAGGCTTACACACGCGAAGTTAAAAAATTTAAAGTCCGAAGTACCGTTAGAGAAAGCTGAGGGAGTCGTCACCTAGGTGTGGGATTCTTTGTTAACCACACTAAAACGGCAATGTCAAGCCAAAGAAGACGATCGCTTGAGACTTTCCATTCATCACGACAGTTTGAAGTCTCCTGTTTGGATCGAGTTTAGCAGCCTATCAGAACTGACACCTTCCAAAGTCATCGACAAGATTCAACTCGTGCAACAATCCTACAACAAGTTTCACATCACGATGGAAAAGCGACTCTGTTCATGACCACGTTTCTCTTCCGCAAGGGACTGGACGCAAAAAAGTGTTTTTGCTTGACGAACTTCGCAGCACCAAAAAGAACCTCGTCCGAATTAACAACCCTCAAACCATTTAGATTCGCCACTGGAGGACGATCATCTCTGTGCAGAAAGTACACTTATTGCCTCCGACAAAAAGAGGTATAAAAACGGGTTACCATGCCACGACATTTAGCAGTGGTGATACAACATATTATGTGGAAGGAAATCAATCAGATTATTCAAATGGTGGAGGATTACCAACACTTATTGCGATAGCTGTGTCCAGTGAACTGGGGTCGACGTGTGGTGTGTGTCTTAGTGACTTGCTTTCTGGGATTTCGTTTACCAATCGATTCCTTGTGGGCTCGGTACGATTTGTACTGTACCAAAAATTCATGATGGTATTTCGTTTAAACGAGCACTAGAAACTCGTTAAGCTAAAAGCCTTGCGCTTTTATCTACAAACTTGTCGACCTCTGTTTAAAGAAAAGTTTCTTTGTGAAATTTTAGGCACTCCGGATGCTCACGAAGATGTGTGTATAGTTTGTGACTTACACTCTCACTGGAAAGATGTACGTGACTGGAAAAGTTGGGGTTTCAAGGCTTGGACCAAATAATTGGTTTACATTGCCCGAGATTTGTGTTATGCATTCAAAGAAAAAATTGAACTTAGTCTCCTGTGAAAAAAGTAACTTTTAAACCTGTAATAACTGCAGTGCTAGAAGAACTCGGCACCGGGAAAACCACTCCCTTCAGGACAGGACTGTCGTGGACATTCCCGAAAGGCCATTCCAGGAGGAGACCTGTGTGACTGTACCCAATGCAGAGACTCTAAGAACATTACACACTGTCTCTAGGACTCCTTTGTTACCAAAAACATGTTGTACAGTGACTTGTTTATATTCCTCTTCGATTGTTGTCTTGTGTATTTTATCGCTGTGCTTAGCCATTTGGCTTTTATGTATTTTTGTCTTTCGTGTTTTTTCCATTTTTTAAAAAAAAAATCTTGTCCTGAAAAAAGTATAAAAACTCTTGTCTTGTCTGTCTTCGTGTCATAAGTGACATTCCCTGCACTATAGCTACCTATGCTGTCTCTACTCCCTCTTCCTCCACTTTCAATGTCATCATCGAATAAAAAGATCGTGCCAGTTGGGAGGCCTTGTATCTTCGCCATCCCTTTAATATGTTAATTGCTGGACTCAGTGGTTCAGGCAAAACCGAATTTCTCAAACGTTTGATCGAGCATAAACATAATCTGATCGATCGTTCACATCAACGGATCGTGTAGTGTTACAAAGAGTGGCAATCGGCGTACAGCCTGTTGAGAGAAAGTCAAGGTAATTCCATTTAGTTAGTGGACGGCATTCCTGGTGAAGACGACGGAATCGTGTTTGACCACAATCAAATCCATTTGGTCATCTTCGATGACATGTTAAGAGAAGACGAAGAAGAAATTAAACTGTGGTTTACGCGCAGATGGTATCATCGTAATGCTAGTGTCATTTACATCACTAAAAAATTGTTTCAACAATGTAAAGCCCATCGCAACATCAGTCTCAATGCTCATAACGTGGTCCTGTTTACAAGCCCTAGAGATAAATCGCAAGTGCAAGTCTTAGCAGCCAAACAGGTAGGAAAGCCTTGGCTGACTCATGCGTACGACGATGGCACTCAAACCCGTCAAGCCTATTTACTCGTAGATTTAAAACCCACCCACCCCAATTGTTTCCGATTTCGTACCCATCTGTTACACCACTTGTGCCAAGACGGAAGGCCTGTCGTGTCCACGTCTCCGTCGTCGACTTAACAACAACATAAAAAAACCTACAAAAACCTTGGGCACTGGGTCTGTCTCACACAGCGTCAAGATGACGTCCCTTCAGTCTCATCTTCCCGTCAAATTGATTGGTGCATTAAACGGCATCAGTCGCGAAAAAAATCCACAAATACCTGCTCGTGTCTTAGAATCCAGTCACAAAGAAGTCTTACGATGGTTTACGGTTACAGCACATCAATTATTGCAAGGCATTATTCACATTCCACATCAATCCAAACGCTTTTTTGAGATAAATAAAGTAGCCTTTACGCCACTGGCCGATCCCCGCATCGACACTCGAACCAAAAAGGAATCATTTTGAAACCTGGAGGTAGCGGTTCTCTAGGAGGTGTCATTATTCGCTCCCTCTTAAAATGGGATCACAATGCCCCCAAAGTTCTCCCCAAGAAAAAAGCCACTCCCCCCCCCCCAAAAAAAAAGTGCAGTGGTATCAAGACCAGGTCATAGCAACAGAAAAAGAAAAGCCTGCAGAAAAAGAAAAAGAAAAGCCCACAGAAAAGACCCCAGAAAACAGCTTCTTTCCGCAAGAAGCCATGACCTACAGCAACGGTGACCGCGTCTCCAGTAGCCTCATTTTCTTCCACTTCTCCGGTGCTGGTGATGCCTGCCAAACCCAATTTGACAGCCGTTCTTCCTCATTTAATGAAAGAATGGAAATCTGCGTCTCCAAAAACTTCTCCTTTAGCGGGAGCACCATCCTCCTCTTTAACGGCAGTGGCAGCTGCTCACAAATTACCTGCCCCCAGAATCAAAGTTCAAGAGAGATCGGGCATGTTACAAAGTTTGTTGGATTTGTCCAAGCAAGAACTGTCCCGATTTAGTCCGTTGCGAACCCCTCCACGACGTGTGATGCCTGTCATCAAGTTGATACGACGTAAAGACAATCAGTGGCGACGCATTCCAGTATAAAAAAGACCTGCGGTAAAGGGATGGGGATCGGTGAGTTTTTTGCTCCTGAACCGAAAGGATGTCCCCTAAAAGAAGTGCACACAACTCTCTGGCTAAAAAGGAAAGAAAAGAAAAGGACTGCCTCCTCGTTTAGCCAAACATTGGGACATGTTTTCTGCCCTGTCCATTGTAGTAATGGAAACAAAACCAAAATACAGTGGCCGAGTGGTCTAAAGGGCTCACCGTTACGGATCACTGCTATCTCATCTCCGCGTGGGTTCGAGTCTCGGGCTGGGCCAATGTGAGTATGTGGGGAAAGCTTGCCGGTAGCTTCTCATGGGTCGGTGGTTCTTTCCGGGGTTTTCCCGGGTTCTTCCTCCACCATTTATACTGGCCACCATGTATAATACTATCTTGTGCTAAAAAATGTCGTTAACAACAACAACAACAACAACAAACTCCACAACGAAACGAAACTTTGTTAAGGAATTTCCAACATCACAATGAACACAAAACAAAACCAGAGAAAATATGTTTGGCAGACGGAATATTTTCGCTGCCAAATAAAGAAAATAGAATCGAGATATGCCTGAGCGGCGAAAGAGCGGCATAAATGAAAAAGCAAGAAGAAATAGATGAATTGACTTTAAAATATTTTTTTTATTTATATGTACAGCCAAGAAATTATAAAAATTGTAAAGGAAACTTCTTTCATGTAGAGAATTTTGACTTGTTCAAAAGTGGCAAATATTCCGTTTTTGTTATATATATATATATATATATATATATATATATATATATATATATATATATATATATATATATATACACACACACACACACACACATCAATGAAACAATATAGATTAACTTTCAATATTGATGGTGTATCTGAATAACAAGACACCTCACACCGACTATAGACGGTTATAGTACGTGTACATGTACATGTACAGGAAAACGAACGCAATGATGATACGGCTTACAATAAAAAAATTTGTTCTGTTTACTTATTTCGATAAGGATAGTTATACATCATTCTTTTGCCGCATTGTGTAAAGAAAAAAAAAATCTAAATTATGCCGCATATTTGCAGAATCAAATTCTTTTATTAAAAGCGAGGCATTTATTCGCACACGTCATGTGACTAGGTCAAAAATCACATGATCGAATGAAGAAAGCTGGGAGTAACAACATTAAAGTTTAAAATGGAATCAAACACGAGCAAGTTCCTAGCCTGTATGGTAATGATGCCTTATATACATTACTGCTATCGAATAGTCATGCAATGTCAGGAAACATCCACAGTATATGCACAGAGGCGTGGATAGGAGGTTATTTAATGGAGACGTACGAATACATACAATCAGGACCGTCGAAAAGGAATGGCTATTGCTGCAGGGGGGGGGGGGGTCCCAAAAGTTTGCGGTATTGTTTCCCCCGAGTAGGTGGCGCCGAAGGCGACGCACGCACAGGGCGCCGATTTGCCTGGCGCAAAACACAGGGGCTCGTATCGTTGCTTGCAATTGACCTGTCATACATGTACTATATAATAACTAATTATATATATGTCTACTAGACTAGTATCGTTGCTTACAGTGATTAGGATAATACGACATTCATTGTAATTAGTATCATCTTTACTTCCAATCTTATACGTACACTTTTCATTGTGCAAGACAGTTAAGATTACAATCTGACTATTTACAATGGTCCTACTAAAATACCGCAAAGACGAGCCGAGACGCACGAAGACGGTACAGAGGCGTTTTGAACTAACAAGTTGTGGGGAAAAAACCCGTTGGTTCCAATTTATTAAGAATAACTGTAAGAATTAAAAATGTTTAATGTCTGTTGTTATTTTTGGAGAGGTATTTTATTTTTGTTTATGGTTAATATTGAAAAATGACTTTTGGCAAACAAAAATGGATTCTTATGATTTTTTTAAAAATATTTTATTTAATACTAATGCATAAAAATGAAAAGAGAAGTACTCAAAGACATTTTAAAATATTTTCTTTATGGGATATTTCCCATTATTAATACATGTTCTATCTATAGAAATATTAGTCCTACAGTGTAAGACATTGACCCTGATATTTATGTATGTAAGTTGCCCCCAAAAACAAATATCAGAGTTGATGTATTACGTTGTAGGACTATACAAATATAAGACATGCATCTAATCTATGAGTTGATAGTTGTTGAATTTTTACATGGCAAAGGCACACAAAGATGGCAGTGACATGCAAAACAAGGCAAAGATGTTGAATTATTTTCTTCAGTTTGTTAAGCATTTGCTAAATATTTGTATGGAGCAGCACAGGTGTCTACCTTAGTTTTTGGATGTGGATCCTATTTTGTTTTTGTTTATTGCATACTTGTGAGTTTCTCAAACTAAAATTGTCAAAAACAAAAGTATTTAATTGTTGTTTTGCTACAAAGTTTTTCATTTCATTATAATGCATTCGGTTTCTTGAATATCATTGAAAATTTGCATCATTTATAAGGAATTTAAAAATTACCTGTTTTAACATTTGTACAATTTTTGACTTGTTTTGATATTTATACTGTTGATTTCCCAATACATATTATTTAAAGATTAATAAAATGACATACTATTTAAGGTGTGTAAGTATACTATAAAGAGATCAATAAATTAATGCAAAATTATGGAAAACTGATACAAAACTCAAGACAGATATTAAAGGTCAACAAATGACATAGTACAGACACCAAAAATCTAATTCATTTGTTAATAAGTATACAAATAAAGTCCAACAGTAAGTTCATAGTTTTATTGTTGTTTGTATTCCCTGTACAAGTTTATTGTTGAGCTAAATTAGGAAACAGATATATCATATTTGTACCCAATATTTCCATGTTTCATTTATTTTTTCTATTTGTTTGAGGGATTTTTAACCAATTCTTTTGCTTCATTTTTAACAGTTTCTTTGATATTATTTTGTTTTAATATTTATATTAAGAAAATAAAATAATAAAATGTAAAATATATTAAACCTGTTATCTTTTCTAATTTTCTTCACAAATGTGCACCATCCCAAATTGAGCAAATTTTTCTTTAGCTGATCTCATGCCCTTGCAATTGGTTCGCTGGTTAATCTTTCTCAAAATGGATTGAGGCTTTGGTACAGTGAAGGCCCCGTATGAGGGCATTACAGTTGGTGGTTACTTTTCTCTATGCCTTAAAAATTAAAAAAAATAGGTCCTTCCTAATTTTGTAGGTGAATATTATTCAGTCATTTCCTTTGATGACATTTCTGTCTTGTTCCTTCATGCAACACTTACTATAATTAAATATTTCATCAAAGAACCTTTTCCCTGCATTGATTTGAAATTTTAAATGTTTCTACTTGCTACAAGCTATACTAATATGCTATGTAAAATGACCACAGAGTTCTCATGATGTCAGGTGTCTTTAATGGGTTTTACAAGCATTGCATCATGTGTTGAGGGTTTGTGAGGTACAATAGTTTTCCTGTTTTTATTGCAAGAAGATAAGGGCTAATGAATTTAAGAATAATGGAGATCCCAGAACACACCATATGCAAAACTCAACAAATTATCATCTAGGTAGGAATAATATGAATAAATTACAAAAGAATGACTTTTCTTATTTCCAAGAATGAAAATTATTATTTTTCTGCAAAGTTTGATGCCAGAGATGTTTTTTCCATATTGTGTACAGTTAGCCAGTTCCGTCAACAAATTGTGTACAGTTAGCCAGTTCCGTCAACAAATATTATTTGTATACAGCAAATGAAAGGCAGAGATTGTCATGTCATGACGTTGTCGGTACATCCATATGCTACCAGTTTTGTTTCCGCACAATAGCATGTGTTCTCCACCATCCACAGTTACCAAACTTTGTGGATGGCTTGCACTTGGGGTAAGGTAACGCCTATCTATTTCAGGATTAAAAAGGTAAAAGGTTGGGGTCACTATGACTGAAAGAAGAAAATGGTTTCTGCACATTAACATTAGTTATTTAGCATGGACCTAAACCAAATTTTGTGGATGGCTTGCACTTGGGGTAAGGAAAGGTCTATTGATTTTGTGCAGTGAAGGTTAAAGGTCAAGGAAATAAATAAATAGTTTCTGCACAAAAATTGCAGTTGTTGACCACATACCTTCAACAGTGTTTGTGGATAACTTGCACATTGGGCAGAAACAAAGCCAGTTGATGTTTGGGGTAAACAAAATCAAAAGTCAAGGTCACATTGACTCAAAGAAGAAAAATGGTTTTGCATAATAACACTTGTTTTAGACTGCTTCTTGAATGACCAAAGTTTGTGGAGTGATTGCACTTAAGATATGGAAGAGGCATGTTGATTTTGTGGTAAAACAGAAATCAAAGGTCAAGTTCATTGTGGATCAAAAAAATGTTTTTTTTTTGTAGAATAGCTTTGCTTTTAGAGTAAGTGCCCTTACCAAACATTCTGGATTAGCTTACACTTAGGGTAATTAGAAGAACCTAAAGATTCTGGGATCAGGAAAAATTTCAAGTATAGATTCTGAAATATTGTGTGTTATATATAGCTTTGTATTATTACAAAACCTGTAGAAGGAAGATCATTTTTGATATTCATATAATTTTAATAACCATATCTATCATGACGGCCATTTAAAACAAAACAGAAACATTGACTTATGTCAATTAAGCTCTCTCCAATTACCCACCCATAGGTTTTTGCTTCACTTAGCCATCTCATAACTTCTCAGATTGTTCCTGGACCAAGCATAGATGGCACCATGGTATCTCAAGAAGGAGATTGGTACATTTAGTAAAATATGTTTATGCAGTTTTTCATGGAGTGATTCGTATAAACTCACTTCATATTTTTCAGGAAACTTTTAAATGTAGATCTAAATCAGGGGTCTCAAACACGAGGCACATGGACCACATGCAGCCTGCCAAGCCATATCTTGTGGTCTGCAAAATGATTGGCGTCATAAGGTGCCATGAGAGATAACTAAGGTGGTGCAGCCCTTGGTCCAGCGAAAATGCCCTCATGCGGCCCTCGGGTTTGTTTGAGTTTGAGACCCCCAATCTAAATAATATGATTTGCCCCACTTGGATCAGCTCTCTCTTTCTCATGTAAAAGTTTTCTGTGTCTGAAAGCTAGTTCAGACAGTATTTGAAGGATTATATATTTTTAAGTTTATCTTTTATTTTATTTACTGTTATCTGTTATCTTCCAAGACTACAAGTCATCATTTATTTGGTAGACTGTTCTTTTTTCAATTTTTATACTTACATTTTTGTACTTGACTTTTGTTAGACATTTTATAGTCAGGAATATGCTGATGTCTTATTAACTCTATACAAACATACATATAAATACAATACATACTTGCTTATGAGTCCAAATGCAAACTGCATAGATCCAGATCTGCTGGTGCATAATATGCTCGCAGATCCAGATCTGTGCAGTTTCATAGGAATAATCATGCTACGGCAGATCAGGATCTTTGTTTTTTGCAGATTGACTTGGCTTATAAGTGAGTATATATGGTAGAGTTAAAATACATGTATATTGGGAGGTAGCTTGAAGGTCTCAAGGAAAGTTACTTATCTGAAATACATTGAGTTACCCCTCATTAAATAAAGACATTATCCCACTGTTTTCAAAGAAATATAGCAATACTGTGGTACAGTCCATAATACTGTATGTACTCACTTATAAGTCCAGTCCAGCTGCATACAACATAGACCCTGATCTACAGTTGCATAATCAGCAGATCAGGTGTTTTTACTACAGATTACTACTAACACACTGCATAGACCCATATATGCCAGTGCATTATGCACCAGAATACCTTTGTTTATGCAGTTTTCAGTTGGACTTGTGAGTATATATATGGTCACTAAATTCCTCATTCACCACTAAAGCTACATGCAAAAAACTTGGATCAGCAGTTGCCCTTGGGGTATAGCTTGTGAAGAATGTTTTAAAATATTGATTTCTACCATAATGGTGGAGTTAGAGGAGTAGGGGTGATTTACACAAATTTCAAATAACTCCTGAATCATCTGATTATTGGCATGTGATCAGGAACCATATTATCAACACATATCAGACAGAGACCTTTAGATGATGCTTTGAGATCAATTTGTAACTCTACAAACTTAGGCCCTGTGTCATAACAGAAACTATTCATACCCACCCACCCCCAAACAAACACACACACACAGAGTAACCACGTATGCACTTACTGGGCATGAAAATCAAAATACTGAACTTGGTTCTAGGATCCATCTGTACTTATTACTTTCATTGCTTGGAAACTATGGAAATCTGTTCTCTGTAACCATGTACATAATCAATGGACATGAAAAGACAAATGTGCATAATCAATGGACATGAAAAGACCAATGTACATAATCAGTGGACATGGAAAGACAAATGTACATAATCAGGGGACAATGAAAAGACAAATATGCATAATCAATGGACATGAAAAGACCAATGTACATAATCAATGGACATGGAAAGACAAATGTATATAATCAGTGGACATGAAAAGACAAATGTACATAATCAATGGACATGGAAAGACCAATGTACATAATCAATGGACATGGAAAGACCAATGTACATAATCAATGGACATGAAAAGCCCAATGTACATAATCAATGGACATGGAAAGACCAATGTACATAATCAGTGGACATGAAAAGACCAATGTACATAATCAATGAACATGAAAAGACAAATGTACATAATCAATGGACATGGAAAGACAAATGTACATAATCAATGGACCTGGAAAGACCAATGTACATAATCAATGGACATGGAAAGACCAATGTACATAATCAATGGACATGGAAAGACAAATGTACATAATCAATGGACATGAAAAGACCAATTTACATAATCAATGGACATGAAAAGACAGATGTACATAATCAATGGACATGAAAAGACAAATGTACATAATCAATGGACATGGAAAGACAAATGTACATAATCAATGGACATGAAAAGACAAATGTACATAATCAATGGACATGAAAAGCCCAATGTACATAATCAATGGACATGAAAAGACCAATGTACATAATCAGTGGACATGAAAAGACAAATGTACATAATCAATGGACATGAAAAGACCAATGTACATAATCAATGGACATGGAAAGACAAATGTATATAATCAATGGACATGGAAAGACAAATGTACATAATCAATGGACATGAAAAGCCCAATGTACATAATCAATGGACATGGAAAGACCAATGTACATAATCAGTGGACATGAAAAGACAAATGTACATAATCAGTGGACATGGAAAGACCAATGTACATAATCAGTGGACATGAAAAGACAAATGTACATAATCAATGGACATGGAAAGACCAATGTACATAATAAATGGACATGAAAAGACAAATGTACATAATCAATGGACATGAAAAGACCAATGTACATAATCAATGAACATGAAAAGACAAATGTACATAATCAATGGACATGGAAAGACAAATGTACATAATCAATGGACATGGAAAGACCAATGTACATAATCAATGGACATGGAAAGACCAATGTACATAATCAATGGACATGAAAAGCCCAATGTACATAATCAATGGACATGAAAATCTCAATGGACATGGAAAGACAAATGTACATAATCAATCAATGGACATGGAAAGACAAATGTACATTATCAATGGACATGAAAAGACAAATGTACATAATCAATGGACATGAAAAGACCAATGTACATAATCAGTGGACATGAAAAGACAAATGTACATAATCAATTGACATGGAAAGACAAATGTACATAATCAATGGACATGGAAAGACAAATGTACATAATCAATCAATGGACATGAAAAGACAAATGTACATAATCAATGGACATGAAAAGACCAATGTACATAATCAATGGACATGAAAAGACAAATGTACATAATCAGTGGACATGAAAAGACAAATGTACATAATCAATGGACATGAAAAGACAAATGTACATAATCAATCAATGGACATGGAAAGACAAATGTACATTATCAATGGACATGAAAAGACAAATGTACATAATCAATGGACATGAAAAGACAAATGTACATAATCAATGGACATGAAAAGACAAATGTACATAATCAATGGACATGAAAAGACAAATGTACATAATCAGTGGACATGAAAAGACAAATGTACATAATCAATGGACATGAAAAGACCAATGTACATAATCAATGGACATGAAAAGATCAATGGACATTGAAAGACAAATGTACATAATCAATCAGTGGACATGGAAAGACTAATGTACATTAACAAATGGATGTGAAAAGACAAGTGGACATGAAAAAAACAAGGTACATAATCAGTGGGCATGAAAAGACAAATGTACATAATCAGTGGGCATGAAAAGTGATGTGATGTGATATGATTTGGATTTTTAACGTAGCTTTAACAATTTTCTAGTCATATCGCTACGATGTCTGCAATGTGGCAGTTTATAGTGATGTCTAGCACTGGGGCATCATGCCGCAGACATGTAGCATGATGTCCCACCCAGTCACATTATCCTGACACCGGGCCAACCATGGTAAGACTAATGTACATAATCAATGGACATGAAAAGACCAATGTACATAATCAATGGACATGGAAAGACCAATGTACATAATCAATGGACATGAAAAGACCAATGTACATAATCAATGGACATGGAAAGACCAATGTACATAATCAATGTACATGGAAAGAGCAATGTACATAATCAGTGGACATGAAAAGACAAATGTACATAATCAGTGGACATGGAAAGACCAATGTACATAATCAATGGACATGGAAAGACAAATGTACATAATCAATGGACATGGAAAGACAAATGTACATAATCAGGGGACAATGAAAAGACAAATGTGCATAATCAATGGACATGAAAAGACCAATGTACATAATCAATGGACATGGAAAGACAAATGTATATAATCAGTGGACATGAAAAGACAAATGTACATAATCAATGGACATGGAAAGACCAATGTACATAATCAATGGACATGGAAAGACCAATGTACATAATCAATGGACATGAAAAGCCCAATGTATATAATCAATGGACATGGAAAGACCAATGTACATAATCAGTGGACATGAAAAGACAAATGTACATAATCAGTGGACATGGAAAGACCAATGTACATAATCAATGGACACGAAAAGACAAATGTACATAATCAATGGACATGAAAAGACCAATGTATATAATCAATGAACATGAAAAGACAAATGTACATAATCAATGGACATGAAAAGACAAATGTACATAATCAATGGACATGGAAAGACAAATGTACATAATCAATGGACATGGAAAGACCAATGTACATAATCAATGGACATGGAAAGACAAATGTACATAATCAATGGACATGAAAAGCCCAATGTACATAATCAATGGACATGAAAAGACAAATGTACATAATCAGTGGACATGGAAAGACCAATGTACATAATCGGTGGACATGAAAAGACAAATGTACATAATCAGTGGACATGGAAAGACCAATGTACATAATCAATGGACATGAAAAGACAAATGTACATAATCAATGGACATGAAAAGACCGATGTACATAATCAATGAACATGAAAAGACAAATGTACATAATCAATGGACATGGAAAGACAAATGTACATAATCAATGGACATGGAAAGACCAATGTACATAATCAATGGACATGGAAAGACCAATGTACATAATCAATGGACATGAAAAGCCCAATGTACATAATCAATGGACATGAAAATCTCAATGGACATGGAAAGACAAATGTACATAATCAATCAATGGACATGAAAAGACAAATGTACATTATCAATGGACATGAAAAGACAAATGTACATAATCAATGGACATGAAAAGACCAATGTACATAATCAGTGGACATGAAAAGACAAATGTACATAATCAATTGACATGAAAAGACAAATGTACATAATCAATGGACATGGAAAGACAAATGTACATAATCAATTGACATGGAAAGACAAATGTACATAATCAATGGAAATGGAAAGACAAATGTACATAATCAATGGACATGGAAAGACAAATGTACATAATCAATGGACATGGAAAGACAAATGTACATAATCAATCAATGGACATGAAAAGACAAATGTACATAATCAATGGACATGAAAAGACCAATGTACATAATCAATGGACATGAAAAGACAAATGTACATAATCAGTGGACATGAAAAGACAAATGTACATAATCAATGGACATGGAAAGACAAATGTACATAATCAATCAATGGACATGGAAAGTCAAATGTACATTATCAATGGACATGAAAAGACAAATGTACATAATCAATGGATATGAAAAGACAAATGTACATAATCAATGGACATGAAAAGACAAATGTACATAATCAATGGACATGAAAAGACAAATGTACATAATCAGTGGACATGAAAAGACAAATGTACATAATCAATGGACATGAAAAGATCAATGGACATTGAAAGACAAATGTACATAATCAATCAGTGGACATGGAAAGACTAATGTACATTATCAATGGATGTGAAAAGACCAATGTACATAATCAATGGACATGAAAAGACAAATGTACATAATCAGTGGACATGAAAAGACAAATGTACATAATCAATGGACATGGAAAGACAAATGTACATAATCAATGGACATGAAAAGCCCAATGTACATAATCAATGGACATGAAAAGACAAATGTACATAATCAGTGGACATGGAAAGACCAATGTACATGATCAGTGGACATGAAAAGACAAATGTACATAATCAGTGGACATGGAAAGACCAATGTACATAATCAATGGACATGAAAAGACAAATGTACATAATCAATGGACATGAAAAGACCAATGTACATAATCAATGAACATGAAAAGACAAATGTACATAATCAATGGACATGGAAAGACAAATGTACATAATCAATGGACATGGAAAGACCAATGTACATAATCAATGGACATGGAAAGACCAATGTACATAATCAATGGACATGAAAAGCCCAATGTACATAATCAATGGACATGAAAATCTCAATGGACATGGAAAGACAAATGTACATAATCAATCAATGGACATGGAAAGACAAATGTACATTATCAATGGACATGAAAAGACAAATGTACATAATCAATGGACATGAAAAGAGAAATGTACATAATCAATGGACATGGAAAGACAAATGTACATAATCAATGGACATGAAAAGCCCAATGTACATAATCAATGGACATGAAAAGACAAATGTACATCATCAGTGGACATGGAAAGACCAATGTACATGATCAGTGGACATGAAAAGACAAATGTACATAATCAGTGGACATGGAAAGACCAATGTACATAATCAATGGACATGAAAAGACAAATGTACATAATCAATGGACATGAAAAGACCAATGTACATAATCAATGAACATGAAAAGACAAATGTACATAATCAATGGACATGGAAAGACAAATGTACATAATCAATGGACATGGAAAGACCAATGTACATAATCAATGGACATGGAAAGACCAATGTACATAATCAATGGACATGAAAAGCCCAATGTACATAATCAATGGACATGAAAATCTCAATGGACATGGAAAGACAAATGTACATAATCAATCAATGGACATGGAAAGACAAATGTACATTATCAATGGACATGAAAAGACAAATGTACATAATCAATGGACATGAAAAGACCAATGTACATAATCAGTGGACATGAAAAGACAAATGTACATAATCAATTGACATGAAAAGACAAATGTACATAATCAATGGACATGGAAAGACAAATGTACATAATCAATTGACATGGAAAGACAAATGTACATAATCAATGGACATGGAAAGACAAATGTACATAATCAATGGACATGGAAAGACAAATGTACATAATCAATCAATGGACATGAAAAGACAAATGTACATAATCAATGGACATGAAAAGACCAATGTACATAATCAATGGACATGAAAAGACAAATGTACATAATCAGTGGACATGAAAAGACAAATGTACATAATCAATGGACATGGAAAGACAAATGTACATAATCAATCAATGGACATGGAAAGTCAAATGTACATTATCAATGGACATGAAAAGACAAATGTACATAATCAATGGATATGAAAAGACAAATGTACATAATCAATGGACATGAAAAGACAAATGTACATAATCAATGAACATGAAAAGACAAATGTACATAATCAGTGGACATGAAAAGACAAATGTACATAATCAATGGACATGAAAAGATCAATGGACATTGAAAGACAAATGTACATAATCAATCAGTGGACATGGAAAGACTAATGTACATTATCAATGGATGTGAAAAGACAAGTGGACATGAAAAAAACAATGTACATAATCAGTGGACATGAAAAGACAAATGTACATAATCAGTGGGCATGAAAAGTGATGTGATGTGATATGATTTGGATTTTTAACGTAGCTTTAACAATTTTCTAGTCATATCGCTACGATGTCTGCAGTGTGGCAGTTTATAGTGATGTCTAGCACTGGGGCATCATGCCGCAGACATGTAGCATGATGTCCCACCCAGTCACATTATCCTGACACCGGGCCAACCATGGTAAGACTAATGTACATAATCAATGGACATGAAAAGACCAATGTACATACTCAATGGACATGAAATGACCAATGTACATAATCAATGGACATGGAAAGACAAATGTACATAATCAATCAATGGATATGGAAAGACCAATGTACATAATCACTGGACATGAAAAGTCAAATGTACATAATCAGTGGACATGAAAAGACAAATGTACATAATCAATCAGTGGACATGGAAAGACAAATGTACATAATCAATGGACGTGAAAAGACAAATGTACATACCAAAGTGACCTTCACTCTAGGCAGTCCTTAAGTTACTGTATATACTTGCTTTTAAGATGAGTACAACTGCAAACTGTATAGACCCAGATCTGCCATCACATAATGCACCAGCAGATCTTGGTTTGAGCATTTTGTTAGGAGCAATCAGTAGAACAAACAGCATGGACCCTAATCTGCAGGCTCATTATGATACAGCAGATCAGGATCTTTGTTGTTTGCAGTTTGAGTTGACTTATAATTGAGTATGTATAGTACTCAAAAGACTCAAGCTTTAGGGTGGAAGTCAAGAACAAGGATACATATTTAGCAACCATAGAATTCCATTTATCATCATCATCATCATTAACATTATTATTGTTATTATTATTATTATTATTATTATTATTATTATTATTATTATTGTTCATAATATAATTAATTATTTATTATTTGCAGTACTGGCTTCTACTGGCAAAACTTGTGCTTGCAAGACAAGGTAAGCTCATAGTTTAGTATCTTTGAGCCATAATATGACAAACTACAATATCTTGATCAAACTAGTTGACCTTGGATTCCATATCAAAATATCCAAGAGCACACAAGAAAAATGAATTTTATTCTGGTGTTTTGAACTTATTACGTTGTTAAACATTTTAAATGATAAATTATCTATAACTACATGCATGGATGTTAACAAAATCACATGTGGGGTAAGCTGTTTTTATTTGAACATAGACAAAAATGTATCCTTTGGCCTCCATGTTATCCTGTATAAAAATGTATCCTTTGGCCTCCATGTTATCTTGTATAAAAATGTATCCTTTGGCCTCCATGTTATCCTGTATAAAAATGTATCCTTTGGCCCTAATGTTATCCTGTATAAAATAGGACAATGCTTTAAATGTTTCAACATTTTATTCCTCAGACATTTTTTCGAATTGATTGCAGCACTAACTTGTGAAATGAAGAATCAAACAAGAAATTTCATATATGGATTTTTAAGAAAAAAAACCATACAAAATAAGGATTTTGAACATAGTATTTAGAGAAATTTATACATATACATATTTTATTTGTTATTTTTCAAATTTTATCTTTTATTTTTTCAAAATGTGTCTTATGATACATTATAATACTTTCCAGTCAGTATGCCACTGAATAAAGAACGCTATTACATAGCAATTTATTCTTGCATGCTTTATCTGACATTCAGTACAGCTGTTCACTTCCTGGTTGTATATCACACACTCACATTCAAACTGCTTAGGTGTATTCTTTTATGTCCATACATGTATATCTTTTAGACATAATGAATCAACCTTTTTAAAATACCAGTTTGTTTTGATTTCATTCATACAGTAAAATACCAGTTTGTTTTGATTTCATTCATACAGTAAAGCTAAAAATATTTGACAACAGAGAATTTAATAAATACAAAACCATATTCATGCTTTGTTTTGATTTGGGGGAAAGAATTTGTTTGATATAGCTTATATTCCTACAGTTCAGAACAAATTATGTATGCAGTTTTGTGTATTGATTAACCAGAGTATAAAATCCATAACTTGTGAGGTCAGATGGTCAAGATGTGTATAACTGTCATACATTTCTCCTATATAGCTTTTACAACTTTTTTATTTTGAACAATCATAAATTAAATATGTAAGAATTGTTTTTGTATTAAATAATTTTGTCCAGATGATGAAGATTCATTTGAAGGTTAAACTGTGCTTTCATTTTTGTATTGGCATTTTAAGGTTAAACTGTGCCTTCATTGTTGTATGGGCATTTGAAGGTTAAACCGTGCCTTCATTGTTGTATTGGCATTTGAAGGTTAAACTGTGCCTTCATTGTTGTATTGGCATTTGAAGGTTAAACTATGCTTCATTGTTGTATTGGCATTTGAAGGTTAAACCGTGCCTTCATTGTTGTATTGGCATTTGAAGGTTAACCTGTGCCTTCATTGTTGTATTGGCATTTGAAGGTTAAGCTGTGTCTTCATTGTTGTATTGGCATTTGAAGGTTAAACTGTGCCTTCATTGTTGTATTGGCATTTGAAGGTTATACTGTGCTTTCATTGTTGTATTGGCATTTGAAGGTTAAACTATGCCTTCGTTGTTGTATTGGTATTTGAAGGTTAATCTGTGCCTTCATTGTTGTATTGGCATTTGAAGATTAAACCGTGCCTTCATTGTTGTATTGACATTTGAAGGTTAACCTGTGCCTTCGTTGTTGTATTGGCATTTGAAGGTTAAGCTGTGTCTTCATTGTTGTATTGGCATTTGAAGGTTAAACCATGCCTTCATTGTTGTATTGGCATTTGAAGGTTAAACTTGCCTTCATTGTTGTATTGGCATTTGAAGGTTAAGCTGTGCCTTCATTGTTGTATTGGCATTTGAAGGTTAAACTGTGTTTTCGTTGTTGTATTGGCATTTAAAGGTTAAAATATGCCTTCGTTGTTGTATTGGCATTGCATCATGTAGCTGGAATTTTTAACAGTATAGAAATTTAACAATTTAGCAGTCACAAATGAGATGAAAAGTATCTTGTTAAATCTTACCATGTATGTATGTATATATATATTCTAATTTCCCTTATCAAATTTCCCATATAAATGTCATGTAATTAGCAGTCACCTATCTTATATAGTCAGTGACCATGTGTTTCACTCTTCCTTTTGCGGTCATACCTAATTATACCAGCTGGCCTAATAAAAAGCCACTCCTGTGTTTCTCGATCATATGTAAAGTTTGGTTGTGAATTAAAGGAACTGCTAAAAAATTATCAAAACGTTTACATATGTTGACAATGATATGAGAATCAGTGATGATGTTGTAATGTACACAAGGGATTAGAATGAGGGTGCAATAATCTTATATGCAACTGTTTTTATACAAAACTGACAAATTTTTCTAATGCAGAAATACCTGCAGTACAGTATTCATTTTGTTTTTGTCTCACCTATTTGGGCAGATGGGAAGAGGAATTTCTGGCAGTATTTGCAGTGTTAGGCTCAACAGTATTAAGATTCATTATGAAACTATTGCATTCAATTTTTTAAAAGTCATATGATATACTTTAGGGTGAATTATAATTGTTAAACTTAACCCTATATTTAATTTATGTTGCATTTCCTGCAGATTTTCCACTTGTCCATCTAAGACCAAAGATATCATTACATGACCAAAGGCAGGCAGCCCAGGATCTGATTAATCGGGTGCTGGGAGATCGGGGCAAAGCATTCCAAGTTGTTCTGAGGCCACCCCCAGGCCCTACTAACTTAGACATTTTCAATGTAAGTAGAACAGAGGATGAAAATTGCAATTACACAGGCACCATTGTATAAAGCTTTTTAGCAGGAGTCATCAAGTTTACTCAGAATAAAATGGAATTGAAATGCCCACATGATTGTTGGTATCTCATTGGCATGCCCACGTGCATTTTTTGAAGTTTCATTGAAATGATGACATGCATTGTTGGGGTCTTGTTGAAACGATGACATGATTGTGGGGGTCTCATTGAAATGCCCATATACACTGTTGGGGTCTCATTGAAATGCCCACATGCATTGTTGGGGTTTCATTGAAATGCCCACATGATTGTGGGGGGCCTTATTGAAATGCCCACATGCATTGTTAGGGTCTCATTGACTTGCCCTCATGATTGTGGGGGTTTCATTGAAATGCCCACATGATTGTTGGGGTTTCATTGAAATGCCCACATGCATTGTTGTGGTCTCATTGAAATGCCTACATGCATTGTTGTGGTCTTATTGAAATGTCCACATGCATTGTCGTGGTCTCATTGACTTGCCCTCATGATTGTGGTGGTATCAGTGAAATGCCCACATGATTGTGGGGGTTTCATTGAAATGCCCACATGATTGTAAGGGTTTCATTGAAATGCCCACATGCATTGTTGTGGTCTCATTGAAATGCCTACATGCATTGTTGTGGTCTTATTGAAATACCCACATGCATTGTTGTGGTCTCATTGACTTGCCCTAATGATTGTGGGGGTATCATTGAAATGCCCACATGATTGTGGAGGTTTCATTGAAATGCCCACATGCATTGTTGTGGTCTCATTGAAATGCCCACATGATTGTGGGGGTTTCATTGAAATGCCGACATAATTGTTGGCATCTCATTGAAATGGCTCAGTAACAGAAGTAGGTCATTTAGTGCTGAGGCAGTTGGAGTATATTGCCCTACCTACGAACATACCATTGTAGGATACTTAGGCTGATCTGATGGTAAAATTAGAACCTGCACCCTTTTGTTCATGAGTCTAGCGTGATAACGACTGAGCCACCATGCCTCATCCAAGTTTTTGTGTTGTGTGTATCTGTGTTATGTGTGTTAATTTTTATTATTATAGATTTGTATGATTCATTTAGTAAGCAACATTATATAGCAAATTTTGTTTATTATTGTGAGTTTGTACTTTAAGATAAGCTAATTATTTTGGGTAAATGTTTTTATTGCCTTTTGACCTTGGAATGTGTAGATGTGATATTGTTGATGAATTTGATTTCAGGTCATTGGTTTTCCCCAAGGAAATTCTGGGTCACCTAATTTCTGATTGGTTATCCGCTAAAGGACATAGCCTTGTTGACAAGTTTGAATGATCTGGAATTGAATATTTTACCATCATCTTGGTTCTGAAATTGTGTCTTGTTTTTTTATATATAATTGAGTTTTACCCAAGAATTAATTATTCCTATCTTAAATATCAGCCTTAGTAGGATCAACATTATTTATGTTTAGTTGAGATGGTTTAATTATTTATTTCAATTATTCGTTATAAATAGAAGGTACTCATAAACTTTAGGACTAAGTAACTGTTCAGGAATTACCATGAATTCATTTAAAGACATTTGGGATTATATCACAGTGATACATCAAGACTGTTAGCTCATCAGCACAATAGATTGGACTTCATTTGGAACACAACTGGAATTCATTTTTGAGTACTTGATGCTTTTGGACTGCCATATTGTAATTTTAATTTTTCACTTTGTATTCTAGGGAAGTAAATTAGTTGTTGAATTTTATAAAACTTGTTGGGTTTTGCTCTTTTCTTTTATTGAGTTTAAGACCATAGAGTTTTAACAAATGGGACTGGCAAAGCTCATAAACCTATAGTTTGGGATGCCATTCAGGAATATTCTGTTTGCGTCAAAGGGTTTAACAATTTTGCTTCGTCTTTTCACATTCTTTAGTCATTTTCTCTGTACATTGTCCAGAAAGCAGCTTCTTATAACCAGAAAACTCAACACCTGTAAGATTTGGTTTTCAAAACTTTAGTAGATGGATGTTTGTACTAGAATGATTTCTTACAATTTTTGTACAAACACCCTAAGATGGAGCATATTATGTTTTCATGTTGTCCATTTATCCAACTGCCCATCCATCCATCCTATTACCAATTATATTTTTGCATAATATCTTTAGTTCTCCATCATCTATAGTTACCAGATTTTGTGGATGGCTTGCACTTAATGTAGGGAAGAAGTTTTGTATATTTTGGGGTGAAAGGGTCAAAGGCCAAGCTCAGTGTGACTAAAAGTGAAAAAAGGCATCTTCACAGCAACATTAGTTCTACATCACATACCAGTACCAAATGTTGTGAATGACTTTCACTTGGAGTAAACAAGCACTGTTATTATTTGGGTTTCAAAAGGTAAAAGGCTAAGGTCATTGTGACTGAAAAAAGAAAAGTAGTTATTAGTTCTAGATCAAAGAATGGATCAAATGTTACTGATGACTTACAGTTGAGATAAAGAAAAAGCCTGTCAGTTTTTGGTTAGAGGGTCAAAGCTCATGGTCAATGTGACCAAAAGAAGAAAGGTAGCTTCTGCACACAAATTTGTTATCTACACAGAGGACAGTTAACACTGGGGTGGCATGTACTGCGTCATTCATGGTATCCTTGCCCTAAATATGTTTTCTTCTGATTGCATTCTTGTTCCCTTGGGGGGGGGGGGGACAGAAAAATGTCCTTGGTTGGTAGGCTGCTACTGTAGATGATGCAGATAATTATGTTTATTATTTTACATAAAATACCTTGTGGTACATGTTGATGATTAAAGAGAAGTTGAAGATGAATGCAGAGTTCCTTATTTATTGACATAGGATGAAATATAATCAGATGTTTTCACAGTTTCAACAGAAAATTTAAAAAAATTACCATGTAATTACAGTTATGCAAAGGTCAAGTGGGGACACCGCAAAGGTCAAGTGGGGACAATAATTACCAGATGGATGGCATTTAATTTCACTTTTCTTAAAACTTTGATTCTTAAGGTACCCTCTTCTTCAGTTATTCAGATCTATATAATATTTACAGATCAGACTATGATTATAATAGAAATGATGTTGCGGGAATATTGTTTTGTTCAACAGTAAAAGACTCACATTTTTTCTTAAGTGAAGAGGAAAATTTCAGATGTAAATATTTGAAAAATATAATTTGATTTCACATTATAAGATATGGATTACTGGTGAATTTCAAACTAGAAGTAGAAATTTGTATTGATTAGAACTAATTATTGCATGTAAATTTTTCAGTTGTTATCAGATGGAAAGGAAGTAACCATAACAGCTACATCAGGCATTGCGGCAGCCATGGGATTTTATTATTACTTGAAAAATTACTGTAATTGTCAGTACACTTGGGCAGGTGCGCAGCTTAACTTACCTGACCCCCTGCCTGTGATTACATCACCTGGCAAGACTATCACAGCAAAAGACAGGTACAAATTTACAAGATGAGTCATTTTTTTAAAATTTGTTCACATGATTGCTGTTTAAAATTCAAAAGCCAAGTGACATGTTTCATTTGTATCAGAATGGAGACAAAATGTTGAAACTCAGGTGTGACAACTGGAATAGTGTGACAGGGTGACTCATTTTTGAGGGCAAAGTGTTGAAACACAGGTGTGACAGAATAGTGTGGAAGGGTGGTTCATTTTTTAGGGCAAAGTGTTGAAACACAGCTGTAACAGAATAGTGTGGAAGGGTAATTCATTTATGAGGGCAGAGTGTTGAAACACAGCTGTGACAGAATAGTGTGGAAGGGTGGTTCATTTATGAGGGCAGAGTGTTGAAACAGCTGTGACAATTGGAATAGTGTGGAAGGGTGGTTCATTTATGAGGGCAGAGTGTTTAAACACAGCTGTGACAGTTTGAATAGTGTGGAAGGGTGGTTCATTTATGAGGGCAGAGTGTTTAAACACAGCTGTGACAGTTGGAATAGTGTGGAAGGGTGGTTCATTTATGAGGGCAGAGTGTTGAAACACAGCTGTGACAGTTGGAATAGTTGGAATTTTTCAGTTATCAGATGGAAAGGAAGTGTTGAAACTCAGGTGTGACAATTGGAATAGTGTGAAAGGGTGACTCATTTTTGAGGGCAAATTGTTTGAATTACAGCTTTGGCCATTGGAATAGTGTGGAAGGGTGGTTCATTTATGAGGGCAGAGTGTTGAAACACAGCTGTGACAGTTGGAATAGTTGGAATTTTTCAGTTGTTATCAGATGGAATGAAGTGTTGAAACTCAGGTGTGACAATTGGAATAGTGTGAAAGGGTGACTCATTTTTGAGGGCAAGTTGTTGAATTACAGCTTTGACCATTGGAATAGTGTGGAAGGTTGGTTCATTTATGAGGGCAGATTGTTGAAACTCAGGTGTGACAGTTGGAATAGTGTGAAAGGGTGACTCATTTTTGAGGGCAAATTGTTGAATTACAGCTTTGACCATTGGAATAGTGTGGAAGGGTGGTTCATTTATGAGGACAGAGTGTTGAAACACAGCTGTGACAGTTGGAATAGTGTGGAAGGGTGGTTCATTTATGAGGGCAGAGTGTTGAAACACAGCTGTGACAGTTGGAATAGTGAGGAAGGGTGGTTCATTTTTGAGGGCAAATTGTTGAATTACAGTTTTGACCATTGGAATAGTGTGGAAGGGTGGTTCATTTATGAGGGCAAAGTATTGAAACACAGCTGTGACAGAATAGTGTGGAAGGGTGGTTCATTTTTGAGGGTAAAGTGTTGAAACACAGCTGTGACAGTTGGAATAGTGTGGAAGGGTAATTCATTTTTTAGGCCAAAATGTTGACACACTGCTATGATTCATGAAGGTTAACCATGAGTGAAGTGTGCAAAACCCAGCAAAACTAAATTCTGAGCACTCCTGGTTTTGATGAAATTTGACTTTGTGAAGTACTGTAAGGGGGAAACATTTTATTCTTTGCACATACTTCAAACACTGTATCAGCATTAGAGATCAATCATCTTATGGGGTGATCACATGGGATATTCTTTCAAACTAGGATATATTTTTTCTTTTAATTTTTTAAAAATATTTTCCTTCATCTAAGATGGAAATAATAGGCTCTTTTTCCTTTAAATAAGAGCAAAAAAATTTTTTAATGCTATTTCAGGGCCAGAAATTGTTTTCTTAAAAGAAAAACCAAACAACAAAAGTAGCATCTCCCCTTATTAAACATTAGTCGCTTAGTCTGTCTGGCATGTACATCATTCATTGACGTGGTAACATGGGTCAGCATTATAGGAATGCATGAATCCATGCTTCAATTTATTAAGTAACTTCTTAACTAGTGTGGCCATTTCATATTTGACACTCCCATACATATTTAAACTTATTAACTAGTGTGGCCATTTCATATTTGACACTCCCATACATATTTAAACTTCTTAACTAGTGTGGCCATTTCATATTTGACACTCCCATATATATTTAAACTTCTTAACTAGTGTGGCCATTTCATATTTGACACTCCCATACATGTTTAAACATCCTAACTAGTGTGGCAATTGCATATTTGACACTCCCATACATGTTTAAAGATCCTAACTAGTGTGGTAATTGCATATTTGACACTCCCATACATGTTTAAAGATCCTAACTAGTGTGGTAATTGCATATTTGACACTCCCATACATGTTTAAACATCCTAACTAGTGTGGCCATTTCATATTTGACACTCCCATACATGTTTAAACATCCTAACTAGTGTGGCAATTGCATATTTGACACTCCCATACATGTTTAAAGATCCTAACTAGTGTGGTAATTGCATATTTGACACTCCCATACATGTTTAAACATCCTAACTAGTGTGGCAATTGCATATTTGACACTCCCATACCTGTTTAAACATCCTGACTAGTGTGGCCATTGCATATTTGACACTCCCATACATGTTTAAAGATCCTAACTAGTGTGGTAATTGCATATTTGACACTCCCATACATGTTTAAAGATCCTAACTAGTGTGGTAATTGCATATTTGACACTCCCATACATGTTTAAAGATCCTAACTAGTGTGGCAATTGCATATTTGACACTCCCATACCTGTTTAAACATCCTGACTAGTGTGGCTATTGCATATTTGACACTCTCATACATGTTTAAACATCCTAACTAGTGTGGCAACTGCATATTTGGCACTCCCATACATGTTTAAACATCCTAAGTAGTGTGGCTATTTCATATTTGACACTCCCATACCTGTTTAAACATCCTGACTAGTGTGGCTATTGCATATTTGACACTCCCATACATGTTTAAACATTATAATTAGTGTGGCTATTTTATATTGACACTCCCATACATATTTAAACATCCTAACCAGTGTGGGTATTTCATATTGACACTCCAATACATATTTAAACATCCTAACTAGTGTGGCTATTGCATATTTGACACTCCCATACATGTTTATACATCCTGACTAGTGTGGCTATTTCATATTTGACACTCCCATACATGTTTAAACATCCTAAGTAGTGTGGCTATTGCATATTTGACACTCTCATACATGTTTAAACATCCTAATTAGTGTGGCTGTTTTATATTGACACTCCTGTACATGTTTAAACATCCTAACCAGTGTGGGTATTTCATATTGGCACTCCAATACATGTTTAAACATCCTAACTAGTGTGGCTATTTCATATTTGACACTCCCATACATGTTTAAAGATCCTAACTAGTGTGGCCATTGCATATTTGACACTCCCATACATGTTTAAAGATCCTAACTAGTGTGGCCATTGCATATTTGACACTCCCATACATGTTTAAACATCCTAACTAGTGTGGCTATTTCATATTTGACACTCCCATACATGTTTAAACATCCTAACTAGTATCTTTGGGAAAGTTGAAAAACAGTACCATCCAGTCTCTAATGAGTGAAAAGATGAACACAAAGGACAATTGCATTACCTTGTAACAAACCTACTGAACAAATGAGTGCAGCAAAGACTTCATCTAGTTAAGAAACTATTCCAATGGATTTTAAAGACAGGAAATTGTGTACTTTTTTTATTTAATGTCTGTGTGGTTGTGATTATGTGTGTGCATGTATATGTGTGTGTATGGATTTGTCTTCCAACTATTTTTCTGTTTGAAAATGTATTAAATGTTTTTATTTTTCTTTCATTGAATTTCCAGTTATTTTTTTAAGCTTATACGAGTAGATAGCTTTAATTATTCACAGTTTTTGGGTAATGCACACTGACCTCCCTTGTGAGCTCCAGACATTCTTTTTGTATCTCACCCCAACCCCCAATACTGGTTTAGTGATCTAATTAATCGTTTGAATGACACTGACCATCATTTTAGAGTTGACTACCATTATATTGGCATATATTGATTGGGAAAGACCCAAGTCTACTTTTAAAAATGAGTTGAGATAAAACCTGGTTTTTAATACATTGGGCATCGATAGACAAAGATAGATCATGCATAGCAGTAGTGCACATTGCCATATTTTGTCTTGCTTGCAACATATTTTGATATAGGTAAGGAAATCAACAACAATGGCAATAATATATATGCATGTATATATATCAATCCATCAAGGTTTCCAAAACCTTTTGGTCCCTGCTGTGTATTTTTCCCCAAACATTTTATATAGCTGTTGGATATTAAAACTATTTATTATAAAAACATTAAATGTGTTATTTATTGTAAACAATAAGACAACTGAGATACATTTCATGAATTGAAATATCAGACAATTTTGATTTTTCTGTTCTTGATTTGCTGTGGGTTTTTTTTCTTCTTCAGTTTTTCTACTATCCTTTCAGTTTTTAATTAATTTTTCCCTTGTCAGCTTTTTCTTTTTAAAAAAATAAGTTCTCTTTCACAAACATTATAAATAGACTTACCCAAAATTATTATTTTGAGTTTAATTTATTTTAAGATGTACACATGATTTTTATCACATAGCACATGTAAGGCCTCCACAATACATAAAGCTTACTTAGCTGTCATATTTGGTTAAGTTGAATGGTCAACTACATACCAGATCAGTATTTTGTGTGTGATAATGAAAGTTGGTTTTGTTACATCTTTTTTCTTTTTGGTTCTAATTACAGTCTTGACTACTGATATTGAAAATATACACATTGATTTGTTATGAAGAGTTTTATTCTTAAGAAAAAGTACCAAACTTTCTATGTTTAATGTAGAAACCAGCAAATTTCATACAAGCATTTTTATCGGAATTAGAGGTGTTATATTTCAGACTTTGTCACTGGAAAGTAAATAAAATTTAAAAATTATATTTTCACACTATCTGACATGATGCAAGAATTGTCATATGCCATTTTAAATGACATTTTTTTATCAAGCAAACTTTGTGATTGAAGTCTGAATATTATGGATATCTGAGCCATTTCCATCAGTTGATTGGCTAAAGAAAACAGTCACAATGAGACTGAAAGATCATTACATACAGACACGGTATTCAAGTGATTTTGATTCCTCTAAAAATCTAACTTTTAGGATATTTAAAATAGCTGTTATTTGTAACACTTTGTTTCATATGCATGCCAGAAAAAGATATAATAATTTTAATTTTAATAACACACAATACATAGGTTCAATAGACACTTTATTGTACATATAAAACAATCTTTGGCATAATGGGGGCAAATCTTGTCTCAGCACGCTGCACCAGCCCAGCTCTGAATTTGTTCTATAGGAATACCTCAGGAAGAGAGACCTGGGGGAGTTTGTAGGGTTGTGAAGAGTGTCCGATACCTGTGATAACTGAAACTCGACAAGTCTGATCCTGAGGATGCTATGATAACAAGCATCAGCTCCATACATAAACCGTAGGAAGCGGGTATGAAATATATGGGCATAATAGTTGAGTACATTTAAGTACTGACACAAATTGGGCGTCAAAAGCAATGTTGTGAATGCATGAAACTTGGCAATGGCCCAAATGAAGTGAAGGGAGCGCTGTGACTATGGAACAGTGCGACTGTAATGAAGGCCCTCAATTTAAAGGAAACGTAAGCATATATACCGATAATAATGATTGAAAATGCATGAAATAGGTTTGGAACCGCATGATAAACCTGATGTGCGTAAAGGTAGAAATGTTAGACATACGTATTAGGTAGCAAGTATAGAATTCACTTGTCCACTGATAGATGATACAACTGAAAGGATCATGTAGGATAGGGACAGCAATACAGTGTCTTTGAAGTGTAAAAAAAAATATACTAATAATAATAATAATAATAAAAAAATAAAATTGTATGATGGTCTGACTAAGTTGCATTGATTGACACAAGCATGAACCAACTAGTGAGGCACATGCTGTGACATCTGTCTCTGTGCAAAGCTAATTCTGTCTGGGTGCACCTGAATATATCTACATTATGAAGTAGAGGACCATCGAACTAAGGTTTGGATAAGATGGTCTGGAATTCCAGCCTTAGCAGCACTGGTAGCTGCCTCCTTGTGGTAGGAGTGCCCATTATAATGATGTGAATCATAACCTAACCTGGACAAAACGGCCTTAATGGTAGTGATAAAGAAAGTTCTACTTGAAGCGTGACCATTGTCCATGAGAAACAGAGGATCACAAGAGCGAGCTCCAGCTAATATCTGAATACGATGGAATTTCTTCATCACACAGTAAGGGCATACAAAGAGGGCATACAAGGACATCATAGTTCATAGCATAAATGTTGATATCCACCCCTTGACGGAAAACATCAATCTTAGATGCTCTAAGATGCAGAATGAAGAGATGCTTATCCATATGAAATATTATGTCTGACATACACATAGTTTGTTGCAGAAAAATGTGTTGCACAAATAGCAAATTCTCCACAATGCAAAAAAAGCATAAAAAGCCAGTGCACTAGCAGTTTGTAGTAAGAGTTTAGTGTACTCACTCAGTCCATAGTGTTCCAAGCACTGTCTTATGTCACATAAAATATCATATATAATAGTAGGAACTCGTTTCTGTATGTTGTCAAGTTGCACCTTTCTGACATCTTTCAATATATTTTGTAGTCTAAGTAAATGGAGTGTGGACACCAAGATGCAAGTATGAATGCCGAATACCGGCTAAATAAAGTTTTATAGTTTGATCTGTCAGGTGCAGCATCTGCATACAATGCACAATGAGGTAAGTCAAGGTGTCCTCATTCACAATGTCAGGACTCTTAGATCTACTAATTCTGTTTTTTCCTCTGGTAATTTTGCTTGCATGGTTAAGGTATCCAGAAGCACTCCTAAATATTCCAAACATGTGGTAGGACCAAGAGTTTTATGAAAAGCAAGTGGAATTCCCAAATGAACAAAAAGCATTGTCATGATGGCCATGGTTCTATCGGCCATGTGGTGAGGGTGATCAGTGGTAAGGAAGTCATCCAACAAGTAGAGCAGATTGTCAATGACATAATTATTCACTGCAATCCAACTGATAGCTTCTGACAGTTTGGTGAAAATCTTGGGTTTAGACTGAGAACCAAACACTAGATGTACATAGAAGAAATAATACTGATTGTTCCATTTAATGCCATGATAGGGCCACAGACTAGGGTAGATGGGGATGAGTTTTAATGCATCACAAATTTACATAACCACACCCCTGAACCTGTCTTTCTAATTGTCTTTATGGCATCATTGACCTTGACATATTTCAAGGAAAATTCCTGCTTGTCAATCAAACTATTAAGGATTCAGTGTTCTTGATTATTATGCAGGGCTGAGAGATCAGCCATTAGTCTCTTTTTCCTGGAGTATTTACCCTCAGTGATGCCTATAGGATTTACCCGGTAAATGGGGAAAGGTGAAAAATCAAAAGGTCCTATCAGAAATCCCTTTTGTTTCTCATGTTCCATAATATCTTGAACTATGTGTGCCTGGGATCTAGCAGACCTTAAATTTTTACATTCAAACTTTGCTGAAGGTTCAATCCGAATGCCAGTATGAAAACCCTCATGCAAACCATTTTTTAATCTGCTACAAAATCCCTATCAGGATGAGTGCAGAGCTTGTGAAGAAGCAGGCCAACATTTATAGGGGTAGTGGCAGTTGTAGGCATGGAAGGAACGAAATTTCCTTGTATCTTGTCTTGTGCCACACCAGGAACAGAATAGAGTCAGTCCTTATTAGTTTCTTTAGCATGACTTAGAGTTTTAATGGGGTTCTCATTCTTGGCTCTGTGATTACAATTGGCCTGCAGTTAGGCTTGCTACAATTGGTCTCATTGAAATTGTTGCATATTTGTTTCCCACTGAACAGAATTACTGGACGGCCATGTCAGTCTATTGGAGTATGACTAGTTGAGTTGGAATTCAAATATTTGGTATTGCTCTTAGATTGTTGACTATTAAGAGGCATTGTGAGGTTAGCTGGTCAGAAGCCACTTGCGTGTAGAGTACTGTTGCAATGAATGCAAACCTCAGTCTTTCTACTAGAGAAAATAGCTAGAAACAACTCGGTATCCCTGGAACACAAAGATGAATCACCCGTCTGTTGCACATTATCTCTGTACAGTTGAAAAAGATGCTTCTTTCCAATTGAAACTGACACCTTGATGTTCTTTTTGGCTAACTGTTTAACCAATTTGGATGCAGTTCAATTTTCTGGAATGTCCGCCCAAGTTGAATTTGTCGCAGTGATGATGTCTTGGTTATGTTCTTTATTGCAAACGATGGTCAAATGATTAACAGTTTGTCTTGTTGTACGAGAAGCCATTGTGGGCTGAATAAACATATGATCCAAAAGAAGATGGAAAGTAACTTGTAGTATCATCAAATGGAGGAAGGACTGTAGCTTCTTTCAGCAGATAATTTGTACGTTAAATGCAGCATCGACACTGAAAGACACACATCTCTACAGGCATCCCAGTTGCTGTATGAATGCCCAGTACAACTGACAATGTTTGATCACATGCTCCAACTCAGTCATCTGATTGGCTCAACATGACAACATATCTAAATTTAGTTACTAGCTTATTAACATCTACTGGCTGCAATGACATCATGTCTGGGCAGAGAAACCATAGAAGACAAAGAGGGGCCCAATAAGGGGCCAGAAAAGGATGCACTTTGTATTACTCAAACTGTATTTAATCAATTAAATTACAACAAAGTTCTATATACAGCATGTCATAGGTCCCCAATTGAAACTGGAAAGTGGTAAATTTTAATATATCAGAAAGAAAATAAGTCATGAATTTCACTTCCTTTTTCAATATCAATATTTTGCTCAAAATAAGAAAACAATTTCACAGTTAGAAATATTACAACAATATTCATATATACAAAATGTATTGAGTTACTAAATAATATAAATGTTAAGTTGACATGTATTTAGATTAAGTAAATGTATAGAACTAATATTTGAATCTTTCTGTTACCAGTCAACTAAAATAGTTATGCCTATAGTAATATGTTCTTTCCATTTTATTATGTATGTTCAAACTATTGATCAGTATATGACTCTACTTTCAGCTTTCTCTTTCCTAGCCTTTTCTTTTCTGCCTTTCTAGTTTCTACCCTTCTCTTTTCTACCTTTTCTACCTTTCTGTTTTCTACCTTTCTATCTTTCTCTTTTCTACCTTCCTATTTTTTCTGTCCTTCTCTGTTATACCTTTCTCTTTTGTACTCTTCTCTTTTTCACCATTCTTTTCTATCCTTCTCCTTTCTACCTTTCTACTTTCTCTTTTCTACCTTTCTTCATCGAATGTTCCAGTACCAATAATAATTTGTATTTTGTAGTCGTGTGTCTGTTAGACCTACGTTGGCAATAATCTTCTCTTAAGTATATGACTTTTGCCTATATGTTCACACAGTGATAGATATCACATAGAATTGATATTAGGACCAGCATTTCCAGTGTAAACCTCCTGGGTCATTTATTCATTTGTGTTGAATCCAGCAAACTACAGTCAGCGTAAACCTCCTGGGTCATTTATTCATTTGTATTGATTCCACCAAACTATAATCAGTGTAAACATCCTGGGTAATTTATTCATTTGCATTGAATCCAACAAACTACAATCAGTGTAAACCTCCTGGGTCATTTATTCATTTGTATTGATTCCACCAAACTATAATCAGTGTAAACCTCCTGGGTCATTTATTCATTTGTGTTGAATCCAGCAAACTACAGTCAGTGTAAACCTCCTGGGTCATTTATTCATTTGTATTGATTCCACCAAACTATAATCAGTGTAAACATCCTGGGTCATTTATTCATTTGTATTGAATCCAACAAACTACGATCAGTGTAAGCATCCTGGGTTAATTATTCATTTGTATTGAATGCACCAAACTACTAGCAGTGTAAACACCCTGGGTTAATTATTCATTTGTGTTGATTCCACCAAACTACAATCAGTGTAAACATCCTGGGTCATTTATTCATTTGTATTGATTCCAACATGCTAAGTGTAGTTGCCTTGTACTTAGTTTAAGACCACAGAGTCGTAACAGAATAATTAGGAAGACATATTTGCTGAGTAATTACATGAAATAATTATTATGGATGCCCTACAACTGTCCAGCATGTTGAATAAGCAACTGGCAATTTTAGCATGTTGATTGGGCTTTTCTGGTAATAATGCCTGTTATGAGAGCTTTGACATAGATGTTTTACTGCATTGCAGTGTCACATTACATCATAACATTAGAAGGAAATTTGTGAAACCTGGAAAATATACTAGCGATAACAACTAAATTTTATTATCATCTTCCAAAACTTATTTGGGGACATTATCAGATTAAACTTCACCATCCATCTTTACCAGGAATGTTACATATTTCTGAGGTACTAAGCGTTCTTATTGTCAGTTAATAATTAATTTTTCTAAACAGTTGAATGGAATTAAATATTGCTGTTGGGTGAAATTCTGTTGTATAGTGTTTTGAAAGAAAAAATGATTTTTGAAAATAATTAATTTGAGAGAAAAATCTGTCAATCATTGAAGGATAATACTAATACTAAAGCAGCAGCAAATCTGAAATAAAATAATAACACATTTTCCAGAACATTTAATAATTAGGTATATCAATGTTTTCTGTCTTTGTCCCAACTTGTTATATAACCTTTGAATGTTGTTAATTTAATTTCATAAGTGTCACATTAATTTTCAGGTTAAATTTCTGGCATTAGCCATTAGAATTTGAGGAACCCTGCTGTACATATATTTAATAATTGCAGTCTCAAAAATGTCTGAGCACAAAACAATTAACTTAGACCCTAAATCATACTTGTAGTATGTCTATATTATGAGATTATCTATTTAATTTTGTTTTCAGATAGTTTTGTGATTATTGGGGCTCATTTTCACAAACTACAAGTTTATTAAAAGTTATATCCTTGAAAACCCATTGACTATGTACATAATATAAACTTTTCCAAACATGTTGAGTTTATTTAATTTTACTGCATATGGGGTTTCTTTACATTCTTACTGTGATTGATACATTTCTAATGGAGTCAATAGAGGTAGTCGGAGATACATTTCTATTGGGATCTATAGAGGTTTTTGAAGCTACATTTCTGTTGGAATCTATAGAGATTTTTGAACATACATTTCTGTTGGAATCTATAGAGGTTTTTGAAGATATATTTCTATTGGAATCTATAGAAGTAGTTGAGCATGCATTTCTGTTTGAATCAGTAGAGGTGGTTGAAGATACATTTGACTAAATTTGATTGACATATTCATAAAGATGAATAAGACTACAAATTCATAACTTAATGAGTTGGTTCTTGTTTTTGTCATTTCAAGGTTCCGTTACTACCAGAATGTATGTACTGTGAGTTACTCATTTGTCTGGTGGAGTTGGGAGCGATGGGAGCGAGAGATTGACTGGATGGCAATGAATGGTATCAACCTGCCACTGGCTTTCACAGGGCAAGAGGCAATATTCCAAAGGGTAAGACATCAGCCAGAAATTTATGACCAAACATTTATGTGCTCATTAGATTGCACGGCAGTTTTAATTCGTTATTTACCGAGTATTGAGAAAATGTCCCAATATCACATGTTACCTGAAGCCTTCTACACCATTTGCATTGAGCCCAAGGGTTGTCATTATTCACAGTAGACATACAGTATTCTCTCTGTCAGTTTTAACTATTTGCATATAAATGATTCACACACCCTTTAATGTAATACATGTTTATTTATATTGTAGAAAATGACATATATGTTATTTCCATGCAGATAGTTGAAACTGATAAAATATCAAGTGCCTATGCACAGAAAATTGTCTTATCATCATTTACCAATTAATTATAACCAGTATTTAGGGCAATACAATGTTTAAGAAGCACCTGTTTACTTGACATATTGTATTCATTATTTTTATGTATGATGGGTATAATGCTTTGTTATAATGTACGTATTGTATGCAAGTAGCCAAGATTTTCTCAACAGGTGTTTAAAGAAAGGTTTATAGAAATGTCTCAACAAGGAATTTAGAAGATAGGTTATAGAAATGTCTCAACCAGGAATTTTGAAGAAAGGTGTATATGAATGTCTCAATCCGAATTATAGTGAGGTATAAAGAAATGTCTCAACCAGGAAGTTTGGAGAGTGATGTATAGAAATATCTCAACCAGGAGGTTTTGGAGAGTGATGTCTAGAAATATCTCAGCCAGGAAGTTTGGAGAGAGGTGTATAAAAATGGCTCAGTCAGGAATTTGGGAAGCATGAGATTTCTTTATGGTTTATTTCAAAAATAATATTTAGCATTTATTAAGTAGTTGATCGATTTTATTTCTTTTCTATATTAACCCTTCATTTCTCTCTCTAAATACAGTAATACTATTGATAATAATATTTATTTTTACAGGTTTATGTCAAGCTTGGCTTCACCAAGGAGGATCTTGAAGCCCACTTTGGAGGGGCAGCTTTTCTAGCTTGGTAATTATTTTTTTATTAATGCATGTTTTGTGTTTATTAATGTTTTCTTTTTTTCTTTCTGTCCATCCAAGCATTTTCTTTTCATTGTAATTGACCTTTTCATCTTTCCTTTTATTACATTATTATGCTTTAAATTCATTCAAGAATCTTCTTACAAAAATGTATCTCTCAACATTCTTATTCTTGTTTATTAATTTGCTTGACATTGACACTGTTAATTAATTTGATATTGACATTGCTAATTAATTAGCTTGACACTTACATTGCTAATTAATTCACTTTATATTAGCATTGGTAATTAATTAACTTGATATTGACATTGCTAATTAATTAGCTTGATATTGCATTTACATGAAAGACACACATACACTTAAATTTTGGTATGCCACAATGAGGTTTTTGTGAGATTTATTTTGCACAGTTTGAGAAACACTTTCATTTTTGTAAGTAAATTGAACATGTTTCAGAAGCTTTAATTAGAAGTTAGTTTGAAATCTATGTCATCATTTGTCAGTATACAAGCTGGGGATGAAATGTTACCTTTATTTTCATTGGTAGTTTACAAGATGGGGATAAAATGTGACCTTTATTTTCACTGTCAGTTTACAAGCTGGAGATAAAATGTTACTGATAGTTTCATTGGCAGTTTACAAGCTGGAGATGAAATGTTACCAATGGTTTTGAAGACTTTATTTTGCCTTTTATCCCCAAAGCTGTAAGCACATATATTTTTCTTCAATTTCAGGGCAAGGATGGGTAACATGGAGGGGTGGGGTGGACCACTTGCCCAGACCTGGATTGATGTTCAGCTGATACTCCAGCATCAAATCTTGACCAGGATGCGGTCTCTTGGAATGATTCCAGTTGTGCCTGGATTTGCTGGACATGTACCAAAAGCTATTTCTAGGTAATACACAGCATTTTGGTTTTTGCACAGTGGCAGGTGGGATTGTGGATTTTGTTGGAGAGGGGTATGTTTCATTGATCATTTTTGAATCTTTTTTACATGTTCACACTTTAGCATTAAGTTTAGTGTGATGCCTACTATCTGTCCTTCCATCCCTGTGTCTCTTAGACCACTTTTACATCTCCTCCTAAACAGCTGAGTGGAAATGCATGAAACTTGGTGGGTATCTTGCCCATATGTTAGTGTTGTGCAATAAAGGTTTCATTCTTGGTGCCAACTTTTTTAGGCCCTTGAACAAGGTTAAAAATCTCTATGTATTCACAACTGTAGATTAGGCAGGTTTTGGATAAAATTTCACAATTCATTCACAGCTATGGCTAGGTTTTGAATCAAATTTCACAATTAATTCACAACTATGTCTAGGTTTTGAATAAAATGTCATAATTAATTCACAACTATAGATTACCTATGTTAGAATGAAATGTCACAGTTCATTCACAACTATAGTTTAGCCAGGTTTTTAATAATATGTCACAATTTCATTCACAACTATAGATTACCTATGTTAGAATAAAATGTTACAGTTCATTCACAACTATAGATTAGCCAGGTTTTGAATAATATGTCACAATTTCATTAACAACTATAGATTAGCCAGGTTTTGAATAATATGTCACAATTTCATTAACAACTATAGATTAGCCAGGTTTTGAATAATATGTCACAATTTCATTCACAACTATAGATTAGCCAGGTTTTGAATAATATGTCACAATTTCATTCAAAACTTTACATTAGCCAGGTTTTGAATAATATGTCACAATTTCATTCAAAACTTTACATTAGCCAGGTTTATCTCACAATTTGTGTTAATTGATATGTGATATACACCACAAAACTTAGTAGAAATTGAAGGTATTTCCTCTGAGAAACATATCGAGTTAAAATGCCCAAATTGTGGAACTTCTTTATTCTAAAAATCCCAGTAAGTTAAGAGGCCTGATATTCTAAGTTTTTCTTTTTCAGAATCTGTGGTGTGGGCTATAATTACTATTAGGTAATGTAATACACATAACTGATATAATTACACTTAGGTAATATAACATAATATAAGTTACTACTTTTATTATAGTTAGGTGATGTAACATGATATATGACTGCTTATCATTGCAGGTTGTATCCAGATTCTAACTACATAGTGAATGACAACTGGTGTGGATTTCCTAGGCAGTATTGCTGGTGAGTATACATCATCTGGATCACTTAAATTGTATCTTTTTTACTACAGGGTGTTTCCAAATGCTAAGTACAGCCAGCTTGATGATTGGGGAAGCTTTAGCCATCAGTACTGTTGGTGAGTGGGCTCCATTATCTTTTACCCAATAGAAAGCAGATTCCTCCACCTTCATCTGCTAGATACATGTTATCCTTGGATATTACATACCTTCCATATCATAAATTTCTAAATCATTATTGATTTCAGACCCTTACCTAAACCCTGGGCACAATTCTACCCTTGCAGAAACCAATTCAACCAACTGCTTCTATGAAAAATTGTCTTAGCTTACTGTATATTGGTAAGTTTTCCTCTGATACCAGTGTAACAGAAGATGAGACACTCAGTGGTCATTACTAGGATTAATTCTAGTGAAATTATGGCCCTGTCCATTAAATTCAGTGGTCATTGCTAGGGTTGATTCTAGAAAAATTGTGGCCTTGTCCATTAAATTTTGCTTAAGTACAGCTGGAGAATGAAGTTGATATCTTGTGTGGATTTGACAATTTTAAAACTTAAAATTATAGGCATGAAAGACAAATGCATTAAATTCAACTCTAATGCTGATTTGGTACCTTCGGGTTCTCTCAAATATGCATTATGAGTCATGATTTTACTGCCAAGTGTAAAAAATTGAAAACTTTTGGAAGTGAGTGAAAACCCAAGCTTTTCCAACCTCCCAAACCAAATACTATAAAGTTTTAGAAGATTTTGAGACTAAAACCCATGAAGATATTGTTTAATTTATCCAGTATATCACCTAAAGATAAAGACATAATGAGATGAAATGATTTGCATTTGTCAAATATGAATCATCCATTGTTGGGAACAGTTACCTATTTACAAG
Source organism: Sinohyriopsis cumingii (assembly GCA_028554795.2). Lineage (NCBI taxonomy): Eukaryota > Metazoa > Mollusca > Bivalvia > Unionida > Unionidae > Sinohyriopsis > Sinohyriopsis cumingii. Next base: position 28,336,308 of record CM068824.1, read on the forward strand.
GTATCTGTCCTATTGTCTCATGCCATTTAGAAAACAAATTTAAGCAGTTTTTCAATTGGCACTATATAGCCACTATGGTGCTGATGTGCTTTAAAATGCTCCTGACTACATAATTACATGCATTTTAAGATTCACAATACTAAGATTTTTATATTTTCAGTAAGTGTCATTAATAATTTAGTCCTATTCTAAGTAACTTGCATAGTCAGTAAAACATCAGTTATTGTCAAACTCACTTTGCCATTAATCAGTTTTGATCGTTAACTCGCTTTTCCCTACCACTTCATCCAGGAACATGGTGGTCACAAAATATCTGTCTCTTTGGTATCAACTTTTTATTATACATTTTAAAGGTCAATATTTCTTTAGTGTGTAATTTTATTATCATACTATTCCCACACCTGCATAGTGAGGGTAAAGATACATTCCAAACAATTGAGTAATCAAGAAGGTTAAAGATCAAGGTCACAGGGCCATTGTTTGAATTTTAGGTCATGTTTCTGGTGCATTTCCTTACACTTTAGATGGATCTTGCATAGTTCATGTTTTGCAATCTGGCCGTATCATCTGTTGCCATGGATAAATTATCAGACATTGCAAGAACATTTTCCAAGGAATACAAATTACAGTGATTTGGTGGGCAGAAGGTCAAAGGTTATAGCCAGAGTATTCACTTTCTTAAAATGTTTCTTTTGAGGGGGGTTATAGATGAAAAGGTCAAAACCCAAGGTCACAAAATGAATTGTTTTGTTGTTGGCTGTTGAGGTAAATTGATAAACTTTTATGAAGTGGTTTCCACATATTTCTCCTGTTTCTAAATAGGGAATGTATCAGATTATGTGCCTTAATTGGAAAACAAGAAATGTAGGTGCTCAGAAGGTGAAGGGATAAGGTCAGATGGATTTTTTGGCAGCATATTGCTAAGACCACAGCAATATAACTACAGGTCAGATAATAAATTGAACATGTTTGATTGGTATAAAATGTACGTAGAACCAATAGAGCATGTTAGATTGGTATAAAATGCACATAAATCCAATCGAGCATGTTTGTTTGGTATAAAATGCACATAAAACCAATAGAGCATGTTTGATTGGTATAAAATGCACATAAAAACAATAGAGCATGTTTTATTGGTATAAAATGCACATAAATCCAATCGAGCATGTTTGTTTGGTATAAAATGCACATAAAACCAATAGAGCATGTTTGATTTTTATAAAATGTACATAAAACCAATAGAGCATGTTTGATTGGTATAAAATGTACATAAAACCAATAGAGCATGTTTGATTGGTATAACATGCATATAAAACCAATAGAGCATGTTTGATTGGTATAAAATGTACATAAAACCAATAAAGCATGTTTGATTGGTATAAAATGTACATAAAACCAACAGAGCTGTCAAACTATGACTCTAATGAGACTCAGCAGGATGGTGTTTGTTTTTATTTGTATTCTCCCATTATAGATTGGTTCCTTTGATCTTCTGTACTGGTGTATTGCAAACCAAGAAACGCTCTTCTGTACAGGTGTATTGCAAACAAAGAAATGCTCTTCTGTACGGGTGTATTGCAAACCAAGAAATGCTTTTCTGTACAGGTGTATTGCAAACCAAGAAATACTTTTCTGTACAGGTGTATTGCAAACCAAGAAATGCTCTTCTGTACAGGTGTATTGCAAACCAAGAAATGCTTTTCTGTACTGGTGTATTGCAAACCAAGAAATGCTCTTCTGTACATGTGTATTGCAAACCAAGAAATGTTCTTCTGTACAGATGTATTGCAACCAAGAAACTTTGTGGTTGTCAATTCTGAGATTCCAAACCAGTGAGAAATTGACAAGAAATGTATTAACCCATGCAGAAATATTTGTAATGGTAAAGGATATAAATACTTACTTGATCCTTAACCTCCTGTAACCACAGTAACCACTTTGTATTTTAAATAATTGAGCTGCTAGATTTAAATTCTAAATTGTGGTATTTGTTGCTGTAATTTTCAGTTATTAGTGGAGAAGAGCTATTGTACAACTGTAAGCATCAGCTTCAGCATCCCCACACGCAAGCATGGATATATTTATATTTATTGCCACACTGTATTGTTACCATTCTATGTGATATGCAGCTTAGTGTTCATGCTTGTTGTATTTAGAGGAGCACAATTTTATTTCCAAGTACCCCTCTGTTTTTAAATTGCACCCTTCAGTTTTTTATACAACAAATACCCCCACTATTTTTAAATTGCACTGCTCTTTTTTTTATATTACAATTGCACAGAAATAACATTAAAGAAGTCACCAGTCAAAAATGTGAAATCGGCAAATGCTAACAAAGTTCTTGATGTATTAATGTTATAGGTGCAAAACGTTTTTAATAAATCCATTATTCTGTTTTAAGGTCACTCAGTAACTGCAAGTGCTTCACAAAAGCCAGAACAAGGTTCAGATCATTACTAGCAGATCATGTTTGAATGTATCACTGTTATATTTCTGATTGCTTCACATTCAGCAAAAGAAAAATTTGGAAGGTCACCCATGTATTTTTTGTTAAAATCTACCATAAATGTATGTAGTGCTTGTGTGTGTGTGTGTGTATATATATATATATATATATATATATATATATATATATATATATATATCAGTGAAAATGCAATCATTTCATAATGAAATCAATTATTTTATTCTGTAATTTTTAATTTTTAATATTATAGTTTATGTTGATCTGTAATTATATACTGTCTTTTAATGTTGGGCTGCAAGATGCCCAAAGGCTGTGTACAACCACACTTTTTCGGCCTTTCTTTGCATCTCTCCCTCAGCAAATTGGCTTTTATCATTGTTGGCAAAAACATCTGGCATGTATTATCCTTGTTCATGGCCTTATCAACTGAGCTTCTCCACCTCTGGACACATCCTAGGTTTTACTAGAGCACAGTAAGACCCTTCTGAGGGCTGCTTCCCAGGAGGCAGACACTCTCTTGAGAGGGCTCATTCCCTCTCAGGATTTAAGGGACCAGTAACATCAGTGCCTCGCATCTGTTCCTGGCCCATCAAAACCATTCAAAAAGGGTAACCTTCCACTATGGACTCTCAGAGAAGTTCTTTAAAGTCACACGGCCTCAGTCAAAGCAGCAACCCTAATTCAGAACTTCCCCTCAGTGATTAGGCACTAAAAAACCAAGGGAGGAACCTTGTAAGCCCTTCCTCCTTTTTGAAGAACGAGGGTGGATAGCCCTTGGAACTTGCTTCCTTGCACCTAAACATTTTTTCAGAGGCTTGGTTTGGCATAAAGTTTAATAGCTGGTTCCTTTCTGTCAGAAAAGTTGGATACTGGCTTCATTTTCTGGATCTTCCTCATTTAGTAAGTCTCTCATATTTTTCCACTAGCTCGTTCTATGTGATCAGACATAGAGGTTTACTCCCTTTTTCAGAAGGGTGCAGTAGAGAGCATGTTCAATGACCAATGACCAATCTCTGGCCTTCTACTCCCAGATTTTCCTGGTACCAAAGAAAGAGGAAAAGTTTCATTAAATTGTTGATCTTTCCTCCCTAAACAGGTTTCTGCAGGATGAACCTTTCCAGATGGAGACAACCGCCTCAGTCAGGAATGCCATAAGACCTGGTGACCGTATATTTTCACATCTGTTATCTTTCCTTCCCACAGAAAATACTTCAGTTTGGTTAGAATGGGAGGTCTTCCAATTTCAAGGTCTGCCTTTTGGCTTAGCCTCAATACACAGAACATTTATGAGGGTCATGAGAGTAGTTGCAGCAGCCCATGTAAGGTTATTTGGTATCCCAATCTTCCAATAATTGGATGATTGGTCTTGAGTTGCTCAGACTAGGTTTGTCTCATTGTTAATTGATATAGACCAGGCTGATTCTTTTACCCAACCTAGAGAAATCAGAGTCTACTCCATCTCAAGCTTTTTCTTAAGTGGGGAGGAATTTCCTCATGATTCGAGGATTACTTTCTTTCCACAACAAGTTTTTGAACAAAGTTGTCAAGATCATCATTCAATTTAGGAGACATCAAAGGTCCATGATGCCAAGTGGAGAATATTTTGTGATTAGTACAGTTGGAAACATCAACCCTATCTGTCCCTCTGAGTGCAGTGGCTGATTTTCTTCTCTTTCTTTTCAAGAGAAACAATGCATGGTTTCTTCTATCAAGGGCTATAGGGTAGCCCTATTAAGCATTCAAATGTTCAAAAGTCCAGGCAGTCGTGGCAGACTCACACTTAGCATACCTGATCAGGTATTTTGAGCTGCAATGACTGTTTTCTTGTTTTCTAATGCCTAGATACAAGCTATCTTATGTCTTGTGGTCATTTACTAAAATCCCACATGAATGTTTGGGTGAGAACCTTATCCTCAGTACTATTTTCATATTCATAAGGAGGGAACTTCACATCCTATACCATGAACAAGCCTGTATTAGGTTCAGTGGAAATTACAAGTCTGTTTCTATCCTTTGCCAACCAGTTTTTTCTTCTTCACAGCTCCCAGAGTCAGAATTATGGTGCCAGTCATATCTGTGCTGAGGATGATCAAAATAGATTTGTATGTCAGGCTAGGGATTTAGCTTTTTATTTGGTGGCATCTAAAGGGATAAGTGTCTTTTCCTCCTTCTTAAAGGTTCAGCTGATATTTCAGCTTCAATCATTTTGAGGTGGATTGCATTAACTATCAAGAGAGCTCATCAGTCCATTACCAATAGGAGGCATTCTTGAAACAAAAGCCCATGAGGTTGAAGCCATTGGTCTGTCAAACTCATTTGTGAGGAAAGATGCATATTTGGTGAATTCATACAACCTTCTTTTTCCTTTGCTTTTTGGCTGACCAAAGTGAAGGCATATTTTCTTTGGGTCCTTTTGTTGTAGCTTAAAAAGTGGTCCACGTGGATACCATCTGGCTGTAGCCTTCTATTCAGTAAGAGTTAGTATTCCTGGTGATTGCTTTTTCTTTTGCCAATTGTGGGATCATCAGCCTCCTACAGGACTGATAGATTCAGCTATGCAATAGGAAGAAGTTACATATAACTTATAATAAAATATATTTTTGGGGGGGAGGGAGGGGTAAAACTAATTTTAATATTTACATGTTGCTATTGTCAGATTTTCTTATCCTGCCCTGTTCTGATATTCTGCTAGTTTAGACTTTGTCCTGATAAAGAATGGACAGTGTGCATGGGCAAAGTGTCTGTGGGTTGGACAAGGGGCATTCTAGTACTCCAAAACTTTACATTTTACCTCATGGGAGGATGAGTTCTCATCATGCAGTTGGGGTATTTTCCATCTATAACAGCCAGCTATGCAATAGCAAAGGTAAGTATTACATCATTATAATTAGTTTTACCTCCCAAAAATTACCAACATTTTGATCAAATTTGAAATTGTTACTTATATCATAAAAATTTTGGATTGGTTCTATGCATACTAATAAGATGACCTTGATTTTGGTTGTCTGAGTGTATTACAACAGTAGAGGTCATATTTTTGCTGCAATTTTTTTCAAACTTGGAATATATTCAGGGATGGTCCTGGCTTTTAAAAAGCTGTCGCCAAAAAAATCTCCAACCACAATATTTTGTCGCCAATTTTCAAAAAGTGTCGCCAGAACAAGTAGTGTACATTTTTGAAGTGTTAATTTAGTCTATTATTTAACAGGCAATGAAAATTACAAAAGATGGGTTAGTTAATACTCTAATTACAATAAGCATTAACAAAATGTTACAAAGTGTTATATGAAGATCCGTCGCGATTTTAGGGCTACCAACTTGTTGAATGCAGTTTCAAAGTCTAATTTTTCACATCTGTACATGCTGATTCTCATTAAATTCTCGAGAGATGAGATGCAGAGTTTATTTTTGATGTCAGTTTTTATGAGGTTCATCTTACTGAATCCACGTTCACAGTCTACAGTGCTGACAGGTGACACCAGTAGTCTCTCGGCAGCCCCCCCCCCTCCATGGCTAGCTTCACAAAGCTTGATTCCTAAATCCCAAGAATGATCACTGAATGCTGTATAAATTTTCTCGACAAGCAAAATAGGATCTCCATTCCCACGAATGAAACTTACATGAGTCAACACCTGGCAATATTGGACCGTATATATAAGCATAAATTCACACCCAATTTAGGGATTCTTTCACTCCTGTATTTTGAGAAATAAATAATTATTATTAATTATGCAAAACTGTTGGGTTTTTTTGCTATTTCTTGTTGCGGAGTTTAAGTCTCTGCAGCCATAACACGGATTGATGGCAAAAGGAAAAGATCTATGAGTAAAATGCTGCACTGGTGACAGATATAATTGTGATTGAGATTTTTTCCATTTGCTTTGTATTTATACGCAATAGTCGGTACTTCAAAGGTTATCAGTTTTCTATGAAGGTTCAGCAAAACTATTGTATTGGTATATGTAAAAAAAAAACAATAAAAAAAACAACAGAAGGATTAGCCATTCAATTAATTGTATCTGTTCTATTCACGTCTTCAGAAGTTGGTCAGTTGTAGGTATAGTTCGGTAGCATGATTGACTGTATCACAGCATGCAGTACTCAGGCCAGATGTCAGCATAAGCAGATTATGATGTAACAATGCACTGTAAAGATGGGGTTGTCAATATGAACAAAGGATCGTTTGTGTAACTGATTGATTCCAATGCATTGCTTAGTCAAGTTTGTGGCTTCCTTTCATTCTCCCTTTTAATTTATCCAGTCAGAATCCATGATTGTATGTACAAATTAAATAACCAAAAAGTCTGTCACCAAAAAAATCGCCAGATGGGATATTTTTGTCGCCAATAAGGAAAAAAAATCGCAATTTGCGACATTGGCGAAGCCCAGGACGATCCCTGATATTCCTAGTATCATTGAGATCTCAGATGATTTCTGTAATGTATCTGAATGGCTAAGCTTGTTACACGCTGAATGCCATATTTGTGATCCAGTTTTGATCAAACATAGATCAAGATAATGGACTGTTTCAGTATTGAGTGAGATTCATATGTATTTATGAAGTGGTCTTGAATGCCATTGCTTATTACCACTTTGGAGGCAATAATCCTAAACTGATTTTGATCAGAATTGGAATATAGGCTTCTATCATCAAAGTTTTGGGGAATTTAAAAACTAAGCATGATCATTGCATGTTAATGAGGTGATCTTGCATGTGATTGGCAGAGACTGTTACCACTTTTGAAGCCATATTTTTGTAACTCTTAAGTTTATTATCATCAAGATTTTGGATGACTTCAGTTATTGGCAAGAGACTGTACACATTAATTATGACATTACCTTTAGAAAGATTTTTTAAAATCAGAATATAGTAAAATAGTTCAAATCAACATGATATAAAGGTTGGGAGATAGTTTACCTAGGTTGTGTTCATACATTTCTATATAAACCTACATGTACTTACTGAAATGGTGTACAATTAAGCTATATGAAAAAAGTTGAGTGATATCAGCTCACTTGGGTCTTTTGTTTATTCACCCATAATGAATTTGGCCTGGAGTCTACAGCAATAGTCATGCTCATCAGTTTTCTTGATTCATCTTTAGTCTGTCCATTTTCTTACGATTGTTCAGTGCATGTTGTACATCGTTCATTTTGATGACAGAAAAGCAATCTTGCCAAAGGTAGTCAGTTTTATCATTTTTTTGGTGTAATATTCTTGTACCTATTCTATATAGATATTAGCAAGATAACTGGAGAATCTCATGATCTTGCATCTTTGCTTTGAAAGTATGTAGTATGTAAATTAACAAAGAAATAAATAAGCTTTAAGCCTTTGTCTCCATTAACAGATATATTTTTTTCGGTGTTATTCTTTTTCAACCTCATACTGGTACATTATGCTCTCATCACAAATCATTGAACAGTTTCCTTGATATAAACATGTATATATTACCTATATGATATAAATAATATAAATGTCCAGTTTTCAACACTTCAGAAGAATATGGAATTTATAAGATTAAGCTCTCCTTTATTGAATGTGAAAATCTGACATTAGAACCAATTGGTACTCCCATGCATGACTATGGAGAGAGGGTGAGGCCCTTTTATCTAGCTGATCATGATTATGAAAAAATGTGACACAGATTTATTTCAAATTCAAAATTTGTTACATTTAAGTGGTTTGTTTAGTTAGTTATAAGAACCTAAATAATATGCACTCTGGAATGTTGATGTAAATGTAGTTTTGATGTGGAGGAAACTGGAACTCTTGGGAACCTCAGATATTTGGATTGGCAACGTCATTCCCTTGTAAGTGCTGGGACTGAACATCAAACCTGGAACAGGGTAGTTGTAAAGTGAATGCACTACATCTTTGCCATCCTGACCCCCCCCCCCATTATTTTGGTTAGTATCGGTATGAAGAGTTTCATGGAAAAACTTCTGAAGCAATTATGAAAGCAAAATTTAGTAAAAGAACAACCATTGACCTTAAGTCCTGTTTAAATGCAGAAGCTGATAGACTTCCTTTGACAACTGTTTGTCTTGTAGCACTTACTTGATAGAGTTCAGCTATCTGTCTTGTAGCATTTTCCATTTAGAGTTCAACAACTTTGACAACTTTTTGTCTTGCAGAACTTAGTTTTGTAGCATTTACCAGTTAGAGTTCAACTATCTGTCTTGCAAGACTTTGACAACTATTTGTGTTGCAGACTTTGACAACTGTTTGTCTTGCAGAACTTGCTGTTGGAGTTCAACTATTTGTCTTGCATCACTTTGACAGCTATCTGGCAGCTCTCACCTATTAGAGTTCATTTACTTGTCTTGTATCACATTGACAACTATTTGTCTTGCAGCACTTACCTGCTAGAATTCAGTGATCCACTCTTCCAAACGATTGGAACAATGTTCATACAGGAGGTAAGTCTTACTGCATGAGCTTTAATTTAACAGTATTCATACAGGCTGTAAGTCTTACTGCATACATTTTATTTTAACAGTATTTATACAGGAGGTAAGTCTTACTGCATGAGTTATTGCTTGACTTATAAATATATGCTGTCTCAAAAATCAATTGTTTGCATGTGAGTTACAAACAAAGTTCCATCTACAAACTGCCATAGTTTACATTTCCAGAAACAAGAGAGTGTGCATGGCTAAGCCTAAATTATGATAAACAGTGTTTGCAACAGAAATCCATTGGGCACTTTGAGGTGTCTCTGATATGACTTTCACAGAAATTCACACATCAGGTGGAACATTATGAATTTTTGCAAAGGAAATTCATAATACATGTAGCCGCATTTGTTGAACTTACTGTATTGTGCATTAAACCTTGGAACTGTGTATTTTGCAGTAAACTTTGAATCTGAAATATCCATGAACTTACTGTATTTTGCATTAAACCTTGGAACTGTGTATTTTGCAGTCCACTCTGAATCTGAAATATCCATGAACTTACTGTATCTTGTATTAAACCTTGGAACTATGTATTTTGCAGTAAACTTTGAATCCAAAATATCCATGAACTTACAGCTCACTTATACTCAACTGATAAAGGCTTATACCAACTATAAATGGCTTATACCAACTATAAATGGCTTATACCAACTATAAATGGCTTATATCTGACTGATGAATCAGATGCAGGTGTAGTATATATTAAATTTCTTATTTATGTTGTACTTAAACTTGCATATTTCACTTACTTCTTACATGCAAACTATAATTGACCTTTAGGTCTTCTATAAGTCAAGCATATATCACTTATTAGTTATAATAAGTTATTTTTGCAAGGGAAAGGACACACCCATTCCTGCTGACTGCATCGATTAACTCCACTTAGAATGCCAAGTAAGTATATGTACTTATAAATGACAGTCTAATCTCCATGGGCTGAGATTAATTCTGAGGAAAATGCTGGTTGTATATATAACTTGTCCTTCATATGCACAGAAGGTGATCCATTATTTATGACCTAGGAAAGAAGATAAGTGATGCTAACAATATTAGACAATGTGGCAACTATGTTCTCCAAGCTTTCCTTTCCTGTTTATAGTCTTAATATGAGTGTGAATTTGTATTCACAAGCTGACACATGTCAGCTATCCAGTTGAGCAATATTTTGCCCAGTTGGGCCTCTTGTTATCAAACTTGATAAATATGTTCATTTCATCAAGATATATAATTGCATTTATGATGAGTGAGTTCTATGAGTGATTCTGCATATGAGTTGCTTGAGAGACTTATTCTGATCCAATTTTCATTCGACTTGAAGACCACATTTCATTCTGATCCAATTTTCATTCGACCTGAAGACCACATTTTATTCTGATTTTGCTTCAACTTGATAAATAAGCATACTATGCCAGAGCTGAATATACTTGGATATCTTGCACCTGATTGGCTGAGTTTGTTACCTTTCAAAACCCATAAACTATATTTTGTATCCAATATCTATAAACCTTGGTAAAATGGATTTATATTGAGATATTGACTGACAGTGAGGAATAGACTATTTATTATGCCTTTATCTTTAGAAATAATTTGTATCAGTAAAATAGTTAAAATCAACATGATGTGAAGTTTGGAAAATAGTTTACATAGATTGTGTTCTAAGACAGCTTAGTGGAATGGTTAGCTGTCAAGTTGTTAAAGCCACGTGAGCAATATCAGGCTTACTTGGGTTTCTTGTTGATGGATTGCCATGAAGCTTGGTAAATATTACGGTCATCACCTGAATATATGCATATCAACAAAAACTTTGTGCCATAATGCCATTGTGCCATCAAATATGGATGGCATTGCTAAAAATAGAAAAACATTCAAACAACATCTTACAGATCATTCAAGCAAATGTGACAAAGATCATTCTGGTGTTAAAGCTTTTTCAATTTGTACAGCTGATGATGATTTGCTGTCAAACATGGCAATTCTTACTAAAAATAGAAAACCTTAAAACAACTTCTTTAAAAGAACTGAACAATGTTTGACCAAATTTGACAAAATGCATTCTTGATTGAAGGCCTTGAAAGTTTTGTACATATGATGCCAATTTGCCATCAGATGTGATCACATTACTAAAATAAAATCCCCAAATTTAAAATAACTTTTTCTTCTCAAAATCTGCTCAACAGAATTTGATCAAATTTGACAGAAGGCATCCTGGCAAGAAGGGTTTTCAGTTTTGCATCAATGTTGCTGATTTCTAAAGCAATACTCAGTGGGGCAGTTGTTGCTGAAAACAGAAAAACCTAACATACAATATTTCTTCTAAAACTTGAAACAAAATATTTCACAGAATATATCCTAAGATAAGCCCTTTCAAGTCTGCACAATGATGCTGATATGGCTTTTAGTATGGCTGCCATTCTAAATGAAAAACTATCCTTGTATTTGGCTTTAATGTCAGACAGGTAAGCAGTCTCAGACTGACTTGGGCCTTATATTTTGGCACACAAATTGGTCTTTATCTAGAAGCAGCTAAATCAGCCTTGTCAGCACTGCAAAATTATGTTTCCATTTCAAATCACCACAATGATTATCAATTCTCTCTCACTCCCCAATATTTAATCTTTGCCTATTCAAAAAGTCCTCAACCAGTCCTCTTGTTATCAGAAAAAAACTTGAATTGGATATCCTGTCCCTGTATACAAATGATCCAGAAGGTGGAGACAAGGTAGCAGCTGCCATTGTAACACCCATGGAACTATCTTGAACTGGTCACTGGATGAAGCTTTCATTTTTTCTACCATAGTCAGATAATTGAACTATATGAAAACATATGTAAAAGAACAAATTTCATCTTTTGGAATTCCCTTTCTACACTGAAAGCCTCTGAAAACCTGAAATTTGGTAACCTGTTGTTATCTCAAATCTCAAAGAAACAGGATTTTCTCACATAGTATGGATAAAGTATTCTGTACTGCTGAGTACCTAGTTACTAGGGGAATGAAAGATCAGATAAAGCAGCCAAAGCTGTCCTGCAGTCACCTGTTTATAACTGGAGATTCCATGTAGTCACTAAAATATAAATTGTCACGTTCCATATATATATACTTGGCAAAATATATAAAATAAAAAAAATCCTCAAACAAGCATTTCATAATCAGACTAGTCATTGTAGAGTGTCATTCCTCACATGAACAAATTGCAGAGATGAGATGGTATTGTATCACTTGACCCATGCATACCTCCTGAAGGGTGAATCTTAATCAGAATGCATATTTTGCCAGTGCCCACCAGCAGCAGAACACATTCCTGATGAATGTATGGACTTCCACCTCGTGAGACAGCTGTTTTCTGATGTGAACTTTAGAAACCTTATGAACTTGTTTTTACATTTTAAAAATTTGACCCTATATGTTTTAGGAATTTTATATTTGTTACATTTATCATTTATTTTACACACAATCTACAGATATTTAACATCTTTGTGACATCTTTACCTTTTATCTTTCATCATCTGGGACTACATTTTGTGTTTATTTTGAAGGGTTTATCTTCTAAAATTTAATTTGTAGTTTTTAATCCCTGCATTATTATAATTGGCACTGAATAGCTAGGATTGTGCTGACATACCATTAGATGTTGTTCATGCTTAGATCCATGGTTCTGTACTCACTGGTACCATACATGATTTATTCTTTACTTGAAATAAAATAATGTGTCATGTAAAATTTGAACTTATTTTGCTGTTTTTTTTATAACTATAATATTCAGAATTTACATGACATTTGTAGAATTCCTAGTATATCCCATTGGAAATAAAAGGTCAAACTTTATAGACTGACAGGTGATAAAGCCTGTTGGGAAACAGTGAGTCAAACCTTATAGACTGACAGGTGATATAGACTGACAGGTGATAAAGCCTGTTGGGAAACAGTGGGTCAAACTTTATAGACTGACAGGTGATAAAGCCTGTTGGGAAACAGTGGGTCAAACTTTATAGACTGACAGGTGATAAAGCCTGTTGGGAAACAGTGGGTCAAACTTTATAGACTGACAGGTGATAAAGCCTGTTGGGAAACAGTGGGTCAAACTTTATAGACTGACAGGTGATAAAGCCTGTTGGGAAACAGTGGGTCAAACTTTATAGACTGACAGGTGATAAAGCCTGTTGGGAAACAATGGGTCAAACTTTATAGACTGACAGGTAATCAATGCTTATCAGCTGTTATACATTTTGAAATGCTTTCATTGTACTTATAATATGACATTGTCTGGCATTCCAGATGGAGGCAGAATTTGGTTTGGACCATGTATATAATGCAGATTCATTCAACGAACTGACACCCAAAAGCAGGTAGCATGCCATCTTCTTCATTCTCTTAATGATAGTGTGGTGTTTTTTCATCACTAACTACACAACCTTTTATTTTGAATTTTTAATTGAGGTTAATGTACATGTTATATCTCACAGTGTGAGAATATCCCACAGAATTTCACACCATGTTGCAGTGTCTCTGAATTTCCTTCTTCACAAAATAATACATTTCTTGTTATGTATACCTATATTATTTGTATTATCATTCATAATTTTAGTTCATAAGAGTTATTTAGATAATATTTTAAATGCTAAATTTCTTATCAATCATATGTCCACATTGTAAGATGAGTCATGTATCAAGTGTGCAGATTCATTCATAAAGTTCCAAGGTTGAGATGGACTTTTGTTGAAGTAAACATCACATGATCCAGCAGGGATATTAGGTTTTGAAAAGGCCAAGCTGACCTAATTTGTGATTGGTTAACATCTGATCTTATTTACAAGTTGAAATCATTGTAGAAGGAATATGCATCTTTCATTTCTTACTGAAACTATGACTTGTTATGTAAGTGAATTATTACCGGTACATCAAATTAGGCATTGTTAGTAGTACTACCATTCTTGAAGGCTTTTTAGTTTTACTGAGAAGATTGATTCATCTATTTAATTTAATCATTCATTTGAAATATTAAGATTAATTGGAATAATAGCTGTCACAGAAAAAGTGTGAATTCACTTAAAGACATTTGAATATTTAATAGCTGTTATGGAATTTCTGTGAATTCATTTAAAGACACTTTGTGATTATATCTTAGTTATTCTTTGGTACTGTTGATACATCAGTACACTACAAGACATCATTCAGAATACCTTTAGAACTCATTCTGAGTAATTGAAACTTTTGGAATTGATAGAACATTTAGGACTTTAGGATTTCATCCATCATACTTAAGTTATTTTTCATTCTTTCACTTTGTATTTTAGGGACATAAATTATATTTTCAGTTATACAAAACTTGTTGGTTTTCACTCTTTCTTGTTACTTATTTTAAGATCATAGAGTTGTAACAAACTAAGATTTTGATATGCACACCACAATGAATGAAATTACATTCATTTGTTTGTTACCTTTTCCACTTTTACACAATGATTTTAGTTTTGTGCCATCTACCTTGTCCCAGTTTTTTTTGTTGATGGATTACACTTAGGGTAAATTAAGAACCCAGATGATTTGCTGTTGAAAGGTTTATGGTCACTGTCACAGGCACCAAAATAAGACAAATTTTATCATTAGTTTTTCATTACAGACTTAGACCAAACTGTGGATAGCATGCACTTGGAGTAAAGAAGATGTTTTTAGAGTCAAAGGTTAAGATCGCTGATACAGAAGTTAAAATGGTTTCTTTATAAAAACATTAGTTCCATATCACAGACTCAAACCCGGCTGTGTGAATGACTTGCCTTGTTTTAAGGCAGAAGCTTTTTGAGTTTTGGGTCATATATCAAAGGTCAAGGTCACTGAAAGAAGAAAATTGTTTCTGCAGAATGATTCTAGTTCTACATCAGACTGAGACTGAACTGTAATGATGGCTTGTGCATAAAGTATGTAAAAAGTCTATTGATTTTTGGTTGAAAATGTCAAGGGTCAGACCTACTATGGCTGAAAAATGAAAAAAGTTTCGCACAAAACATCAGTACTTCAGTTTTGCATCTTTACTAAAGTTTGTGGATAGTTAAGAAAGTAGCATATTGATTTTGGAATATAAAGACATGTGTTAGAGTCAGTATGACTTAAAGAAGACAAAAATCTTTTAAATAACAACTTTAGTTCTTCACCTTGTGTCCAATGTTTGTGGAGGGTTTGCACATAAGGTAACAATGAGGTCTCTTGATTTTGGGTTTAAAGGTCAAAGATCAAGGCCATGTCCTTAAAAATGTTTACATAGACACTGTCATGCCCTACAAAAGCCTACATAGAGACTGCCATGCCCTACTAGTTCCTACATAGAGACTGCCATGCCCTACTAGTGCCTGCATAGAGACTGCCTACTAGTGCATACATAGAGACTGTCATGCCCTACTAGTTCCTACAGAGAGACTGCTGTGCCCTACTAGTGCCTACAGAGACTGCTATGCCCAAATAGTAACTACATAGAGACTGTCATGCCCTATACTAGTGTCTACATAGAAGACTATTAACACTGGTTAGTCATGTACTGTGAACAGTACTCCTTTCCTAGTGATATTTGAACCAAAAAACTTTACCTCACAAGTTTCTTCTTTATGATTTGCATGTTTGAATAAGCCATTAGAAGGAATCGGATAAAGATAATGCACATGCCATTGTATAGATTCACTGTAGTGTATTATTTTAAATAATCTGCTTTAAGTATGTTGTGAAATCAGAGTTGAGTGTTGGAAAAAGCCAAAGATCTCCAACAAATTTGACTGATTCAATCTCTACTCTTTAGCAAAGTAGTACTGCATATCTAGTTATAAACATAGTTTGGTTTTTACATACAAGTATGGGAAAATCATAATATATTCCATCCAATATAGTTTCCTTTATTACATATTACAGCTAAGAATTCTTACATGTCATATTGTGACACATTTCCATAGTGTCACTAGCAGTGTCCTTTATTATATATTAAGCTAAGAATTCTTACATGTCATATTGTGACACATTTCCATAGTGTCACTAGCAGTGTCCTTTATTACATATTACAGCTAAGAATGCTTACATGTCATATTGTGACACATTTCCATAGGGTCACTAGCAATGTCCATTATTACATATTACAGCTAAGCATGCACACATGTGTTATGTACATATAATTTGTATTGTTTGTTAGTTTTTTATCATTCAGAGTTATGTATAATTGTAATTTGTTATTGACCTTGTCCAGAATCAAGTTCATTGTGTACCTGACTAGTGTCATTCATTTTGAAAACAAGATAATACATTGCTTATATTTCTCTGTGAATGGTTGAATATTAGGATCATTAACTTAATCTGAATAAAGCACATTGATATTTTCACATGGATGGACCTGTTGTACTTGATGTTTACCATATTCTTTATTATAATCTTATTAACATATTTTATCTTGTTGACAAGTTAGAATTTTCTAGAACTGAACTTTTGACCCTCATCCTGGTTCTACTTTTGTGTCTTAGTTTTTTATAATAATCTTGTTTACGTGATAACATTTGAAGCAGCAGGATTTGTATTGTTGTGTTCTGTGTTTCATTTGGGTCAAATTTATTATTCAAATTATTATTTTCTGGAAATACAATATAAACATTAATTTGGAATTATAGTCAGTCCACTCAACATACGCTGTAGTCAGATCCACACACTCTACCCAGTTCTAACTCATGGCAAGAGTCATCACATATTCATTTTCACAATGAAAATTTTTCGTGTGTAAAAAGGTATTCGTTTTGCTTCTTATTCACAAATAGAACTACAATATTGTATAGTAACTTAATTGTGCATGCATATGTGGAAACAATAATGTTGTTGTTTTCTAAACCACTTGTGGTACTGATTCAACTAGCAAAGCCAAAGCTATGGAATTTAATAAATACTCATTATCAAACCTTTACCTCTCAGAAAACATTCATCCTTGATAAAAGACACTTTGCTGAGAAAACATGAGTTGCAGCAATTGACCTATTGCCACTTAACAATCATGCTGATCAATTAACCAATCAGCGAGTGTAAATTAGACACACCTCCAGGCATTGCTTACATCCACTATTTTCCTCCAACAACCTGCTTGTGGAAATAATGGATTGATTATGATAAGTATTTACAATTTTTGCAATGTTTTGTTGATTTTTCAGTTGATAAGGGTGAAAAGAAGTTAGTGGGAACCTTGTAATTCTGACTGTTGATATCCAGTTTGTCTAAATGGAGGAATTAGATTTATTCCTTTCCTGAAACATAGAAAAATTTCAGTGGATAAAGACTTTTTTTTGTGGTCACGTGTACGATCAGCTGAATATGAAAACAATTGATGGCAATTACATGTTTGTTTGCATAAAAGTATGTAGATAAGCATGCCCTGACAATGACTTGAAGGGGAAAAAAAATTGAAATTGAAAAATATATGTAAAAATAAATGTTTCTAGAATATGGGTGGACACCCCCCAACTTTCGGGCTTTGATGTATATTATTTTTCTTGTATAGGAAGCACTGAACCCCAGACTGTATTATTTTAAAGTTTGAAAATTTATACTTTAATGTTGGCTTGTCCCTAAGACAATGATTTATCATCTGAATCTTTCAGACACTTGAGTGACTCTTTACTTTCTCATTGGGTTGAAGGAGGGGTGGGGATATAAAATGTATTAATAAAGAAATACAAAGACAATGGTTTCAGGTAATTATTGTCTGATATATTAAGCATGCATTTACATGTTTACATCAGCAGACATCACTGATCAAAATTCTATCTGATGAACATAGTAGAACTTAATATAATAGAACTTTAAAATTATTATATACAGCATTATACTTCTAAACAGTAATTTTTTATGATTTTGTTATTAATTTTGAGTTCATTTGCTTCCAAGGCAGCATGAACATAAGCCAGATAAAATTAATAAGGATAAAATTATTAACTAAATACATTAGCATCCTTTGGAGCGAATTTCCTTGTATATAAATAAGTTATTGAGCAGCTTTAAAATCTCTTTTTATTATTTACTGAAATTAAACGCTATATGAACTTGAACTAGAAATATAAATGTTGAATGCTGCAGTCTAATTTATGCAACTTTGAAATTATACATTTTTAAGAATAATACAAATCATTTTCAATAAACATATCACTTAAGCTGAAACATATTTCTTTGCCAAATACTGCATGTTTGTCGGAGGTTATTAGGGCTTCATGTCACATGATTTGGTAGGCGGAGTGATCTATCATCTCACATAAGGTCAGTTGTTTTATTTAGAAGTGTATGTATATGAAACATGTTTCCAATTCAGCACCTGAAGAACCAGGCACTTTTATTTAATGTTCCTAAGTCAAATCACTAAAACAACTGAAATTGCATCTAGAGACAGGGTTCTCACACTATCGGGAAATCATGAAAAAGTTGGTAGAAATGATCATTTTTTTCCCGACCGTGAAAAGTCCTTGAATTTGGCAATTATTGATGAAAGTCAGGAAAACCCCAGGATATTTCTGCCACCATTTGATGCCCGAAACAGTCACGTAATTGATCATGAGTTAAATTTATCAAGTTCTAACCAGAATATTTGGAGGGTGCACTATGGATCATTTGGTTGCTTGCAATAAACATATATGCTGAGTCAGTCCAAATGCCCAGTGGATTAAATTCATCTAGTAGGCTTTTATTTTCCAAGTCAGCTAGATATCCGTATCATTCCTTACATGGAAGGTATGAGAACCAGTCTAGCATCACAAGAGGCCAACATGGTGGTGGTAAAGCGTAGCTGCTTACTGGATGGCCTAGCAAACTTTAAATGTTGTTAGATCGAGTGATTCATGCATGAAATCTATATGAAAATTAGTTATTTTCTCAGAAATTGTGAGTAATAAAATCATTATGTCTTTAATCTGCTGAAAGACAAGATAGTCACATGAGTACACAAATCTAACAACGCACATTTTCAAATGTTGTAGAGAAATTTTTTTTAAAAATATTAACTGAAAGTCGTATACTTGTTATAATAAAAATACACAAATGAAAGAACACACAATTCTCCATATTTATATATTCCGAGTTCTGGCGTTTTGTTGTATCACATGGCTACCACGTTGACATGTGCTCTCTGCTTAATAAATCAGACTGGCCAGATTGCTACTTTTTACAAAATGTATCTGACTTTCATTTAATATAATTGAATTTCTTTTCAACATTATAAAGGAATTTGTTGTTGATATCATGTGACTATTGGACTTCCAATGTCGTCATTTGAGATATGTGAAGTCACGTGACTAGTAATGCAGATGGCAAGTACTGGGTCAGGTTTCATCTACGCCGTAGTTTCGTCTTGTCTGTCAGTGGAATAATGACACTGTCATCATTTGAGATATGTGAAGTCAAATGACTAGTAATGCAGATGGCGAGTACTGGGTCAGGTTTCATCTACGCCGTAGTTTCATCTTGTCTGTCAGTGGAATAATGACACTGTCATCATTTGAGATATGTGAAGTCACGTGACTAGTAATGCAGATGGCGAGTACTGGGTCAGGTTTCATCTACACCGTAGTTTAGTCTTGTCTGTCAGTGGAATAATGATATAACGATTATAATACTTTCCATTTCTGAGAAAATAAATCATTTTCCTATCGATTTCATGCAGGTATGAGTCAATATAACATAAGTTTAAATTTTCTAGGCCTGCTCGTAAGCGACTGCCATATGTCGCTACCGCACAGTGGCGGCAAATTCCAAATTTTCTATATGCAGTTACAGTGACCCCACACCCTAACATAAATGTCCAAATATGAAAAATGGGGTGGGAATATTCAGGGGAAACTTGGATTAGAAAACGGACTGCTATTCATTTTAAGCCAAATTTGTAGTACAAATTGTTGAATCTCAGAGCTGAAATGAGAAATTGTCATTCCTTGTATTATATATTAAAAAACGATATGAGCCTCTGTATCAATACATGTTTGGGGACTGGTTTAACGAATTACAAGAAAAGTTGATTTTACAGAAAACTCAGTCCTTGTTTATACAACAGTATATAATTTTGATGGTCTTTTGTCAAAATTTAAATCAACCATTTTGAAAATGTTTTTTAAATGATGGATTTTTCACCAGATCATCTTAAGGAGATTATGTTGTTTGAAAAATCTTGTTTGGGATTTGTTTGGGAGAAATTCAGGGTTAAACTCTTTTTGTTACAAGACAAGATTCTGATTATTTGCATTTATTGTTTTTTTTTATACTGTAATAGGAAATGTTACTTTCTATGAGATGCATATATATATTTATTGCTATGGAATTCTTTAGAATCAAAGGTTTGAAAGGAAACAAAACATAATTTATGTTCATTATGTTGTTCCCACTTAGCAACATTATGCAGCTCAGCAAAAACAAAGTTAGAAATTTTATTCTGTATATTGAAACGACTTTACATGACAGTTTATAGGAATGTAATCAAACTTGTTTCTTGGGATACATTTTGTAGTTATGTGCATGATCTTCTTTGCTGACTTTGATGTTTTTGGAGAGCCTTGAAAGAGAAACATTTATAGATTTAGAAAATGCATGTTTTATAATCTAAAATGTTCTTTAATTCCATTTAATAATGGTCATATGTGAACCTTCAAAAAAGTTCAAGTCTTGGGCTCAGCATATGTGCATATGTGAGAAAGTTTGCCGGTAGCTTCTCATGGGTCGGTGGTTCTTTCTGGGATTTTCATGGGTTCTTCCTTCACCATTAATACTGGCCACCATGTATAGCCTACCTTGTGCTGAAAAATGGCGTTAAACCCTATAACAACAACAACAACAACCTTGAAAAAAGTAATTTCATTCTGGAAAAACCCTGGAAATGACCTGGAAATTTATCTTTAGAAAAGTGTGGGAACCATGTAAAGAATATTTTCTGTTATTTTCAATTAGAATGAGGATAAGCTCTCAAAAGAACCTTTTATTAAACTTTTACTTTTCATTATCAACAAATCATGGCCCTCTAAGTAAATGTGATCTTGTTTATGTCTACTCATTTTTTGACTGGTTCCCATTTTCCTTACAATCTATTCAATACTATATCATCACCCTCTTGTAGTCAGATAGCTTTAGGATCCTGGAGACATCATGTAACACCAGTACAAATAGTAGACCATTCTGATTGTAAGATCTACATGTAATATTGTTGTTGTTGTTGTTGTAGGGTTTAATGCCATTTTTCAGCACAAGATAGGCTATAATTGGCGGCCAGTATAACTGGTGGAGGGAGAACCCTGGAAAACCCCAGGAAGAACCACCCACCCACGAGAAGCTGCTGGCAAGGTTTCTCATGTACAATTAGCTGAGCCCATGACTCAAACCCACACAGACAGGTGAGATGGCAGTGATCTAGAACAGTGAGCGTTTTAGACCACTCTGCCTATCAGGGCCCCTTCTACATGTAATGTATTTGTGCAACAGCCAGATATATGTATATCAAATATGCTCAACACATGGTATTTTCAAGCATGTTTTGTCAGGTAGGAACTACATTTTTATATGCTATATAATGTTTTAGCAAGAACTATTAATACAGAATAGAATATATGTACATTGATTGTGGTTATTTTTCTTTAAATTGTTCTAAAGCTGGACCTTGGAAACTGATCTTGTACAAACCTGTTATGAGAGACCATCTGTCCTGAGAGACCATTTTTTGTTGGCAGAAGGGGCAGTCCCTCATAACAGGTTTTTACTGAAATTGTACAAGTAGGGCAAGTATAAGTAGAAGGTTATATCCCTTGTTTCCTTCTCTTGCCAGTGACCCAGACTACATAAGAGCCTCAGGGAAAGCCATATATAATGCAATGGTACAAGCTGATCCACTGGCAATTTGGTAAGTTCTTTACGTGTTACTATATATAATGCAGGCTGATCCACGGGCAATTTGGTAAGTTTATTACATGTTACTATATATAATGCAATAGTACAGGCTGATCCACAGGCAATTTGGTAAGTTCATTACATGTTACTATATATAATGCAATGATACAGGCTGATACATGGGCAATTTGGTAAGTTTATTACATGTTACTATATATAATGCAATGGTACAGGCTGATCCACAGGCAATTTGGTAAGTTTATTACGTGTTACTATATATAATGCAATGATACAGGCTGATCCACAGGCAATTTGGTAAGTTTATTAGATGTTGCTATATATAATGCAATGGTACAGGCTGATTCACGGGCAATTTGGTAAGTTTATTACATGTTACTATATATAATGCAATGGTACAGGCTGATCCACAGGCAATTTGGTAATTTTATTACATGTTACTATATATATGGACAGCGTTCTTTTGCATACCAGGGCCCAGCAACATGGAATGAATTGCCCACTGAACTTAGACACAAAGACACAGTGATCCCATTCAAGAGTGCTGTTAAAACTCACTTATTTCAACTGCGAGAACAAACTTAAGACCTAATAATGTTTCCTACCTTAAATATTTTCAGCATGTTGTTAATGTTTTCTAATTTCATGGTGTTTGTTTTTGTAATAATATCATTATATATGTTTTTTATGTTATAGGTGTTGTCTAATGTTGTAAAACGCTTAGAGCTTCTAAAGATTAGGCGCTATACAAAGTCCTCATTATTATTATTATTATTATTATTATAATGCAATGGTACAGGCTGATCCACAGGCAATTTGCTAAGTTCATTACATGTTACTATATATAATGCAGTGGTACAGGCTGATCCACAGGCAATTTGGTAAGTTCATTACATGTTACCATATATAATGCAATGGTACAGGCTGATCCACAGGCAATTTGGTAAGTTTATTACATGTTACTATATATAATGCAATGGTACAGGCTGATCCACAGGCAGTTTGGTAAGTTCATTACATGTTACCATATATAATGCAATGGTACAGGCTGATCCACAGACAATTTGGTAAGTTTATTACATGTTCTTTTTATAATGCAATTGTACAGGCTGATCCACAGGCAATTTGGTAAGTTTATTACATGTTACCATATATAATGCAATGGTACAGGCTGATCCACAGACAATTTGGTAAGTTTATTACATGTTCTTTTTATAATGCAATTGTACAGGCTGATCCACAGGCAATTTGGTAAGTTTATTACATGTTACTATATATAATGTAATGGTACAGGCTGATCCACAGGCAATTTGGTAAGTTTATTACATGTTACTATATATAATGTAATGGTACAGGCTGATCCATAGGCAATTTGGTAAGTTTATTACATGTTCTTTATACATTAAAGCTGTTACATTATATTTTATTTGTGTAATAGTTAATATTTCATTTCTTTCATTGCTCATTTATTTGTTTTTGATTCTTTCATTGCTCATTTACATGGGTTTTTTTATTGCTTAGTTACTTGAGAGATAAGTGTTTTTAAATGTTTTGGAAACTTACTATCAACAGTGTTTGATCATCTTCAGTTTTATCTGCATTATGTAAGTTATGGTCCTTGTTTCCCTAAACTCTGTGGCCTGAAGGACCAGCAACCTCAAAACTTTCAAGCCCGCCATAAAATTTATTGGTCATCCAGATTTGCTTTCCATTAGCTTGTAATATTTTGAGCTGGTCATAAGGAACTGTGTAGTATTTTGTGGACCAGAACATAAAATGATTAGTTCTGAACCTACAAGCAGGTGCTAATTTTAAACACTGGTTCTTTAGCATATCTTTTGTATGTGCAATATATTGAGGTCTAATTAAAGCTAAAATTAGTTTGTTGAAAGTAGTAAAGTAAAAGTATCATTTTTTTAAATAATTTTACTTAGATTGTGTGGGAAAGGATATAGTTAGACATGATTCTTGAGAGTGTGTTAAAATGTTATAAATGTGTGCAAGAGAGTGCATTCAAAACTGTTATAAATTTGTGTAAATGATTCATTGTCATGCATACTTCAATTTTTGGAATTTTGATCGGATTTTCCTGTCAACAGAGGAGTTAGGGTGCTTGCAAGTTTTTGGATAACACAGGACTAAATAAATAATTTAGAGTAATTATTACATTAGGACGATGAGTATGTTAGTTTTAAAATGTTACTAATAGTCAGTGATATGATGAAATAGTATTTAAATGTTACTAATAGTCAATGGCATGATGAAATAGTATTTAAATGTTACTAATAGTCAATGGCATGATGAAATAGTATTTAAATGTTACTAATAGTCACTTGATTTAGTTATGCTCTCGCTTATGAATTGGATCTCAAGCCCAATTTCTTTTGATTCACAGGTTGATGCAGGGCTGGCTGTTCCAGTCCTCATTTTGGAAGCCTCCACAGATAGAGGCATTACTAACCTCTGTACCTCAGGTATGCCTCAGATATTGATTAACAAGACACATTTTGTCTTATATATAAATGATGTTATATTTTCACATTTTTCAATAAATGTACTTTAAATAATATGCTTGCTTTTATTCTTAAAATTCCCAGTTTCCATGCACATAGGCTATTCAACTTTCCTGCAGAGTATAAAGGTAGTGGTAAGGAACAGACCATGTCTATTTAAAGAACTTTGCTAAATTGTTTAATATATTTAGGGGATCGACACCTGTTTGAGCATAGACTTCTGAATATAAATAGAGAATCTTACATTATTTTAAATGAAATTTGTGGGTCTTGGTAAACAGAAAGTTGAAACTATTCTACGAGTTTAATACATTTCATTTGAAACACAAAAGATTCTTTTTATCACAGGAGACAAAGTACTTATTTAAGACCAAAGTGAAAAATAATTCATGCTTATAGATTGATGGTGTTTTCCTGGCTCTTCATCTGTCTGGCATCAACAATAAGGTCAGAGTTTGTGTGTGGGTCATTTTTCAGACACAGTTGTATATAATCACATAACTTGTTATGTAATAAGGGGTACTGTGACCAATATACTGAAATACTGTGACCAATATTTCATGGTATGCAATCTGGTCATCCAACCATTGGCATGTTTCTTGTATTCAACAAAACGGAAAATGACATGTTATTTGTGAAGTGCATGTGACAAGTATATGTGCTTTTCATAAGTAACACCTCTTTTGGTCCAATTTTTGATGGTCTTGTTCAGTGAGTTTTACATCTTCCATACAGCAGAACATTGTTCTGAACATAGATCAGGAACCATGCAGTATATTCTGGTGCAATTTGGTGTGTACATTTTCTCAGTGACCTAGATGATCTGTTTATGGGTTTTGTCTTGTCACCTCAATTTTTGGACAGAGTTATAGCCCTTGACAGCTAACTTGACATCTTTACATGGGATGTTGCCTGTAACAAGTGTAGCTCAGGAACATCAAATTTATCACATTCTTATGCTTTCAGTTATGAACATTTTCTCATAGACCTAGCTGTCTTTTATGGGTTTTGTCTTGTCAATGCCAGTTTGGATAGATTTGTAACCCATAACAGTTAACTTCACATTATTACATGCAATGTTACTCTTAACCAGCATAAATCAAGAACCATTCTAATGGAATTTGGTATGACCTATATGTGCCTTTTGAAAGAGTTATTGCCCATGACAGTTAACTTCTTATCTGCATATGATATGTTGCTTTCAACCAGCAAAGCTCAAGAACCATTCAAAAGATTCTAATTCAATTTGGTATGAACACCATCTCTTAGATTTACAAATATTGTTTATGAGTTTAGTCATGTCTACTTCATTCAGAGCTCCTTGTCACACATGTTGTTTTTAGATGAAATTTGTAACGCTGCTTGTTCAGCATATTTTCTGATCAAATTTATTTAAAAAATTGTCTTTTAGATCTTTGATATGCTATTGCCTTATTTAGTCAGCTTTATGCCTTTACATGGGATTATTGAGCTAAAATTAAGAAATTCCAGCATGCAGGTTGTGTATTGTATTTGTCTCGTTTGTACTTACTCCTAGTCTTGTATACGAAGCATTTGCTTTGTATTGCTTTAGGTTTATTCCATACCATTCCTGGGCATTAATAATCTCCACAACTAGCAGCGGGTGTTGTAGCTCATCATTTCTCTATAAATGTAACACCCAGTTTACACTTGTAATCAGCACAGCACATGATGCAGTCAGCATTCTGATGCAATTTGATGTGAACATTATCTCATGAACCTATGTATCTTATACACTCCATTTTGGACAGAGTTATGGCCCTTGTTGATCAGCTTCCTATGGTTATCTTTACATGGGATGTTGCTTGAAAGAGTTAAATTTCATGTATTCCACATCATAGTTTAAAGAAGTGATGGACCCTGAATACCCATCTAATCCTAACTTTATCTTCTGTAGAAGATACTATGGTGGAGATTGTCACGAGCAGGCCCCTTTATGATGCACTAGTCAAACATTTCCTCCACTATTTAGTTCTGGGATTTTTATTTTGTTGGTGAAAAATCAGTATTGTATTTTTTGAAAGAAACTTTGCTGATGCAGGAAAAGAGTTGAAGTCAACAAGAATAGGGAATACAGTGCCATTTACATTGCAACAGTTCAAAGCTGCTTGTGATAAAACTGAGGGACATTTGTATTTAAAAACTACATTATTTGCCAGAATAAAATTACCATTATCATTCAATGATAAACATTTCACTGGGAAGGAAAGCCATGCAGGCCTCCAAGTGGTTTCTAGTCTTGACTATGGATCCTACTAAAGCAGATTATAGCTGTACCCAGTAATGAGACAGTGAGACAGTCACAGACAAATGAAACTGGTTCACTAAGAATCATGATTTCAGTTTTCAGACTTATAAAGCATGAAACAGACACAGATTTTGTATTTACTTTATGTTATCTGAACCTTAAATGAAATATGAATATGAAAGTTAGTTGATCTATATTATTCTTTGTACTGAATTGAAGTCCTGTTTCTTGTCCTAATCTTTATTTAATCTTACTAGAAACATCATACACATTTATTATCTGTTGGAAGTAAACACACTGAAGCAATTCTGTTGATTGACTTGACACTTAAGTAAAGAACAAAAGTATCTGAATTGGCCCTTGAAAACTCAGTCGTGAATTAGGGCATGCTTGAGAAGCTGACTGTTAAACAGATGGATAAACAAAGTGGCTGTAACTTGTTCATTGTACTAATTGGACCAATTATTATTTATTTTTATTTTTTTGGACATACTTTGGGTGGATAAAAAAAATAGATATACCATGTTTTTATGCTAGAATGTTCAAGAATTCTATCAATGTCACTGAAGTACTTTCCTGTGAATCCCTCTGTCTGTGTGGGTTCGAGTCTTGGATTCAGCCAATGTGGGTATGTGAGAAAGCATGCAAGTAGCTTTTCGTGGGTCGGTGGTTCTTTCCTGGATTTTCCCGGGTTCTTCTTCCTCCACCATTAATACTGGCCACCATGTATAGCCTATCATGTGCTGAAAAATGGCATTAAACCCAACAACAACAACAACAACTTTCCTGTGAATCAACATTTGAATAATTGGGGAATGACATTTTCTTTTAAAACATGAACAGATAAAATAACATTATTTATTAGTGCTCCAGTTTGTGCAAGTTTTACTGTAAACAATTTTTTGGTATTTGCAGGGTAAGATGATAGTACTAGACCTGTTTGCAGAGATCAGTCCAATCTACAGTAGGACCAACTCATTCTATGGGCAGCCATTCATTTGGTGTATGCTTCATAACTTTGGAGGCACCATGGAACTCTTTGGGGACATTGAGAGCATCAACAAAGTAATTATTTACCTGCCTATATAAGTATTAAAATGAAACTGGCCTCAGTGGCTACCTTCTCTATCAACTAGCATGCATCTCACATTTTATTTTATTAGTATGTCTGTTAGAAAGAAGATGTTATTTAGAGAAGACCTTTCTAAATTGAGATAATGATCTGTAGATGGAGGAAACTTTTATTTTTGACACAATAAATTGTTTATACAGGAGACAAATGGTTTTTATGTGTTATTGATATTTCTAGATGACAAGCATTTGAATCATGCAGATTTTACTAATTACATTCTTTCTTATGTATCTCATTTCTGATTATGTTTTTTACAAATTACATTCTTTCTTATGTATCTCATTTCTGATTATGTTTTTTACAGATTACATTCTTTCTTATGTATCTCATTTCTGATTATGTTTTTAAACAAGTATTTTATTCCCATATAAGACTTGGTTACTGCTTTGTAATAGTGAAGGTTTCAGTTATTATTGTTAAATTGGAATGTGTCATTCTAGTTAATCCTGAATTTAGTACATGGTAAGACATATGTAATATTGTAATATTGAAGGTTTCAGTTATTATTGTTAAATAGGAATGTGTCGTTCTACTCAAGCCTGCATTTAGTACATGGCAAGACAGATGTACAATGTTTCTGACTGTGTCATTGAGGGCAATGGCAACAGTGTTGATGGCATCATTGTTAAAATTGGAAATTAGTACATGGAAAATGTATATATAACTTTTCTGACAGTGATATTGATGGCAAGGGCATCAATGACAGTGACATCAATGTTAAGATTGTGTGGAGTTTTAGTAGATGGCAAGACATGGGCATGACTTCAGTGACAGTGGTATTGGAGTTTTAGTATATGGTGAGACATATGTACAGTATTTATGACAGTGATATTGATGGCAATGACAACACTGTCAGAGGCATCAGTATTAAAACTGTGTGTGGATTTTTAGTAGATGGCAAGACATGGGCATGAATTCAATAACAGTAGTATTGATGGCAATGACAACAGTGGCAGTGACATCAATATTAAGATTGTGTAGAACTTTATTAGATGACAAGTTATGGGCATGACGTTTATGATTGGTTTGATGACTATTGCAACAGTGATAGTGACATATATTTTTAGATTCTGTGTTAGAAATTATATTGTGCATGTGAGGTACCTCATGTACTGCAAGCAATACAGTACATAACATGAAACACTTGTCCCATTTTATTGTATTTGCTTCAGTAACATAGGTTGCATTAGATTTTTGTATGTACATGTCCTAGAATTCATACATTAAACATGTTGCTTCCCATGTACTCATACTTGCATAAGCATGCAATGAATATGATGGATATGGTATAAGATAATTCAGCTAAACTTAAAGCAAGTCTAAATTTCCATATCCTAGCAATAATGTTGACATTTCTAAAATACTCACATCTAGTTAAATTTCAACAGATTAGACTCCTCAATTGAATGTCAAACAAAATATTCTGTAAATACTGCATATCGACTTTCCTTTATTTAAGAATACATGTAGCATTTGTCTAGGCATTTTGTGTAAAGATGCATTTAGCACATTGTTCAGGCATTTTTTGTAAGGATAGATTTACCATATTGTCTAGGCATTTTGTGGAAGGTTATGTGTACCATATTGTCTAGGCATTTTGTGTAAGGTTATTTGTACCATATTGTCTAGGCATTTTGCGCAAGGATACATTTAGCATTTTTTAAAGGCATTTTTTGTAAGGATACGTTTACTGCATTGTCTAGGCATTTTGTGTAAGGATACATTTACCATGTTGTCTAGGCATTTTGTGTAAGGTTACATGTACCATATTGTCTGGGCATTTTGTATAAGGATACATTTATCATATTGTCTGGGCATTTTGTGTAAGGATACATTTACAATGTTGTCTAGGCATTTTGTGTGAGGTTACATGTACCATATTGTCTGGCCATTTTGTGTAAGGATACATTTACCATATTGTCTAGGCATTTTGTGTAAGGATACATTTACCATGTTGTCTAGGCATTTTGTGTAAGGTTACATGTACCATATTGTCTGGGCATTTTGTGTAAGGATACATTTACCACATTATCTAGGCATTTTGTGTAAGGATACATTTACAATGTTTAGGCATTTTGTGTGAGGTTATGTGTACCATATTGTCTAGGCATTTTGTGTAAGGATACATTTACCATATTGTCTAGGCATTTTGTGTAAGGATACATTTACCATGTTGTCTAGGCATTTTATGTAAGGTTATATGTACCATATTGTATGGTCATTTTATGTAAGGCTATGTGTACCATATTGTCTAGGCATTTTGTGTAAGGATACATTTACCATATTGTCTTGGCATTTTGTGTAAGGTTATGTGTACCATATTGTCTCGGCATTTTGTGTAAGGATACATTTACCATATTGTCTAGGCATTTTGTGTAAGGATACATTTACAATGTTGTCTAGGCATTTTGTGTGAGGTTATGTGTACCATATTGTCTGGGCAATTTGTGTAAGGATACATTTACCATATTGTGTAGGCATTTTGTGTAAGGATACATTTACCATGTTTCTAGGCATTTTGTGTAAGGTTACATGTACCATATTGTCTGGGCATTTTGTGTAAGGATACATTTACCATATTGTCTAGGCATTTTGTTTAAGGTTACATGTACCATATTGTCTAGGCATTTTGTGTAAGGTTACATGTACCATATTGTCTAGGCATTTTGTGTAAGGATACATTTACCATATTGTCTAGGCATTTTGTTTAAGGTTACATGTACCATATTGTCTGGGCATTTTGTGTAAAGTTACATGTACCATATTCTCTAGGCATTTTGTGTCAGGTTACATATATACCATATTATCTAGATATTTTGTGTAAGGTTATGTGTACCATATTGTCTAGGCATTTTGCATAAGGATACATCTACCATATTTTCAAGGCATTTTGTGCAAGGTTAAATCAACACCAACACTGGATACAAAAATATGTGTACTTGCGAAAGTAGGTGCCAATGATTGGAATTGAAAGAGCCTTTGGTACACATAGAATGAAGTCAAATTTTAAATATAATTTTATCATTTCTTATTTGACTGAGAATTAGATGACTCAGACTTTGGCAAACTTGGAAGCAGTTTGTTATGTTGATGCAGCCCAGTCCAAGTTTTTTTTCTCCAATCATACATACTCTTTCCATCCATCTGCATTGATTATTTCATGTCCAAGATACAAAAGTATCCAATAATGACCTCTGGCGATTAATAAACAGTAAAGAATTTGGTTCTTTTCTGATTATAATAAGCATTTGTTCACCCTCTGTATTCTAACTAGGGTTTTCCTTATTTTAATAGTATAATCGCTTGATGCAACTTACATTTGCTCCCTAGGGACCCTTTGATGCTAGGATGTTCCCAAATAGTACTATGGTGGGAACAGGATTGACCCCAGAAGGAATCAACCAAAATGAGATAGTATATGAACTGATGAATGAGAATGCCTGGGCATCAGGACCATGGAATCTAACAGAATGGTAAGGGAGTGTTTTTTCTCATTCATGTATATGTGTGATATAGTTTACCCATGTGAGAAAGGCATGTGGAATATGTGTATTCCATATGACTGCCCTCACTGCCACTTAATGATGCTCAGGACATCAGGAAAGTCTGCTTTTTTCATGCAATTTTTATACCCAGTCCTCTACTGTGATTGGGGGTGGTCTTCATCTCAATCTATCCATCCAACACATCTCATTGGTACAGTAACCCACCCCACCCACCAGTTTTGGCTGATTGACATGAAACTTGGTAGATTTTATGGGCACAAAACTTGGTATATATTATGGCCACAAGACTTGGTACATATTATGGCCATGAAACTTGGAACATATTATGGCTGTGAAACTTGGTACATATTATGGCCATGAAACTTGGTACATATTATGACCATGAAACTTGGTAGATTTTATAGCCATGAAACTTGGTACATATTTTGGTCATGAAACTTGGTACATATTATGGCTGTGAAACTTGGTACATAGTATGGCCATGAAACTTGGTACATATTATGGCCATGCAACCTAGTACATATTATGACCATGAAACTTGGTACATATTATGACCATGAAACTTGGTAGATTATATAGCCATGAAACTTGATAAATATTATGGCCATGAAACTTTGTAAATATTATGACCATGACACTTGGTACATATTATGGCCATGAAACTTGGTACATATTATGACCATGAAACTTGGTACATATTATGACCATGAAACTTGGTACATATTATAGCCATGAAACTTGGTACATATTATGGCCATGACACTTGGTACATATTATAGCCATGAAACTTGGTAAATATTATGGCCATGAAACTTGGTACATATTATGACCATGACACTTGGTACATATTATGACCATGAAACTTGGTATATATTATGACCATGAAAATTGGTACATATTATGACCATGACACTTGGTACATATTATGACCATGAAAATTGGTGCATATTATGGCCATGACACTTGGTACATATTATGGCCTTGAAACTTGGTACATATTATGACCATGAAACTTGGTACATATTATAGCCATGAAACTTGGTACTTATTATAGCCATGAAACTTGGTAAATATTATGACCATGAAACTTTGTAAATATTATAACCATGACACTTGGTACATATTATGACCATGAAACTTGGTAGATTTTATAGCCATGAAACTTGGTACATATTATGACCATGACACTTGGTAAATATTATGGCCCCATCACCTGAAGATGTGCATATTGAAAAATCATTAGTGCAACTAATGAGTTATATTTAGAATTACCATGAAAATCTGTAAATGTTATGGTCATCATCTGAAAATGCAATATCAACAAATCACTTTGGTCTTGCAATTTTTATTAGTATAGTGCTGTTTTAGTCCTGTAGCTTAATGCAATATGTCACTTAGTCTTGTTAACGAAACTTATAAATATTAGGGTCATCACCTGAAGATATATATGTTGTCAGATCTTTTTCCTCTGCAATTTTTGTTAGAGTTACATTTCATCTTGCACCTTAATGTAGTATAAGACACAGTCTCATCAGTGCAGCTTGCAACAATGTTTGTTTGATGGCCATGAAAGTTGGCAAATATTATGGTCATCAGTGATGTACATACAGGCACATCGCTTCTTGTTAGAGTTGTTGCTTTGTTTGTAATGTAGCTGAATGTAGTGTAAGACAGATTCTTTTGAATGCAGTGTGTCCTGAAGTTTTTAGCTCTAATGGTCATACCACAAGGAAAGCTTTTGGGATGGTCTCTTGTGCATGCTTCCTTGTCTGATGTCTGTCATTAATACAAGTTTATTATTGCTTCACATCCTAAACTACTCAGAGAATTATGATGAAACTTTACTCACACATTCATCCCAAGGTCTAGCTGATACTAAATTAAAATACTGCTGCACAGAAATCCAAGATATATTCAATATGTCTGGTGGCCATCTTGAAATTGTTCTTGCCACTTCTCCTGAATGAATGGTCACATGGGGATTTCATGAAAAGACTTCTTATGATGTCTCGTTGGTGTCACTGAATGTTGTGCAAAATAAAAATGGTTTCACCCAATATCCTTATTGATACTCCTTCTGATTGAATGGTCATATCAATATTCAATTTTTTTTAAAAGACTTTTTAAAATATCTAGTTAGTCCTAAACAAAAATGGTGCCAATTTGGTATCCAATATGGCCACCATGGCAGCCAGTTTGTAAATATTGCTATCACTTCTCCTCCTGAACAAAAAGTCATATTAACATTGGGTTTTCACTAAAAACTTCTTATAATGTATAGTTGGTCCTAAAGACTAAATTTTGCCATAACAGTGGCCATCTTGAAAATCTTGTTATTACTTAATCGGAGTTTCTTATGACCATAGCCACTCTTTTTTGATATTTCGACATTTAATTTGGTGTGTAGGGTCAGAGGCTGTTGCCTATTGAAAAGTTGGAATTCGCTTACACCATGTGGTGTTGGCATAGGGTAGCCGCTTACTAGCCAGCCTAGCAAACTAGAACAACCTTTCATAGAGATATACCTGCATGAAATCAATATGAATATGATTTATTTATTCTGAGAACAGTGACCAGAAACCTCGTAGTATCACAGCAAGGTGGAGAAAACCAGATTCATCAGGTATTGAGCACATGTCAGTGAACGGTTTTGTTGGTAATGCATGACTACCACACTGGCATGTATTCCCTTCTTAATGAATCTGGTTTTCTCAAAGTTGCTTTGACCATGAAAGATTTCTGCCTGTTGTTTTAAGAATAAATATTTTGAGAAGTTTATGTTCTTTCATTTTTCTATAAAGATTACACGACTTTCATTTATATTTTGACTTGTTTTCTTTTAACAACAGTGGAAATGGTTTATTTTGTTGATATCAAGTGACTATTGGACCTCTGATGTCATTGACATGTAGGTTGTGAAATTTGTTTAGTCATGTGACAAGTGGCAGGTCAAAATTAATCAACGCTGTAGTTTCATTTAGTCTACCACAGATTAAAGATATAGTTATACTACAGTGGAATCCTGCTATAACGCGATGATCGGGGTCCATAAAATCGGATCGCGTTAAAAGCGGGGTCGCGTTAATGCGGGGTTTTACAATATTTAACTTTTTTTCCGAGAACATATACGTGTATACATGTACAATGATCAAAAGTCGGCTTATCATCAGATGAATATTAACTGGAATGCATTAATTAAGATATATTCAAAATAATCGATGGCTAATATATTTATAGGTTATTACTGTGCATTAAAAACATTTACTAATTTTTATTTGTTTGAACGATAATACAGATTGACCGATAATACCAGACTATCGCTATATCATGAAAAGTGTATCAACACCGTATGCTACCGTGCCGTCGTGGCATGCAGTTCATCCATAATGGATGTAATTTCGTTGAAAATCGTACAGATTTAAAATATTCAATAATTTTGTAATAGTCTGAATTCGTCGTGTAAAATATAGGATGAACAAAATATTGAAACCATTTACTTGCCGTCTGATATCGTACGGTCATTGCATGCAGCTATTCCCGGGTCTACATACGGTGTCTGTATTGGATATTATTTACTTTCAACTGTTTGTTGTTTGATCACACCGCCAAGCACAGCATACATGTTGGCGGCTTTCGTCCTTTGATGTTTATTAAATTGTGCGACTCTTGTATCAACCACAGCTTTGTCTGCTGCTTGGCTGTGATTGCAGTTAAATAAGAAGCCCATGTCGGCTATTGTTTGAGCAACGACTGTATACAGAATTCATGGAAGACAATCACAAAGACGATTTACTGGCTTTACTCATGGATCCGTAATAAGTAACACTTCCGATAATGTTTACTTCGGCTTAACAATTCAAAAACCTAATGAAACCAGTTTTCTCTTCTAGAGTAGAATACGGAGCTTCACCACAACCTGTTCAAACTGATAAATTTCAGAAGCCAAGCGTTGTACACACTATTTCTCGTACGTTATATATATCGTATTATTTTAGAATTCATACACGATCACTTCTCCAAAATCACTTAAAGAACCTGGATAAATTGTTAAGTTCCGATCGTTTATTATTAAAAGTCATACGCGAATTCTTCCACCAAATTATAATAAACGTTTTACACACTATTTCTCGTACGTTAAACAAATATTTTCACGGTCCGATAAAAATACACGTAAATGAATTTCAAATTTCAGGAACCATGCCACGATCATATTATTTTAAAAGTCACAACTAATCTCATGCCCAAAATGAAGTTAATTTCTGGTTTTGTTTTTTTTACTTTTCTCCAAATTTTTTTTCTCCATGTGTGAATGAATATACGAAATTTCGGGAGCCATGCTACGACCGCGTTATATCCGAATTCGCGTTATGGCGGGGCGCGTTATAGCGGGGTTCCACTGTATATATATAGTATACTTATATATAGTTATACTCATAATTTCGGAGAAAATAAATCATCCTATCATTTTCATGCAGGTATATAGTGATGAAAGGTCATTCTAGTTTGCTAGGCCAGCTAGTAAACAGCTACCCTATGCCGACATGACATGGTGCTGGTGAATTCCACCTTTTTGATAGGCAATGGACTCTGACCCTACACCCTAACATCAATGTTCAAAGATCAAAAATGGGGTGTCTAGAGTCAGAGGAAACTTGGATTAGTTATTGCTGTGCCTCTTGCTTGGATGTCAAATCAGCATGGGATCTTCATTATGATGTCTTGTTGGTCCTAAATGAAAATAGTGCCAGTCTGACATCCAATATAGCCACCACAGCAGCTACCATGAAATCTTGCTATTGCTACTCCTGTTAAGTCACATCAGCATGGAAGACTTATTTTGGTGTCTGGTTAGTCTTAAATGCAAACTGTTATAATATGATATCCAATATGGCCACCACAGTTGACATCTTGCAGATGTTATTGATATTCCTCCAAGATGGATAGTCAGTATTCAGTTTTCACCAAAACTTTTTTATGATGTCTCTTTGTTACTAAATGAAATTTGCATTGATCTGATATCCACTATGGCCACTATGGCAGCCATCTTGAAAATCTTAGTATTGCTAGTCCTCCGAAATGGAAAGTCATATTGATGTGGGTTTTCACCATAAGCTTAATCATGATATATGGTTGGTCCTGATTGAAAATGGTGCCAATGTGACTATTGCTACCACAGTGAATATATTGAAAATCCTGTCATTACTTCTCCAGAATGGATGGTCATATCAACATGGGCATTTTCACTAAAAGTCTCTTAATGGTGTTTTATTTGGCCTAAATAAAGTTGGTGCTGATCTTACACACTGGCTAAATTGAAAATCTTATAGCTCAAGAATATCAGAGATGGTTTCAATACTCAGCAATTAAACAAAGGAATCACCTTGTCTTGAATAACTGGAAATTCTGTCAGCCATTAGAGTGTCAGTCCCTACAAGGAACTATTGTCTATGGGTTGATGTGAAACTTGGTACATATTATGGTCATCATTCAAAGAGGTGCATGTGATCCCTTGATTAATGTAAGTTATTCCCCATTTGAATTATTTTTGTGATCCCTTGATTAATGTAAGTTATTCTCCATTTGAATTATCTTGTGATCCCTTGATTAATGTAAGATATTCTCCATCTGAATTATCTTTGTGATCCCATGATTAATGTAAGTTATTCTCCATTAAAATTGTCTTTGTGATCCCTTGATTAATGTAAGTTATTCCCCATTTGAATTATGTTTGTGATCCCTTGATTAATGTAAGTTATTCTCCATTTGAATTATCTTTGTGAACCCTTGATTAATGTAAGTTATTCTCCATTTGAATTATCTTTGTGATCCCTTGATTAAGTTATTCTCCATTTGAATTATCTTTGTGATCCCTTGATTAATGTAAGTTATTCTCCATTACAATTATCTTTGTGATCCCTTGATTAATGTAAGTTATTCCCCGTTTGAATTATCTTTGTGAACCCTTGATTAATGTAAGTTATTCCCCATTTGAATTATCTTTGTGAACCCTTGATTAATGTAAGTTATTCTCCATTTGAATTATCTTTGTGATCCCTCGATTAATGTAAGTTATTCTCTATTTGAATTATCTTTGTGATCCCATGATTAATGTAAGTTATTCCCCATTTGAATTATCTTTGTGAGCCCTTGATTAATGTAAGTTATTCTCCATTTGATTTATCTTTGTGATCCCTTGATTAATGTAAGTTATTCCCCATTTGAATTATCTTTGTGATCCCTTGATTAATGTAAGATATTCTCCATCTGAATTATCTTTGTGATCCCTTGATTAATGTAAGTTATTCTCCATTTGATTTATCTTTGTGAGCCCTTGATTAATGTAAGTTATTCTCCATTACAATTATCTTTGTGATCCCATGATTAATGTAAGTTATTCCCCATTTGAATTATCTTTGTGAGCCCTTGATTAATGTAAGTTATTCCCCATTTGAATTATCTTTGTGAGCCCTTGATTAATGTAAGTTATTCTCCATTTGATTTATCTTTGTGAGCCCTTGATTAATGTAAGTTATTCTCCATTTGAATTATCTTTGTGATCCCTTGATTAATGTAAGTTATTCTCCATTTTGAATTATCTTTGTGAACCCTTGATTAATGTAAGTTATTCTCCATTACAATTATCTTTGTGATCCCTTGATTAATGTAAGTTATTCTCCATTTGATTTATCTTTGTGAACCCTTGATTAATGTAAGTTATTCTCCATTTTGAATTATCTTTGTGAACCCTTGATTATTGTAAGTTATTCTCCATTTGAATTATATTTGTGATCCCTTGATTAATGTACGTTATTCTCCATTTGATTTATCTTTGTGAACCCTTGATTAATGTAAGTTATTCTCCATTTGAATTATCTTTGTGATCCCTTGATTAATGTAAGTTATTCTCCATTTGATTTATCTTTGTGAACCCTTGATTAGTGTAAGTTATTCTTCATTTGATTTATCTTTGTGAGCCCTTGATTAATGTAAGTTATTCTCCATTACAATTATCTTTGTGATCCCATGATTAATGTAAGTTATTCCCCATTTGAATTATCTTTGTGAGCCCTTGATTAATGTAAGTTATTCCCCATTTGAATTATCTTTGTGAGCCCTTGATTAATGTAAGTTATTCTCCATTTGATTTATCTTTGTGAGCCCTTGATTAATGTAAGTTATTCTCCATTTGAATTATCTTTGTGATCCCTTGATTAATGTAAGTTATTCTCCATTTTGAATTATCTTTGTGAACCCTTGATTAATGTAAGTTATTCTCCATTACA
The DNA here is from genome assembly GCA_028554795.2 of Sinohyriopsis cumingii. Taxonomy (NCBI): domain Eukaryota; kingdom Metazoa; phylum Mollusca; class Bivalvia; order Unionida; family Unionidae; genus Sinohyriopsis; species Sinohyriopsis cumingii. The sequence goes on from CM068824.1 coordinate 28,374,818, forward strand.
ATTATCTTTGTGATCCCTTGATTAATGTAAGTTATTCTCCATTTGATTTATCTTTGTGAACCCTTGATTAATGTAAGTTATTCTCCATTTTGAATTATCTTTGTGAACCCTTGATTATTGTAAGTTATTCTCCATTTGAATTATATTTGTGATCCCTTGATTAATGTACGTTATTCTCCATTTGATTTATCTTTGTGAACCCTTGATTAATGTAAGTTATTCTCCATTTGAATTATCTTTGTGATCCCTTGATTAATGTAAGTTATTCTCCATTTGATTTATCTTTGTGAACCCTTGATTAGTGTAAGTTATTCTTCATTTGATTTATCTTTGTGAGCCCTTGATTAATGTAAGTTATTCTCCATTACAATTATCTTTGTGATCCCATGATTAATGTAAGTTATTCCCCATTTGAATTATCTTTGTGAGCCCTTGATTAATGTAAGTTATTCCCCATTTGAATTATCTTTGTGAGCCCTTGATTAATGTAAGTTATTCTCCATTTGATTTATCTTTGTGAGCCCTTGATTAATGTAAGTTATTCTCCATTTGAATTATCTTTGTGATCCCTTGATTAATGTAAGTTATTCTCCATTTTGAATTATCTTTGTGAACCCTTGATTAATGTAAGTTATTCTCCATTACAATTATCTTTGTGATCCCTTGATTAATGTAAGTTATTCTCCATTTGATTTATCTTTGTGAACCCTTGATTAATGTAAGTTATTCTCCATTTTGAATTATCTTTGTGAACCCTTGATTATTGTAAGTTATTCTCCATTTGAATTATATTTGTGATCCCTTGATTAATGTACGTTATTCTCCATTTGATTTATCTTTGTGAACCCTTGATTAATGTAAGTTATTCTCCATTTGAATTATCTTTGTGATCCCTTGATTAATGTAAGTTATTCTCCATTTGATTTATCTTTGTGAACCCTTGATTAGTGTAAGTTATTCTTCATTTGAATTATCTTTGTGATCCATTGATTAATGTAAGTTATTCTCCATTTGAATTATCTTTGTGAACCCTTGATTAATGTAAGTTATTCTCCATTTGAATTATCTTTGTGATCCCTTGATTAATGTAAGTTATTCTTCATTTGAATTATCTTTGTGAACCCTTGATTAATGTAAGTTATTCTCCATTTGAATTATCTTTGTGATCCCTTGATTAAGTTATTCTCCATTTGAATTATCTTTGTGATCCCTTGATTAATGTAAGTTATTCTCCATTAAAATTATCTTTGTGATCCCTTGATTAATGTAAGTTATTCTCCATTTGAATTATCTTTGTGATCCCTTGATTAATGTAAGTTATTCTCCATTTGAATTATCTTTGTGATCCCTTGATTAATGTAAGTTATTCTTCATTTGAATTATCTTTGTGATCCCTTGATTAATGTAAGTTATTCTCCATTTGAATTATCTTTGTGAACCCTTGATTAATGTAATTTATTCTCCATTTGAATTATCTTTGTGATCCCTTGATTAATGTAAGTTATTCCCCGTTTGAATTATCTTTGTGAACCCTTGATTAATGTAAGTTATTCCCCATTTGAATTATCTTTGTGAACCCTTGATTAATGTAAGTTATTCTCCATTACAATTATCTTTGTGAACCCTTGATTAATGTAAGTTATTCTCTATTTGAATTATCTTTGTGATCCCATGATTGATGTAAGTTATTCCCCATTTGAATTATCTTTGTGAGCCCTTGATTAATGTAAGTTATTCTCCATTTGATTTATCTTTGTGATCCCTTGATTAATGTAAGTTATTCCCCATTTGAATTATCTTTGTGATCCCTTGATTAATGTAAGATATTCTCCATCTGAATTATCTTTGTGATCCCTTGATTAATGTAAGTTATTCTCCATTACAATTATCTTTGTGATCCCATGATTAATGTAAGTTATTCCCCATTTGAATTATCTTTGTGAGCCCTTGATTAATGTAAGTTATTCCCCATTTGAATTATCTTTGTGAGCCCTTGATTAATGTAAGTTATTCTCCATTTGATTTATCTTTGTGAGCCCTTGATTAATGTAAGTTATTCTCCATTTGAATTATCTTTGTGAGCCCTTGATTAATGTAAGTTATTCTCCATTTTGAATTATCTTTGTGAACCCTTGATTAATGTAAGTTATTCTCCATTACAATTATCTTTGTGATCCCTTGATTAATGTAAGTTATTCTCCATTTGATTTATCTTTGTGAACCCTTGATTAATGTAAGTTATTCTCCATTTTGAATTATCTTTGTGAACCCTTGATTATTGTAAGTTATTCTCCATTTGAATTATATTTGTGATCCCTTGATTAATGTACGTTATTCTCCATTTGATTTATCTTTGTGAACCCTTGATTAATGTAAGTTATTCTCCATTTTGAATTATCTTTGTGAACCCTAGATTATTGTAAGTTATTCTCCATTTGAATTATATTTGTGATCCCTTGATTAATGTACGTTATTCTCCATTTGAATTATCTTTGTGAACCCTGGATTAATGTAAGTTATTCTCCATTTGAATTATCTTTGTGATCCCTTGATTAATGTAAGTTATTCTCCATTTGATTTATCTTTGTGAACCCTTGATTAATGTAAGTTATTCTCCATTTTGAATTATCTTTGTGAACCCTTGATTATTGTAAGTTATTCTCCATTTGAATTATATTTGTGATCCCTTGATTAATGTACGTTATTCTCCATTTGATTTATCTTTGTGATCCCTTGATTAATGTAAGTTATTCTTCATTTGAATTATCTTTGTGATCCCTTGATTAATGTAAGTTATTCTCCATTACAATTATCTTTGTGATCCCTTGATTAATGTAAGTTATTCTTCATTTGAATTATCTTTGTGATCCCTAGTTTAATGTAAGTTATTTTCCATTTAACTTAAAGCTGGATGTGATACATGACAGCATTTATGAATGCAGTTTCCCTGGCAGATTTTAGTGGAATCAGTTTCCTATGTATTACGGTCATCATCAGAAGATCTGCATATTTGACTAAACATTGTACTCACCTAATTTGTACGAGAGTAATGCCCTTTTTACTATCGACTCATTTTGGTCATGGGATGGAGTTTGGATCTGGTGGGGCAGGGGGGTATATTTATATGAGTCATTTACTCACCATTTAATGTTTAAAGTGTTGCAAAGACAAACTATTTTAACTTACAAAAGATAGTCTTTGTTTTTGAACAAATTAATTATTGTAAGCTAAACTTTCTGCTGATAAAAATTTTTATATAGCATACTCTGTTCTAAATAGCTATATCCATATGAATGATATGCCATAAATTCTATAGCTGTATTCATACCAGTGATAGGCCATGCAGTCTATCTAAGCTGTATCTATACCAATGATATGGAATAAATTGATATGGAATAGAGAATTCCTACCCTCTGAATGAAAGCCTCATTTCTGTCTGCAAATTCTAACTCTCATTTGGGATTTCCCTATCCCACACCAGTTTACTTGATGGATTTCCCTATCCCACACCATTGTACTTGATGGATTTCCCTATTCCACACCAGTGTACTTGATGGATTTCCCAATCCCACACCAGTTTACTTGATGGATTTCCCAATCCCACACCAGTTTACTTGATGGATTTCCCTATCCCACACCATTGTACTTGATGGATTTCCCTATTCCACACCAGTGTACTTGATGAATTTCCCTATCCCACACCAGTTTACTTGATGGATTTCCCTATCCCACACCAGTTTACTTGATGGATTTCCCTATCCCACAACATTGTACTTGATGGATTTCCCTATCCCATGCCAGTGTATCTGATGATATTAGTCTTTTCTTTATTGATTGTCTCAAAAAATTGCCCGTCTGATGCCTGCCCAGTGTCAGCACCAGATTAAATATGTTTGAAATAGTGAATAACTCGTGCTTACATCATGAGATTGTCATCAGACTGCAGACATAAGGTCACCAGGAAACTGGAATATCTTAATATGTGTCTTGACAGATAGCTACTCTTCAAACTTGAAAAACAGTTATAATCTATTTGAATACAGAAGGTAGTACTAAAGTAGGCTATACAGGAGGTAGGACTAAAGTAGCCTATACATGAGGTAGGACTAAAGTAGGCAATTCATGAGGTGGTACTCAAGTATGCTATACATGAGGTAGGACTAAATTAGGCTGTACATGAGGTAGGACTAAAGTAGGCTATACATGAGTTAGGAATAAAGTAGGCTGTAATGAGGTAGTACTAAAGCAGGCTGTACATGAGATAGGACTAAAGTAGGCTGTACATGAGGTAGGACTAAAGTAGCCTATACATGAGGTAGGACTAAAGTAGGCAATTCATGAGGTGGTACTCAAGTATGCTATACATGAGGTAGGACTAAATTAGGCTGTACATGAGGTAGGACTAAAGTAGGCTATACATGAGTTAGGAATAAAGTAGGCTGTACATGAGGTAGTACTAAAGCAGGCTGTACATGAGATAGGACTAAAGTAGGCTGTACATGAGGTAGGACTAAAGTAGCCTATACATGAGGTAGGACTAAAGTAGGCAATTCATGAGGTGGTACTCAAGTATGCTATACATGAGGTAGGACTAAATTAGGCTGTACATGAGGTAGGACAAAAGTAGGCTATACATGAGTTAGGAATAAAGTAGGCTGTACATGAGGTAGTACTAAAGTAGGCTGTACATGAGATAGGACTAAAGTAGGCTGTACATGAGGTAGTACTAAAGTAGGCTGTACATGAGATAGGACTAAAGTAGGCTGTACATGAGGTAGGACTAAAGTAGCCTATACATGACGTAGGACTAAAGTAGGCAATTCATGAGGTGGTACTTAAGTATGCTATACATGAGGTAGGACTAAATTAGGCTGTACATGAGGTAGGACTAAAGTAGGCTATACATGAGTTAGGAATAAAGTAGGCTGTACATGAGGTAGTACTAAAGTAGGATGTATATGAGATAGGACTAAAGTAGGCTGTACATGAGGTAGGACTGAAGTAGGCTATTTTGACCAAGGTAGAATAATAGGAACTGTATTTGTAGATTTCAGGAAAGCTTTTGACATGGTGGATCATGAAATCCTTTTGAAGAAACTGAAAATCTACCAGTGTGATGAAAGAACAATTAGATGGTTTACTTCGTACTTAAATGAGAGAACACAACATGTTTACATAAATAATGTTCTGTCTGAACCTGAAACAATTAGATATGGAGTACCACAAGGCTCAATTCTAGGTCCGTTACTATCCATTTTATTTAATAATGACCTACCACTTTTACTAAGAGACTCAATATCATCTACAGATCTCTATGCAGATGACACAACATTGTCAGACATCCAAAACACAAAGCATGAGCTCAAAATTTCTTTACAGAATGCACTAAACAAACTGGAAAACTGGTGCACATGTAATGGCATGGTGGTAAATACAGAAAACTATTTTATAACAGTTACATACAATCCTATTTGGACTACTGTAGTACAGTATGGGGTAATTCAAATGATAAAAACATAGCAAAGCTGGCACATCTTCAAAAAAGAGCATTTGGGCTAATATCAATCCAGAAAGAAAGCAAGGAAAGTTTAGCTGGTAGGTTAAAAATATTACCTATTAAAGACCGAATCTGTTTGAGAAAAGCCAAATTAATGTACAGGATATCTCCTAATAGTGCTCCTGAATATTTACAATCATTATTCCAGTATAGGCTACCTGGTAATACTTCCCACCTGCGAACCATGTCTACCAAACAGTATAAAATTCCCAAACCAAATAAGGAGTTATTTAAAAAAGTTTCCAATACTCCGGAACTCTGCTCTGGAATAGTATTCCAGTTGAGATTAGAAATGCCCACTCTGTTTCCTTCTTCCAAACCCAATATATCCAGTGGCTTCAGAGATGCAGCTTAAATAAATGAATTTCTTTGTATGAGGGCCTCAAGGTAGATTAGTTTTTAGCTAATTGTGTTACCCTCTTTAAATAAGGTCATTATTATTATTATTATTATTAATTATTAAGAAGGAGTACTAAAGTAGACTATTAATGAGGTAGGACTAAAAGAGGCTATACATGATGTAGGACTAAAGTAGCTGTACATGAGGTAGGACTAAAGTAGGTCATACATGAGGTAGGATTAAAGTAGGCTATAGATGAGGTAGGACCAATGTAGGATATACATGAGGTAGGACTAAAGTAGGCTATAGATGAGGTAGGACTAAAGTAGACTGTACATGAGGTAGTATTAAAATAGGCTAGACATGAGGTAGTAGTAAAGTAGGCTATACATGAGGTAGGACTAAAGTAGGCTATAGATGAGGTAGGACTAATGTAGGATATACATGAGGTAGGACTAAAGTAGGCTATACATGAGGTAGCACTAAAGTAGGCTATACATGAGGTAGGAGTAAAGTAGGCTATACATGAGTTAGGAATAAAATAGGCTGTACATGATGTAGTACTAAAGTAGGCTGTACATGATAGAGTACTAAGGTAGCAATTCATGAGGTGGTACTCAAGTATGCTATACATGAGGTAGGACTAAATTAGGCTGTACGTGATGTAGGACTAAAGTAGGCTATACATGAGGTAGCACTAAAGTAGGCTGTACATGATGTAGTACTAAAGTAGGCAATTCATGAGGTGGTACTCAAGTATGCTATACATGAGGTAGGACTAAATTAGGCTGTACATGATGTAGGACTAAAGTAGGCTATACATGAGGTAGCACTAAAGTAGGCTGTACATGATGTAGTACTAAAGTAGGCAATTCATGAGGTGGTACTCAAGTATGCTATACATGAGGTAGGACTAAATTAGGCTGTACATGAGGTAGGACTAAAGTAGGTTGTACATGAGGTAGGACTAAATTAGGCTATACATGAGGTAGTACTAAAGTAGGCTATTCATGAGGTAGGACTATAAAAGGCTATACATGATGTAGGACTAAAGTAGCTGTACATGAGGTAGCACTAAAGTAGGCCATACATGAGGTAGGACTAAAGTAGGCTATACATGAGGTAGGACTAAAGTAGGCTATACATGAGGTAGGACTAAAGTAGGCTGTACATGAGGTAGGACTAAATTAGGCTGTACATGAGGTAGGACTAAAGGTAGGCTGTATATGAGGTAGGACTAAAGCAGGCTGTACATTAGGTAGGACTAAAGATAGGCTGTATATGAGGTAGGACTAAAGTAGGCTATAGATGAGGTAGGACTAAAGTAGGCTGTACATGAGGTAGCACTAAAGTAGGCTATTCATGAGTTAATACTGAAGTTGGCTATACCTGAGGTAGTACTAAAGTAGGCTATACATGAGGTAGGACTAAGGTAGGCTGTACATGAGGTAATAATAAAGTAGGCTTTACATGAGGTAATACTGAAGTTGGCTATACATGAGGTAATACTGAAGTTGGCTGTACACAAGGTAGTACTGAAGTAGGCTATACATGAGGTAATACTGAAGTAGGCTATACATGAGGTAGGACTGAATTAGGCTATACATGAGGTAGTACTAAAGTAGGCTATTCACAAGGTAATACTGAAGTTGGCTGTACATGAGGTAATACTGAAGTAGACTATACATGAGGTAGTACTGAAGTAGGCTATACATGAGGTAGTACTGAAGTAGGTTATACATGAGGTAGGAGTAAAGTAGGCTGTACATGAGGTAGGAGTAAAGTAGGCTATACATGGAGTAGGACTAAAGTAGGCTGTACATAAGGTAGTACTAAAGTAGGCTATACATGAGGTAGTACTGAAGTAGGCTATACATGAGGTAGTACTGAAGTAGGCTATACATGAGGTAGGAGTAAACTAGGCTAAACATGAGGTAGTACTGAAGTAGGCTGTACATGAGATAGTACTAAAGTAGGCTATACATGAGGTAGTACTGAAGTAGGCTATACATGAGTTAGTACTGGAGTAGGCTCATTGTTTGACACAAAAATCTTATATTCACTAATGAGGAGCAATAACTTAGTTATTCAAACTGAACAATTAAGGCACCATATATACAGAAGAAGACACTTTCACACTTGACCTTTAAAAAAAAGTGTTGAGCATGTGTATGACACTTCCATACAGCTTTTTTTAAAAATCTTTCTTCATCATATATACCAACCAAACAGAAAAAGTTAATTATATTAATATTGAAATGGTCACAAATTTCACACAGCCCAACCATTTTTATTAAGCTGTACCATAAATCCATCCATTCTTACAATGTTTTTATCATAAGTCCAACCTTTTGGATGAAGCTTTTACCATAATTCTATTTGGATGAAGCTTTTACCATAATTCTGTTTGGATGAAGCTTTTACCGTAATTCTATTTGGATGAAGCTTTTACCATAAATCGAACCATATGGATGAAGCTTTTACCATAAATATAACCATTTGGATGAAGCTTTTGCCATAAGTCTAACCATTTGGATAAAGCTTTTACCATAATTCTATTGGGATGAAGCTTTTACCACAATTCTGTTTGGATGAAGCTTTTACCATAATTCTATTTGGATGAAGCTTTTACCATAAGTCTAACCTTTTGGATGAAGCTTTTACCATAATTCTATTGGGATGAAGCTTTTACCATAAGTCTAACCTTTTGGATGAAGCTTTTACCATAATTCTGTTGGGATGAAGCTTTCACCATAATTCTGTTTGGATGAAGCTTTTACCATAAATATATTTGGATGAAGCTTTTTACTATAAGTCTAACCATTTGGATGAAGCTTTTACCATAAGTCTAACCATTTGGATGAAGCTTTTACCATAAGTCAAACTATTTGGATGAAGCTTTTACCATAAATCTAACCTTTTTATGAAGCTTTTACCATAAATTAAACCATTTGGATGAAGCTTTTACCATAAATCTAACCTTTTTATGAAGCTTTTACCATAAATCAAACCATATGGATGAAGCATTTTACTATAAGTCTAACCATTTGGATGAAGCTTTTACCATAAATCTAACCAATTGGATGAAGCTTTTACCATAAATCTAACCTTTTTATGAAGCTTTTATCATAAATCTAACCTTTTTATGAAGCTTTTACCATAAGTCTAACCATTTGGATGAAGCTTTTACCATAAGTCTAACCATTTCGATGAAGCTTTTACCATAAATCTAACCTTTTTATGAAGCTTTTACCATAAATCAAACCATTTGGATGAAGCTTTTACCATAAATCTAACCATATGGATGAAGCTTTTACCATAAGTCTAACCATTTGGATGAAGCTTTTACCATAAGTCTAACCATTTGGATGAAGCTTTTACCATAGGTCTAACATTTGGATAACACTTTTACCATACATCAAACCATTTGGATGAAGCTTTTACCATAAATCTAACCTTTTTATGAAGCTTTTACCATAAATCAAACCATTTGAATGAAGCTTTTACCATAAATCTAACCATATGGATGAAGCTTTTACCATAAGTCTAACCATTTGGATGAAGCTTTTACCATAAGTCTAACCATTTGGATGAAGCTTTTACCATAAGTCTAACCATTTGGATGAAGTTTTTACCATAAGTCAAACCATTTGGATGAAGCTTTTACCATAAATCTAACCTTCACAAGTCTTATCTCTTGGGCACATATCACAAGAATAATGTGTGAAGATTTGATGATGCATCTATAATGCTTTGAATTGATGAGAGATCTATAATGCTTTGAATTGATGAGAGATCTAGAATGCTTTGAATTGATGAGAGATCTAGAATGCTTTGAATTGATGAGAGATCTATAATGTGTTGAATTGATGAGAGATATAGAATGCTTTGAATTGATGAGAGATCTACAATGCTTTGAACTGATAAGAGATCTAGAATGCTTTGAATTGTTGAGAGATCTAGAATGCTTTGAATTGATGAGAGATCTAGAATGCTTTGAATTGATGAGAGATCTAGAATGCTATTTCAGCATCTTTTGGTACTTTAATAGAACATTTATCAATAATAACAATGAAAACTCAAGAATAGCTGGATGTTCATTGAACACAGAAAAAGAGCACTTATAATATTAAGAAATAAGAAAAAAAGAAAAGTATAATATAGTTACTGATTTAAGATCACTACATTTACAGATAAAAAAATAATTGTATTGCTTTTCAGTAATGGCACTGTCAGAAAATATTAGGATTTGTGTGAAAGTCTTTTAAGTCATTAAATAATGTATATTTTAATTAGCAAGTAAGATAGTGTTATATAGAACCTCTGTCCTTGGTTAGATTTGAGATGTCAGATTTATTTCTAAGATTAAGTTTTGTGAAATTTTAGAAACTTGTTTTCCATATGATTTATTAAGCATTTTGGGTTTCTTTTTTATTGTGGAGGAGCCATGGTAACAAAGTTGGTAGGGCATTGGACTTGTAATCCATGGGTTTCTGATTGTGTACTCACCCAGGCCAGCCCACCTCCATTTCCCACTTGTATACTTGAGAAAGGCACTTAACATGCATTTCCTAAGCATAAGATAGTCAATATTATTAAACCTAAATATATCGCTTTTTTTCAGGGTATCCCATTTTGCTTTGTCTCGATATGGAACAAGTGATGAGAACATCGATATGGCATGGCAGCTTTTGAAGGTAGGTGTACATAGTGTACATGTTACAGTGTTTCTCCCATTTTAAGACCAGGGGATCAGCCAAATAAATTTGTCAAAATGTTGTGGATGGGCTTTTTATCAGACAAGTGTAATCTTAGTAAATATTAGCCAAATTTTTCTTAATGAAATGGGTTTATTACCAGGCATGCGTTTAGGAGCCCCAAGTGGTCATGTGGTCTAAAGCACTCACCATTACGGATCACTGTCATCTCACCTCTGTCTGCATGGGTTTGAGTCTCCGGCTTGGCCAATGTGGGTATGTGAGAAAGCTTGCCAGTAGCTTCTCATGGGTCAGTGGTTCTTACCAGGGTTTTCCCTGGTTCTTCCTCCACCATTTATACTGGCCGCCATGTATAGCCTATCTTGTGCTGAAAATGGCATTAAACCATATAACAACAAGAAGAAGAAGGCATGAGTTTATCATCGAGCAATGGCTTATCATCAGGCATGGTATTTACATCAATCATGGGCTTATCATCAGGCATGGTCTTATCTTCAGGAATAGGCTTATCATCAGGCATGCGCTTATCTTCTGGCATCGGCTTATCATCAGAAATGGGCTTATCATCAAGCATGGGCCTATCATCAATAATTGACTTTCTCACCTAACATGGGCCCATCATCAACAATATACTTCATTGTCAAACATGGGCCTATCATCAAGTAGACTTTATCATCAAGATAGAAGCTTATCATCAAGCATGTGCCTATCATCAGTCACAAACCTGTTATCAAGCATGGGCTTATCATCAGGCATCTACTTACCATCTAGCATGGGTTTATCACCATGTATAAACTTATCATCAAGCATTGGCTTATCATCATGGACCTGTCATCAAGTATGGGGTTATCATCAAGCATCCACTTATCATCAGGCACGGACTTTTCATCATCAAGCATGGGCTTATTTACAAGGCATGAGCTTAACACCAAGTATAGACTTATCAAGCATTGGTTTATCAAGCATGCCTATTATCAAGCACAGGCTTTTATCATCAAGCTTAGGCTTATTGTCAGGCATGGACCTGTCATCAGGTATGGGGTTAACATCAAGCATCATTCATGGGCTTATTATTAAGCATAAGTTTATCATTAGGCACAGGCTTGTCATCAAGAATGGGATTTTTATTTATCATTAGGTTATCATCAAGCATGAGCTTAACATCAAGCATGGGCTTATCATTGGACAAATATGGTAGTTAAATTGAAAGCATATTTGACTGTTTTAAATATCCAAGGTCATGAGGAATTAGCTCTTGGCTTTTGAGAACTTTTTCCCTGTTTAAATGTTATTGCATATGCAGAATAGTTTTAATAAGTCAGGTGTTAAACATCGCAGATGGTAGTCTCTTTTTTACATCTTTTATTCAGTAGTTTAAATACCATATCCTTATGAAATACAGTCAGGTAACTTGTGAATTATTGCATGTAAAAATTGTATTGCTGTTATGACTCTTTGGTCTTAAACTAAGTAACAGAAAATAGCAAAAACCAGCAACATTTGTAAAATTCAACAAATAATTTTTTCCCTCGAATACATAGTGAACATTTTTTTATTTTTTTTACTGTATTGTGATTTAGATCCCAGATAGTCCTAAAAGTTCTATCACAGGTCAAAATGAGTTCCAAATGAATTACCGTGGTCATCCAAATAAATTCCAATATTGAATATGCTGATATATCAGTAGCCTCGAATGTGCTAATGTGCCAACAGTTTTGATATATCACAATGCTATAATCCAAAATATCTTTGAGTGAATTCACAAAGATCCAAAATAATGATTGAGTCCAAGAAATATTAATGAGCACTTTGTATTTTAAATAAATATAATCTCAAATAAAAGCTGCATACAACAATAAGACTGGTTCCACTTTGGATATTCATGTAGGAATGAGTAATTCTAATATAATCAACCTTCAGATAAAATCATAACACAAAATTTAAGAACCAGAGTGAGGGTCATTTTCTCATCAAATTCATATACAGAATATTCTAAGTTGTAAACAAAATCAGGTCTTTTACTAAAACTTTAGTAAAGAACATGTAAAACAGCAGGTACTCCAGGAATTCCCAAGGGGAGCACCAGTGTCCTGAATTCAAACTCAAGTAAACATGTTTACCTCCAATAATAATGATCTGAATATTTAATCTATCTTCATAGAGAAATATTAGCTATGTATTATGTTGTTTACAAAAAACAGATGTAATTAGTCGGGTAGGCCCCTAATTTGATTACCAACCAAAGCCAGTTACATAATATAGAGATGCATAACATGTAATCATGGAAAAAGCCAATACACAATGCAAATGAAATATACTTAACACTGCAAGCATGCACTAATTGCCCCTGTTGCTGAGTTGATGCTGCAGAGGAGTGATTAAAGTTAAAATCACCATGTAAGGGATTTACAGTAGATTATAAATTTACCTGTGAAACTGAAATGACAAAATTTAATGCGACCTCAAAAGCCCATCTACAAATTATATAACTATTGATGGTTAAAAAATCAACAATGCTTAAATGACAACTTTTGTTATTAAGAATTGTATTTTAATACTGTACAGTTTGGTGTGCAGTCTTCATGTTTATATTATACATTTGTTACCCACATGCAATTCTTTTTTTTCTTCAAAATTTCCAGCAATAACTCTTATAGAATAAACTGTGATAAACTGATATGGTGAAGGAGAAAATCATTGAAATTATTCTCAGCAATCCATCATGAAGTTACATCAGACAGTTACTGCTTTAATCTCTCATTAGGTAATACAGTTATAGTAGAGAAAGAATAACTTTGCTTCCTCCTGTCATTTCTTTATATTTTAATGTCTGTTTCACCTATTAGTAACTTACTTCATTTTCTTTTTTTTACATTCTTTCTGATATCACAGCATACTAGGTTGACACAGTGTAAAGTTTAAGACATTGCTTGAATTTAAGTTTACAACCTTTTTCAGAGTTATATGGATATAAGTTTATAACTTTTTCAAAGTTGTTTGGATTTATGATGATTGATTGCATGTAATATTTGTTAAGTCCTGGGTGATACTTCCTGATTGGCTTCTGTTTAACTAGTTGGTGTTTATTTTATGTATTTTCTTGTGCAAATTTTTATTTCAGTGCAGAATTTTAGGATTTTGTGCAGTGTAAATATTTAATCATTGAAGACATTTTTTACTTCTGTTTTTGAGCTTTATAAAAGTTTTTCCAAGTATAACTATTAAAGCATTTTAAGTTAGAAACTTTATATATTTATCCACCAACAAAAGGTTATATTTACTGCTATCTATATTTTGCTGAGGAAGATAAAAATGGGTACAAGTGATTGTTATGTTGTTTTACAGAACAATTTGAATTGTCAAACTGTGCATAAAATACCTGGTAAATGTTTACAGGTGAATCTGGTACAAAACTAGTGTGGGCAGAATAAATCAAACTTCCAAATATGCACTTACCACATATGCTTGTTCATATCAATTTTTTATATACTGAAAACAAAAGAAGCCATGACATGGGGGGAGGAGGTCAACTTAAAAGTGCAACATATTCAAATTTGATCATTGAGTTGAAATTATTGCTTGTCTCCTTGATGCTAAAAATGCCATGGCATTATCTTGATGGTGAAATAGTGCAATTGGCATGCTAATAGATGAAAACTAACTTGTACGGTATCCTGTTTTATTTACATTTTAATGCCTGTGTGTTCTTTTATTAAAGGTTGCACCAGCAATTAAAAAACATAATCCACTATTACTTTTTTTTTTTAATTTTTAGCCATTGAATTACACTTGTCGGCCATCTTGTGTGAAGATCTAGAGTCAAAATTACTTGTGTTAACTACTCATGCATTTGATACCATACATTCTGCTTCGGTTTATGATCATACCTTGGGTCTGGCTGCTGTGAGTGACATGTAGGTACATTGCACACAGTTGATGCAGGATATGTTCCAGGTTTGGGTATTATTGATGCAGAAATCAAACCAAGATAAATGTGTTGGCAAAGAATTTAATGTCTTTCCCAGCTTTTCCAATCATTAAATGGTTTTCTGTTTACTTCCTGTGTTCAGATGCTGATATTCCTGTATTGAACAAACACCACATGGTAGTGATATTTTTACCTACTGTACTTCACTGTGTGACCGTCAGTCAGTATCCCACTGGACAAGCACTGGAAAAAGCCACATTGTAATACTGTATTTCCAGGGTATAATTAGCTTATGCTGCTATAAATGGCATACTTGCTAGTGCATAATATGCTGCTATAAATGGCATACTTGCTAGTGCATGATATGCTGCTATAAATGGCATACTTGCTAGTGCATGATATGCTGCTATAAATGGCATACTTGCTAGTGCATGATATGCTGCTATAAATGGCACACTTCCTAGTGCATGATATGCTGCTATAAATGGCACACTTCCTAGTGCATAATATGCTGCTATAAATGGCACACTTGCTAGTGCATAATATGCTGCTATAAATGGCACATTTGCTAGTGCATAATATGCTGCTATAAATGGCACATTTGCTAATGCATAATATGCTGCTATAAATGGCACACTTGCTAGTGCATAATATGCTGCTATAAATGGCACACTTGCTAGTGCATAATATGCTGCTATAAATGGCACACTTGCTAGTGCATAATATGCTGCTATAAATGGCACACTTGCTAGTGCATAATATGCTGCTATAAATGGCACACTTGCTAGTGCATAATATGCTGCTATAAATGGCATACTTGCTAGTGCATAATATGCTGCTATAAATGGCATACTTGCTAGTGCATAATATGCTGCTATAAATGGCATACTTGCTAGTGCATAATATGCTGCTATAAATGGCATACTTGCTAGTGCATAATATGCTGCTATAAATGGCATACTTGTTAGTGCATAATATGCTGCTATAAATGGCACACTTGCTGTGCATAATATGCTGCTATAAATGGCACACTTGCTAGTGCATAATATGCTGCTATAAATGGCACACTTGCTAGTGCATAATATGCTGCTATAAATGGCATACTTGCTAGTGCATAATATGCTGCTATAAATGGCATACTTGTTAGTGCGTGCATAATATGCTGCTATAAATGGCATACTTGCTAGTGCATACTATGCTGCTATAAATGGCATACTTGCTAGTGCATACTATGCTGCTATAAATGGCATACTTGCTAGTGCATAATATGCTGCTATAAATGGCATACTTGCTAGTGCATAATATGCTGCTATAAATGGCATACTTGCTAGTGCATAATATGCTGCTATAAATGGCATACTTGCTAGTGTATAATATGATGCTATAAATGGCATACTTGCTAGTGCATAATATGATGCTATAAATGGCATACTTGCTAGTGCATAATATGCATGCAGATCAGGATCTGTCCTGTTGTTTACTTGATGATGATTTGAAATGAAATGCATAGAACATTGGCAGTGTATTATATGCTGTTAGATGTGAGTGTACATCAGTGGTAGTTCTTTGTATTTTACTATCCTACAGTGGAAATAGGTACTGTATTACCAGTATTACTCCAATCATCACCTCAGCCTTAGCATACAAACTGCAGGTTATTAATTGTGCATTTGAGAATTGTCTTTGATCTTTTAACCTGCCAGAATGTACTAATCTGTGTTTAAAAATCATTAAATAGTTTGAATGTACCAGTTTTACTGAACCATTAAGTGGCTTTCAGTTAGATCTATGTGATAAACAACAAGGCTGTAAATGGATTTAGTGGGATAGATTGTATAGGGAAGTTTCTGCATGGTTTAATTTGTGGTTATACATTATTGTAGAAATGAAACCTTGCAAAAATATGAATCTTCACTTGTTACGTTTTTTAAGTGGAATGAACATAATTGGAAAATTAAATGACTTTTTTAATAGTAAAATGTAAACATGTAAGCTTTTCAAAATTGGAATTCACAAAAATTTAACAATGTGGAAATTTCATCAGATTATGTGATTATAGATTGTCATTCTTTGTGAGTGTCACAAAGCACAACATGACAATTTCCAGCACAAGTTGTCAGAAGTTGATTCATCTTTTCCTGATGGAGAGCTAATATTTGGTACAACAGGAGACAGTGTATAACGCAGGGCCTACTCGCAGCAGGAAACACTGGCTTCTAAAAAGACCTAGGCTCAAGTCGTGGTTATATGTAGGTATAAGATATCAAGAATAACCTGTCTGTTTGATCTTTCAATGGAATATACTGGTGTACATATATTTTGCTTGCACAGTCTGCAGGAATTATCTTGTGCCTCCTGTATGTACAATGCATACACACCACAGTACCTGTCTATCAATGCATACACACCACAGTACCTTTCTATTAATGCATACACACCACAGTACCTTTCCATCAGTGCATATACACAACAGTACCTTTCCATCAATGCATACACACCACAGTACCTTTCCATCAATGCATACACACCACAGTACCTTTCCATCAATGCATACACACCACAGTACCTTTCTATTAATGCATATACACAACAGTACATTTCCATCAATGCATGCACACCACAGTACCTTTCCATCAGTGTATATACACCACAGTACCTTTCCATCAATGCATATACACCACAGTACATTTCCATCAATGCATATACACCACAGTACCTTTCCATCAGTGTATATACACCACAGTACCTTTCCATCAATGCATATACACCACAGTGCATTTCCATCAATGCATGCACACCACAGTACCTTTCCATCAATGCATATACACAACAGTACATTTCCATCAATGCATACACACCACAGTACCTTTCTATTAATGCATATACACAACAGTACCTTTCCATCAATGCATACACACCACAGTACCTTTCCATCAATGCATACACACCACAGTACTTGTCCATCAATGCATACACACCACAGTACCTTTCCATCAATGCATACACACCACAGTACCTTTCCATCAATGCATACACACCACAGTACCTTTCCATCAATGCATACACATCACAGTACCATTCCATCAATGCATACACACCATAGCACCTTTCCATCAATGCATACACACCACAGTACCTTTCCATTAATGCATACACACCACAGTACCTTTCCATTAATGCATACACATCACAGTACCTTTCCATCAATGCATACACACCACAGTACCTTTCCATCAATGTGTACACATCACAGTACCTTTCCATTAATGCATACACACCACAGTACCTTTCCATCAATGCATACACACCATAGTACCTTTCCATCAATGTATACACACCACAGTACCTTTCCATCAATGCATACACACCACAGTACCTTTCCATCAATGCATACACATCACAGTACCTTTCCATTAATGCATACACACCACAGTACCTTTCCATCAATGCATACACACCATAGTACCTTTACATCAATGCATACACACCACAGTACCTTTCCATCAATGCATACACACCACAGTACCTTTCCATCAATGCATACACACCATAGTACCTTTCCATCAATGCATACACACCATAGTACCTTTCCATCAATGCATACACACTATAGTACCTTTCCATCAATGCATACACACCATAGTACCTTTCCATCAATGCATACACACCATAGTACCTTTCCATCAATGCATACACACCATAGTACCTTTCTATCAATGCATACACACCATAGTACCTTTCTATCAATGCATACACACCATAGTACCTTTCCATCAATGCATACACACCATAGTACCTTTCCATCAATGCATACACACCACAGTACCTTTCCATCAATGCATACACACCACAGTACCTTTCCATCAAGTAGACTATGTGCAAATATTTATTCTATTAAAAAGTCAAACAAACCGATAATTCTGTATCTGTCATTTTGTTTGCATGCTCTAGGTCTTTAGATATTGCAAAGAGTTGTTTTTTCTCATTGTAGAAATTATGACAAATATATCCATGATACCAACCCTATTTTTGCATGACCTATATGAGAAGAAAAGGCTGAATACAAATCAAAATGCTGTAATTATCAGTTGCATAAATCTATTTATTTTGCATAATATCAGTGTTGCACTATGTCCAAAAATATAATTTGCCATCTTGTCTTGGAATGGTTCAGTTATGCCTTGCTGTTATATCAACACTAAACATGTAAATGGTCTAATTATAAATATTATGTAATTAATACAAATACATGTATTTGGTATACAACTGTGATGTAATGAATATAAATGCATACATTAGGTTTAATTATAACTGAGGTAATTAACATAAATACATAGTATTTGGTTAATTATAACTGTGGTGTAATTAATATAAATACATGCATTAAATATAATTATAACCACAATGTAATTAATATAAAAACACATATTTAGTTAATTATAATTGTGATGTAATATAAATATATGTACTTAGTATAATTATAACTGATGCAGCTAATATAAATGCATATATTTAGTATAATTATAACCGATGTAATATATATATATATATATATATATATATATATATATATATATATATATATACTGAGATGTAATTAATAAAAATATATGAATTTAGTATAATTATAGCTATGATATAATTAATAGACACATTATTTAGTATGATTATAGCTGGTTAATTAAGAGAAATACATGTATTAGTATAATTATACCTGATGTAATTAATATAAGTATTTTGAATTCATTTATTTGAATGGATATACATTTTTATAGTACTGTTAAAAATAGTATTTTCATCAGTATTTAAATTTGTGGATTGGGGAAGGAGTCCTACAGTTTCCACAACAGGATCGTTGTTTATGTGGCTTGGGGAAGGAGTCCTACAGTTTCCACAACAGGATCGTTGTTTAATATGGATTTGGGAAGGAGTCCTACAGTTTCCACAACAGAATCGTTGTTTAATGTGGATTGGGAAAGGAGTCCTACAGTTTCCACAACAGGATTGTTGTTTAATGTGGATTGGTGAAGGAGTCCTACAGTTTCCACAACAGGATCATTGTTTAATGTGGATTGGGGAAGGAGTCCTACAGTTTCCACAACAGGATCGTTGTTTAATGTGGATCTTCAAATTTTCATGTTTTGTAGCAATCATGAAATCTGCACAAATTGATAAACCACAAAAAAATGTGGAATTTACAATGTCTGGTCATGCAGTATTTGTTTTGCATTAGACTTAATGTTTTTCCTTTAATTTAATAGCATGGATATCATCCTCAGCATTGGCATATATGGGGCAAACACAGGTGCTAACTTGGCACAGGCATATATGTGACAAACAGGTGTTGACTTGGCATAGGCATATATGGGACAAACACATGTGTTAGTTCAGCATAGGCATATTTTTTACATACACAGGTGCTGGCCCAACATAGTCATATATGGGACAAACACAGGTGCTAACTTGGCATAGGCATATATGGGACATACACAAGTGTTGGCTCAGCATAGGCATATTTGGGACAAACAGGTGTTGACTTGGCATAGGGATATATGGGACAAACACCAGTGTTAGCCCAGCATAGGTGTATATGGGGCATACACAGGTGTTGGCTCAGCATAGTCATATATGGGACAAACAAAGGTGTTGGCTCAGCATAGCATATATTTGACAGTCACAGGTGCTGGCTCAGCATAGGCATATATGGGGCATACACACATGCTGGCTCATCATAGGAATATATGGGACATACACAGGAGCTGCCTCAGCATAGGCATATATGGGACAAATACAGGTGTTGGCTCAGTTTAGGCATATATGGGACATAATGCAGGTGCTGGCCCAGCACATGCATTTATAGGGTATACACAGGTGCTGGCTCAGCATATGCATATATGGGACAAGCACAGGTATTGGCTCAGTATAGCATATATTTGACACAGGTGCTGGCTCAGCATAGGCATATATGGGGCATACACAAATGCTGGCTCATCATAGGCATATATGGGGCATACATGGGTGATGGCTCAGTGTAGGAATATATGGAATAAATACAGGTGCAGACCTAACATAGAAATATATTGGACAAACACAGGTGTTTGCTCAGCATAGGCATATATGGAACATGCACAGGTGCTGGCTCAGCATAGGCATGTATGGGGCATACACATGCTGGCTCATCATATGAATATATGGGACATACACAGGTGCTGGCCTAGCATAGGCATATATGGGACATACGCAGGTGCTGGCTCAGCATAGGCATATATGGGACAAATACAAGTGGTGATCACCACCGACCCACGAGAAGCTACTGGCAAGCTTTCTGACATAACCACATTAGCCGAATCCGAGACTCGAACAGATGCAGACAGAGGTGAGATGGCAATGATCCATAATGGTGAGCGCTTTAGACCATTCGGCCACTCGGGGCCCCCAGGATAAACTGTAACAGACATTTGATGGTATCTAATGACAATATAAACATCGTACAATTGTTCATTATTTCATGAATCTATTTATCCTATTTACATCCAGAAAAGTGTGTATAACAACACCGGAAATTTTGATGGTCACAGCTCTGATGTGGTACCCACTACCCGTCCACGCCTTATCCCCCCACTCAATCACAAGGTAAGAATAGTATTAAATCACCTTTAGTTTCTTGTTTCCATATGATGAAAAGTTTAGACCTAAAATGTTTTATTACATTCACTCTGACCAACAACACATTCATGGAAAATGCTATGTGTCACATGAGCAAAAAAAGGAAATTTAAAGCCAACTAAGACAGCTCTGGCCAAACACAATGCCCATTATCCAGCAACTGACTATTGATAATATTTACAAAGAACAATGCCCCTTATCCAGCAACTGACTATTGATACACATTTAGAAAGAACAATGCCCCTTAAACAGCAACTAACTATTGATAACATTTACAAAGAACAATGCCCTTATCTAGCAACTGACTATTGATACACGTTTACAAAGAACAATGCCCCTTATCCAGCACTGACTATTGATACACATTTAGAAAGAACAATGCCCTTTATCCAGCAACTGACTATTGATACACATTTAGAAAGAACAATGCCCTTTATCTAGCAACTGACTATTGATACACGTTTAGAAAGAACAATGCCCCTTATCCAGCAACTGACTATTGATACACATTTAGAAAGAACAATGCCCCTTAAACAGCAACTAACTATTGATAACATTTACAAAGAACAATGCCCCTTATCCAGCACTGACTATTGATACACGTTTAGAAAGAACAATGCCCCTTAAACAGCAACTAACTATTGATAACATTTACAAAGAACAATGCCCTTATCTAGCAACTGACTATTGATACATGTTTACAAAGAACAATGCCCCTTATCCAGCAACTGACTATTGATACACATTTAGAAAGAACAATGCCCCTTAAACAGCAACTAACTATTGATAACATTTACAAAGAACAATGCCCTTATCTAGCAACTGACTATTGATACACATTTACAAAGAACAATGCCCCTTATCCAGCAACTGACTATTGATACACGTTTACAAAGAACAATGCCCCTTATCCAGCAACTGACTATTGATACACATTTAGAAAGAACAATGCCCCTTATCCAGCAACTGACTATTGATACACATTTAGAAAGAACAATGCCCCTTAAACAGCAACTAACTATTGATAACATTTACAAAGAACAATGCCCTTATCTAGCAACTGACTATTGATACACATTTACAAAGAACAATGCCCTTATCTAGCAACTGACTATTGATACATGTTTACAAAGAACAATGCCCCTTATCCAGCAACTGACTATTGATACACGTTTACAAAGAACAATGCCCCTTATCCAGCAACTGACTATTGATACACATTTAGAAAGAACAATGCCCCTTAAACAGCAACTAACTATTGATAACATTTACAAAGAACAATGCCCTTATCTAGCAACTGACTATTGATACACATTTACAAAGAACAATGCCCTTATCTAGCAACTGACTATTGATACATGTTTACAAAGAACAATGCCCCTTATCCAGCAACTGACTATTGATACACGTTTACAAAGAACAATGCCCCTTATCCAGCAACTGACTATTGATACACATTTAGAAAGAACAATGCCCCTTAAACAGCAACTAACTATTGATAACATTTACAAAGAACAATGCCCTTATCTAGCAACTGACTATTGATACACGTTTACAAAGAACAATGCCCCTTATCCAGCAACTGACTATTGATACACATTTAGAAAGAACAATGCCCCTTAAACAGCAACTAACTATTGATAACATTTACAAAGAACAGTGCCCTTATCTAGCAACTGACTATTGATAATATTTACAAAGAACAATGCCCTTATCTAGCAACTGACTATTGATACATGTTTACCAAGAGCTCTGCCCCTTATCCAGCACTGACTATTGATACACGTTTACAAAGAACAATGCCCCTTATCCAGCAACTGACTATTGATACACATTTAGAAAGAACAATGCCCCTTATCTAGCAACTAACTATTGATAACATTTACAAAGAACAATGCCCTTATCTAGCAACTGACTATTGATACACGTTTACAAAGAACAATGCCCCTTATCCAGCACTGACTATTGATACACATTTAGAAAGAACAATGCCCCTTAAACAGCAACTAACTATTGATAACATTTACAAAGAACAATGCCCCTTATCCAGCACTGACTATTGATACACGTTTACAAAGAACAATGCCCCTTATCCAGCAACTGACTATTGATACACATTTAGAAAGAACAATGCCCCTTAAACAGCAACTAACTATTGATAACATTTACAAAGAACAATGCCCTTATCTAGCAACTGACTATTGATACACGTTTACAAAGAACAATGCCTCTTATCCAGCACTGACTATTGATACACATTTAGAAAGAACAATGCCCTTTATCCAGCAACTGACTATTGATACACATTTAGAAAGAACAATGCCCATTATCCAGTGACTGACTATTGATACACATTTAGAAAGAACAATGCCCTTTATCTAGCAACTGACTATTGATACACATTTAGAAAGAATAATGCCCTTACCTAGCAACTGACGATTGATACACATTTAGAAAGAACACTGCCCATTATCCAGTGACTGACTATTGATACACATTTAGAAAGAATAATGCCCTTTATCTAGCAACTGACTATTGATACACATTTAGAAAGAACACTGCTCATTATCCAGCAACTGGCTATTGATACACATTTAGAAAGAACAATGCCCTTGATCTAGCAACTGACTATTGATACACATTTAGAAAGAACACTGCCCTTTATCTAGCAACTGACTATTGATACACATTTAGAAAGAACAATGCCCTTTATCTAGCAACTGACTATTGATAAACATTTAGAAAGAACACTGCCCATTATCCAGTGACTGACTATTGATACACATTTAGAAAGAATAATGCCCTTTATCTAGCAACTGACTATTGATACACATTTAGAAAGAACACTGCCCATTATCCAGCAACTGGCTATTGATACACATTTAGAAAGAACAATGCCCTTACCTAGCAACTGGCT
The DNA here is from genome assembly GCA_028554795.2 of Sinohyriopsis cumingii. Taxonomy (NCBI): domain Eukaryota; kingdom Metazoa; phylum Mollusca; class Bivalvia; order Unionida; family Unionidae; genus Sinohyriopsis; species Sinohyriopsis cumingii. The sequence continues at coordinate 28,398,944 of CM068824.1, forward strand.
ATTGATACACATTTAGAAACAACACTGCCCATTATCCAGTGACTGACTATTGATACACATTTACAAAGAACAATGCCCTTTATCTAGCAATTGACTATTGATACACATTTAGAAAGAACACTGCCCATTATCCAGTGACTGACTATTGATACACATTTAGAAAGAACAATGCCCTTTATCTAGCAACTGACTATTGATACACATTTAGAAAGAATAATGCCCTTACCTAGCAACTGATGATTGATACACATTTAGAAAGAACACTGCCCATTATCCAGTGACTGACTATTGATACACATTTAGAAAGAACACTGCCCTTTATCTAGCAACTGACTATTGATACACATTTAGAATGAACACTGCCCTTTATCTAGCAACTGACTATTGATACACATTTAGAAAGAAAAATGCCCTTTATCCAGCAACTGACTATTGATACACATTTAGAAAGAACAATGCCCTTACCTAGCAACTGGCTATTGATACACATTTAGAAAGAACACTGCCCATTATCCAGTGACTGACTATTGATACACATTTAGAAAGAACACTGCCCTCTATCTAGCAACTGACTATTGATACACGTTTACAAAGAACAATGCCCCTTATCCAGCACTGACTATTGATACACATTTGGAAAGAACAATGCCCTTTATCTAGCAACTGACTATTGATACACATTTAGAAAGAAAAATGCCCTTTATCCAGCAGCTGACTATTGATACACATTTAGAAAGAACAATGCCCTTTATCTAGCAACTGACTATTGATACACATTTAGAAAGAACAATGCCCTTACGTAGCAACTGACTATTGATACACATTTAGAAAGAACAATGCCCTTTATCTAGCAACTGACTGTTGATACACATTTAGAAAGAATAATGCCCTAACCTAGCAACTGACGATTGATACACATTTAGAAAGAACACTGCCCATTATCCAGTGACTGACTATTGATACACATTTAGAAAGAACACTGCCTATTATCCAGTGACTGACTATTGATACACATTTAGAAAGAACAATGCCCTTTATCTAGCAACTGACTATTGATACACATTTAGAAAGAACAATGCCCTTACGTAGCAACTGACTATTGATACACATTTAGAAAGAACACTGTCCATTATCCAGCAACTGACTATTGATACACATTTAGAAAGAACAATGCCCTTACCTAGCAACTGACTATTGATACACATTTAGAAAGAACACTGCCCTTTATCTAGCAACTGACTATTGATACATGTTTACAAAGAACAATGCCCCTTATCCAGCACTGACTATTGATACACATTTAGAAAGAACAATGCCCTTTATCTAGCAACTGACTATTGATACACATTTAGAAAGAATAATGCCCTTACCTAGCAACTGATGATTGATACACATTTAGAAAGAACACTGCCCATTATCCAGTGACTGACTATTGATACACATTTAGAAAGAACACTGCCCTTTATCTAGCAACTGACTATTGATACACATTTAGAATGAACACTGCCCTTTATCTAGCAACTGACTATTGATACACATTTAGAAAGAAAAATGCCCTTTATCCAGCAACTGACTATTGATACACATTTAGAAAGAACAATGCCCTTACCTAGCAACTGGCTATTGATACACATTTAGAAAGAACACTGCCCATTATCCAGTGACTGACTATTGATACACATTTAGAAAGAACACTGCCCTCTATCTAGCAACTGACTATTGATACACGTTTACAAAGAACAATGCCCCTTATCCAGCACTGACTATTGATACACATTTGGAAAGAACAATGCCCTTTATCTAGCAACTGACTATTGATACACATTTAGAAAGAAAAATGCCCTTTATCTAGCAACTGACTATTGATACACATTTAGAAAGAACAAGGCCTTTTATCCAGCAGCTGACTATTGATACACATTTAGAAAGAACAATGCCCTTTATCTAGCAACTGACTATTGATACACATTTAGAAAGAACAATGCCCTTACGTAGCAACTGACTATTGATACACATTTAGAAAGAACAATGCCCTTTATCTAGCAACTGACTGTTGATACACATTTAGAAAGAATAATGCCCTAACCTAGCAACTGACGATTGATACACATTTAGAAAGAACACTGCCCATTATCCAGTGACTGACTATTGATACACATTTAGAAAGAACACTGCCTATTATCCAGTGACTGACTATTGATACACATTTAGAAAGAACAATGCCCTTTATCTAGCAACTGACTATTGATACACATTTAGAAAGAACAATGCCCTTACGTAGCAACTGACTATTGATACACATTTAGAAAGAACACTGTCCATTATCCAGCAACTGACTATTGATACACATTTAGAAAGAACAATGCCCTTACCTAGCAACTGACTATTGATACACATTTAGAAAGAACACTGCCCTTTATCTAGCAACTGACTATTGATACATGTTTACAAAGAACAATGCCCCTTATCCAGCACTGACTATTGATACACATTTAGAAAGAACAATGCCCCTTATCCAGTGACTGACTATTGGTACACATTTAGAAAGAACAATGCCCTTTATCTAGCAACTGACTATTGATACACATTTAGAAAGAACAATGCCCTTTATCCAGCAACTGACTATTGATACACATTTAGAAAGAACAATGCCCTTACCTAGCAACTGACTATTGATACACATTTAGAAAGAACAATGCCCTTTATCTAGCAACTGACTATTAATACCCATTTAGAAAGAACAATGCCCCTTATCCAGCAACTGACTATTGATACACATTTAGAAAGAACAATGCCCCTTATCTAGCAACTGACTATTGATACACATTTAGAAAGAACAATGCCCCTTATCCAGCAACTGACTATTGATACACATTTACAAAGAATCATAAAAACAATACAAACAAATATAGATGATTTTATCTACTGCTTTAAAAATGTTCTTAATGACCAATTAATTGACCACGAGTGTTTGAAAGTTCTACAGTATGACTGATATATAGAGATGTTCTGATTCTGAAATATTGCTGTGTTCCATGTACAACAAGATTTTCATATATTCTTTATTTGAAAACTGATGTGAATTGCAACAAAGTATTTGGATATAACATTTCTTTTGTGTAATGCACCGATTTTCTCCATCATATGCCATTGCACATGGTGATGTTTAATATTTGAATGTTCCAACATCATTTGATGACAATGAAGCTTGGACTATAGTCTTAATGCATGTCTTTCAATGGACTTCAGTCTTAATGTATGCTACTCAATAGACTTTAGTCTTAATGCATGCCATTCAATAGACTTCAGTCTTAATGCATGCCATTAAATGGAACGATGTCTTAATGCATGCCATTCAGGGACTAATGTCTTAATGCATGCCATTCAATAGACTGATGTCTTAATGCATGCCATTCAAAAGACTGATGTATTTAATGCATGCCATTCAATGGACTTGAGTCTTAATGCATGTCATTCAGTCCTGTGAATAAAATCTGCTGTGTTTTGTGTTTATTAACAATATAGTTTACTATTGTAGCATTAAATATGGCATCTTTGGTATAGTGTACAACAAAAATATAACTATATATATATATAGTTTATGATCAGCATAGCTGCCAATCCTCCAGGCTTACAGTTAGTGAAAATAGGGATAACAATTAGTGAATTTTGCCATGAATTTGTGAAGCAATCTTCGAGTCCGGGAATATTTGTCGGAACAAATGTTTAGCATGGTCTCCAGCTGATAAAGGTAGATTGTGTCGAACAAGAAAACTCACAAACAATGCTTCAGCGTTGGTAGATTGCAAGTCTTCTGTTGATGGCTTAAAATATTAGAGAGCTGGAATCTGCTGCAAGTTCTTAATTTTCCCAACTTCTTTGTGCTTTTTGCTACCAATATGATTCCTCACATCATCTCTGCCACCATGCCCAATGCTAAAATTTGTTTATATTGGTGTTTGATGGCTGATTGCATGGCCAGTTTTTGGTATATTCCAAACTAAACTTCACTTTTTGTGCAATACATTTCTTTGTCCTTGTTGGTGAAGACATTATCAAGATGTGATGCTGAATGGTAATTCAAATCAGTGTTTGCGGTGCATGTGTGGAGCAAAATTCTGGTTAGGCATTTGTAAAACTAATCTTATACATATAGATTAAAATATGCTAAAATTCTTGCTACCAGGCCAACTGTGCCAATCAGCTATAGTTTCACTAATATCGCGACAAGCAGTACCGGACCATTTCGGCAACTGCTGATATCACGACTAGCGCTTAACAGGAAATCAGTTATTTTATTAAAGATTAAAAATAATTGAGAATTGGGCAATCCCTGATGTTTTTGCATGTGGCATGAATCCATAAATCGCTGAAAAAGTCATGAAATTCACGCCAAAATCGTGAGGGTTGGCAGCTATGGATTACACATAAAGTAAACCATGGTTAGGATGAATATATGTACAACAGATGTATATGTTTAATAAGTAGTGAATCAACACACTCTGTGTAGCATAACCGAGTGAATTCACATATCCCATGTATACATTTAATACCTAGTGAATTCACATATTCCATGTATACATTTAATACCAAGTGAATTCACATACCTTATGTATACATTTAATACCTAGTGAATTCACATACCCTATATATATTTTTTAATACCTAGTGAATTCACATATTCCATGTATACATTTAATACCTAGTGAATTCACATACCCGTATATATACATTGAATACCTAGTGAATTCACATACCCCATGTATATATTTAATACCTAGTGAATTCACATACCCCATGTATACATTTAATACCTAGTGAATTCACATACCCCATGTATATATTTAATACCTAGTGAATTCACATACCCCATGTATACATTTAATACCTAGTGAATTCACATACTCCATGTATACATTGAATACCTAGTGAATTCACATACCCCATGTGTACATTGAATACCTAATGAATTCACATACCCCATGTATACATTGAATACCTAGTGAATTCACATACCCCATGTGTACATTGAATACCTAGTGAATTCACATACCCCATGTATACATTGAATACCTAGTGAATTCACATACCCCATGTGTACATTTAATACCTAGTGAATTCACATACCCTATGTATACATTGAATACCTAGTGAATTCACATACCCCATGTATACATTGAATACCTAGTGAATTCACATACCCCATGTGTACATTGAATACCTAGTGAATTCACATACTCCATGTGTACATTGAATACCTAGTGAATTCACATACCCCATGTATACATTGAATACCTAGTGAATTCACATACCCCATGTGTACATTTAATACCTAGTGAATTCACATATTCCATGTATACATTTAATACCTAGTGAATTCACATACCTTATGTATACATTTTATACCTAGTGAATTCACATACCTTATGTATACATTTAATACCTAGTGAATTCACATACCCCATGTGTACATTTAATACCTAGTGAATTCACATACCCCATGTGTACATTTAATACCTAGTGAATTCACATACCCCATGTGTACATTTAATACCTAGTGAATTCACATATGCCATGTATACATTGAATACCTAGTGAATTCACATACCCCATGTGTACATTGAATACCTAGTGAATTCACATACCCCATGTATACATTGAATACCTAGTGAATTCACATATACATGTGTACATTTAATACCTAGTGAATTCACATACCCTATGTATACATTTAATACCTAGTGAATTCACATACCCCATGTATACATTGAATACCTAGTGAATTCACATACCCCATGTGTACATTGAATACCTAGTGAATTCACATACTCCATGTGTACATTGAATGCCTAGTGAATTCACATACCCCATGTATACATTGAATACCTAGTGAATTCACATACCCCATGTGTACATTTAATACCTAGTGAATTCACATATTCCATGTATACATTTAATACCTAGTGAATTTACATACCTTATGTATACATTTAATACTTAGTGAATTCACATACCTTATGTATACATTTAATACCTAGTGAATTCACATACTCCATGTATACATTTAATACCTAGTGAATTCACATACCTTATGTATACATTTAATACCTAGTGAATTCACATACCCCTTGGTGCATAATGTGCACATTATAACAGGAACTAAACACAAGAAATGATTTTGGATTCCATGAGATTATTTATAAGAGCAATTTACTGTACATATATTCTATACCATCCTGAATTAGAAACATGGCATTTACCATAACTGTACGTAATTATATTCTATGCCATCCTGAATTAGTGTACCACCACTCCAGTGGCCTAGTGATTAGAGCATCTGCCCCGGATGTGGGAGGTCATGGGTTTGAACCCCAGCCAAGTCATATCAAAGACTTCTAAAAATGGTACTAATAGCTGCCTTGCTAGACACTCAGCATTAAGAAGTTAGTGTTCAGACTGATCAGCCTGGTATCAGGATAATGTGACTGGGTGGGACATCATGCTACATGTCTGCAACATGATGCCCCAGTACATGTACTAGACATCACATTAAACTGCCACACTGCAGACATTGTAGTGATATGACTGGAAAATTGTTAAAACTACATTAAAAATCTAAATCACACACACACACACACACACGCAAATCACACATGTATTCCATACCATCCTGAATTAGAAACACATCATTTAACTGTACATAATTATATTCTATACCATCCTAAATTAGAAACACATCATTTAACTGTACATAATTATATTCTATACCATCCTGAATTACAAACACATCATTTAACTGTACATAATTATATTCTATACCATCCTGAATTAGAAACATGGCATTTAACTGTACAAAATTATATTCTATACCATCCTGAATAAGAAACATAGCATTTAACTGTACATAATTATATTCTATACCATCCTAAATTAGAAACACATCATTTAACTGTACATAATTATATTCTATACCATCCTAAATTAGAAACACATCATTTAACTGTACATAATTATATTCAATACCATCCTGAATTAGAAACATGGCATTTAACTGTACATAATTATATTCTATACCATCCTGAATTAGAAACACAACATTTAACTGTACATAATTATATTCTATACCATCCTGAATTAGAAACATGGCATTTAACTGTACAAAATTATATTCTATACCATCCTGAATTAGAAACATAGCATTTAACTGTACATAATTATATTCTATACCATCCTAAATTAGAAACACATCATTTAACTGTACATAATTATATTCTATACCATCCTGAATTAGAAACATGGCATTTAACTGTACATAATTATATTCTATACCATCCTGAATTAGAAACACAACATTTAACTGTACATAATTATATTCTATACCATCCTGAATTAGAAACACAACATTTAACTGTACATAATTATATTCTATACCATCCTAAATTAGAAACATAGCATTTAACTGTACATAATTATATTCTATACCATCCTAAATTAGAAACACATCATTTAACTGTACATAATTATATTCTATACCATCCTGAATTAGAAGCATGGCATTTAACTGTACATAATTATATTCTATACCATCCTGAATTAGAAACACAACATTTAACTGTACATAATTATATTCTATACCATCCTGAATTAGAAACACAACATTTAACTGTACATAATTATATTCTATACCATCCTGAATTAGAAACACATCATTTAACTGTACATAATTATATTCCATACCATCCTAAATTAGAAATATGGCATTTAACTGTACAAAATTATATTCTATACCATCCTGAATTAGAAACATAGCATTTAACTGTACATAATTATATTCTATACCATCCTGAATTAGAAACATGGCATACAGGAAATCATATAGCACAAATTATAAGTATGCCGCTTGTACATACTTTAAAATCTAAATGTAATCTGAGCTTGTCCTGTTAAAATGCAAGTGATACTTGGCTTATTGTAAAGGTTGGCCAATTTTAAAGGCTTATTTTATGGTCCAAATATGTCAGTAAAAATCTGTAAGAGTAGGCCATCTTAGGCCTACTCTCTGTAATATCTTGTTTTTGTGGCAAGCATACTTCACAGTTTTTGGGGTATGTTTATTAGCTGAGATGAGGTGATGGCATGCATTCATTTTCAGAGTTCCATAAATTCAGTTATGAGATACTTTGGTTGCAAACAAGTATCTTTTGAATTGATAGCATTGCCTATTATAATGCAAAACTTAAAGAAACTTTTTACAAGTGCATATCAATTCACAATAGGGGAATATTTTAGTATTTTTTAAGATTTAACTTTACTCATACCATTCCATACAAAAGATCAGTGTAGCTGCCAACATTGAAAGGGAAGAAGAGAAGAAATGTTTCATCTCATTAATGTGATATATTATTTATCATGTCCAGCCCAAAGAATATTCCCCAGAGCCAAAGGTTAGAGGTAATACAGTTTATAGAAATTCAAAATATTTTGGTAATATTTTCTTAATATTTTTAAATTCGTACAGTTTTGGTAATATTTTCTTAATATTTTTAAATTCATACAGTTTTGGTAATATTTTCTTACTATTTTTAAATTCATACAGTTTTGGTAATATTTTCTTAATATTTTGTTACATATGCTGCACGAATACCTATACATTTACACCCAAAAGTATTTCAACAAAATGGCTGCTGTTATTGATGCTTTCAGCAATGCACACTTTCTCTTGGGAATAAAAACATATTGGCAATGAAAATACCCAGATTCTTTGTTATTGGCAGATTTGGTAAGTCGTCTCCATTTTTCCCTTTGCAAAAGTAGAATTATATCTCTGTTATTTGCATGTTGTCTGCAAATGAAAATAGTTAGAAAGGAAAAGCAAGCGGAGAAAAAAAAATAGTTCTGGTATTCAGGGAGAGCTTTAGTGGTCCAAAAATTCAAGAAATATTTGGAAGAAATCACTTTACTATGCAAAATTTCAAAGTAGTAATAAAACTAGTAATTCAATATAAAATAGGCCATAAGGTGGGAGACCTTAGAAAAGTGATACTGGATTGGCCATCACCTGTTAGATATTGTTAAAAGCATGCTCAGGAAATCTTTAATAGACTTTACAAATACTATTAATGACAGTACACCTTGGAAATTATCTGAATCAACTGTGAATAGAATTTTGAAAAATCATAGAAAATAAGATCAGTAGAGGAAAATTGTGCCATGGTTTTGTTCTAAATTGCATATGACTGTATATAAATTATTGGAAAGGTTCAATATTCTCAGACAAATTCTGATAGTGATTAGTAAAGACAGCAGGATACATTTTTTGTGTTGAGATAAGGAGAAATTGGCCCCACGATGTCTTGGAGAACAGAATGGTACAAACCTTCATGTTTTGCAAGTGTCACATTTTGGGGTTGGTTCATGTACAATGGCATGGGCACCTTTATCTCAGTAAATAACAATATAAACTATAAATTTGTTCTAGCTGTTCTTGAAGAAAACTTGTGCCAGCTGTCATCAAGATATTTCAGAATGATAATATACCCACCAACCCTTACTTCTAGATACATGATGCATTGGAAATGTAACAACAACATTCTAACCATGATGTGGCTAGCACAGAACCCAGACATGTGTGGAGAAAATTTGATAAATTTTCTGCCTGATGATAGTACATGACAATCATTCACAGCAAGATAGCATCAGTGTTTCCAGTGACATCTAGGCATCTTTCAGAGAGGCCTACATGCTATGTATACAAGGTCAGTGTATGCATCTCTGGCTTCACAAAGTTGGTGTGTGCTTAGACAGACTACATGTGGCAGAAAGATTGTTGAAATACTTTTGATATGAGAATATACATGTGTCTCTGCCACAAAGCAAGCATATACTTCCAGCAGTTTATTTATATATTTTAATGATATACAGGTATTTCTATCACAAAATATATTCTGCAGAAATTGTTTTGTCACTAGTATTTGTTTAACTTGTCCATATGGATGTTATTGTAGATATGGTACAATACATCTGACCTTTACCAAGCCTGGAGTTATCTGGTAAAAGCTTCAGCCAGTGCCAGTCTGCAGAATAATACTCTCTTCAGGTAAGGAACTGACCTTCAGCTTATATTCTCTTTTATCCTGGCACTTTTTGAATCAAGTTTTAAAATTCACATCATCTATTATGTCCAGGCACACACGTTTTATAGGATGCCAGACAATCTTCTGTTACTACTGCAAGTAGCAAAATGGTTTAATACAGCAGAATACATTTAGATTTTGTATATTTGTAGTGTCACAGAAAAAAACAATGTGCACAATCGAACTGGGGTTTGAACCTGGATCTAGTCTGATCCTCTACCACCTATGTTACTTGAGCTGATATTCAATGATGTTACCCATAAATACATTTCTCCTGCCATTGGGAAACAATTTGGTTGCTTGATTAGCTGGAATTACCATTTTTCAACTCAGAGTGAAAGGCTGTTGCACCACATATGAAGATCATTACACATAAAGACTATCACACCTGAAGTCTGTTACACCTAATGACTTTCACACATAAAGTCTGTTATACCTAAAACCTCCCACTGAAGACTGTTACACCTGAAGACTATTACACCTAAAGACTATAACACCTGATGTCTGTTATACCTAATTACTATCAAGCTTGAAGACTATTAAACCTAAAGACTATCACATGTGAATAATGAAGACTATTACACCTGAAGACTATTATGCCTAAAGACTATCACATTGAAGACTATTAAACCTATACACTATCACACATGAATAATGAAGACGACTACACCTAAAGACTATCACACCTGAAGACTATTGCACCTGAACACTATCACACCTAAAGATTTTCAGAACTAATGCCTGGTACAACGTAAAACTATCAGTCCTGAAGACTATTATACCTGAACACTATTGCATCTAAATTATATCACATCTGAAGTCTATTACACCTTAAACTATCACACCTGAAGTCTATTACACCTGAAGAATGTTATATCTGAAAGGTCTTAGCCTATACCACTGCTGCTAAGAAACCTAAATTTAAAAAGTGTGCATGGCTGGATAGGGGTTCAAACCTTGATCTACCTAAAGCCTGGCGTTCTACCACTTAAGCTATCCGAGTCAGAGTCTCATGCAAGTAGTAGGTCATGGATCGGAACTTTGCAGATCTTGGTATTGGCTCAGAGTCGTGTGAGGTTGTACAGTTTTCCATCTGACCATTTGTCAAGGTAGATTCCTTCAGCTGATGAACCAAAGGTTTAGTTTTAGCAGGATAAAGAAGATCCTGAAAAGGATAGGGGCAACAACACACCCCTGCTTGACTCTGCTACATATCTCAAAAGCCTCAGAGTTGAGCTGTCAGAATGCACTGTGCCATGCATGTCTTCATGGAAAGAATGGATACTACTGATTTGCCTTGGTCTGATCTTATCTAGCAGCTTGAACAATCCACTTCTGCTGACAAGTTCAAAGGCCTTTATGTGTTGAAGGCCATGTAGAGTTGTCTTCCCAGCAGTTGTCTAAGTGAGAAAATCATGTTGTTGGTCAACCTAAGTACTCTGCACTGCATTTTTACTCAGGGTAGATTCAGTTAACAAAGGTCTGAAATTAGTTCAGGACAGCTTGAGCAAACATCTTGCCTATGTTGCTCTGCATGATAATGTTGTGATAGTTGTTGCAGTGGTTTTTGTTGCCCTTGTTTCGGTAGAGAGTGATGATGAATGTCTCTCATATCTTGTGGTACTTTGCTCTTATTCCAGCATAGTCAAAGGAGATCATGCAGGTGTTGGACTAGGATTATTTTTCCACATTTCATGGCTTCTGGTGATGTGCAATCTTTTCCAGAAGACTTTCCATTAGGTAGACTATCTATGGCCTTGCCGAGCTTGTTAACAGTTGATTCATTATCTAAGATAAGCAGGCTTTCAATGGCATTGAGGTTTTATCATTGACAATATTTTGCAGGGAGTACAGCTCTGAGCAGTATTCAACCCTATGGCATTGAGGATGGTATCATTGACAGTGTTTTCCATGGAGTACAGTGCTGAGTTGTATTCTTACCAGTGTGCCATCTGCTTGTCATGCTCATTAATGTTGTACCCAGAAGCTTTTTTTGAGGGGCTATCTTATTTGAAGTTAGATCTATTGCCTTTATCCCACTGTACATGCCTCAGATGTTGCCTGTATCTGCCATTGTCTGGATACTCTGGCATAGCAGCTGCCAATTGTCACTGGCACAGCATCTTGCAGTCTGTTGCACATTTCTTCTGGCAGCTCTCATTGCATGTAAAGTCCGACTTGGGGCATTCTTTTGGTTGGGAGGGGCAATGAATTTGGCCTGAATGAATGAGAATATTTCACTAGAGCTTGCCTTAAACCAATCATTGGTCTTGTTCTGCTTTTTGGCAAATACATGGCTGTGCTTTCAGTAGCTTCCATTTCTGCTAGAAACATTACTAGGGCTGCTGAAGTAGAAAGCTTATTGCATGGCATCATTTTACAGCTGTGATTACAGAAAGTCAGCTTTGGTGCTAGCTTTGATGTGGGGGATTCCTTTGTGTTTCAAGCAGTTCACTTGTTTTGGTTGAGGCCTAACCTTACTGCATGTCAAGGAATGACCCATATCCCATTCATTACTATGGTGAGTGTGATTGATATGGACACTGTTGAGACTGGTGCACTTGGCGATAATCAGATCCACTTGGTTATATTGGCCAGATTGGGACGTCCCCATGACACCTTGTATTGAGGCTTGGTCTGGTATTATGGGTTTGTGATGTAGAGGTCATGGTAGGAGCAAAGTTCAAGTAGTCTCTGCTTGTTTTTGTTCATCTTCCTAGTGCCATGATGTCTAAGACAGGTGGACCATAGTCATGATCAGTACCTACTATTATGTTAATGTCCCCTATTAGATACTAGTGTTCATGTTTCAGGATTCCATTGATGGTGGCCTTGAGTTCATTGTAAAACTGGTTCTTTGTTTCGGAGGATGAGTGGAGTGTAGAGGTGACAAGGTTTACAGGGCCCTCTAAAGTTGACAGGCACAGTACCAAAAACACTCTCTCACCTGTTTGTGAAAAGTTCAGTCATCCCCAGGAGTGTGTATTTGACTGCAAAGCCAACTACATAATGTCATTTTTTCTGGGTTTTATCCTTGCCAGAAGAAGGTATAGTTTTTTTTTCTCTAAGTGATCCAGTCAATGTGTGATACCTAAACAATAGCAGAGAAAATGTCTATGGTCAGATTATTCATATATAGAACATTATAAATGTCAGATTCAGACTTAATGTTTTTTTTTTAATGATTATAATATTTAACTGTCTGTTTGTCAATTAATTTGTCCCAAACAGTACTGAACTAACTTAAGCCATTATGGTTTTAAGAAACAACACTCAACAGGCTTATGCCACTATAGTTTTAAAGAAACTGTGTATTATTATTTAAAACATGGTGGCCCTGTGTTTTGTAGATGCTTGTGAAGCATTGAATATGGTCAGTCATCAGACTTTTTTTAAAAGTTACTTGAGAATCAAATACCTATCTGTATATTTTATACCCTTGTTAACTGCATTGGCAAATTGTTGGATTATGTGTGGGGAAGAGCAGTATCTAATTTTTTCCATCTTTCCAATGGAGTGAGACAGGGAGATGGTCTTTCATCTTTTTTATTTAATATATTTATAGACTATTTAAATCATATGTTGACTGGAACTACATTTGCCAGTAAGCTATTTATTTCTTAACAAGTTTTGTTTTGCTGATGATACATCTTTGAAAGGTCCATCTAATGCAGATTTAAGGCAATTATTATAGATATAGGATGATTATGTATGTGAGAATGATATTCTACATAATGCACAAAAATCAGTATGCATGGTCTTTCAGTGAACACATATCAAATTACCATCATCTCCTTCTGTGTTTCATAAAATTGTTGACTTCATACAGTTTTATATGTGCATTGTCTCATAAGCCCAATTTGAATAGTTGTGCTGCTTCACAATAAATTTCATATCTTAACAATTATTTTAATTTCCATCAATCTACAGCATCATTTACAGGAGTTATGGTGGGACGTCGTGGGTTTGATCCCCAGCTGAGTCATACCAAAGACTTACAAAAATGGCACTAACAGCTGCCTTGCTTGGCACTCAGCATTAAGAGGTTAGTGTTAGGACTAGTCAGCCTGGTGTCAGGATAATGTGACTGGGTGAGACATCATGCTACATATCTCGAACATGATGCCGCAGTGCTAGGCATCACTATAAACTGCCACACTGCAGATATCGTAGTGATATCAATGAAAAATTGTTAAAACTACATTAAAAATCCAAATCACACACACATACAGGAGTTATGGTCCTTGATTGCATTTCCTTCTTACTTTGGTTTCCATAACATAATTTTATTTAGTTGTGTTGGCTCTGAACCATATTTGGCTTGCAGTTTTATATTGACAAGACCTTGAATGAGTTTAATTTCACTTGCTCCACATTTCCATTTAGAAGAGTTATGGCCCCTGATTGCCCATCCTCCTAACATTTCTTTCCACTGTGTGACTCTACTGAGGAATATTGCTTTTCAGCCAAAATTATGATACACCTTTATATACTTGTTGTTATTTTTATACTTGTTTTATCTTCACATTCTTTTGCCCAAGTAAATTGCAGATTTATGGTAAAATAAGTGAGCAAATTACATGGCTGATTATAGTGTCAAGTTTTAGATGACTGCATTATATAAAATATCACTGGCAGAATTTATACGGAATGTTGATTTCCAGCCTCCCCAGCTCCAGTATTAGACTGAATTGAAGTTTTGCTAGTGGAAAGTCCTGATACATGGATTTTTGCCATTTTGATATTTTCAGGTATGATTTGGTTGATGTAACAAGGAACAGCCTCCAGATCCTGTCTATCATGTACTATGTGGAAATAGCAAGTGCATACAACAGCAATGACTCCACAAAGCTACAGTAATTATACTGTTTTATGTCTTTAGTGTATACAGCTGTTATGTCTACTAATCCCAAGGCATGTGTCCTTTGTCCATCAATGATGGTGCTAATATGGACCTGGGGGCCATTCATCAATCTTTATTAGATTCTGAATAGACTGGGTACATAGCATACGTGGGACATTCATCAGTATTAGATATTAAATAGATCCAATACATATGGGAGACATTTACCATTATTATATATTAAATAGACTTGATACCTATGGGGAATGTTCATCAATATTACATGTTAAATAGACTTGATACATATGGGGGACATTCATCAGTATTAGATGTTAAATACAAGCCCAGCCCTAGGATGTGCGGTGCCCAAGGCAGCATGCGGGGCTCCAAGGCAGCAGGTGATGAGCAGGGCCCCAGGCAAAAAAATTGCATTGCAGAGTTGATTTCCTGAAAGCGCAGGGCCCAAGGCACTTGCCTCATTTGCCTTGCCCTAGGGCCAGGCCTGGTTAAATAGACCTGATACCTAGGGGGGACATTATCAGTATTAGATGCTAAATAGACCTGATACCTAGTGGGGGGGGGACATTCTACAGTATTAGATGTTTAAAAAAACCTGATACCTAGAGGGGACATTCATGAGTATTAGATGTTAAATAGGCTTGATACCTACTGGGGGACATTCATGATTATTAGATGTTAAATAGACTTGATACCTATGGGTGACATTCATTAGTATTAGATGTTACATAGACTTGATACCTATGGGGGACATTCATCAGTGTTACAGATATGTGGACCTACAGTGTGTCATTATAAATCAGAGGAAAGTTGAGCAAGAGAATAATTGAGCATGGCAAATGTTTTGTATTCATGAACCATTATATACAAACATTAGACAACTTAAGGCAACCTCTGTGTTATCAGCATACGCCTTTCTATAACCAACTTTGACATATCAGTGAAATCAATATATCTGGTTCACACTCTACATAAAATCAGGTATCTTTGCATAAATTGTGGGAGCCAGAAATTAGTACTTACCTGTAAAACATCAATGACTTTGCATCATTAAAAAATCGGTCCTTTTTTCTGATGAAAATAAAAAACAACGACAATAAAATAATTTGGGCCTGAAGAATATATATGTAGAGAGAGAGACAGACAGAGGGATGAAAGATGAACTATATTGGTATTAACATAGGAAAAGAAAATTTTTCTTTTTACTTTATACCAAACTTGCTCCAGAATCAAAGTTTAGAAGATTAAACTCACTTTTCAGCACAACATGCCCACCACCCCCTTTTAATAAATTCAGCTCACTTTCATAGTCTGATCATAGCAATATACATGACTTAAGAAAGAGATAGGATTAAGCTAACATAATCATTCACAGTAAATGACATTTTTGCCACTTTGTAAACTATTTGACCCTATCTGAAAACAATGCAAGTCTGATTCAGCAATGCACCACAGTGGGTTTTTGTCATTTTTGTCAAGGAAGTAAAGGGAAGTAACTTCAGCAAGTTACTAATGGCATCTTGTCAGATTTCATTATCATTTAGGATTAATTTCCATGTCTGAAATGTAAGGCAGTTTCTATTTATTTGTTCTAGTCCACAAGGTACTCTTTTATCGTTGTTACATGTACAGCTTTTGTAGGCACACACAATCAAGTGTCACATGACATGATGGGAAATCATATATAAGGGTATATTTTTCACTTGTGAAAACATGGGAATGAAAAAAATATGAAAATTATTTCACCAATAAGTCTTTATATTTCTCACTTAAGTATATAATAAATAAATATTAGATTTGTCCTTGTAAAACATGTATTACCCCACTGGGACCAATAAAGTGCAAACAGCTTCAAAATTTAGAAATTATGAAAAATTGTTTCAGTGGCACTTATACATACCAACTTTTAAATTTCTGCTTCAAGTTGTATTTGCATCACCAGTGTGATGTTCATGTTTGTTTATATATTCTCCATTGTCCATTATTCCTGACTTGTACTAATAATGGAATTTATTTGGATGTCACTGTTGCTGGCCTGTTATGAGAGAAATAAAGAGTTGTACAATTACTGCTCTGATCAGATCTATATTTGTCCTTTTTGTTAATTTTACCAGAGATGGAGGAAAAAAGCTACTGAAGTTGTTAGATGACCTTGATGTATTGCTAGGATCAGACCCCCACTTCCTCTTGGGGAGCTGGATAAAAGATGCCAGACAGTGGGGACAGAATGAGGCAGAGCAAGATCTCCTTGAGTACAATGCCAGAAACCAGATAACATTATGGGGGCCAAATGGGGAGGTGAGAAATTATCACATTATGAGGGTAAAATGGGAGGTGAGTCAGAAAGCAAGTCATGCTATGGGAACCAAATAAAGCAGTGAATTAGTAGAGTTTCACAGTCCTTGGGATGTCCCTGGATTAATTCCCAAGTTATGATGGCTGCCCACAGAGCTGTGGGTATATGGTTCTTTCACCTCAAAGAGTATTTGGTGCCACAGTCTGTTCCCTTAAGGCAGAACTCAAGCTTTTTATATCCAGAAATTGAAATATTGAAATAATTTGAAGATTGGACTAAAGTGATAGATCAAACTTAAAATGGCATGGAGGTCACCAAACTTCTTTAGTCAGTATGGTGTCACTGTAATAAGACACTCACGGTCATTAGTTTTACTTTGCATAAAACAAATCATAAACAAAAACTTTAAACTGAAACGTTATCATGTCAGATTTCAAAGAAAAAGAATTACCAGAATTGTGTAAAATATAACAAGCAGTTTGAGGAATATGTGAATCAATAAAAGTGAAATTTTAATGTTCCTTCCCAATCAGTAGAAAAGACATTATTCACTTTGGACTACAATATGTTACTGATCTATAATAATTTATATTTTTTGTACTTTTAGATTCGAGACTATGCTGCCAAGCAGTGGTCAGGACTGATATCAGGGTAGGCTTTGGTGATGGGTTGTGGGGACTCACCTGGAACATTTACAGCAATTAAGCATTCTTAGAATCTAATGGTTCCTCTTGAAAGTAGATACTCTGGTTTTCTAATTAAGCATAAAAATATAATTACTAAATTATCATGAAGTCAATGAATGAAGAGATCAATTTAATACTATGGAAAGGGAATGTGTAGAAATACTCTGGAAAGAGAACGTGTACAAATACTATGGAAAGGAATGTGTACAAATACTCTGAAAAGGGAATGTGTTCAGATACTCTGGAAAGGGAATGTGTACAAATAATATGGAAAGGGAATGTGTACAAATACTATGGAAAGGGAATGTGTACAAATACTATGGAAAGGGAATGTGTACAAATACTCTGGAAAGGGAATTTGTACAAATACCATGGAAAGGGAATATGTATAGATACTATGGAAAGGGAATGTGTACAAATACTCTGGAAAGAGAATGTGTACAAATACTATGGAAAGGAATGTGTACAAATACTCTGAAAAGGGAATGTGTTCAAATACTCTGGAAAGGGAATGTGTACAAATACTATGGAAAGGGAATGTGTACAAATACTATGGAAAGGGAATGTGTACAAATACTATGGAAAGGGAATGTGTACAAATATTCTGGAAAGGGAATTTGTACAAATACTATGGAAAGGGAATATATACAGATACTATGGAAAGGGAATATGTACAAATAATATTTAAAAGGAATGTGTACAGATAATATGGAAAGGGAATGTGTACAAATAATCTGGAAAGGGAATGTGTACAAATACTCTGGAAAAGGAATGTGTACAAATACTCTGGAAAGGGAATATGTACAAATGCTATGGAAAAGAATGTGTACAAATACTCTGGAAGGGAAATGTGTACAGATAATATGGAAAGGGAATGTGTACAAATACTATGGAAAGGGAATGTGTACAAATATTATGGAAAGGGGTTGTATACAAATACTCTGGAAAGGGAATGTGTACAAATACTATGGAAAGGGAATGTGTATAAATAATAGTATAGGCTGCTACCACCATCTCTTCTTGATGAATACATTTTTGTTTGATTATATATTCTCAAGTCATACAACAGCATCTGAAGAGAGTATTTATTACTTGTCTCTGACATTTGTCTGGTAGTTTCATTCATTGAAACTTATGAGGAAACCTCGAACTGATAAATACTATGTCTTCATAAAAACAAGCATGTCAGTGTGCCATTATCCATATGACTTGATTATGTTACAGATATGTCATATTGTGTATTTTTGACACATAGGTATAAAGCAATATTCTGTCATGGCTCATGCAAGTGGATGAAGTGCATTTTTACATGGTGCACTAGCAGTCCATTACCCAAGGAAATGAACTGTTATAGTCCCACCACTATAGAGGCAGGGGTTTATAGTAATCCCCATGTCCGTCTGTTCATCCATCTGACACAATCTTGTTAACATAACTAGTTGATGGATTGCCATGAAATCTGGTAAATATTATGGTCATCACCTGAAGATGCACATACCAACAAATCACCTTGCTGTCCCTCAGTTTTTGTTGAGACTTATTGCCCCTTTTTCTTGTGTGTCCCAATCTCGTTAGTGCCACCAGTCCTTCAGTTTTCGATGGATTGCTTATCAACAAATTACTTTGTTCTTGCCATATTTGTCAGAGTGATATAATAATGGAGAAAAGCCAACACACAATACAGATTAAATATACATGACACTACAGATGCACATGTTAAAAAATCTTTGTGCTTGCATTATTTTTTGGCAGGAGTTATTGCCCTTTTTAAGTTAATAAAGGGCAGTAACTCCTGCAAAAAATCGAGCTGTAAGTAATAGCTGGATGCAGTACATGACAGAAACTCAGCATTATTTTATGGTAATCATCACAAGACATGTGTATTTAATTTCTATTGTTTCTTGACCATTGTCCATGATTGAAAGTAGATTTTTGTCCTTCTTGACTTTTGCTCCTTGTAAGATATTTACTAAAAATTGAGTTCAAGGCCTTACCTTGTTTACAAGTTTAGTATGTTCTGGTAAGGAAAATTGGTAACAATATTTTGGAATTTTCCATTCGTTTTTCAGAAAATGCTGTTCTGATATAGGTTAGCTGGAGATATATATATATATATATATATATATATATATATATATATATATATAGGTTTTTGTGAACAAAGTCCTCATTCCTATCTTAAGATTAGTCTATGGAAGTTATTTTTAGTTGTGTTTAGATATAATTTGAGAGGAATTATTTATTTAAATTATTCATTGGAATCAAAAAGTGCTCATTGAGATTTTGGACTAACACATTATATTGGGATTTTTGTGATTTCATTTAAAGACATTCTGTATTTCACCTTTTGTACATCAGGACATTCAAGGCTATTGGTACATCAAGACATTGAAAACTCTTGGTAAATCAGGACATTCAGGGTTATTGAAGTTCATTAGGAATATTCTATACTTTTGGACTTGAGATAGAACATTTGGGATTATTTGAGATTTAATTCACAATACTCTAAGTGTCTTTTGAATTTTGACTTTATATTCTAGGGAAATAAATTATTTGAACAATTTTCCTCATCTTGCTGGTTTTGCTTCTTTCTATTATATAGTTTAAGACTGTTGAGTTGTAATAATATGCATGCTGATCTATCATTGTTTGTGCACTCCACAAGATCACAAGATTTATGCTATTTTGTACTTTAGGCTTACTTACTTTATTGGTAGGTATTGGGGCAGGTAGAGGCATGGGTATAAATATGTGAGCAAATTACTCACCATTGCTTCAGCTTAAGATCTGGTATCTGTGACTTCTAAGTGCTTTTTCATCTTTTTTCCAGGTACTATAAGCCAAGATGGGAGTTATTCATTAACAATCTGACAGCATGTTTAGCCAAGGTAATCATAAATAAACTTATGAAAGTTTAAAAAGGTACCATATTTATGATTTGTTTTTCATGAGAATAGTGCAACATTGTCAAATAAACCAAGGAACATTACATGACATGAGTCTGTGTGAATGGGTTTAAATATTCATTATGTAGTGCAGTTTTATTTCAAACACCCCCCAACCCAATTTTATTACAGATAATTCAACTTACGAGAGAAAAAGTAACTGTGACAACTCTGTTGTCTTTTTCCTTAACACTTATCAGACCCTACATTGAATCTCAGTCAGAGCCTCTCTTCTTACAATGCTGAATTATTCAATTATAGTCTTGAATACTTCAGCTTAAGAACTTAATATCTAATTTGAAGAGCAATTTAAAACTATCTGAAGGAAAGTTTTGTTAAGGAAATAATATTAATTTACTTTTTTGGAGGTACCTTTTTGTATTGATTTCATGGTTACAGATAATGAATTCAGAGACCCGGCATGTGAGGATCTTTTAGCAGACATAATAGGACTTCTTTCTCAATCCATAAATTTAAGTGTAATCAAAAATTTACATTTTTGCAGAGCCACAATAATAATGTACTTTCAGTAACAAAAATATGTACAGTTTTCAGTTTAAACAAATTGTGGCTTTAACAGCACGTTTAAGATGTTATTGGCTATATCATGCCTGCCAGGGAAATGCAAGCTAAGTGCCCTCTGAGTTGCATTTCCCAACCTAAGCTGAACAAGCTGACCTTGTCAGGTATCGATACTGCGACTCCTGGATTATGGCTCTGATGCTGTACCAGCTGAGATAACTCACATAGCAAAAAAAAACATGTTTATGTATTATAATGAAGATTCTTTTTTGAACCAGGTAATTATCAGTCCTTTATTACATCATTCCACAGATGTACAAATCTGGTATTATTTATTTTAATAAACAACAATATGGCATAGTCTCCATTTCACCAAACAACAATTTATGCACAAGAATTATGTAATTGTACTGTAATCTGTATCTTACACAAAACAAATTTACAAATTGTGTATAGATATGTATGAAATCTTGGGCATATTTTCATCAGACAAGTGAGAATATTGTTTAAAGTTAATGTTGTCAAGTTGCATAACTTTTCTCCAATATCCAGGTTGTGGCATGGACACTTAGGAAAATTACTTGTATTTCTTAGAGTCGTGAAAAGTCCATTACCAGGAATTTATCTACAAAATGTCTTACAGTCAGTTAATTGCATCAAATAGAGGTGATGTTAATGCAGTTTATTTTTTTTGGATCAAAAACCCAGCTGCACTATGTTTCAGGCCCAAGTCTGCATGAAACACCTCCTCACATGTCACCTGATTGAAATAATAGTGTGGGTCATGTGCACTCGCAGACATTGTGATCACTTTTCTGTGAACTATCATGAAAAGTCAATGATTAATGTCTGACAAATAAATTTACTTGTCTGTTGATGACACACTCTGTATAAAGTGACAAGATAATCAAGCATGGCTTCACAACATGGCATCTTTCATAAAAGTTTATTAGTTGCAAAAAATTACAAATGGCAGGAATCTGCATTGGTATCCACTCCAGCTAAATCAGTAAACAAGAGTCCCTCAAATGGACTAACTCCCTGCTGCCAGAAAAGAATTTAATTGAACTGATCACAATTGTCTATTTTGAGTAATTGATTACTCAAAATAGACAATTGTGATCAGTTCCTGCAAAAAATGTAACCATTACAAGTAATTCTAATTGATTTCAAATTCTGTAAAAGTAATGCAGAGTTCTAATTACTTTTAAATTTATTTGTGATAATTACAATTAGCTACTTTTCAACATAACAGAAACAGCATGATTAGAATAAGGTAGATAAGCAATGACATTATTTGGCCAGACTGGCTTTTGATGATGATTGTCTATTCATCTTTGTTGTTATTTGTCAGGGTGACATTACTAGATCATTTGAGAACCACCCACAACAATTTTGAGTGTTCTGGAACCTTCCAGTGTACATATATTTACTGATTGTAAGTCATAACACATTTAGTCAGTAAGTTAGTCTATCAGTTACATTGTTGATACTTTGGCAGACATGGCAGAAAAGTGTTTTGAAAGTGGAATTTTTTCATATTTCAGTTTTGATACTAAATTAATGCAGTTGTTGCTGCAAGTGCAACAAATAACATAACTGGAAAATGGAAATTATGCCACAGGTCTGGCATCTTTTAATTGCTGGATCCATTATCCTGTGTAAATGTCACAACAGACTGGCTGATGACTCATTTGAGAAACTTACGCCTCACACAAAACATGCACTTTACTAATTTGTAATTTGTTTTGATCAAGTTATATATTTTAGAAGCTGTTCTGTTGTATAAAAGAACTGTTTACAACTTTTGTGAAATTAGTTCTACAGTATTGTAATCAGTGTGTTACACTGAATTAAGAGTTCGAAGAACATTTTTCTGTGTAAAACTTGGATTAACCAAGGAGAACTTTGAGTTGTGACAGACTGAACAGAAGCAATATAATTATAATATAATTACCTGGATTAAAAAAGTAATTTGTGTGACAGAGTAATTGTAATTCTATTCAACTACTAAAATTTGTTTGATAGTAACTTGAAGTTTAGTTCATTACCTTTACAACAGTAGTCTTTAAAATACTGGTGATAAGATTTTCATTATGTCTAAGCAACAAGAGAAGGTAAAACTCAACAAACATTCAGTTTTCTAAAATATAAATTTATTTAAATAAAATATAAAATGAAATAAAGTGAAAGAATTCAAAAGAACTTACAGTGTATGAATTCCTAGAATATTCTCCTAAACTGTCTATCAATTTCACACTAATCCAAAACCTAACCAAAAGGTATTCAAAATGAAGGTTCTAATGTGCTTATGAACTAATGTGCTAGTCCCACTGAAGAATTACAGTTCTAAATCCAAAAGGTTTTACTTCAGGATAAATTGCACAAAAGTAGAGTATCACAAAAGTTCTTGAATGTTTCATATAATCCAACAGAATTATTTAAATGTTCAAATCCTTGAATAAATTCACATAATCCAACAGTTACTGTCTCTTTTAGAATAAATGTTTTCCACTCTGCTAGTTCAACAAATCACAATTTCCTACCTCTCTTACAAAATTATTGTAGAGTTCTGGCTTTAACTCTCTTTGTGAATACCAAATCAACACAACTTGAACCACAGAAAAGATTCTTGAACATTTCAATTATTACATTGCAAAATACTTTAACACTCATGTTCTGACCTTTAAATATTGAGCCAATCAACAACTAGGGCATGCATGATATCTCTTTACATCAAATGTACTCCTAGTATAATGTGATGTTTTCTTGACCTACATTCAAACTAATGCATGACAAACTTTGACCAAAATAGTTGCTGAATTGACATTGGCAAAAGACCTTGATTTATGAATGAAATTTTACATGTATATGTACTTTTACTATAACACAAGCCAGCCACTGAAATTAAAAGAATTAAATATAAATATCATAAACTAAAATAACTTCAGTAGAAATTATATTATCAGGAAATATGTAAAACAGATATCCATAAAAAAGGGTTAGATTGGCACCGTTTTTTTTTGTATTCAGGATCAACTAGGTATCATAGTTAGTCTCCTGGTTAAAACCCCATGTCAATATGAATTTCCTTTAAGAGGAACAGCAGTAAGATGGTTTTCAAGATGACTGGCAATGTGGTCATACTGGATGTCAAATCTACACCATTTTCAATTAGTACCAAGTGTGAAATAAAAAGTCTTCTGGTGAAAACCAAGAGTTGATATGACTTTTCATCTAGAAGGCGTAGCAATAAGATTCTCAAGATTGCTACAGTGGAGGCCATTTTGTATATCAGATTGGTATGATTTCTATTTAGGACCAACTAGATACCATAATGAATCTTCCAGTGAAAAACCCATGCTAATATGAGGAGTAGCAATAACAAGTTTTCAAGATGGCTGCTGTGGTGGCCATACTGGATGTCAGATATCAGATCAGCAACATTTTTATTGAGAACCAGCTAGATATTATAAGAAGTATTTTATAAAAAAAAATATCCATGTTGATATGACCATCCTTTCCTATGGTTGTCGTTTTATATAATTACCATCTATACTTGCTTACAGGCCAGGTCCAACTGCAGACTACTTAGAGCATAATGCACCAGATCTGGGTCTATGCAGTTTGTTAAGAATAAGCAGTTGAACAGACAACATTGACCCTTATTTGCTGGTGCATTATGAGACAACAAATCAGGGTTTATGTTTGTTTCAGTTGGACCTGACTTGTATAAGAATACATACAGAAACACCCTGGCATAGGCTCATGATACTGGTAGGCTTCTTTGTTATCACATGAGATAATTGACATCTGGAACAGATGTTGAAGGAGTTATGTCCCATCTGGGAAGGAGTTATGTCCCATCTGAAACTCAGAATTATTTTACTTAAACTCCAACTTAAATTATTACAAAATAGGGACACTTTAAAAAGCATGATCAAAGATTTGTTTGTAATACCTAATTGACAGTTTTCTTTTTTGATTTTACACATTTATTTCCTTAAAGTGATTAAATCCAATCTGATATTTTCTTGAATATTGTTGGACAATTTAGGACATATATAGTGTTCTTGGTGGTATCATCTAATCTTGGAAAAGAAACTTTTGGTGATGGTGACAGTTCATGGAATCATCTCTGTTGTAGACAGAACTATGACCATCTGATCACTGGATAAAAAAATCTGATCACTGGGTACAAAAGTCAATCAAAATAAAAGGACAGTGATTAACAAATATCTAAATAAAGTGTTCCATCTCTTCTCTATAACAGTATTGACTGAAGCCATGGAAGCAACCTGCATGGTAAAAAATGAGGAAGCCCTACATTAAGAGATGTTCTAATAATGCCTGTGTAATAATAGTGTTTTAACACAATAACTGAGTATTTACTGATGTAAAATCATGTTGTAATTCATTCCCATGAGCTTAAGAATGAACAGAGATTAAGTGGCAATGATGAAACTGTAATTGACCAGTATAATGGGATTCAGCGCCATACCTATGTTACAGGAGACGCAGCATTCTACAGAGGGGATTTTGTAGTGACTGACCACTGTAGCACATTTTCTTTTTTGAATACATTTCCCAGTCAAATTATATTAGGAATATTAGCCTACTACCTCATGAATTTAGCCCTATTAAAAGATGAAAATCATCTTTTCCTGTCTGTTTAAAAAAACAGAGGGCAATAACTCTTGCCCATTACCTTCCCTTGGCACCACCAGGTGTCACTAGTTTTTAGCTTTGCTGCTGTAGTGTTCAGTGTCCATCTGGCTCATTCCCGAATCAGCAAGGATTAAAGAGATTAAAGACCAGCTCTCAGGTCAGACTGGTGACCTGGGCAATTCTATGGCTTTGTTCCTTGAAAGCCACATCCCAGCGATATTCTCCTCTCATTATATTCCAATGCCCTCAGTAGGGATCTTCAGGCTTTCATCAAGAATTTGGCAGCTGTCCACGTCGGCTCCATTGCAATACAAAGTGGGTAAGAGTGAGTTCCATGCCACATCCAAGCTGATTTGGAACATCCTGGCAACATCCTTCATGTTAAATTGGCTGCACTGATAAACAATAGTCCAGCCTGGGACACACCATCAGGATTACTATGGCCAATGCATTGATGACTTAGGCCAGTTTAGACCTAATCCAATGTGATGCATGTCTGCGGTCAGCATCACTCAAACCGCACTGTACCCTTACTTTACAGAATGACCTGTTTGTGTCTCCATTGCTTTATGAGGGACAAATCGAAGAAGTTTGGAGGCAGGCAGCTCAGGAACAAGCCCCTCCAACTTGCTGTTTTCCCTGCACAGGTGTTTGGACCCACTCAGCCCGAGCCAGTGCAAAGGGATGTTCAGTGGCCCTAGGACAGGGGATTTCCTCAGTCAGATGTGCCCCACTATCAGTCCCACCCCAATTCCAGGAAATCACAGCCTAATTAACACAGGAGGCAATCATACAGAGATGGGATGAAACAGAATTTGTCTGCCTTCAAGACCCCAGTTCATAAGCATTATCCTATCCTTCCTGTCACCTGCAGACAGCCTACCTGTGGACAGCCAACTCCTGTGTTTTTATGTGCACTGGATCTCTCTCTTCCCTCAGAACAGGTGGGTGATCCGGGTCATTTTGGAGGGGCTTCGGGTTTCATTCTTCCAATCTCCTCCCCTCTCCTCCTCTTCTCTCTTCATGGAAGTACTGGCAGATTGGGAGAAGGATGCCCTCATACAACAGGCAGAGGAGATTGTTCAAAATCCACAATCACTGGGGTTTTATTCAGGCTGTTTCTGAGTCACCTTGATCAATTTATTGCACTTCCAAAGTTCAAGATGGAGATGACAAGATCAATCCACCTCAAAAAGGGCAAGTATGCTATCACTCTTGACCTGACTGACGCATACTGTCATATCCCTATCCGCCCTGTGTCCCACACATTTCTACATTTTTCTTTCCTGTGACACCATTTATCAATTCACTGTTCTTCCCTGAATCATCTCCATTTTTCTGTTGATGTAATCTACAATGATGGCAGCATACCTGGACAACATCCTCCAGAAACACATGGTAAGTTCTATCCTACTCCAAGGCAGGAACAATCTCCTCTCTCTTGAGGATCAGCTAAGCTTTCTAGTGAACTGGGGAAAGTAAGACCTCTTTCTATCCCAGAACTTTGCCCATCTGGGCATGGAGTTTTTAACCAATCAGAATCTGCTGCTACTTCCTCGTATTCAGATAATCAGAATCATCAAACTGGTCAAATTTGTTTTCAACAGGACTTGGATTTCAGTGAGAGTTTTTGCAACTCCTCGGTTTCTTTGATGTGGCAATGGACTTGATCCTGCTTGGCCGTCTTTTTATACACCTGTTACAAATGACATTGTTAGCACAATGGCATCTATTTTCAAAACTCCTCAATCAAACAGTCATGATCACACCTGAGATTCAGTTATTCCTGTATCAGTGGTGCAACCCAGGTTGGCTGACCATGGAAATCCCACTCGAGAAGCTCCAAACAGAAAAACAGTATGTGCCAATCCCAGTGTGCACTGTTGGGGTGCCCACCTTTTGATGGATGTCACTACTGTCATCAGTACGTGGGAGCCAGTGGAATGGCCCATACACATCAGTATCCTAGAAATGAAGGCTGTTATCAATGCCTTACACTTCTGCAAAGATCAACTTTCAGGCAAAACAGTCCTCATTGTGCCTGACAATTCTGTTGTAGTGACCTATCTCCTCAAGCAGGGAGGCACCAAATCACCTGACCTGTGTGTTCTGTTTCAGTTTCTACATTGGTGCAACAATCTCCATTTTAATGTTTGAATCAGAGAGGTCAAGCCATTCGCAAGGGATGGTCTCTCCATCCATCGGTCTTCACTCAGATTTGCATACATTGGATGTGTCCGATGATCCACCTTTCACAACCAGGTGGTTTCATAAGTTACCCACCTTTGTTTATCCAGTCCCAGACCCAGAGGCTTGGTCCATGGAGGTACTGTCAATCTGTTGCGGGCATTTGCCTACCCTCCTGTGGCCCTGGTACCAAAAATAATAAAGAATTTACGAGGTCAGAATTGGGACAAGTCAGATGGGACGAGTCCTGGGTCACTAATCACGCAACCATGTTCATGGGATTTCCATTCCTGCCTGGACCATACTCTTCTCCTCGCTTGGCTCTTATCAGAAAGCTTTGCAAGATGGACAATTTAAACCTTCAATTGTTGGGAGAATCTCAAGAGCAAGAAGGCCCATCTTTCTGAAGGATTATGAGGGAAAGTGGCATGTTTTCAGGGACTAGTGCCATACCAATAACATTGTCTACATCCTCCACCTGGCCAGCTTTTGTTCTTTGAGGAGAAACAGTTGGCCCCAATCTCTAGCAAAGGTTACCACTCCATTATATTGGACACATTCCGGCATTACAGTAGACATTATTTTGGGCATAATATGGACCTAACAGATCTTTCAGCCCATTTAGGTCTCAATCAGCTTTTTTTCTTTGAGGAGACACAGATGGCCCTAATCTCTGTCAAAGGTTACCACCCCATGATATTGGACACATTTTGGCATCATGGCAGATATGATTTTGGGTGTAACAAAGACCCATTGGAACTTTCAACCCTTTTCAGCCTCATCTGACCATCATCCCTGTTTTCAGTGGAACCAAACCTGGGTTTTAATCTGGTTCGATTTAAATCAACTTGAGCCACTAGCACACACTTCACTAAAGTTACTATCATACAAGACATGTTTCCTGATAGATTTAATTTCTGCTTGCAGGGTAAGAAAGTTGCATGCTCTTTCTGCCAACCCAAACTCTCTTCAGCTCAGATTGGAGGTTTTGGTTCTCTTGAAACAACTAGGCTTTGTAGCCAAAAATAGGTTACTTTATGTCAGTAACCAAAGAGTCATCACTCACTCGCTCTCTTCCATAGGTCAAGAACAGCAGCCATGCAAGATCCAGTTTGCACTCTCAGATTTGTTGTTCATTTGGCTTACTCTGACATCTCAGCAGATCAGAGTCGCCTCATGAAGATTACGCTTCAGAAGCTTTGAGCCATCTCTGTGAGCCTTGCATTCAAACATAACATTTCAATCCAAGTTATAACAGAAGCTGTTGGCTGGCATGCAGAATCAACCTTCTTGAGTTTTTATCCCAAAGATTTAGCATTGCAGAGGAAAACCTTATATCTGGTTGGTCTGGTGGCAGCAGCATGGCTACCAGGCCCATCTAGATCAGTCAACACAGGCTGTTAGCTTCACTGGATTCACCGGTGAAATTCTGTAGGTAAGAAAATTTCAATAACCATGTTAACCGTATGTTAGGGTCACAGGTCAAGTGACCCCAGGCTGCTTGTCATTAGGAGAATGGTTATTCATTAACATGGTGGAATTCAGCCATCTTCCCTAGAAGAATACCCGAGGTTGAGGTTGGATGATCAGCATCCCCTGTTGCTATTACTTATTCTCCTAACATAATTGTGTTTCAGGAACGTATTCGAAGGAGAAAGCAAATTTGAAAGTAAATTATATTTCTGAGAATACTTACCACATTACTTAAAAACCCTCCCAACCACCCTGCCATGTGAGCATCCTCATTATTATCTCAGTCAGCTAAATACTAGTGACACCTGGCGGAGCCAAGGGGAGGTAATAGGCAAGAGTTATTGCCCTTTGTTTGGAATAGACAGCAAAAGGCAATTTTTGTCTATTAGAAAATCATTGGGAACAGTAAATCAAAAGCCCTAAAATAACTTTCTGTATATTATTGTAATACAATCTCTTACAATAAGGTATATGA
This sequence comes from Sinohyriopsis cumingii, assembly GCA_028554795.2. NCBI lineage: Eukaryota > Metazoa > Mollusca > Bivalvia > Unionida > Unionidae > Sinohyriopsis > Sinohyriopsis cumingii. The sequence continues at coordinate 28,429,190 of CM068824.1, forward strand.
CAGATACACTGGAAAATTGTTCTAGTTTGTTTACCCAACAAAATCTTCTTGGAAAAATAAATAAATAAAAACTTGCACTTAAAATAGCCACCTATTGTTGAGTACAATTGCAAGCGTCATCAACAGGGCAGATGACAGGTATGTTGGTAAACCATCAGAATTTCCTGGGCAAAGCAACATAGCAAGTATGCAAAACTTAGAATCTTCATAAAAAATTAGAAATAGTTATAAAATATCTTCAACTGATTACAGTCAATGGTTAATCAGTTCTGATGAAGCAGTCAGTGATCTTTAAATAACAGTATATTTCCAACACTAGAAAGACGTGCCTTTAATCTTTAATTTTTACTTTTGGACAGGGTACAAAATTTGACCAAACCAAGTTTGATGAGGACAATTTCCTCCTAGTGGAACAGCCATTTACATTTAGTAAAACAGAATATCCATCACAACCTGAAGGTAAGGAAAGATTTTGCAGAACAATGTATTCATTTTTGTGAAACTTATGTGGTTGCTAGGCAACCTCAGATATTTTTTATTTCTACTCAATATTCTCTCCCTAAAATGGCTTTTCTTTTCTGTCCAAAAATTTTCAGGACACCTACCAGAACTGGGAAGTTGGTTGCTGTCAGTTTCTTGTTTTTAGTTTTTACATTTGCTGTGTTTCATTCATGAAAAAATAGTGTATATGATTACTTTTTTGCAAATATTGTGGCTCCATGCTCCTTGACAAAATGGCTAAGATCTATAAAAATTCATTGTGTTCCCAAAACTTGAATAGCATGGCCATTGTCCCTTGCCAATATATGACTGGTATACTGTGTATTGTTACGTAAGTGTATGAAGCCAATAATGGGCAATAACATAGTCAAAATCACTCATATCGATATTATCTAAGAGTTTGATATTGTCAGGCTTCACTGCAAATTAGATTGAAATTAAAGAAAAATATAAATATTTGAGTCAGTCAAGGGCCAAAACTCCATACAATATGATGAGACTTTACTGAAACAAGGTATTTTTGTCAGGAAATCTGATCGTAATTTTAAAAAAATGGATCATATGGTGTTCAAAAGACAGATGCCTGGTTAATGGATCCTATGGTGTTCAAAAGACAGATGATTGGTTAATGGATCATATGGTGTTCAAAAGACAGATGCCTGGTTATAGCTGATCAAGGGCCATAATTCTGTACAAGTATTTTGCTGAACGTGGGTAGAGCCTGTGATGATATTTATCTAAACCATGTAATAATGAAGCTTTGAAATAGAGTTTGGTGCAAGCAAACAAAAATGCTTGCCAGTAAAACATACTTGGGACCCATGGAATACACTTTTAATATGGAGCAGTCACCCTTACATGTCATTTAGAATTTTGTATTCACTGTATTCATGCTTAAGTGACATCAACATTTTTTTCCTCCACTTCTTGTTCCTGTTTGTTTCTTCAATTTTTATTCATTACATCTTCAAATATATTGGACTCCATCCATTTCATCTCTCTCAAGAAAACTGGCTAGTGGATGCATCTCTGAAAGAGTAACTCAGCCTTTTAAATATAGGTCAAAGTGACATAATATTGATGCTTGACTGATTTTTGTTATTTCAGCTAGTTGTTTCTTAGACACTCAAGTATCTTGGACTCCATTTCAGCTACACTTGTGAAATTAGTTTTAATAACAGTAATACAATACCTACTACTATAACCTTTCTACCCTTTTGTGGGATGCCAAGTCTCCAGTCCAATACAGTACCTACTACTATTACATCACTACCCTTTTGTGTGATGTCAAGTCCCCAGTCCAATACAATACCTACTACTATGACCTTGATACCCTTTTGTGGGATGCCAAGTCTCCAGTCCAATACAATACCTACTACTGTTAAATTGCTACCCTTTTGTGGGATCCAATCCTCAGTCGAAATCAATACCTACTACTGTTACATTGCTACCCTTTTTTGGCATGCCAACTCCACAGTCTACCACAGTACCTGCCGCTATTACCTTGCTACCCTTTTATGGGATGCCAAGTCCCCAGTCCAATACAGTACCTACTACTTTACCTTGCTACCCTTTTATGGGATGCCAAGTCCCCAGTCCAATACAATACCTACTACTATTACATAGCTACCCTTTTGTGGGATGCAAAGTCTCCAGTCCAATACAATACCTACTACTATTACCTTGCTACCCTTTTCTGGGCTGCTAAATCCTCATTCCAAGCTAAATGTATTTCCTCTGCCAACTAATAATTGGAGGGCTTGAAAATAACAGAACACAAACCCAGTTTGATGCCTTATTCATTTCCAGTATACGAAATTTCTTCATCTTTGATCTCTGATTCACAGAAACGAAAGCATTTATTTCTAGGGTCGAGTCTTGACAGCACAATACATGGCCAAACCATTTGCTAGCTTACATCATGAACTATCCAGTAGAGCTGGGTACCACTACACATTTTCATCCCTACCCTGAAGAAACTTTGTATGTGGATGCATCTTAATGAGTAGTAACTTTGCAGTGATGTTTTTTTCTTCCATACAGTGGCCTTGACCCATAACTAGTGGATAAGGGGTAAAAATTTTGTTCAGGCCAGCCTGAATCAGTCATCATATGTCTTTGCAAGGCTTTTAATTCCATTGGCATCTGTCCTCCAAAAACATGTTGTAAATTGACTACTCCAAATGTGCTGCTGTTGGTGATGGGTTTCATGTTTACATGTAAACATCTTGTATTAAATTGTGACTTAAAGAAAGCACAGTACTTTACACAAGTGTTAATGGGATAAAACATGTTGTAAATGGTGTTTTTATGCGCCAGAGGAAGGGTTAATTGTTTTCAGCAGGTGTTGGTGGAAATAATTGTTCACGCATCTGTGAAACAGATCTGTTCTACATCACGTCGGAAAGTTTCATATTCCTTGATTTCATTTCATTAAACTTTTTGTGATCTCATGCTTTTTCTTGGGCATATAGTTTCTTACAGTGCATAATCCTAACTATGAAATACAAACTTTGACCCTTAGTGACCATAACCAGTCCCTTAAACCATCCTACTCTGCCACTTCATTAATAGAACAAGGAAATTATTCACAGAGAAATTGCCTAAGAACATGGAAACACTGCAAGTACCAGAACTATTATACATAGAGGATTTCAACTAACTTCTATTCATATGAGATTGTCAATGACAAAATCATATTCTTTATTATGAAAAGGATGCTTGAGTTACCACTGGTACTAACTCTTAAGTAGAATTCAAAATGCAAACACAAAGACCCTGATCTGGGTCTATTTATATTGTTCTGCTGACTACTCATAACACACTGCATAGACCCAGATGTTCTAGTACATTATGCAAGCAGATTTGGGTCTCTGCAGATTGCAGTTGTACTCAACTTAAAAGTGAGTATATATGGTAAACAAATAAGAGTTTCATCTCAAATAATATGGAAAAGATTAGTGGTTCCACATGTCACAGCTTACACGTTTTCATTTTCATACAAGTTTAATAAACCAGGCCACAAATTTTGTTTCATTTTGAGAAAGGCTTGGTATAATAAAAAACATATCATGGTATTTTTAAGCTAAATAATATGATTTTTAAAAATCAAAACAAAAATTTCTTGCAATCTATTTGTAAATTAATATTCTCAAATTTTCATGTGTTATAAAAAGCATGTAATGATCTTTGATTAAAGAGAAATACTTTAAAACTATTTATTCCATTTTTACAGGTGATTCTATACCAATAGTTTTAGATATCTACAAACGCTACTATCCTGACACACAGAGTGAGTTTTTCAACCATCTTCTAAAGTTTTCCATGGAAGGAAAGAAAGGGTTCATGAAAAAGGCCAAAAAGTGGATGATAAAACAGTGGCATCATTACTCACGGGAATGGAAATATTACGATAGTTTAAAGGACATACCAAACATACCTTGGTAGTCATATGTCAGTGTCAGATCCATATATATTCATATACTGGATTCACATTTTCCCTTAACAGGACCTGTGACCCAAATTATAAAAGAGACTGTATTATACTGAGGTGCCTTATAGTGAGGAACCACATTTGATGACACGACTATTGTTTTTTTTTTAAATTTAATTACTGGATAATATGTAGATATTTAATTTTTAAATTAGCAAAAGTCATATATGCTTAATTTTTATGTGTACTTATTGTTATTAAAATGTATTCATATACATTTCCTGTTAATTCATTTTATTTCTTTATTAAATACATTCTCTGATCACACTACCATTATGAAAACAAACTTTGCAACCCCTAAAATCCCCCCCACAAGACTTAAATCTTTCCCATCTGCACCCTATATTAACAAATGGAAGAAGAATTTAGCTATTACCTCCCCTTCCAGTCTCCAGTGGCTATTCTTATACAGGCTGTTTACCAGTTTAAACTTCCGCAGTACAGTCAGCATCATACCAAATCAACTTTCACTATCCATCAGATATCACTTTGAATTCTACACATCTGTCAAGTCCATACAGTTTTGCAATAACTGTGTACATTTTAGGCAGTCAATAATTGTGTGCATTTTTGGCAGTCAGTAATCGTGTACATTTTTAGCAATCAGTAATTGTGTACATTTTTTTGCAGTCAATAATTGTGTGCATTTTTGACAGTCAATAATTGTGTGCATTTTTGGCAGTCAATAATTGTGTACATTTTTGGCAGTCGATGATTGTGTACATTTTTGGCAGTCAATGATTGTGTGCATTTTTGGCAGTCAATAATTGTGTACATTTTAGGCAGTCAATAATTGTGTACGATGTTGGCAATGAATAATTGCATACATTTTTAGCAGTCAGTGATTGTGTACATTTTTGTAGTCCAATATGGTATAATTGTTGTTTGCTGTTGGTGGGATGCCAAATCTCCAGTCTTACTCACAAACACTGCTTTAATTTATTTTTTGCTGGTGTATTAATAAGTGAATTATTGCAATAGTAAACACTTACAGACTGTTATTTCCAATTGTTTTTGTTTTTTTATTCTTGTCAAATCAGTTACCAGTGCTCAAAGTGCAAGAAGTTCACGGTCAGAAAGGATACATGAGGTATGCCTTCCTTGTACCAAGTTTTCCTCACCTTCACCATGCAGTGTTGGATTTCAGTGGTCTGAGGGAATGTGGTCCATGGTGCTGTTAAAAAGTTTGAAAAGCAGAGAGATACAGGCAAAGTTAAAATCGACAAGCAGCTACATTTTGCATCTTCACCCAGTGACATCATTGATAACTAGTGTAGTGGGTTAAATGCCATAACAGTCCTGTGCCCATCCATCTGAACCATGCTCACAGTGATGTCCAACAAGCCAGATATGGAGGAACAGTGCACATCAGAGATGGTCATGCTGCACTTGCCCCAGGCAATTCTAGGGTCACCAGTGGTGAGATTGTAAAAGAGACATCACAGTTGCTGAAAATTTAGAGGGTTTCTATCCCTCCTTTTGTCATACCTCTCGATACAAGCTAAGACATGAAAGAAAATTGCTCACTCAGATTTTGGCATCCCAATAAGTACAAGATGACACACATGTCCAAACATAGCCTTAGTGCCAGTCTAATGAATACATGTCCCTCATGTCAGTGACTTGTACTGCATACTGGCTGATGCTTCTGTTATATATGAGGAATCTTACTGGGCCTACCTTTGGGCTGCCCAGTCTGTCCAGCTGGCCATCAAGCCAGCCATCCAACCAGTTACTGAGCTGACCATCCAAACTGCCTGTCCACCCAGCTTTCAGACTACTATCCCAGCAAGACGAGCCATGTCAGTTGGTTTGAAAACAGTGACTGACCTCCTGAAATGGATCAGGGGGATGGTGCACCAAATCACGGGACATATGCATCTGGTCAGAAACTCTGCACTGGTGCTCCTTGCAGAAGATTCCTGTCCAGATCAAGGATATTCCTTGCAGGGTCAAAATCATAGCCACGTTCTTGTTGATAAGAGACCTTACTCTTCACACCTCATGGTATATTCATCCAATCATCCTTCAACTGATTTTTTTTGCCTTAGGTGTGATCAGTGACAGATAAGGTGGAACTAAAAACTGTCCACCTTCATCTCTTCAGTCCCAGACCAAGAAGTCAGAGACATGGATGCTCTATTACTTAACTAGCATGGCTTTTGGGGCTATGCATTTTCTCCATCTATTTTGGTACCAAGAATAATACAGAAAATAAGGGGCAAGACCTGCAAGGTGGTTCTGACTTTCCACCGAGATTGGTTAAATACTGGGTGAATTATCTACTTGATTTAGTGATAGTTGTTCATAGGAAAATCCTGCATCTACAAATCTGCTCAAGACAAAACTCAGTTGCAGGTTTTCCATCCCTGCTCCAACAAATTCCTCCCAAATGCATCACTCTAGAGAAAGTAAATTTTGTAGCAAATTGTGTTTCTCAAAAAAATATTTACCGTCATATTACTATAAAGCCCTTTCACTCTGATCCACAAATGCAAGCACCCTTGATGACGTATAGCTCAACTTAAATTGGTAAGCATCTGGTATATAGGTAGCCCACTAGCAATATTAAAGGAGAGGTAATTGATGAGTTTCTTCCCTTTGTCTATATGGCCTGGATTAGTATTCTTGAAGGAAAATAACTGAGAAAGTAATGTACTTTTTATGGGTATCAATCACCAATATTCATGGTTTTGCAAAAAAAGACAGCTCATCTGTTCTATAAATTTATCAGTTGGAGAAGGGGTCATATTGTTTGTTTAGTGAGATCAATCATCATTTGGGCTTTTATGTTGTTGTTGTTGTTGCAGGGTTTAACATCATTTTTCAGCACACGACAGGCTATACATGGCGGCCAGTATTAATGGTGGAGGAAGAACCTGGGAAAATGCCGGAAAGAACCACCGACCCACGAGAGGCTTTTATGTCAGTGATGATTTAATTTATAAGTTGGATTAAAGTGAGCAGGATAGAGTAAATAAATTTAGAAGAAAACAACATATACACGTAATTTTTTATTTTGTAATGCACATACAAAATTAATGATGCATGGTAATTGTTAAAAAATCAATTTTAAAAAAGGAACTGGTGTACAGAGGTCACCTGTGTACAACAGCCAGTTTTGCCTTTTCCATTGGTGACTACAAATGACAGGTTTGACTAATTCAGAATCTTCTAAACTGGCATGTTATTTAAGAATTTATGTCTCATATGTTGAAAATCAATACAATCAATAAAGGTGTGTCTCTGAATGGCAGGCTGCACACTCTGGTTAATGTTCCCTGTGAATGGTGTGTGGCAGGCTGCACACTCTGGTTAATGTTCCATGTGAATGTCCATGGCAGGCTGCACACTGGTTAATGTTCCCTGTGAATGGTCCATGGCAGGCTGCACACTCTGGTTAATGTTCGCTCTCTGTAAGAGTGCCTCAGGTGCAGTTCTTATGCAAGAATAACTCATTACAACCTTCCTTGGATGATGATCCTATACATGGGATTTAACTTACATTTTTCATATGACATGATTTGCCATTTTTGGACTTAGGAGCCATTTTACATTCTTCATATGAAACAAAGTATAACAGCATATATAATTACTGTGAAGGCAATCATGTTCATGATTTTGTATTTGCTAAAACAAAGAATTTAAATACCCAACTTAAAATGCCTTGGCCATAAATGCCATTTCTGTCAAAGACATGTGCAGAAATTTGTAATTTTCTTTTATACACAACAAAAATTCCATAGAATGTTCTGTCTTGTGTGCTCCACAAAGAAATATTCCCAATACCCAGCAAAGTTACTGGAATGTGAAAAATAGGTAACTCTGACCACCTTGTGCCTGTAAAGAGCAGTACCTTCCACAATGAATACACAAATCAAATTTCATGATTGTACATGCAGCAATGTCAATCAAATTATGCTAAATGCCAAAACTAGCTTGGACACCTATGACAACAGCGAAAATGGCAATGCCATTGAAAAAGTTATACCTGTGTTGCACCTGTGCTTTGCGGGCAAGACAAAAACTGACTGAAAATGCTCTGTAGAAATATCTTGTTCCTTGGTCTATTGATGTTCAATTCAGAATAACTTCGGATTATCTGTTTATGAATTTGGAAACCATACAGCATTGAGCCATCACTCTATGTCATGTCTTGAGTTGCATCATCCTAGTCATGAAAACATCATATTTTTCTCTTCTTCCAAGCTGGTTCCAGTTCTTTTTCTTCTTTGGGGTCCTCTTCCATTTGGAAGATTGGGGTCGGCTGAGTCCTGTTAAAATTGATATACAATTACATTAAAAAAGAGACATGAGAAAAACTTCAAGAAATACAGTACTCTAAACAGCATACTTCAACGTAGCTGGAAAACCATATTAAAAGATTTGAGGTGTTGTAGTTGTTGCTTGTAATGTCAAAACACAATCCATCTTTCTAAAAGGGAAGTGTTATCTGGCATGTCAGGCACACAACTGATCCTATTCATGTACTTATTCAAGCTGGCTAGAATTTTTAACCATGACACAAATCAACTTGCAACTCAGTTCTCTTTAAAGTGGATGAAAATTTTAAACCTGATTTTATTTTCATATTTGGTAAAATGCTTCCTTAAAACAGGCAATATTGTTGTCATTGTATATATTATGTAGAGAGAGAAATTGTATTAATATACACCAATCTATCCCTGAATCCTCAAGGAAGATGCTTGATAACGTTAACAGAATTTATAAACATGAATAAATAATAATAACATAAAGGTTTTGAGAATTTTTAATTGTACTCTACAGAGATTCAAATCCGGGTCCATGGGTTATGGCAACCAATGCCTTGCATGTATGCACCAACTGCTATAGTGATTCAAACATATACACAACAGCAAAAGCTGAGGCATTCATGTGTAGCACACACCACCATATTAACCCATTAATTAATTCTCATCTAAGTACACTATCACTCCAGATTCCTATGACAGAAATCAAGGTATATAGATGTTATTATAAAGAAATACAGATCTACACCACATATATATATATATATATATATATATATATATATATATATATATATATATATATATATATATATATATATATATATATGTATATAATTGATTAAATGTAGCTTGAGTAATACACATTGCCTCCTTCTCTGGCCCCTTGCTGGGCCCCTCTTTGTCTACTATGGTTTCTCTGCCGAGACATGATGTCATTGCAGCCAATATATGTTAATAAGCTATTTACTAAATTTAGATATGTTGTCCTGTTGAACCAATCAGATGACCGAGTTGGAGCATGTGATCAAACATTGTGTCAGTTAGGGCATCAGTCATATAGCAACTGATATGCCTGTAGAGATGCATTCCTTTCAGTGTAGATGCTGCATTTAATCTTTAACATTATCTGCAGAAGGAACCAACCGCCTCCCCTCCTTCCACTATGTTGTTTATTTGGGACATTTCTTGCATAGCATACCGTTCCAGTTCTGTTCTGGGCGGGGGGGGGGGGGGGGCCTTTGTCAAATCGGCTAATGTTTTGTATCATGGCAATCCTCAGGATCAGACTTATCAAGTTTTGGTTATTAGTGTCCCTATATACCTCGTATCAGCCCCTTGTGGCTCTACATATAGGTGTTGGACACTCTTCACAACCCTACAAACTCCCCAAGTCTCTCTTCCTGAGGTATTCCTATAGAAAAAATTGCCAAGCTGGGCCAATGCTAAATTTCATGCATTCACAACTTTGCTTTTGACCCCCAATTTGTGTCGGTATTTAAATGTACTCAACTATTATGCCCATATACTTCATACCGGTGCATGTATGGAGTATCAGCTGATGTTGGTTATCAGTGTTCCTATATACCTAGTACCAGCCCCTTGCGGCTCCACATATAGGTGTCAGACACTCTTCACAACCTATAAACTCACCCAAGTCTCTCTTCCTGAAGTATTCCTTTAAAAAAATATTCAGAGCTCGGCTGGTGCAGTGTGCTGTGACAGAATTTGCCCCCATTATGCCAAAGATTATTTATATTTACAATAAAGTTTAAATTGAACCTATGTATTGTGTGTTATTTAAATATATATAAAATCTGCTGTTTGTAATATATATTTTTGCGCACAAAAACAGTTTTGACCCCTCCATAGGTCTAATTGGGTGGTAGCAGCAAAGTATAAAGTTATCTTTATGACTTGCTAAGGATTTCCCACAAGTTTTTTAGGATGGGTGGGTAGGTTACGTTTTTAACAAAATGTATTTACAGTGTTCCTATCAACGATCATGATACTGCCATATTTATACTATGGTAAATCTACTCAATGTTTATCAATTTGATGACCATGATTCTCTTTGTTTATACAGATGTCATTTTCGACCTTGCTTCCACCTCCCGACTGCTGGCATCAGATCAAAGTCTTTTATATCAACATCAATAAGATTTATTCTCATAAGTTTGTCAAGAGTATCAACACTCAGCCTGCAATGCAGCTTTGATCAGATCCAATTCTGTTGTAAAAAAAATCTGTTCTTACAGTCTATACATGACACAGGATGTATCCATGAAATTTCTATCAAATGAAACATTTTCAGGTACGGTCCTTTCATTGAAATTTGTTTTGTTAGTAATTCAGCTGCTGACAATTATAATTGCTGTACACAATGTACTTGAGAATCCCCCACCTCTTTACTTTGTCAATACTGATGACTGTGTCACTGTTCTAAGTTGGTTGACTGTAATGAATGATCACAGCATCTATATGATCATTACCAAATGGAAAATTGTTAGGTCCAGACACAGTGAATGCATTAAAAATCTCATGGTCCAGAAATCTATCACATACATTTTCATGAATAAACTGCACCCAGCTTGCAGCAATGTAAAAAAAATCTATTAACAAGATGCTTCATAGTAATGTACAGAAAATCTCATGTGTCCAATCCACTAGTTATAGTTACAGTTTTAATCATTATTATGCTTCCACTTCGATATGGCGTGTAGTGCTCTCTCAAACAATAAAACTAGGACTGATACTTTTTATTGTGTCATCTAGGCAATTAAAATAAAAACCCTTTAGAATGATAAGCAAACATCTTTGCTAAGAAGCTGCTCTTTGAAATTTACTAAACTGTTGTTCATTAAAGGAATAAGCCTCTCTATCTTCATTGAACCAGCAAACTCGGTGACACCTCTAAATGACTGTCTGAGAAACATGTGTAGACTAGATCTGGTCATAACTGAATTAAGTTTAATCAGTGTTGGTTTATTTCTTAAAATGTATTCAATAATGCCAACATCAGCTTCATATCAGATGTACATGGGCCAGTTGCCAATTGTATTTTAAAGTAGGCTACATTATTGCAGTTTGACATCAAGTTTGGAAGAGAACCATTCCATTTTCATTGCAGTGAATTGAGGAGTTTACAGTTACAATCAAAGCCACAGTCATGCACACGCAATTAAATTTCACAATCTGATTCCTCTGTCTTTCTGAGAATGACTTAATTATTCATTTGGAATCCCTCATTACCCATGAAATAAAAGATCTATTGCAAATCTAGATGTCATAAGAAACAATAAAGCTTGGATAATTCCCTAGCACAGATTATATCATGTTCTCTATAGTGGTCCCAAAGCAATTTTATATGGTGGCAATGTATCTTTTACATATAAGATTATGTCAAATACACATGCCAGTTTCAGTTAAAAGAATTATTTCTTTGCAGAAACTTTAAATGTTCGATGTGGGTAAATTTAATGCCCGTCCAAACACCAGTCCTGTCTGTCATATAATTGCTATCTAGAGGATCAGACTTTTCATATTTCTAAATGAGGAACAATACATCTTTATTGGTTTTGATCTATTTTTAAAGTTGTGTTGTTGACAACTGTAAACCAGACTTGTCCCTGTACTTGTCAAACCAGCACTGCAGTGCCAAGGTCATTAAAATACCTTTAATGATTATTCATTCCATGTGGACCATGGTCTTCAAAATCCCATTGATGATTATCCATTCCATGTGGACCATGGTCTTCAAAATCCCATTGATGATTATCCATTCCATGTGGACCATGGTCTTCAAAATCCCATTGATGATTATCCATTCCATGTGGACCATGGTCTTCAAGATCCCATTGATGATTATCCATTCCATGTAGTGCCATGATCATCAAAATCCCATTTATGATTATCCATTCCATGTGTAAAGGTTAACAATCTTGGAGATACATATTCCATTCAAAGGTTTGCAGTGCATGTATATGAAATGCCAATAATGTCATAACAAGAAATCTTCTCACCCAGCTTTCACAGCGGTAGGATAGTTACTGTCTTAAATTGTTTGTTATCATCATGACCAGGATGGACAACAGCTTTGCCTTTTTCTCTTGTTGAGTCATAAGCTTTCTTCCATTTGATGAGGCACTGTAAATCTGTTTATTTGTTCATCTTTTTTTCTACTGCTACTTTCTGGACAATGTTTAATTGTTATGAACATTTGGTGAATATTTTCAAGTAGCCTTAGTGGATTTCTAAAGCAAGATTTATGAATTATGAATGATGGTGATATTTAAGAAATAAAAGTGTTACTAATCTAGATATGCTTCTGTTTTGTGGGAAGGACTAGTGACGATTCAGCTGACTAGTAAACTTTCTCAGTCCTTCTGGCTACAAGGAAATTTATGTTAGATTCTAGGTCTGTAATCAAGTATCATTTATTTCATGCAAATGAAAAAAGGCTCCCTTACTTCTTGTAAGCTGGTGCAACCCAGTAAGGATTCTCCTCTGCTTCTTTAGCATGTCGCAAGATGGCACCACGAGGATCATTGTCCATTGGGTCAGGCTTCTGTGCCACCAGCTGCTGGACCACATACTGTGACAATGTTCCTCCCTTTGAAGCCAGACGACCACCTGAACCTACGAAAGGAAATGTTAAAAATGTTCTCTTTTTCAATTCAGGATGGTAAACCTTTTGTGAAAATAATGTTCACTATAATAGCAAAATGAGATCAGTGTCATATTTCAATAAGATTTAAGTATTGTTTTTACAGCACATTTAATTCAATATATAATTGTTTAAATGTACAGGAAAATGACATTATTGGCATCCACATTGGGAAAAAAAAGTAATAAAAGCTATTTACTGCCACTTTTTTATGAAAAAATAAACATTGCTAAATTTCCTACTCTTTGTCCCACTGTTTTTTAAATACAAATCAAGCCCATCAACATTCATTATGTATATAGAGTTCTATTTATACAAAAAAATGGTCTTCAAAGAAAGACGAGTATTGGAAGTTGCAGAATAAATGCTTTATTCAGCAACTTTATACTCCAAATCAGATACAAGTGTGGTCCTGCTCTTCAAAGAAATTTCAGCAGGCAGTGCATTTCTTATGAGCTTAATTGTGTTTTAAATATAATCTTGGAGCAAGACTGCCCTGGTGCCTAAACATTAAAAATTCTCAAGTTTTACTGTCTACTTTGCAGTGGCATTAAGTTGCTGTCACACTGTTTGTAACCAGTTTCCACCATGCATAAAGAAATAGGATGGCAGTTGACCATATTTTGTTCTATTCCTACCAGGATTGTACTCAAAACATTCAAAAGAATTATAAAAAGTAGATTTTAAACAATGTTATTAATTTAGATTATTACTGCTTTATAATAAAGTATAACAAAATGATTTAAAATTTTATATTCAGTAATGTTACAAAACTACCTGTCAACATACAGTAGATTCTACTTGTAGTGCATTTTCCACACATAAATACACACATACTTCATAAAATACAACTTAATCTTATCTATTAAATGATCTCTGTGCCAAAATAAATTTAAGAACATACACTTAAGTCAATCCTTTTGCCAGTTGGAACATTATTAAGTTTTAAAATGTAAGCTGTACTTTATTGTACTACAAGAAAATTAACCTTGCTAAATGTACTATAAAATATACACTGTGTCTGCCATGTCAGAATATGTATATAAAATACTTGTCTCCAGAATCTCAAAGACAAAAAAAATTAAAATTCAAAAGAAGAAAAAATGTAACAATGGTTAGTAAGGAAGACTGGCTGTTGTACTTAAGTAAATGTCAACATCAAGCTAGACTGTGCAAGTCAATATATATGTTGACAAGACATTGAAATACCATGTTGTTCAATTTTTAAATCAAGTCATTTTGAGTGCTTATAAAACATTGCAGGCAAGATATGTAAATTCAACTACAAACTTCTCTTTCAATATATTTGTATTTAATAATCTGTTTATGCATATAAGAGAGAGCGAAAATAAACTGTATGGGGGGAATTTTTTTCTTTTTACATTTTATTGCATGTGGCAGGTGTATGCACAAAACTGTCCAATTTTATTACTACTGCAACCTCTTTTGCATTCTTCACAATTTCACTTAAAGTTTTGAATCATGATATTTTTCTGTCCTATTTCATTTTTGTTGACTATCTGAGAAAGAATAAAGATACCAATTCAGTCAATGTTTACCAAGGCTAAATGGAAAGAAAAATATGTCCCAGGAGAAAAATGCAAATTATGTTTGTGTAAATCTGCATATATGACAGATTCTGCAAGCTGCATTTTATGTCTAACTGTGGACATAATTATCTATCAGCAATTAGAGGGAGTATTCCTTTGAACTCAGTATGAATAAGTTGAGTAGTTATACATAAACATTTTGAATACAGTTAGAATATTTGTCTGTTATGGCTGAAAAGTTGTTCCTGGTAACAGCATTCAGCATGTGCATTTGTGTATGTTTAATCATGAGCGAGAGAGATATATCATACACATTATTTATGATGTAAATATGTATTTTTCTTCTCTATACCAAATACCATGGCTGCTGATTCTCTCAAGTCTTTTTTTTCCCAAAAGAACCAAATTACAATTCAAAATCACTCATTACCATATATATAATCAACATCTAAGTAAATGCAGAGATCACACACTACAAGATATTTACAGTTAAAAAGTCATTTTGAAACATTCAAAAGTGAAACTGAACATGGAATTTTTTTAAAATCACAAGATTAACTTGTAATTGTCGTGAATTTAATGCCATTTTCAGCACATGATAGGCTATACATGGTGGCCAGTACATCTGGTGAAGGAAGATCCAAAGACAAATTGAAAGTTGAATAAAAGAGTAAAAATATACCTGTTGATTAAACATAAGTTAACAATAAAAAATCCTTCCATTTATTGTTTTCTGTCAGGCTTTAAAAATGAGCACATTTCTGTATGATGTGCAGAGGATTTGATTAAAGCACTAGGACTGTAATTATTTTTCTCAATTAAACTTGCTGTGTAGGTAAAGATTTGTTCTAAATAATTTTATTTTCCAGACAAAAATTTTATTAAGTGGATTCTTGTATTGTTTCATGACACAAGCCTTGCTGAATTCAATGGCTAACTGCCACAACTGCTATGTCATTAGACTCTGCTGTCCAATTTGGGCATGTTATAGTTGGTCAAAACTAAGTCCTATTAGAGATGTCTGGACATGTGACTATTTCCACTGGCCTGGTTCACAACTATATAATATGTACATAAATAATACAATGCTACAAGTTAGATAAGTTTCATGCAATTCTGTCACCCTCTTTCCAAAAAGTCATTCTTATTATTATTATTGTTATTATTATTATTATTACTATTACTACTGTTATTATTGTTATTATTATTATTATTATTATTATTATTATCATTATTACTTGTATTATTGTTATTATTATACTTATTATTATATACACTGGTTGTACTTGAAGAATGATGGAGGATGTAAATATCAATTGTATATTCTTGTTTGGTTCATCATCAGCAATTTTTATACTAAATTTGAATAATTATACATAAGACCTGTACACTTACCTGGTCCATAGACAGGCAAATCTGGTCTCTTAGTTTTGACAGGGTCTCTACGTAATTTCTCCTCAAACTTCTTGGTGCTGGTCTGACGCACCTGACGGAACATTGGCAAGGCATATGCTGAAATGTAACAGTTCTAAATCAGATTCAATCTGTGATGGAATGCAATTGAAAAAGCATAAGTTAATGGGGTATAACGCTGCTCAATCAAATTCAATTCAAAAGGTTCAAGTTAATGGAGAATGATGCTGTTCAATCAAATGCAATTCAAAAGGTTCAAGTTAATGGAGAATGATGCTGCTCAATCAAACGCAATTCAAAAGGTTCAAGTTAATGGAGAATGCTGCTGCTAAATCAAATGCAATTCAAAAGGTTCAAGTTAATGGAGAATGATGCTGCTCAATCAAATGCAGTTCAAAAGGTTCAAGTTCATGTGGTATAATGCTGCTCAATCAAACACAATTCAAAAGGTTCAAGTTAATATGGTATAATGCTGCTCAATCAAATGCAATTCAAAACGTTCAAGTTAATGGAGAATGATGCTGCTCAATCAAATTAAGTTCAAAAGGTTCAAGTTAATGAAGAATGATGCTGCTCAAATGATTCAAAATATATACTTGCATATGGATTTGAATACAAAATAAACAGATCCACATCTGTTGTCAACTAATGTACTGACAGATCTAACTATTCAATTTATTAGGAGTAATCAGTAGAACAAAATACAGACTCTGATTGGCTGGTACATTATGCAACAGCAGATCAGGGTCTATACTGCTTGCAGTTGGACTCATATGCAAGTAACTACAGTATTCTGGACGAAAATCAGAATATCAATTACAGCAAAAACCATTCATAATAATAACAAAAAATACTGCCATTGGTTCATTATACACCACCCTGAGTTTAACAGTTCCCTATGATGCAACTTAACACACTAAATTTAACACACATAAATCATTATTTTCTTATTCGACTTAAAATGACCATGACCTCTCACCATTTCACTCCAGAATCCATAGGTTTCTTTTATTACCTAACTACCAGCCAGCAACAGAGTTTGACCTTGAACAAAAGTTGCTCTGTACAATAATTTTTTTGCTCTACAATCCTCTTGACCTCTGGGCACAAAATCAATAGGGTTCTACCATACCTTAAATGCAAGTCCTCCACAAAATTTGGTCAAGATATATGGTCAAGAGACGAAGTTAATATTTAAAAAATTATTTTTATTTTTTCAGTAAATGTCCTTGACTTTTACCATCTGACCCCAAAACAGCTTGCCCCAGATGCAAGCCATCCACAAAATTTGTTCCAGGTCTGCAATGTAGAACTGTCGTTATTGTATAAAACCATATTTCTTCCTTCAGTTATGGTGACCATGATCTTTGATCTTTTGATTCTCAAATCTATCAGCTCCCTCCTTACCCCATGTGCATGCTACCCCCAGGTCACCGTGATCCTGACCTTTTATTCTTTTGACCCCAACACCCTTACCCTGCAACTGGACGCTATCAACAAAGATTGGTAACTATTGATGGAGAACTCAAATTATTATCCAGATACCAATTCTTTCAGTTAAAGTGAATTTAACCTTTGACTTTTGACCCCAAACCAATAGGTTTCTTTCTGATCACAAACTGTGGCAACCAACCATTTCCTTCTTTTAGTTAAGAAGTTAAGAAACACTGCCATAACCATTTGATTCCAAAACTGATAGAATTCTTCCTTACCCAAATTGCAAGCAATCCATCAAATTGATGATGGGGACCTTGAATTATTGTGCAGAAACCACTTTCTTCTTTCAGTTACAATGACAATAACTTTTTTCCTTTTGATCCTGAAATTGATCACATATTTCTCCCCTACCTCATGTGCAAGCCTTCTACAAAGTTTAGCAACTGTAGATGGTGGACAACTCAAGTTATCATGAAGAAACCATGTTTTGTTCTTTCAGACAGTAACTATTACCTTTGAGCTTGTGATGTGATATGGTTCTTCCTTAATCCAAGTGCAAGCCATTCACAATGTCTGTTAACCCTGGACAAGATAAAACTAAATGATTCTGTAATATATGAAGCTTCCTTTTTTTCACCAAAAATTCAATGGAATCATTTTGTATTCAGTTGCATAACTTAAGTTTCAAACTTTTTGAAAGGGCAAAGTATGACTTCTGACACTAAAAAGGGCATAGTATGACTTGAGACACTGGCACAGGGCATAGTATGACTTCTGACACTGAAAAAGGGCATACATAGTATGACTTGAGACACTGACACAGGGCATAGTGCGACTTCTGAAACTGAAACAGAGGTCCTGAAGAGCTGATATCATATCTGTAAGAGATGATGAGATACTCTCAAAAAGAGAGCAACATGTTACAGAGGTAGGAAATTTTTTTTTGGGAAGGTACAAATAAGTTCATTTGATAATACCTACCCAGTCATAATACATTAGAAGTATGTTCACTACCTTGCAAATCCAGCCTTCCCATGCTTAAATATTTTTTAAACCATGTTTTGCTTGGTTAGCAACAATGGTGCTAAACTTGTCTGACAGTCTAAACGCAATTCAGATAAGAGTAGTCTCCTCTTGGATATACTTATTGATAGTAAATACTCTGTGGTCATCAGTTATTACTGAAGTGGAGGTGCATTCTCGACAGTTGCTATAAAGTACCGGGGTGGTTTGATGTGCATGTACTATGAAAGGGTAAGTCTTACTGAAGAAACATTTCCCCTCAAAAATAGGTTTCTTTTTATGAATGTGTACCTGATCAAAACATATCAGGAGAGTAAGTAAAAGTAGGATGGAATTATATCCCCATATTCTAAAATCTGCCCAGGCTCCAGTCTTCTAAGATATATCTGAAAATGATTTTACGATGAATAACTGATGGGCTAGTATTAGCCCTTGATTCATAAGGACACATGGGTCATCTGACAGAGAAAAAGTTTTGCTCCCATAAATCCAATGGAAATCAAATGACACTTTCTTACAATGCTGCTGAAAGGCATGGGTGGGATACTTTTATTGTTGCTGGTATCAGACCCACAAGCCATAACTAAGATCTTTAAGGTGAGGGGTCTCTCTGAGGTAGATGTTCAGGATGGCTGACAGCAACCTTTATCCCATAGCCTGAGATTGTGAAGTGTGGGAGCAAATGCTAAGGTCAGGGTCACTGGTGCTGATACCTGTAAAATGTGCATTTGATAAAGGGTTAGTTCCTTATATGCTGGGAGGTCAACCCAACATATTCATGACAACAGTGTCTGTGCTGTAAAAATGTCTTTGCCTTTCTTGACAGGTAAGAAAAGGATCATGACTTCCTCTCTTTGTTTTCTCATAGCATTTGAGGTACCACTTCAGAGCCCAAATGGGATTCTGTAAATGACCTTGAGACAAAGGTACAAAGAAGAAAATGTTTTTTTAAGAGGGATCATAGAGTTATCATGAGTCTATTCTTAATAATAAAAGCAAGGGCTGTCATGAGAGAAACTGAACCTTCTTGATGGAATTGCAGATAGTCCTGGTCAACTGAAACCATTCAGCTTCTGTATTCTGCCTGCCAAAGCTGGGGTGACTAGAAAGCAGATTTCACATGAGAGATGAATCACTGATGCTCCTGAAAGGGGTTCAACTACTTCAGAACCTATAGTAGGATTCCATTCTAGACAGGGGCTAGAAATTTTGGTCTTGAAAAATCAAAATAGATTAAAGGCTGGAGATGCTCTTGTTCCGACTGATGTCCCCCCCCCACATCTGTGATGCCTAAACATGTCTGCAATCCTAGAACAGTGGCCATCAATGACAGGGGAAGCAAATTCCTTCTTATCAAAAAGGCAGAGAACAAAGGTAGATATTTGTAGTACTGATGCATTAAATGAGTTGATATGAGTCTACCTGCTTCACTGCAACAAAACTCTCCATTTGCCTATGTAACACTGCGAGTCTTCTAGCCTGACTGAGAGGCCATCCAGTATGATCCAGCTGACTCCATTGAGACAATGATCCCACTGACTGGTGTTTTCTGGGTAGACTGAGAATGCCCTATTTGGACAGCATGTCCTGCCAAGATTGAAAGGCATGCACCAAGGCATCCATCTCCAAGAAATAAATGTGAAATAAGCACTCATAAAGGAACTAGACAGATTCATTATGGAAGGAGGTCAGGTCTGTTCACCACTGCATCTCAAGTATCTGTGGATGTTCCTGCTGCAAGATACCTGCTGGAAATAAAATCATCCAATTGCCAAGGTAAGACCAAATACTGTCTAAACTAACAATCTTAGAAGACAAAGAATGGCCACCACTGGAGTAGAAAGATCATCAGCAAAATTCACTTAAACAAATGGTCCATGCTGGGGGAGCAGCTGTGACCTTGAAGATACAAAAAGGTTGAAGAAATTCCCAGAACAAGGAATAATTCTCTTTGAGAAATGTCGAACCATGAAAGGGTATGAAAAGGTATGTATCCTGGTCCTTGCTGACTGTGAGAATGCTCCCCTGAAAATAGATGAGGACCAATTTTGATGTATCTATTCTGAACATCATTCCCAAATGAAAGAATGAGAGTTTAAAACTATGGCTCCACAACTATCTCTTAGGTTCTTCCTTCGAGGTGGTCATGGACAGCAACCCTTCGACAGCAAAACTTGATGCTACAGGGCATAGATGGGTTGCGGCTCTAGCAAACTGCAATTTTTCCATCAGGTATACAGCTGGCAAAAATAATGCTGATGCCAACAATCTCTCGCATTTACCACAAATATTCCCAGACGTGGTGGAAGCCATGTGCCATGCAGCTACTGTCTCTGTAACCTTGATTGGGAGTATTTCGGATAATCCAGCTCCTCACTGGGCCAATATGGAGGTGTTTCTGTCTAAACATTATAATAACATCAAGTGGGACAGGGAACAGTTGACTGATAAGACTCTAGCAAAAAATACTGACCTCAAGAGTAAGGGTTTTCTGCCCAGGGAGGAAGATTTCCAGAGAGAAAATGCGTCTGTGCAGAAATTTCTACGTGAATGGAACCACCTTGTAGTTTAAAACAGCATTCTCTTCAGGACCACTTCTCATGAAGGTCAATTAATCAGGCAGCTCATGATCCCATTCATACCGGAGCCTAGCCTTGAAAGGTATCCACAACGATATGGGCCATCACGGCAAGGAGAAGTCACTCTGGTCAGCTAGGCAAATGTATTATTGGCCGGGTCTGGAGAAGGACATGAATTGCAAGGTGGAGTCTTGCAAATGGTGCGTATGCAGAAAGACTATGGTTAGGGCAATTGCCAAATTAACCCCAATTCACATCACCCACCCAATGGAGCTTGCCTGCATAGACTTTTTGTCTCTTGAGCGATCAAAGGGAGGGTTTGAGAATATCTTGGTGATAACTGATCATTTCATCAGGTATGCTCAGGCTGTTCCTTGCCACAACCGGACAGCTCAGACTACTGCTAAAGCCCTTTATGAGCACTTCTTTCGATATTACAGTTTCCCGGAAAGGCTTCATACCAATCAAGGACATGATTTCGAGGGTGATACATTATTCATCAGGAATGAAAGTGGAAGAAGGTAGAAAACTGATGGAGTATGTTTGCATGCAGTGAGAAAACTCCAATACTGTCCTTCACCATTGTAAAGGCATGTTAAAAAGTGCAATTTGCACAATGTTATGTATATTTAATTTATATCTGATTTAATTGATGTCAAAATAATGTAGTTCTGTTTACTAGGAACTTGTACTTTTTCCAGAAAATAGTTTGACCGTGACTGTTCATTTCTGTAAACATATAAGGCTGACCTGGTTCCCAACCTGAATTCAAATTTAGTAACAGTCACGTCAACAAGTATTTTTTTAATTTATTTTCACTGTGGGAAAAATAAGTTTGAGATCGAGGCTGTGTTGGATACGTGACCCTCAACTTGTAAATAGTTTTTAGTGAAGTAAACAGCTTTTATTCTCAGAGTAAAATGATTGGTTCGTATCAAAGACATACAAAGGCTGCGCGATTTTTTTAATATGTAAACATGATCACGTGACCCTTATCCAGGCATCTGTTTTATGCATTATTCAAGTTTTAAACCATTGCTTAGAGAGAGATCTCAGTCTGGGCTTAAAAACAAAAAGTCGTTTCCTTCTGTTGTAGCCAGTTTTTGAGTTATATTTTAATTTTTCTTCAGATTATTTGGATTCTAAAAGATTAATTTGTTTCTCTGGAAATACTTTTGTGCTCTTACAGAATTCTTGAAAAAAGACACTTCTTAACAATTTTGTTTGGATTTCAAACACTGGATTACTTTTTGTGTTCCTACAAGACACTGTAGACCACAACATAATACAGGATACAGTGTACATCATCGCCTTCCATCTTGGATTCTTTGTCGGGACTCGAACTTAATTCATTAGAACATTTATTATTAGGACTTCTAAAATTTTATTCGTGGATTATTCTTGGATTATTTTTGGATTTGATTCTTGAAACCGTAAGTTCTTATTTTTTAAATTTTACAGTATTTTTCCAGGGAAATAAATTATTTGTTAAATTTTTCAAAGCTTGTTGTTTTCACTCCTTCTTGTGTTACTGTTTATTCGAGCCTAAACATGTAACAGCTAGCAAAAGTAATTACTGAGGACTAAAGGGTATTTGGTGCTTATCTTAATATCCATGGCAAGATTTTTATTGTCTGACTTTAATTTTTAGCAAATATAACAATTTAGCACCAGTGTTGCTAACAAAGCTAAAGATGGTTATAACATCTTAGCTTTGGAAGGCAAGCTCTGCAAGGTAACGTATTGTCTTGGTGAAAAAAGTTGCAGTGGAAGGAAAAAGGCAAAATGTTCAAAGCAGAAATTTATATAAAATGACTTACGAGTTATAATCTGCTTGTCAGCCACAATTTCCATGGGTCTGTCTTTGCTCACCTTCTTCACCATACACAGCATAGCACCCCTTAACAAAGAAAACAGTAAATTCCCTCAAAAGTTATGAAAAATAATTTGGTACTAGTGAAATTTTTCAAAAGTGCAATCATATTTACCACACATTCATCTGACAAACTGAATTGGTACTTGTGAATTATCAAACTTTAATTAAACAAATCAAACTTTAAGTTGTGATGTCCTCAAGTAATACTACTACTGTCTAATAAGATAGCTAATGTAGCTCCATGGTTTTCATATAACCATACCACACACCACTGTCTACTAAGAAAGTTAACGAAGGTCTAATTGTTTTTCTTGGAACAAT
Source organism: Sinohyriopsis cumingii (assembly GCA_028554795.2). Lineage (NCBI taxonomy): Eukaryota > Metazoa > Mollusca > Bivalvia > Unionida > Unionidae > Sinohyriopsis > Sinohyriopsis cumingii. The sequence continues at coordinate 28,452,320 of CM068824.1, forward strand.
ACCACACACTACTGTCTACTAAAACTGCTAATGTAAAAATATATGGTTTTCACAGAACAATACAACACACTACTGTCTACTAAAACTGATAACACAGTTCTATATGGTTTTCACATAACAATACCACACACCACCGTCTACTATGAAAGCTAATGTAGGTCTATATCGTTTTCAAATAACCATATCACACACCGTCTACTATGAAAGTTAATGTAGGTCTATATCGTTTTCAAATAACCATATCACACACCGTCTACTAAGACAGTTAATGTAGGTCTATATCTTTTTCAAATAACCATATCACACACCGTTTACTAAGACAGTTAATGTAGGTCTATATTGTTTTCAAATAACCATATCACACACCGTCTACTAAGACAGTTAATGTAGGCCTATATCGTTTTCAAATAACCATATCACACACCGTCTACTAAGACAGTTAATGTAGGTCTATATCGTTTTCAAATAACCATATCACACGCCGTCTACTAAGACAGTTAATGTAGGTCTATATCGTTTTCAAATAACCATATCACACGCCGTCTACTAAGACAGTTAATGTAGGTCTATATCGTTTTCAAATAACCATATCACACACTGTCTACTAAGACAGTTAATGTAGGTCTATATCGTTTTCAAATAACCATATCACACACCATCTACTAAGACAGTTAATGTAGGTCTATATCGTTTTCAAATAACCATATCACACACTGTCTACTAAGACAGTTAATGTAGGTCTATATCGTTTTCAAATAACCATATCACACACTGTCTACTAAGACAGTTAATGTAGGTCTATATCGTTTTCAAATAACCATATCACACACCATCTACTAAGACAGTTAATGTAGGTCTATATCGTTTTCAAATAACCATATCACACACCGTCTATTAAGACAGCTAATGTAGGTCTGTATCGTTTTCAAATAACCATATCACACACTGTCTACTAAGACAGTTAATGTAGGTCTATATCGTTTTCAAATAACCATATCACACACTGTCTACTAAGACAGTTAATGTAGGTCTATATCGTTTTCAAATAACCATATCACACACTGTCTACTAAGACAGTTAATGTAGGTCTATATCGTTTTCAAATAACCATATCACACACTGTCTACTAAGACAGTTAATGTAGGTCTATATCGTTTTCAAATAACCATATCACACACTGTCTACTAAGACAGTTAATGTAGGTCTATACCTTCTTCACCATACACAGCATAGCACCCCTTAACAAAGAAAACAGTAAATTCCCTCAAAAGTTATGAAAAATAATTTGGTACTAGTGAAATTTTTCAAAAGTGCAATCATATTTACCACACATTCATCTGACAACTGAATTGGTACTTGTGAATTATCAAACTTTAATTAAACAAATCAAACTTTAAGTTGTGATGTCCTCAAGTAATACTACTACTGTCTAATAAGATAGCTAATGTAGCTCCATGGTTTTCATATAACCATACCACACACCACTGTCTACTAAGAAAGTTAACGAAGGTCTAATTGTTTTTCTTGGAACAATACCACACACTACTGTCTACTAAAACTGCTAATGTAAAAATATATGGTTTTCACAGAACAATACAACACACTACTGTCTACTAAAACTGATAACATAGTTCTATATGGTTTTCACATAACAATACCACACACCACCGTCTACTATGAAAGCTAATGTAGGTCTATATCGTTTTCAAATAACCATATCACACACCGTCTACTATGAAAGTTAATGTAGGTCTATATCGTTTTCAAATAACCATATCACACACCGTCTACTAAGACAGTTAATGTAGGTCTATATCTTTTTCAAATAACCATATCACACACCGTTTACTAAGACAGTTAATGTAGGTCTATATTGTTTTCAAATAACCATATCACACACCGTCTACTAAGACAGTTAATGTAGGCCTATATCGTTTTCAAATAACCATATCACACGCCGTCTACTAAGACAGTTAATGTAGGTCTATATCGTTTTCAAATAACCATATCACACGCCGTCTACTAAGACAGTTAATGTAGGTCTATATCGTTTTCAAATAACCATATCACACGCCGTCTACTAAGACAGTTAATGTAGGTCTATATCGTTTTCAAATAACCATATCACACACTGTCTACTAAGACAGTTAATGTAGGTCTATATCGTTTTCAAATAACCATATCACACACCATCTACTAAGACAGTTAATGTAGGTCTATATCGTTTTCAAATAACCATATCACACACTGTCTACTATGACAGTTAATGTAGGTCTATATCGTTTTCAAATAACCATATCACACACTGTCTACTAAGACAGTTAATGTAGGTCTATATCGTTTTCAAATAACCATATCACACACCATCTACTAAGACAGTTAATGTAGGTCTATATCGTTTTCAAATAACCATATCACACACCGTCTATTAAGACAGCTAATGTAGGTCTGTATCGTTTTCAAATAACCATATCACACACTGTCTACTAAGACAGTTAATGTAGGTCTATATCGTTTTCAAATAACCATATCACACACTGTCTACTAAGACAGTTAATGTAGGTCTATATCGTTTTCAAATAACCATATCACACACTGTCTACTAAGACAGTTAATGTAGGTCTATATCGTTTTCAAATAACCATATCACACACCGTCTACTAAGACAGTTAATGTAGGTCTATATCGTTTTCAAATAACCATATCACACACTGTCTACTAAGACAGTTAATGTAGGTCTATATCGTTTTCAAATAACCATATCACACACCGTCTACTAAGACAGTTAATGTAGGTCTATATCGTTTTCAAATAACCATATCACACACCGTCTACTAAGACAGTTAATGTAGGTCTATATCGTTTTCAAATAACCATATCACACACCGTCTATTAAGACAGTTAATGTAGGTCTATATCGTTTTCAAATAACCATATCACACACCGTCTACTAAGACAGTTAATGTAGGTCTATATCGTTTTCAAATAACCATATCACACACTGTCTACTAAGACAGTTAATGTAGGTCTATATCGTTTTCAAATAACCATATCACACATCGTCTATTAAGACAGCTAATGTAGGTCTGTATCGTTTTCAAATAACCATATTACACACCGTCTATTAAGACAGCTAATGTAGGTCTATATCGATTTCAAATAACCATATCACAAACCGTCTACTACAAAAGCTAATATAGGTGCATATGGTTTTAATAGGCATAAATGACCTGACATTCATTAATTTTGCACATATATATCTGCTTCATTCACATTTAAATATTCTTTACAAGTTCTCTGCATTAATTGAAACTGATGGACATGCTGTGTTACAATCTGTAGCACATGCTATGCAAAAGATAATGTAATGTAGAGCTGTTGGCAATGTTTGAATCCCAAAGGGCTGCAACTCACTACAATTTGCTCAGTAAGACCTTAAATAAAGGGGTGTGTGTGTGTGTGTGTGTGTGTGTGTGTGTGTGTGTGTGTGTGTGAGAATTAGATTTTTAACATAATTTTTTAAAACTTTCAGTCATATTGCTATGACGTCTGCAGTGTGGCAGTTTATAGTGATGTCTAGCACTGGGGCATCATGCCCCGGATATGTAGCATCATGTCCCACTTGGTCACATTATCCTCACACCAGGTCAACCAGTCCTAACACTAACCCCTTAATGCTGAGCGCCTAGCAAGGCAGTTGTCAGTATTATTTGGTATGATTCAGCTGGGGTTTGAACCCGCAACCTCCCGCATCTGAGGCAGATGCTCTAACCAGTAGGTCACCAGCATGGTCCCTTAAATACAGAAATGGGCAACCTGAGATATTTTTTATTAAACTCATTCAAGGTCTCAACAATATCAAATAAATCTGGTTCAAATTCAGCAATCCTTGTCATAGCAATGCAGTAGAAAGCAGCCAGTATGTCTTGGAATATAAAGCCACTTTGAAATTCAGTTGAAAGCCAGTAATCATTGGTACAACAATGCTGCAGAAAGCAGCCAAGATGTCTTGGAATATAAAGCCACATACATATCTGGTTCTAGTCCAACAATCATTGGTACAACAATGCTGTAGAAAGCAGCTAAGATGTCTTGGAATATAAAGCCACATACAAATTCAGTTGAAAGACAGTAATCATTGGTACAACAATGCTGTAGAAAGCAGCCAAGATGTCTTGGAATATAAAGCCACATACAGATTTGGTTCAAATCCAGTAATCATTGGTACAGCAATGTTGCAGAAAGCAGCCAGGATGTCTTGGAATATAAAGCCACATACAGATTTGGTTGAAATCCAATAATCATTGGTACAGCAATGTTACAGAAAGCAGCCAGGATGTCTTGGAATATAAAGCCACACACAGATTTGATTCAAATCCAGCAATCCTTGATAGAACAATGATTTAAAATGCAGCCAAGATTGAATATAAAGGCACATACATATCTGGTTCAAATCCAGCAATCCCTGATAGAGCATAGTTTATGGAAAGCAGCCAGGATGTCTTGGCATATAAAGCCACATACAAATTTGGTTCCAATCCAGCAATCACTGGTATAGCAATGCTGTAGAAAGTGGCAAGGATGTCTTAGAAAATAAAGCCACATTCAAATTTGGTTCAAATCCAGTGATCCTTGATAGAGTAATGCTTTGGAAAGCAGCCAGGATGTCTTGGAATATAAAGCCACAAACAAATGTCGTTCCAATCCAGCAATCATTGGTATAGCAATGCTGTAGCAGAAAGCAGCCAAGATGTCTTAGATTGCTTGCAATTAAACTTGTTGGATAGTCTCATCAAGATAAGGCCACATACAGATTTGATTGAAATCCAACAAACATTGATAAAGATGTGGTGCAGAAACTGAAAAAGGAGAGGCAATCAAGGGGGCATAACTCCTGTAAATGATGTCAGGGATTGCAGGAAATCCAACTCATTCAAGGCTTCAGCAATTAAAGTCACAAAACAAAATCTGATTCAAATTCAACAAGCACTGGTAAAATTGTGCTGTGGAAACCAAAGTCTCTCCAGTTCCGGACCCAGACGCTTGTGCCATGGATGTACTTGTCAATCAGCTGGGAGGGGTTGTGGGCCTATGTAAAATTATGCTGTGGAAACCAAAGTTAGAAGGATAGGCAATTTACGACGAATAATTCCATTAAATCATTTTACAAAATGCTGGAAATCGAATTCATTCAAGTCTCATCAATATAAATGTACAAACCAAATTTGGTAAAAAATTCAACAGTTCCCAGTATAAGTTATCTTGGGGAACCAAACTGATGAAGAATGGACAACTATATGGACTGATGTGATTACTGTTGGACTGTCTAATAGTTTAATTCATCTAAAAGTGAATAATTTTATGTTACTTTATTAGATCCAGTACTGTGTATGAGATGTCAGAGGCCTGTTTACATACTTTACTAGATCCAATACTGTGTATGAGATGTCAGAGGCCTGTTTACATACTTTACTAGATCCAGTACTGTGTATGAGATGTCAGAGGCCTGTTTACATACTTTATTAGACCCAATACAGTGTATGAGATGTCAGAGGCCTGTTTACATACTTTATTAGATCTAATACTGTGTATGAGATGTCAGAGGCCTGTTTACATACTTTACTAGATCCAATACTGTGTATGAGATGTCAGAGGCCTGTTTACATACTTTACTAGATCCAATACTGTGTATGAGATGTCAGAGGCCTGTTTACATACTTTACTAGATCCAGTACTGTGTATGAGATGTCAGAGGCCTGTTTACATACTTTATTAGACCCAATACAGTGTATGAGATGTCAGAGGCCTGTTTACATACTTTATTAGATACAATACTGTGTATGAGATGTCAGAGGCCTGTTTACATACTTTATTAGATCCAATACAGTGTATGAGATGTCAGAGGCCTGTTTACATACTTTATTAGATCTAATACTGTGTATGAGATGTCAGAGGCCTGTTTACATACTTTACTAGATCCAATACTGTGTATGAGATGTCAGAGGCCTGTTTACATACTTTATTAGATCCAATACTGTGTATGAGATGTCAGAGGCCTGTTTACATACTTTACTAGATCCAATACTGTGTATGAGATGTCAGAGGCCTGTTTACATACTTTACTAGATCCAATACTGTGTATGAGATGTCAGAGGCCTGTTTACATACTTTACTAGATCCAATACTGTGTATGAGATGTCAGAGGCCTGTTTACATACTTTATTAGATCCAATACTGTGTATGAGATGTCAGAGGCCTGTTTACATACTTTACTAGATCCAATACTGTGTATGAGATGTCAGAGGCCTGTTTACATACTTTATTAGATCTAATACTGTGTATGAGATGTCAGAGGCCTGTTTACATACATCAGATATCATGTCCTACCTAAATTATATCATACTGGGAACTAATATTTTCATCTATCTTGTGAAATACTGGTTTCCCCAAAACAGTATAGTGTTGTGGAAGATAATTTAGCCTCATGTTTGCCAAAACAATAGGAATAATTCTGACCATGTAATAATTCTTCACATATCTTTAAAGGCCAAACAAGGCAGTCTGTCAAATAAGGAAGTCTGTCTAACAAGGCAATCTGTCTAACAAGGCAGTCTGTCTAACAAGACAGTGAGTTAAGAACTAACCTATGACTTTTCTTTGGGTCATAGAAGAGTTTTGCTTTGCCATCTCCACTTCCCACTACAATCTGATTTAATTTGGGATGCCACAGGCAGCGAACTACACTCTGAAAAATAGTTTGTCATTATTATATGGTCTGGTGAGTTATACAAAAAATAAAATAAGACAAATATTTTCATGTAAAACTTATTTAGATAAAAATAAAGATTTATTCTTTACAAAGATTGGTACTTAAGGCTTAGAACTGAGATGGAGATTGATGTTTGTGATAGGTAAGTAAAGTTTTGGAGTAAGGTCTGGGTTACTTACTATCCCTACAGTCAATCAAGGTGTTAATGGATACCAGCTTCAGTCAGTAAATCTGCAATTTGACTTAGTATCCTCCATTTACAGTGTGTCTTACACTCAAAGTACTTATATTCCATGGAAATCAGAGCAAACTTTAGCCCAATGTCAAACATTACAAGGTTAAAGGAAAACACTTACCTTAAACACAACAACAAGAAAAGTAACAATACGTAAACCACTTAGAATGAATAGTAGTGCGTAAAATCATCTACAACAAAGTGTGTGCACTCACTGTGTCCGAAACAACCATTTCTGTGAGGATTGACAGGCTCTGTCTGTCCATGAAAAGTAGCTTTCCTTGTCCTTCTGACTTCTTGACTGATAAACCAGTGACGACCATCTTATCATCTGGGCTAAACAGTAAATCTGTCCTGTAGGATTACAAATATGACATTTTAAGTGTAAAATTATATATATATATATATATATATATATATATATATATATATATATATATATATATATATATATATATATATATATATATATATTAAAAGAAATTTTACTTTTGGGGAGAGCAAGTGTGACCATTTTATAGTTTCCAGCAGCTGTTTAGTCCTATTTATTTCCATTCATAATCCATAATGCAATCTTAATCAAACTTCGCAAGTTGCCAATATTAAGAGACATCTCTTCAAGAAAATGTAAAACAAAAGAATAAATTTATCTAAATGAGCTTCAAGAGGAAATCTGGTTTACCTAATAATAATCCATACTAATCAAATTTCATGAAAATGCTAATATTCCCTAAACATCTGCACATGTTTGTGAGGGTCAGTGGGGGTGTACCCCAATTCACTAACTCAAGTGCTTGTTTCAAAATTGTAACTCAAATATTATTTCAGGCCTAACTAACAATAAAGTAAATTGCTTCAGTGTAAAGACTAGTATATGCCTATAATTGTTACTGTTACGTCTGGAAAAAGTAGGTCATTCTTCCCCAAGCACCATTAAACAAGGGAATGTTAAGACCTCTAAAAGTGCAGCTTACACAGCACAATGGTCAAAAAGGTATGACATAAACGGAAGAAATCTATAACCATTACCTTATTTTACTTGCTGACAAATAATCCTTTCAATACATTATTATTTAATATTTTTTTCAAAATTCTATGTCAGTTATCGAGCAGGCATTAGAAATTTTCAACAACATAATTTAGAATAGGCAGCCCTCTTACATTGGAAAGAAGTTTGTAAGTTCTCCTCTGGAAACAACAGGACTCTTGAAATTTCTTATATCCCATAACTTGACAGTGTCATCACCTAAAAGTATTGAACATAGTTATGGGACATTTTACATATATATGACATACACAATGGTAAAAAGAATTATAATTTACATTTATTAAAGGTCAGTAAACATTAATCAACAAGCACAGGTTTTTTGTAAATTCCATAAATATGGATATTTTTATGCACAAGTACTTTGGTTGATTTGGCATAAATTTGGGTATATTTATTTTCCCTAATGTGCATGGACTCGTGGATGGCAAGATTTTTTAATTTTGTTGCTTATTTCCTTGCATATCTTTGGATTTTGTATAGAATAAAGAGATACAGACAAATTATGTGATTATTAATTTTATAAATAAATCCTCCAGAATTGATGATTCCAATATTTCCCTTGGAAAATTGTTGTTGTAGGGTTTAACACCATTTTTCATTACATGATAGGCTATACATGGCGGCCAGTATTAATGGTGGAGGAAGAACCTGGAAAAACCCCGGAAAGAACCACCGACCCACGATAAGCTATTGGCAAGCTTTCTCACATACCCACATTGGCCAAATCCGAGACTCGAACCCACGCAGACAGAGGTGAGATGGTAGTGATCCGTAACGGAGAGCACTTTAGACCACTCGGGGCCCCCTCTTGAAAAAAAGCACTGCTATGATTGCAAGCATGTAATAACAAACCAGTGTAACTAAGGATTAGATATTTCACCTCTACTTTTACTAGTTTCCAGCAGCTACTGTAAACATTATCCAGAAAATAATTCACACTACAGTGATCTTGACCCCTTTTGTAACTTTAGATATTTCTACACAATCTTTTATTTTTAAATTCCAAATTTTAACTATTTTAAAATGTACAAATTTTGACATTTTAATTGGCACTATATAGCCAGTATTGTGATAACATATTGGGAAACCACCTACCCACCTACCAACCTGTACAGGGAAAAATATACACGTATCACACACCTACCTGTACATGGCAAAATATACACCTACCACCCACCTACTTATACAGGGCAAAATATATACCTACCACACACCTACCTGTTTGGGTAAAATATGCACCTACCACCCACCTACCTGTACAGAGCAAAATATACACCTACGGGTGGTAGGTGGGTGATCTACCTGTATGGGCAAAATATGCACCTACCTACGGGTGGTAGGTGGGTGATCTACCTGCATGGGCAAAATATGCACCTACCTACGGGTGGTAGGTGGGTGATCTACCTGTATGGGCAAAATATGCACCTACCACCCACCTACCTGTACAGGGCAAAATATACACCTACCACCCACCTACCTGTACAGGGCAAAATATACACCTACTACCCACCTACTTGTACAGGGCAGGGCAAAATATACACCTACCACCCACCTACTTCTACAGGGCAAAATATACATCTACCACCCACCTACTTCTACAGGGCAAAATATATATCTACCACCACCTACTTGTATTGGGCAACAAAATATAAACAATACAATAAAATGAACATTCTTTTATCTTTACATTCAAACTTTTGATCATTTTAAAAGTGTACATTTTGAACTTTTAATAGGCACTATATAGCCAGTACTGTATTGAGATACGATACTTAGAGACCAAATACTTACCTATCACCCACCTGTGACAGGGCATAAACTATGTAAAACAAAAAAGAAAAGAATATTCTTTTCTTTTACATCAAGGAAAAGGTACTATCATGAGCTGATAATAACCAGATATTAATGTTGTTTTTGTTTTAAAAATCACTTTCCATGTACTAACAAAGATGTATACATTTAGCTTGATGACTCTACTGAACAGAACTTAAGAATTTAAACATAAAACACAAAATATAACCATAGTCAATGAAACATTAAATAAGGGTCATGGTGACCTACATTTTTGATGAAGGTGAAGAACTCATTAAGATGCATCCCCTCACCAAATATCATGAATCTATATATATCAGTATCTACAGAGGGTGCAAAAAAACCCAACAACATTTGATCATGAGCAAGTGAAAAACCTTAATCTAAGCCAATAAATTATGAAATATAGGTCATAGTGACTTTCTTTTGTGATAAGTGTGTTGTACTAATGGTGATGCATACAATCATCTAGCTCAATTAGCCTAGCTTTAACATAGCTTGGAAAACAGATTTAAAAATGAAAATTCAATTAAAGTGAAGCATGAAATATAGGTCACAGTGAATTGCTTTCATGATGAGGGTGTAGTACTTCTGATGTATCCCCTCATCAGACACTTAATATAAACAAGCAATAATGTGAAATGACTGGTTTTGTTGTGTGGGTTTAATAACATTGTTCAGTATATGATAGGCTACACAGTATACATGGCAGAACCACTGATCCACAGGAATCTATTGGCAAGCTTTCTCACATACCCATGTCATGCAAGTGCCTTAGGGTCCTAAATGTGAAATGAAGGTCACACTGGCCTTTGTTCTGGTAAGGGTGTTGTAGTAATAGAGATGCATATAGTCATTTATTTTCATGATTTTGGCAAGAACAGAGCTCAAGAAATAAAATCAAGATGAAATGTAACTAAAGTCAGTAAAGTATGAAATTTACATGACAGTGACTTACTTTTGTGTTGAGGGTGTAGTACTCAAGATATATCCACTTGCCAAGTTTCATCATTCCAGGTATAAAGTATTTATGAAGCATGCAAAATACCCTAATTGTAAAGACATAGCCATGAATATACATGCAAAACATCAGCCCACTCCAAATAGGTGACTAGGACCTAGGAGTGAAAGAATGGCTGACATTCAGTGAGAGTATAGATATATGCATGCTTCAATCTGTGCTGATGCTGATACCAGAAGTAGTAAAATAGTTCACCTCTACTTCATAGAGGCGAGTTAAAAATGTCCACTTGCCAAGTTTCATCATTCCAGGTATAAAGTATTTATGAAGCATGCAAAATACCCTAATTGTAAAGACATAGCCATGAATATACATGCAAAGAATCAACCCCCTTCCCATAGTAGGGGGAGGTGCTATGAAGCCCACTCCAAACAGGTGACTGGGACCTAGGAGAGAAAGAATGGCTGACATTCAGTGAGAGTGTAGATATATACATGCTTTAATCTGTGCTGATGCTGATACCAGGGTTAGTAAAATAGATCACCTCTACTTCATAGAGGTGAGTTAAAATTGTCAAGAATACTTTTGAAGCTATATGTGTCTCTTTATTATTTGCATTTCTAAGCAACCCACAAAATTGCTAAAACTTTGTCAATAAAACATATTTCAAGACTTAGTGTACTATTATTATGACAGTAAGTTAACTGTAATCTAGGCTGTTTATTATTATTATTATTATTATTATTATTATAATACTAAGTTGTCTGAAATCTAGGCTGTTTATTATTATTATTATTATTATAATACTAAGTTGTCTGAAATCTAGGCTGTTTATTATTATTATGATAGTAAGGTAAATGTACTTTAGGCTGTTTACTATTATTATGATAGTAAGTTAAGTGTAATCTAGGCTGTTTTACTGTCATCAAATTGAGTCTCCAATATAGAAGAATCTTTCATGATATCTAATTCAATGAAACACACCCACTCAAATCCTCACAGTGTTAAGACGTTATGGAACGGAGAATACGAAATACTGTCCAAAACAGTTTTTGTTTCTATTTTTTGCAGTTGTTACAGAATTGCAATGAAAGAGGATGATTCCACTTTTATGTTTTCATATTCTATGGTCAATAAAAATAATCAATAACCATGTGAATGTTTATAAACTCATAAAGATAATGAAAAACAAAAATGTATATGTTTGATATATGTACAGACCTTATCAGTTTTAAAAGCTTAATGTAATCTAAAGCTATCTCTGATTAGTTACATATACAGAGATTTCATGTAAACATTATACAAGACTTACCTCCCCTTGATGCCAGAGTTCGACCATCATGAGAAAAACAGAGACATGAGGTATCACTTCCACTCATATGAGCAGCTCTGTTCATCATAGCTACATTAACCTGTAGACATACAATGAGATTACTTTTAAGAGAGAGAGAAAAAACACATAAACACTGATCAGGTTATTAAACAGTTACTCAATAAAATAAATGGCAAAAAGTTATACCTATCAGCAAGGGTTGCCAGCCATAAAATCAATCCACACCTTGTGGGACACTACTGCTTGAACAATCTATTAGTATATCAACAGTGTATAGTATGGAATCATTAATTTATAAATTTACATTTTATAATTTAATTCACATGAGAAAATGTACAAATGGATGAATTGACAGCATCATAACCAATCATGACAAATCCTGACAGGCATGTTCAACCCCTCAAAATGCCTTAAAAACAAGACAAAAAAGAGACTAATATGTACATAAACATCAATCAAAGACACCATACCATGGTAAAAGCAATAAAAAAAGGGAAAACATACAAAGGCTTTGTTGTGGTCCCAGATTTGTATTGAGCCATCTTGACATGCCCCTACAACCCAGCGACCATCTGGACTGTATGTACATGCTGTGGGTACAATTCGCCTACCCTGCATTGACCGGGGTTTGATAACATCCTTATGTTTCTTCCCCTCCTGGTTTATATCCCACAGTCTCAATGTTCTAATGGAAGAAAAAAAGCCATAAAATCAATTCTTTCATACATGATGGAACCGTGTCAATCGAGACATTTCTGTTCCTGTTAGGGATAATGAATCAATCTAAAACATCATTGTTCCAAGCAAGATATTCTGAATAATGAAGTCTTAGTTTGAGAATAAGAAATTTTTTACAGTGGATCCACATGTTCTCTTTTCTTGCCAATGAATGTGAAAACTAGTTTTGTGCTTGTAAAACATGCAGGTCCCTAAAGCACACAAAAAAGTACAAAAAGTTTAAAAATATAGAAAATATTAAAAATTTATATAATGGCATGAAAATCATATCTAGGTCATATAATATAAAATTTCATTTGTCTACCTCAAGTTGTTTCTGAAAAAGTCAAGATTTTCATGAAAATCTTTGTTTAAAACATTACAACAAAACTGAAAAGATATTGGCATGAAAATCTCACGTGATCATCTAAGTATCAACACAAGCAAACATCATCCATCTAAAGTCATTTTTGCTTACCTGTACTAATAAGCTCAAAGTAGTCACCAGTTTTAACATGTACAAAACCTACAACAGGATGGTTGCATTTGCAGTTAACAGTGGGATGACTGATAGCAATGTGATAGGTTAAGTATTTTTGGAGAAACATAATTTACTCAAAATTTCCCATTCCTGTTGTACACGTTACCCCATCATATTACTCCATATCTGCTTGTAGGAGCATGATGGCTGCTCTATCAATGGATTAATTTCTCCTAACGTGAATGCAGCAAATCAAAGATTATATATTTATGCTTATGTGAAGGAGATTCCTGTGAGGTCCCCCACCTGGCTACTGCCTTATCTGCAAAAGTTTCCCAGGCAAATCCAGTGACAGTCAAAGGACCATGCCCAAAACTGAAGTTGTCCTGTCATAAAAGGGATATAACTGAACAGCTGTTTCTCAGAGAATAATTACACAATCACATTTATGTTTGGGAAGAGGGACTTTCATAATTTTTTTATAAGCCTTGCTGCTCCTCATCTTCTGGATTACTTTTGGTATAAAAAGCACTTGGGGGAAGGCACAGGCCCACATCCACTCCCTGCCAACTGACAGGGCATCAATTGTTCAGGCCTCTGGATCCAGAAATGGGGAGAAAAAAGTGGGCAGTGTGTTGTTCCTTCTCACTGCAAATAAATCTAGCAAATAGGTCTAGCACTGGCCAGAGCCACAGAATGCAAAATTTGATGAAAGACATAAAGGACACCATTCCATATGAAGCAGCTGAGCTCTTCGTGTTAAAGAATCAGATAAGATGCTGAACCTACCTGGAATGTGTCAGACCTGTATGTATATATGGCATGAAGCACATCAACGGACGAGTTACCATACGTTAATACAGAGCTATTTTGATTTTTCCCTATTTTGTCCACATTATCCCTTGGATGTGCTCTCTACAAACAACATAGGGCATGGATAATGGCCTTCATTTCCAGGAGAATGAAGTTTATAGCCTTCTCCTGTAACATCTACTTGTCATTGACTGCCAAGAAGCATAGTAACAATTGTGCCCCCTCCACCCAACAAATTGGCATCTGTACAGCAGCTTCCAAAATAATTCCTGTCATTAGCCACTTCCTGTCTTGCCACTGAAGCAGGAAGTGTTTGATTTTGGTCAAGATCATAATCTGGTGATTCAAACAACCCAAAATCTGGCATCAATGTGCAGATAGGGCCATCTGCAGAGAGTGCAGGGCCAAGACATGGTGAGTGTGGCACTACACTGAGCAGGACAAGAAGAAATTCTTGCCATGATGTATGCTCTCATTAACAATATTTCCGATGCATACAATGTGTTTGGGAGGAAGACAAACCAAGCTGAGTTGGGTTAGGAAGAAGCTCCATATATGTATGAACATATGAACTGAGTCCAACACACTGGCTGTCCACCCTAAACTGCAATGAAGGGTGGGACAGTTGTTTCCATCCTGAACTAAGAATTCACTGAGCATTTTTGCAAAATATAATCCAGGTATGTCACTTTCACTGTCAAGGAGGATGTCCGGAAGTGGGATATGCTACGATCCAATATCTTTTAGAAGGCCCAAAAGGATGAGGTTTGGACATAAGGGAAAAGGTCAAAATTAGTATACTGCTCAATGGTAGCTGCAAAGAAGGAACTTGCAAGATACCATGTGAATTGGTGTATGGAAATATGCACTTTCCCATTGGTTTTTGTGACCAGAAGGTTTGGAATAAAAGCTAGTGAGTCCAGTTCTCAGGCTAACTTCACTAGCCATTACACAAGAAAATGCTCCATCTGTAATACCTTTGTGGATTGTTTGGGAAGTAGGACAACAAATGGGGTGGGGTAGGGTGTTGTGTGTCCTCCTGAAAACTATGTGGCCAAGAATGTAGTATGCTGCATGCCAGTGACAACATTTGATCATCATCATGCATAGTGTGGGCCTAATTGCCAGGTATGCTAGCAGAGCCAGCAGTGTTATGTCTGGCATGGATTCAACTGAAGGATATTTGTCTGAGCTGGCCAGTTGAACTGGGCCAGAGAACTTAACTGTGCAGTCAGTCTGGCACCTTATCTTATCAGTAGTAGTCAGATGTATATTGTCCAATATCACTGATGGAGCTGTTGAATCCCCATTCAAGAGCGTCATTTCATTATGTATCAATTTCAATGAATGGCACTAAGGACATGAATAGGTGGTGTTGGATATTTATGCCCAGTGGCCATGAAAAATAGGGTGATATCTACCCCCCCATAAACAGCTTTTCATCAAAAACTAGTCATTGTGTTTCTTGTATAAAACATAGCATCTTCAATTCCAACAGACCATGTTGAACTGCTTGATGCAGCTACCATTAGGTCAGACATGATCAATGCTGTCAGTACAGTTCTGGAAATCTTTGACAGGAGTTGGGGTGGCTTCTCTACATCTCCCATAATGCTTGCCATCAATTCTGAATTCAGATGAGTACTTAATACATCCTGTTCTAATGATGCAGAACATGCCATCTTCTCTCGGACCTTCAACTGCCTTTGAAAGACACTGGACCAATAAAATACACAGTATGGGTGTGATATAAACATTTAGTAAACACAAAACACATCTCATAATTATCTTTTGTGATTTTGAAGTGTTTGTGTCATTTGCACTTGACATCTATGAAATGATAATATTGGTGTTGTAAGGTTTAATGCCATTTTTCAGCACAAGATAGGCTGTACATGGCGGCCAGCATAAATGGTGGAGTAAGAACCTGGGAAAACCCCGGAAAGAACCACTGACCCATGAGAAGCTAGTGGCAAGCTTTCTCACATACCCATGATGGACGAATCCGAAACATGAACCCACACAGACAGAGGTGAGATGGCAGTGATCCGTAATGGTGAGTACTTTAGGCCACTCAGGGGCCCCCACTATAAAATGATAAAGATGAAAAAAAGTGCATACAACAAATATACAAATTATATTCAATTCAATACTCATGTACCTGTAAAAGATGCATAATCAACTTAAGTTTACCAATGCCAATTCAAAATACAACAGCAAAAAATAATTTGAGTCTTACTAATCAACTGGACATTAATATATGGCAAAAATATTAATAAATTCACAGAAAACACAAATGATGTATAAAACCTAGTGTATCAACCTTATGACTTACTAAACCACTGAAACAATTTGCTGAATGGTGAAAAATTCCACCAGATTTTGGAGGCACTGTTAAGAGTCTTCCAGGAAATGTTAAAACTGATAAAAATCCAGGTTATGGGTGGCCAGTGGGAAGGGGGTGTGATTGAGTTACTTCCCTTCATCTACAACATATATAGATGGAAAGCTATTTTTCATCTTCCAGAGATGGCTGCATAAAGAGGTAAAGGAGATTATTTCCCCAATATTAATGTGATAAGGCAGTAAATTTCACAGAATACAGTAGAAATCTGTTTATCTGACAAATCTGAGAAACACCCATTTAGTTTGGATATGCAAGCAAATGCATGTGCTTCTGATGACACAGAAATTAGTGTGATGAAGTCAAGCAATGTGAGTTTGGTTTGGAGTGGAGGGCAGTTTAGATTCTCAGATTCTGACAGATGAATTTGTATTGTACTGAATAAATACTAACATTTAATTTGAAGCTAGAATATTATACACAGTTTGATAATTACTGAGAGGTTACAAAATGGAGAACAGCAAATGATCAAAACAACAGAGCATGTGCTTTACTTGAAGATAACTATTATCTGATTACATTTGGGTGGAGTTCAGGCTATAAACTGATACACAGCTTAGAATAGATGATGCAGAATAAATTTTTTCAATTTAACTACATGATTGATCTGTAACAAAACACTACTGCACTATAAATCTGAAATACTAGTAGCTCACCCATCATTGGAACAAGTCATAAATTCTTCTCTGACTTTGGGATGCCAGCATCCGCAGTTCAACATTGCTGCATGACCCTACAAAACATTAGAAAAACTGAAAATATAGCATGTATATCCCGTTATGTTTTTGTATATCCCGTTATGTTTTTCCCATGTGCAGCATAATGGTAGAGTGATAATACTCCTATACAATTAGTTGAAACCTTCTCATCATGATTATGCTAAGTCAACATCATGTGATAATTTTAGGAGCTAAAATGTTTTTAAAATAATTAGAATGGTTGAGCAAAAATGCATGTTTTACCCACTGGAATGTTTTATGTATAACTGAAGACTCTCAGTTCAATGTGGAACACTATCATTATGATCTACATACTTTCTATCCCAATGAGTAGCCCTTGTAAAGAATACATTCGTTTGCTTAAATTTTCACTGAAATATTAATATTATCCGCATCACTGATCATAGTATTCCTACCATGATGCATACTTTTGTTTTATGGTGAACTTATTATTACTTATCCTTCATTTTCTATTTAAAATGCTGTTGATATGTATCGGAAAACAGATATTGTAAATTAGGCCTATATAAATTTCTTAGCACTTAGGGACTTTCTGTATCAGTTCTTTCTGGCATAAAAACATATGTACAATGGAATTTTCTAATCATTTTGTGCATAACTGACAAGTCAAATAAAGTTAATGATTATAAACATACCCATTTCTATTTTCTTTTTCGAGCTTTCTCTCTAATTCTAATTTTAAAGTGTTTGAAGGTTACAAAATATGTGTACCACCCAAACGTGTGTTGTCCTTGACCACTTGTTGTTCATGGTTCCTTTGTCATAATTTGTTGGCATCTTAGTAAAGATTTTATCTTGGTCAGTTTGGTGCCTGTTAAGCTTTTAGAATATAAATATTTTATTGATGTCAGGTTGATACCCTTAATCTTAGAGAATAGAAATATTTGATTGCTGTCAGTCTGGTACCCTTAAACATATATAATAGAAATATTTGATTGCTGCCAATTTGGTACCCTTAAGCTTAAAGAAAAGATATATTTGATTGCTGCCAGTTTGGTGTCCTTAAGCTTATAGAATAAAATTATTTTTCTGTCAGTTTGGTACCCTTAAGCTTACAGTACAGAAAGGTAAAATAAATGTTTTCCAATTATGGTATAACTGAGACACTTGTCTGACCTTGTCACTTTAAATAATCTCTGGTCATGCATAAAGATCAAATATTCAGTGTCTTACACCAATCAATGATATTCTGTGTCTTACATCAATCAATGATATTCTGTGTCTTACACCAATCAATGATATTCCATGTCTTACACCAATCAATGATATTCAGTGTCTGACACAAAATGATATTCAGTTTCTTATGCCAATCAATACTAATCAGTGTCTTACACCAATCAATGATATTCAGAGTCTTATACCAATCAATGATATTCAGAGTCTTACACAAAATCAATGATATTCAGTGTCTTACACCAATCAGTATTATTCAGTGTCTTACACCAATCAATGATATTCCGTGTCTTACACCAATCAATGATATTCTGTGTCTTACACCAATCAATGATATTCTGTGTCTTACACCAATCAATGATATTCCATGTCTTACACCAATCAATGATATTCAGTGTCTGACACAAAATGATATTCACTTTCTTATGCCAATCAATACTATTCAGTGTCTTACACCAATCAATGATATTCAGTCTTACACCAATCAATGATATTCAGAGTCTTGCACAAATCAATGATATTCAGTGTCTTACACCAATCAATGATATTCAGTGTCTTACACAAATCAATGATATTCAGTGTCTTACACCAATCAATACTATTCTGTGTCTTACACCAATCAATGATATTCTGTGTCTTACACCAATCAATGATATTCTGTGTCTTACACCAATCAATGATATTCCATGTCTTACACCAATCAATGATATTCAGTGTCTGACACAAAATGATATTCAGTTCCTTATGCCAATCAATACTAATCAGTGTCTTACACCAATCAATGATATTCAGAGTCTTACACAAATCAATGATATTCAGTGTCTTACACCAATCAATAATATTCAGTGTCTTACACCAATCAATGATATTCCGTGTCTTACACCAATCAATGATATTCAGTGTCTTACACCAATCAATAATATTCTGTGTCTTACACCAATCAATAATATTCTGTGTCTTACACCAATCAATGATATTCCTTGTCTTACACCAATCAATGATATTCAGTGTCTTACACAAAATGATATTCAGTTTCTTATGCCAATCAATACTATTCAGTGTCTTACACCAATCAATGATATTCAGTGTCTTACACCAAATGATATTCAGTGTCTTATACCACTGATATTCAGTGTCTTATACCAATGAATGATATTCAGTGCCTTACACCAAATGATATTCAGTGTCTTATACCAAATGATATTCAGTGTCTTAAACCAATCAATGATATTCAGTGTCTTATACCAATCAATGATATTCATGTCTTACACCAAGAAATGATATTTAGTGTCTTACAACATTCAAGGATATTGTATGTCTTACACCAATCAATGATATTCAGTGTCTTATACCAATCAATGATATTTAGTGTCTTACAACAATGAATGATATTCAGTGTCTTTCACCAAATGATATTCAGTGTCTTATACCAATCAATGATATTCAGTGTCCTTTACCAATCAATGATATTCAGAGTCGTACACCAATCAATGATATTCAGTGTCTTACACCAATCAGTCATATTCAGTGTCTTACACCAATCAATGATATTCAGTGTCTAATACCAATGATATTAAGTGTCTTACACCAAATGATATTCAGTGTCTTATACCAATCAATGATATTTAGTGTCCTTTACCAATCAATGATATTCAGAGTCTTACACCAATCAATGATATTCAGTATCTTACACCAAATGATATTTAGTGTCCTTTACCAATCAATGATATTCAGAGTCTTACACCAATCAATGATATTCAGTGTCTTATACCAATCAGTGATATTTAGTGTCTTATACCAATCAATGATATTTAGTGTCCTTTACCAATCAATGATATTCAGAGTCTTACACCAATCAATGATATTCAGTGTCTTACACCAATCAGTGATATTCAGTGTCTTATACCAATCAATGATATTCAGTGTCTTACACCAATGAATGATATTCAGTGTCTTACACCAAATGATATTTAGTGTCTTATACCAATCAATGATATTCAGTGTCTAATACCAATGATATTAAGTGTCTTACACCAAATGATATTCAGTGTCTTATACCAATCAGTGATATTCAGTGCCTTATACCAATCAATGATATTCAGTATTTTACACCAAATGATATTCAGTGTCTTATAACAATCAATAATATTCAGTGTCTTATACAAATTAATGATATTCAGTGTCTTACACCAATGATACTCAGTGTCTTACGCCTATTAATGTGTTATGTATATTTAATTTAATTATTTGTTTGTTAGTTTTAAAATTTTTAAATTCCATTACATTCTACTGTAATGTAACTTTATTTACTGGATTTAGCATTGTCCAGAAATTCAATTCAGTTCTATTTGACCTGACTGTTACATTTTTTTTAATAAACAAGTAATAATAGAAACATTGTATCTAGTTTCTGACCTTGATTCAGAACCATTGATAGTTTTGGTAAACATCTTTTTTTAATATTTTTTTAATTATTTCTCAGAGTAAGAATTATTAAGTTAAGTCAAGGCCGTACCTGGATGACGTGATAATTATCATGTAACAAACTTCCATTCCTTCTGGAAAGATGAACTCTTGACCCCCCTCCTGGAATCTGTTTTGTGTTGTAGTTAGTCTTATAACTCATGTTATTAAAAAGGATTGTTAGTCGGGCTCCAATTATATGTTGTGACCAGTAAGAGTTGAAATTTTATTTTATATAATTTCAAGTGATTCTTTTCCCTGGAAATATATAAGTGCTCCTACAGAGTTCTTGGATAAAGACATTATTGGAAGTTATACTGAATTCAAAATTGGAATAATATTTTCTGTGATTCAACAAGAAACTGTTGACACGTCTACACTTTGAAGGTTATAACAGATGTTATAGCCTTCCATTTTGGATTTCATTGGTATTCAAACTCAGTTTCATTCAGGATTTTTTATTACTAGAACTTCTATTTTTTATTTTTTAATTCTTGGATTATTTTTGGGTTTGATTCATAAAACCATAAGTTCTTTTTTCTCATTTTTCACTTGATATTCTAGGGAAATAAATTATTTGTTAAATTTTACAAAGCTTGTTGTCTTTACTCTTTTCTGTTACTTTTTGTAAGAGCCTAGACTCGTAACAAATGATATTTGGTGTCATACACCAAAATCAATTCTATTTCTAGGAACAGAAGTTTCACATCTTACACCAATCAATTTTATTTCTAGGGAAAGAAGTTTTTCATCTAAAGTTTCATCTAGTGTGACTGAAAAACAGCAAAACATTGTGCCTGACGAGGATCGACTGTAATTTTGCACAGCTGTTTATATATCATATTCAATGGTGCCTCAGCACTTCCAAAAGTGTAAGGAAATGAAAACAATATTAAGATTAGTGATTTTTTTAAAAATTGGGGGGCTCAATTCTAAATATGAATAACAGCTATAAAATCACATTGTTGGAATCACTTTCCTGAGAATAATTGACATGAATCCAAAAAAACATAAAAAATAAACAAAACATAATTGATGGCACGCTTCATCAAATCACAGCTTTAAAATCATATTCTGGAATCACATTACTCAGAATGATTGACTAGAATCTAAAAATTAAAAATAACAAAAGTAACAATAACATAATAATTGACAGATACAAGTAACTCTGTATAATGGTAATTCTGTATAATGGTTCAAAATGACTTGTATTGCAGGTTATGTTGAAAACACAAAAAAGTATGAAATGGTGTTGATCATTTTTGGAAGTTCCCATTACATTACTGCATGACCAAGTACTGCTAAGGAGATAAAATGACTAAATACAAATGTGAAACTTGTGAATTCCTTCTCTGCGTAATAATTACAAGAATTCCACTCATTCTCTGTGTAATAATCAGAAGAATTCCATTCATTCTCTGTGTAATAATTACAAGAATTCCACTCATTCTCTGTGATAATTACAAGAATTCCACTCATTCTCTGTATAATAATTACAAGAATTCCACTCATTATCTGTGTAACAATTACAAGAAAAAGTATTACTATAAAGGACAACTGTACAAATGCCTATTATTTTCCTTATGCATATAGCTGGCATTAAATGAAAGAAAAAACATCTGAAACAACTACTGCCCCCAAAAGTGGTAAGTGACTCACACAAAGATTTTATTGAGCAATTGTTACAATATTTCTTTCAAGATATGCCATGATTAAAAAATGTACAGTTTCAAATGTTTGTATGAAGGCAAACAGAGATAAACCAGTCTTTTATGAACAGAAACATAACAAATAACAAAGGTGTTACCTTACTTTACAGCAAATCTTTTAAACTTAACAAAAGGCTGTAAAATATAGCTAAGCAGATTTTGAATTTCATTCATTCATTTTTTTGTTGTCATTTCAGATATCTTTTACACTGAAATATATTGAAATATAAATTATCATAATGGTTCCATCCAGTACAATCCTAACAATTTCCAGAATACCTTCCCACAAAACTAGAAAGTAGCCAATGATGTCTGGCATTGGTCTATAAATTGTATGTATAACTCGCTAATACCTTGGACTTCCTGATTTAAAAAAAAAAACAAATAATCACACAAAATGATGTGTAATTACTGACTCTAAGATTTTACTATAAAGTTTAAATATGCTTGCTGTAGTATGTGCAAACAAATTATATATATATATATATATATATATATATATATATATATATATATATATATATATATATATATATATGACACTCTTCTTTACAGTAAAGCGAACTCTAATAAACTACACCTGAACAGAGTGTCAATTTAAATGCATAA
This sequence comes from Sinohyriopsis cumingii, assembly GCA_028554795.2. NCBI lineage: Eukaryota > Metazoa > Mollusca > Bivalvia > Unionida > Unionidae > Sinohyriopsis > Sinohyriopsis cumingii. The sequence continues at coordinate 28,475,587 of CM068824.1, forward strand.
AATAAAAAAGAAACAAATATAATCTACAACAGTATGCATATATCCCCCAAAGATGGATCTCTGGTTGGTGAAATTTCTATCATAAAAGATTGGATTATACCATATATATGTCATTAATGAATCATTTTACAAATGATTAGCATTAAGCTTCTAGCAAAAAGCACTCTTATAATGTCATGTACTGTAATTGTAAGTTATAAAACACTTGGCATTTAGCATCTAGCAACAAGCACTCTTATAATGTTATGCACTGTAATTGTAAGTTATAAAACACTTGGCATTTAGCATCTAGCAACAAGCACTCTTATAATGTCATGTACTGTAATTGTAAGTTATAAAACACTTGGCAGTTAGCATCTAGCAACAAGCACTCTTATAATGTTATGCACTGTAATTGTAAGTTATAAAACACTTGGCATTTAGCATCTAGCAAAAAGCACTCTTATAATGTCATGTACTGTAATTGTAAGTTATAAAACACTTGGCAGTTAGCATCTAGCAACAAGCACTCTTATAATGTTATGCACTGTAATTGTAAGTTATAAAACACTTGGCATTTAGCATCTAGCAACAAGCACTCTTATAATGTTATGCACTGTAATTGTAAGTTATAAAACACTTGGCAGTTAGCATCTAGCAACAAGCACTCTTATAATGTTATGCACTGTAATTGTAAGTTATAAAACACTTGGCATTTAGCATCTAGCAAAAAGCACTCTTATAATGTCATGTACTGTAATTGTAAGCTATAAAACACTTGGCAGTTAGCATCTAGCAACAAGCACTCTTATAATGTTATGCACTGTAATTGTAAGTTATAAAACACTTGGCAGTTAGCATCTAGCAACAAGCACTCTTATAATGTTATGCACTGTAATTGTAAGTTATAAAACACTTGGCATTTAGCATCTAGCAAAAAGCACTCTTATAATGTCATGTACTGTAATTGTAAGCTATAAAACACTTGGCAGTTAGCATCTAGCAACAAGCACTCTTATAATGTTATGCACTGTAATTGTAAGTTATAAAACACTTGGCATTTAGCATCTAGCAACAAGCACTCTTATAATGTCATGTACTGTAATTGTAAGTTATAAAACACTTGGCAGTTAGCATCTAGCAACAAGCACTCTTATAATGTCATGTACATGTAATTGTAAGTTATAAAACACTTGGCATTTAGCATCTAGCAACAAGCACTCTTACAATGTCATGTACTGTAATTGTAAGTTATAAAACACTTGGCATTTAGCATCTAGCAACAAGCACTCTTATAATGTCATGTACTGTAATTGTAAGTTATAAAACACTTGGCAGTTAGCATCTAGCAACAAGCACTCTTATAATGTCATGTACTGTAATTGTAAGTTATAAAACACTTGGCATTTAGCATCTAGCAACAAGCACTCTTATAATGTCATGTACTGTAATTGTAAGTTATAAAACACTTGGCATTTAGCATCTAGCAACAAGCACTCTTATAATGTCATGTACATGTAATTGTAAGCTATAAAACACTTGGCAGTTAGCATCTAGCAACAAGCACTCTTATAATGTTATGCACTGCAATTGTAAGTTATAAAACACTTGGCATTTAGCATCTAGCAACAAGCACTCTTATAATGTCATGTACTGTAATTGTAAGTTATAAAACACTTGGCAGTTAGCATCTAGCAACAAGCACTCTTATAATGTTATGCACTGCAATTGTAAGTTATAAAACACTTGGCATTTAGCATCTAGCAACAAGCACTCTTATAATGTCATGTACTGTAATTGTAAGTTATAAAACACTTGGCATTTAGCATCTAGCAACAAGCACTCTTATAATGTCATGTACATGTAATTGTAAGTTATAAAACACTTGGCATTTAGCATCTAGCAACAAGCACTCTTATAATGTCATGTACTGTAATTGTAAGTTATAAAACACTTGGCATTTTAGCATCTAGCAACAAGCACTCTTATAATATCATGTACTGTAATTGTAAGCTATAAAAGAGTGGGTCAAATTAATCCTGTATAAAATACATTGATATTAATGTGGAGCATGTCTGATCAATAATACGGTCAGAAATTGTTTTAAGTGCAATTACTCAAGCCATTTATTTCTGTTTCAAGCATAATATATAGTAAAAACCGTTGTCACTGTCAAGCATCACAACAGCTGAAGTATAATGCTAATGTATTTTAAACAGGATTACAAATTCAGCCATTTTAAAATAGATGCATTAATGCTACCATTTTATTCCAGACAGTTTGCCATCCCAATATTTTAGTACATATATTTTCTATCGGATTAACAATTTGCTGAAATGTATTATTTTAAATGATAATTGTTGCTAACGTAAAAACTAAATAATTTTGTGTGATGGTTTGGCTTCAGATCTTGAAATTGTGTCACAATGCAATACAAGATAGAATTCTCCCTGTGACAATGAGAAATAAAATTGTTAAAAATGACCGCAAACGAAAATGATATTTCTTATTATTTTTAAACAAGAATTATATCTGTGCAGATTATGTGAAAACAACAGTAACTTCTGCATTAAGTATTAAATTTAGTTCTGGAAACAAGCAGAGTAAAATTTTAAATGTACTGAATTATGTGGACTGCAACTAAAGTTGCAGCAGAGAGGATTAACTAATCTTTTTGTGCAGTCATTTCCTTCTTCAAAGAATCAGAGTGCTCTCCTTGCATGTGCTTCTGGAGGTACTGTTTTCACTAAAAACTTGTTTGCACATAACACATTTAACATGTGTTGTTCCTCATGATAAACTATCTTCTGTATGCTAAAGGTTTCCCACAAACCTCTGCAATACTTTATGTGCCTGTTCAAGTTAAAGCCAAATCAAAACTTCTTAGTGAACATTTTGAAAATATGTTCTTTGGTCACAGGATGTTTAGAAAAGGTGGCCTTTCAGTTCTCATTTGGTCTCATATTTAATACTACATATTTCACAGTAACATTGTGAATCATGATTTTCTCTTTAAGTTTTCTAGATCTCTTTGACTCGCAAAAGCCTTAAAACATTTAGAACAAATAACACCTGAATCCAGTATGTGTTCTCTGGTGATGTCCTGTATTAAACCTACTGAATGACCCATTGCTACAAATTGTGGAAGTGCATGTATATTTCTGTTCATGTCTGATTTTGGGTTGTTTCAGCACACTGGCAAACTTAAATTCTTTGTGCTGAATCTACACAAAAACAGGGGCCCCGAGTGGCCAAGTGGTCTAAAGCGCTCTCCATTATGGATCCCTGCCATCTCACCTCTGTCTGCACCGGTTTGAGTCTCAGATTCAGCCAGTGTGGGTATGTGAGAAAGCTTGCCAGTAGCTTCTTGTGGGTCGGTGGTTCTTTCCGGGGTTTTCCTGGGTTCTTCCTCTCCTCCACCATTAATACTGGCTGCCATGTATAGCCTATCGTGTGTTGAAAAATGGCGTCAAACCCCACAATAACAACAACAACAACTACACAAAAACAGTGTTTTTGGTGACAATCAAAATATGTCAACTTGCTAAACTTCAGCACTGGAATATATAAAGTTTGTCTAAATAACATACAGACTTAGTGCACATGCCACAATAGATGAAAATTATTCCAGCTGCCTTTTATCTCAAGCAATGGCCATGAGTAGATTAGAGGAATCATATAACTTAATAAGGGGGGGGGGCTATCATTCTGTAAGCGCTTTGTGTGGGGGCTAGCATTTAAAAAATTAAAAATTGCAGACAAAGTGGGCATCTTCAGAAATACAGACTTATTTAAGCATTCTCTCTGGAAGAAATAACAAGAATTGGACCTCTGCTAGGTGAGTCAGTCTAAGAAATATGCTCACATCTGAAGTTATATACTCTACCAACTTACAAAGATCGATGTTGTGGCTATCTCTTAAAATTGTCACTGTATCAATGTCTGCATGAACAAGACAGTCTTTGACACAAAACCAGTACATGCAGATTCCTTGCAAAGGTACTTTAGGTCCAGTATGCTCCAAGAAGTGAAAAATAATGAAACCAAAGGCAAAACTTTACCATAAAGTATATAAGATGGCCGCTGAAATTATGCAGGGGCTATCCTGGTTATAACATAGTATGCAAGCCCTGAGAAGTAGTATGCAAGCCCTGAGAAGCAACCACCAAAGCTACATTTGGTTCCATGATATGACTGAGGTGAACCTATTCATTTGGAGTAGGAGCTGTCACTTCCAGTTCTATATTAATTTTGTTTGGATATCAGAAATTATTTCTTTTGGCCTGAAACCAACCAATTCTATCTTCACTGACTCTGAGGTTTCCTTCTTTCTAATTCTGTTAGCATAGTATTTGGAATTATGTCACCTGACTTTGACATTTCATGTCTTGAACCCTGCAGTTAAATGTCACATTGTAATGCCATTGAGTAGCCTTTAGAAATTGTCATGATGCAGCCACTGCCACAATGCATCAATTATTATCCACTATTGTTATTTAGAACAAAGTTATGGAACCTGGTAGAAAATAATCAAGAATTTGATTACTTCCGTCAATATTAATTACAACAATTTCTCTCTCAAAAATGCAAGAAACAGCTGAAGTGTTGCTATCTTAATTAAAATCTGAAACTCGGACTTGCTCACCATAATGGGAATTTTCAGGTTCCAATTGGGAAAAGATGCACATTTTTTTAATTAGGAATGGAGCCTATATTCAGGCCAAAAAAAAGAACAAGGAAAAACTGTTTTCATCTAATTTCGGTCACTAAGTGAGGTTCAGCTATGACAAATTTGGCCAGTAATAATAATAATAATTTCAACATTTTTCAGAATATGACAAGAATTTCTTAATTTCAATCACACCCTCCATTCCCTATGATAGATAAAATGGTCAGTCCAATGGCTTACCTTTGTTTTAGCCATATCAGTAATATACTGATCCCCTTTAACACATTCTAAAACCTCAAAACCATCCCTGTCAATGACCTTGGCCTGAGAATTTCCTGCCACCACAAGAATGACATCACCTGTTGTACTGTATTGAAGCTGCTTGATTTGATGACTAGGAAGAAATAAAACAATATGCAGCATGAAAAAATTAAATATTTGCTGAAATGCAAGACAATATTTTCAAAATAAGGTTAAGCCTGATTTCTTTTTACCTGTTTTCTGGCAATTGCTTAAAATTTGCATACCATGTATGACTTTTCCTTACTCATTTGTTATCACTTTACCTTAGTCCCCACCCCCATTTTCTCAAAATGCTTTTGCATGAATTGACCTAAAATGTTTACAATGTGAAATGGCCCAGAAGTGACTTAATGATGTCTTGCATACATTTTTACCTTGTGTTATCTGATGCTCATATAAAATGGCCCAGAATGGGCATGTGTAAAAAGTGGCTTAATATATGGTAACTTCAATTTCCAATATCTACATACATCTGCAATATGAGAATATATCTGCACTAATCCCAATGTACAATATCAAAATGCCCATACAATCCTTGAAAAAGATCATTAAGATAATGTCACTCTGACAGTAACCTGTTTTTAGAGATGAAACCAGGCTGTGTCATTAGCATGACTGATCCCTGTAACTAATGCTATCATGAATCATATCTTGTATGATAAATGTTGAAGTCCTGAGCTCAAGCATGAGTTAATAAAGAGCACATGAAGGCCTAGGAGACATTCCATTTGTAGAGCAAGGTGAGCAAGCAGGTCCTGGGTTGGTTAAAATTAGACAATAAATTATAAAGATCCTGGTTGAAAACAATACTGTATCTTCATGATGCCTGATTGTGTCTGAAATCATGGAATGGTATTATTTGATCATGGTGGAGGTAGCTTTTTGTCCTTAATGAGAAAAAGAAGCCACCCAACTAGAGAATACAGGCAAAATGCAATGTGATATCAATAATGTCACATTAGTCAGGGAAAATTTGACACTTCTCCTCCTATGCCTTCCAAGTAGGGTGCCTTCTAACAGTCAAGATTGTCTCCCTGACAAAAGCACAAAACTCTTTTCAAGACATGGCATTTCTGACAAGATCCAGGCATGAATGAGGAGTTTCTCTGGAAATGGATAGAATATTGTCAACCTTGGCTGCTTGAGCAGTGTTGGAGTCACGATGATTTGCCTAGTTATTTCTTTCATGAGACTGAACACTGTATTGTATATCTATATTTTTTTAAATATTTGTTCATGACTGTAAGTTGTAGTGATTATCTATAAAGAAGATATTACATAGCTACTTTTTGTACATGGTATAGATTCAATTTTAAGATATTAAGAGTTCCTGTAGATTGCATAGGATCTATAAACAGATGTTGTAAAGTTTCTAATAATAAAATCTGTTTACAAGTTTGGGGTTGTTTCCCACTGGATAGGATAATCTTCTGGGTTCTTAAAAAAGTTATTTCCCATTGGATGGGTCAGGTAGGTGGGTTCTTTTACAATGCTAAGTGTCACATAGTGAGTACGAGAAAAATAGATTTCAGCATTCTATGCTTGTATATAAAGAGAGAAGTGAGCAACTGATTTCATTCCATCAGTTCTTGTGTTAATATCAGTCAGAATTTATTTAATGTTGTGTTTAGAAACTTTAAGGGGAGACATTTGTTGGGACAATCACTGGAATTACAAAGTGATCACTGAACTAAAATATTAGTCCTGCACTATCGTGAATTTATTCAAAGGAGTTCTAGACAATGTCATTTTGATAAATCAGGACTGTTGGTAGACCAGTACTTTCAAGGATCTGAAATTCACTTGGAACATTGGATCATTTGGACCCGAGTAGAACTTTTTGGGATTATTTTGGATTTCATTCATAAAACTGTTAGTTACTCTTAAATATGTATTTTATAACTGTTGGTATTGCTTCATTCTGTTACTTAGTTTATGACCATAGAGTCATAACAACACATCACTGACCCAGGATCTGTCCCATCTGATTCAGACTATCAGAACTATTTTGCAAGCCTTGCCCCCCCCCCCCTTTGCTGGATTAGTTCTGATATTAAAACTGCCTGGGGTAGGCAGCAGGCCCATATCCCCTGCCAGGTGACTGAAAGGGCATCAACAGCTAGGCCCCTGCCACGTGACTGAAAGGGCATCAACAGCTAGGCCGCTGGCTTCAGGAATGGAGGGATGAAGATGGGTAGTTTGTTTCAAATTGTTACAAACAGGCTCAGCATCAGTCAGACCCATAGACTGAAAACTGGATGAAAGACAGATTGATGGAGACCACTCTGTATGGAACAGTGAGCTTCTCCCATACCACAGTGCTGAGCTCCAATGAGTTTTCCCACCTTGTTTAAAGTTCAGCATAACCTAGCTGTCCAACATTTTCAAAACTGTCTTCCCTTAAATATACTCCCTCCAAGTGCAGGACGTGAGGTGGATGGGCTTCATTTCCCTTAAATATACTCCCTCCAAGTGCAAGATGTGTGAAGAATGGCCTTCATCTCCAGAAGATTTATGTTAAGAACTTTTTCTTGTACCATCCACTTGCCATGGTATGGTGGTTTCCAAAGGTATTCCTGCTGCTAGGCACTCTGCTGCTAGCCACTCTTGTCCTGCAACTGTAGCAGGAAGTGTTGGATCTCAGTCGAAATCATAATCTAGACAACCCCAGATTAGGTGCCACTATGCTAATAGAGAGATCTTCAGCAGAACAAATAAAGGCAGCTGAAAACTTTCAAGATACCATGTCAACAGGTATATACTCCACAAACAGCCAAATGGACTCTTTCAGCTCCATTTTGAATTTTGAGGAAGCAATAAACTTAGCAAGTATAAGTCAGTTTCCCATTGTCTTTTGTGACCAGAAAAGTATAGATTGAAAGAATTGTGTATCTCTTACAAAATCCACCACCATCTTTACAACCAAACATTTCTTTTCTAACAAATCTGCCTTCATGGTACTGCTTAGTATTTCTTTCATGAAGTGCAATGATGAAAAGGGAGATGGCTAGATGAACAAACCTGGATCTCCTCCAAAACAACCAGAATCACCACAATCATTTGTCACAAAGAGGCTGATCCATGCCTAGCAAACAACTAGGAATCGGACAGCTACATTAGGGTTGCTGGGCATGATTGATGGAAAGTCAGCTTCCACTCCCCCTCCCAGCCTGCCTGTGAAAATTTGGGGCATAATGCCTATAATTTGCCTGGCCATGAAAAGTTTGTTCCTGCTAAGAAGAGCCCATAGTCATTTTGGTGATGATCATCTCTTCCCTGATAAGGCCCCTGTCAAGGTCGAGACAAGATTGCAAGGAAATCTGAAGAGCAACTCCTGTGATGCCTGATAGTCTAAAAAGTATGAAAAACTCCACTTGATTTCAGGGGCATTGTTACCAGTATGTCAGTGAAGTCTTAAACTTGCAAACATCCAGGATAAGGGTGGAAACCTAATGGGGGCAAGGGAAGGTAATCTCTAATAGTTACTTCCCTCTCAATATATGATATAGTGACATGTTTCAGGAAGGGCTGAGTTCAGATGATCAGAGGTTATTTCTGAAAGATTAATGTGATCAGGTGATCTATCTGATGGAGTCATTTACTGGAATTCACCCATACATATGTACATGTTTCAGAATTATGACCAAGCTCACTAAGAATAGGACTGGATGAATGGGTGGGAGTAGTTTGAGACACATAAATCAAACATGCATATGGACACTGCTGCTTTGCAGCAGATTTGTGAATTTATCCTTAATATCACCATAATATTCTGTACAGCTATTTTCTCTGTAAACAAGTATATTAAATTTGGTGAAATTTTTTTGGTATTTGGCCAAATAATAATGTTCAAATCAATGCAAAAGAGGATGGAGAGTAATATCCCTAACTAGACATGTGTGCTACTGAAACATATTTTACCTACCATTCACATGGCCTGATAGATCGGAATGATTTAAGTGAGGCATCCATCCCAGCAAAGTCAAACAATTTGACATCAAAATCATATCCACCTGTCACCAGTCTTGCGCCAGACGGGTCCAATGCTAAAGCTGATACCTACCAAGGATGAATAGAGAGGATAAAACACAGCTGGTACAAGCAAATAATGGTTTTGATGAACATTAGGGAACAAACAATGGTTCATATGAATGCATACTAGGGGTTGCAGATTAACAACTACACATTTAACATCACCTTCAGAACTCCTGCCAGCAACACCACATCAGGAGTTGACTAACCCCTAAAATGTATATCCCAGGAGTCATATTCAGATTTTTAAGTCAATGTTGATGGTAATGTATCTAAAGATATTGCTATGTGTGGTGTTTGTTCAGCCTCACCCAAGGGGGGGTGGGGGTGTTTTGGATTTTTAACGTAGCTTCAACAATTTGAGTCGTATCGCTACGATGTCTGCAGTGTGACAGTTTATAGTGATGTCCAGCACTGGGGCATCATATCCTAGACATGCAGCATCATCTCCCACCCAGTCACATTACCCTGACACCAGGCTGATTAGTTCTAACACTCTTACTTGGATGTCAGCAACTAAAAACAGAAACTAAACAGAAATCTAAGTGAGAATCAGTACAGCTTGGTAAAAACTTCAAATTCTTGTTGCCAACATATTTTTGTCCCATAACCTTTGATTTCTGTATTAATAATAGGCACAATGAGGGTATATCCTGCATCACCTTAAGGTAAATAGGCACAATGAGGGTATATCCTGCATCACCTTAAGGTAAATAGGCACAATGAGGGTATATCCTGCATCACCTTAAGGAAAATAGGGACAATGAGGGTATATCCTGCATCACCTTAAGGTAAATAGGCACAATGAGGGTATATCCTGCATCACCTTTAGGTAAATAGGCACAATGAGGGCATATCCTGTGTCACCTTTAGGTAAATAAGTGGGGCGGGGAATAAAACTAATCTTAATGATGTAATACTTAACTGGCACTATTGTACAGCTTACCTTTACCAGGACAGAATTACCTTCATCAGTATAATAAGGATTCATCCTCCCAAAGGGTGAACATAAAAATTCCAGAATTTTTTTTATGCTTACCATCATAGACCCATGCACACTAACCATCACCAAATACACATTTGAGACATCAATGCTGGGTGGGAGAAGGGAATCTGACAATAGTAACAGGTAAGCATCAAAAAATTAAAATTAGTTTCCCCTACCCCCCAAATAGTTTTTAATTTAACATGCTTCCCATCATTCTTGTATGGCTAAATTTGTTTGAAGGAAGGCTGAGAGCCCCAAACACATGTATAGATGTGAAAGATCTTTGTGTACAAATGAAGGTAATTCAGTCTAGGAAAAGCTAAAATATGCAATAGCGACAGGTAACGTATTAATGATATTTTATTGTGTAATATATGCAATATTTTGTATTACTGATATTATACCAGATAATATATGCATTATTTTGTATTACTGATATTAAACTGTGTAAAAATGCTTTAATTTTTATTACTGATATTACACTAATATATGCATTATTTGTAATATGGATATTATACTATGTAATAAATGCAATATTTTGTATTATTATAGCTCATTTTTCCTCCATTAACTTTACAGGATCAGAATCATGCAGTATTTTTCCATACAACACAGCTTCATACTGCAGGACACGTGTCTAAAAATAGTATAGTATCAGTAAGTACTTTGTAAACAAACAATATGCAGTTATTTTGTATTACTGATATTACACTGCATAATACATGCAGTTATTTTGTATTACTGATATTACACTGCATAATACATGCAGTTATTTTGTGTTACTGATATTACACTGCATAATACATGCAGTTTTTTTGTATTACTGATATTACACTCCATAATACATGCAGTTTTTTTGTATTACTGATATTATACTGTGTAATATATGCAGTTATTTTGTATTACTGATATTACACTGCATAATACATGCAGTTTTTTTGTATTACTGATATTATACTGTGTAATACATGCAGTTTTTTTGTATTACTGATATTATACTGTGTAATATATGCAGTTATTTTGTATTACTGATATTACGCTGCATAATACATGCAGTTTTTTTGTATTACTGATATTATACTGTGTAATACATGCAGTTTTTTTGTATTACTGATATTATACTGTGTAATATATGCAGTTATTTTGTATTACTGATATTACGCTGCATAATACATGCAGTTATTTTGTATTACCTATATTATATCATGTAATATATGCAATATTTTGCATCAGTGAGAGCTCTGACCTTGAATCATCAATGCAATGTCACTTATCATATATATTCACTTATAAATCAAGTCAAACTGCAAACAACAAAGATCCTGATCTGCCATAGCATAATACATCTGCAGATCAGGGTCTATGTTGTTGGTTCTACAGATTACTCCTAAACAAATGCACAGACCCAGATCAGCCAGTAAATTATGCAGTTTGCAGTTGGCCTTGGCTAATAAGCAAGCATATATGGTAAATTACAAAACTGTATCCGTGGTGTTTGTTAACCAGTTCTGAATTGTCACAAACCAACATAAAATTCTTCACTTGTTTTATTTAACCAGTAAATAAGTTTATATTTACAATATAATACAGACCTGAAAATATTTTATCTGAATTTGACTGGTAAAAACATTATCCGAAATTGACTAGAATACAAACTCATGTAAGCAAGATCACCGTTACAGTGGCGTAACAGTTCTCACCAGGCGAAAAGCTTGTTCACATCATGATACCTACAAGAGTCTGCATAAAGCAACTATGCATGGTAAAACTTGGGCAGTCACACGTACGATTACCATGGACTGGAGCTAAAACCTGGACATTTAGAGTGGCCAGATTAAAGAATTACATTTTTTTATTTTTTTATTTTGAATAATATCGGGAAAAGTGTTGTAACTGCATACAGCTGGGAATTATGCTTTTATGAGGTAATGCTAAGTTTTTTGTTGTTGTTTTGTTTATGTAGAATAGGAGTTGTGTTTTGAGCATTCTATTTTATTCATTACATCTCATTCTAGTAGATTGGTTTTCATTACTTACATATTTATTATTATAAGTCATTGTTTATACCCTACAGACTATTATGTCTATCAAATATATTGATTGGAGTTCAATTATGCCATGCTAGTACAATGAATATTCCATGTTATTGTTAAGATCAGCTGCAACATAAATATTTCATATTTTCATTGCCTTGCTTTCATAAAATGTTAGGTTATTCTGAGACAATGACATGGGTGCAATTTCTTGTGATGAGACAATGACATGGATGCATTTTCTTGTTATGGGACAATGACATGGATGCATTTTCTTATTATGAGACAATGACATGAATGCATTTTCTTGGTATGAGACAATGACATGGATGCATTTTCTTGTTATGGGACAATGAAATGGATGCATTTTCTTATTATGAGACAATGACATGGATGCATTTTCTTGTTATGAGACAATGACATGAATGCATTTTCTTGGTATGAGACAATGACATGGGTGCAATTTCTTGTTATGGGACAATGACATGGATGCATTTTCTTGTTATGGGACAATGACATGGATGCATTTTCTTATTATGAGACAATGACATGGATGCATTTTCTTGTTATGAGACAATGACATGGATGCATTTTCTTGGTATGAGACAATGACATGGATGTATTTTCTTGTTATTAGACAATGACATGGATGCATTTTCTTATTATGAGACAATGACATGAATGCATTTTCTTGTTATTAGACAATGACATGGATGTATTTTCTTTTGAGACAATGAAATGGATGCAAAAGAAAAGACAATGACATGGATGCATTTTCTTATTATGAGACAATGACATGGATGCATTTTCTTTTGAGACAATGACATGGATGCATTTTCTTTTGAGACAATGACATGGATGCAAAAGAAGAGACAATGACATGGATGTATTTTCTTTTGAGACAATGAAATGGATGCAAAAGAAGAGACAATGACATGGATGCATTTTCTTATTATGAGACAATGACATGGATGCATTTTCTTTTGAGACAATGACATGGATGCAAAAGAAGAGACAATGACATGGATGCAAAAGAAGAGACAATGACATGGATGTATTTTCTTTTGAGACAATGACATGGATGCAAAAGAAGAGACAATGACATGGATGCAAAAGAAGAGACAATGACATGGATGTATTTTCTTTTAAGACAATGACATGGATGCAAAAGAAGAGACAATGACATGGATGCAAAAGAAGAGACAATGACATGGATGCAAAAGAAGAGACAATGACATGGATGTATTTTCTTTTGAGACAATGACATGGATGCAAAAGAAGAGACAATGACATGGATGTATTTTCTTTTGAGACAATGACATGGATGCAAAAGAAGAGACAATGACATGGATGCAAAAGAAGAGACAATGACATGGATGTATTTTCTTTTGAGACAATGACATGGATGCAAAAGAAGAGACAATGACATGGATGCAAAAGAAGAGACAATGACATGGATGTATTTTCTTTTGAGACAATGACATGGATGCAAAAGAAGAGACAATGACATGGATGCAAAAGAAGAGACAATGACATGGATGTATTTTCTTTTAAGACAATGACATGGATGCAAAAGAAGAGACAATGACATGGATGCAAAAGAAGAGACAATGACATGGATGCAAAAGAAGAGACAATGACATGGATGTATTTTCTTTTGAGACAATGACATGGATGCAAAAGAAGAGACAATGACATGGATGTATTTTCTTTTGAGACAATGACATGGATGCAAAAGAAGAGACAATGACATGGATGTATTTTCTTTTGAGACAATGACATGGATGCAAAAGAAGAGACAATGACATGGATGCAAAAGAAGAGACAATGACATGGATGTATTTTCTTTTGAGACAATGACATGGATGCAAAAGAAGAGACAATGACATGGATGCAAAAGAAGAGACAATGACATGGATGTATTTTCTTTTGAGACAATGACATGGATGCAAAAGAAGAGACAATGACATGGATGTATTTTCTTTTGAGACAATGACATGGATGCAAAAGAAGAGACAATGACATGGATGCAAAAGAAGAGACAATGACATGGATGCAAAAGAAGAGACAATGACATGGATGCAAAAGAAGAGACAACGACATGGATGCATTTTCTTTTCTCAATCAGACATAGCCCTGAAAAATGTTTACAGATCTCCATTCACTAAAAAATGTGAGTGCGACACTAAAACTTTAAACAAGATCTAATTTTTTCATCTTTTGCTAATACATTGATTCCAAAGAATCAATATTTTTTTTAAAAGGGACCAAAATGTTTATGGCACATTTTTTTTTATAGCATACTGATCTTAATAATCCAATCTGATGTAAATGGTAAAATCCAGGCCTTTTCTAACTGCTGTGAATATCATGTGGCATTAGATGATATGTTGTCCTTTTGAATGAATATAGTGTTAAATGCATAAATCATGACAAGAAAAAATACACAGAAAAGAAGCCCTGAATTTATGTCATGATACCATTAATTATTTATGTGAATATGGCTATTTGCTGATCTAGCAGACAAGGCAGTCATACCATTTTAGATCCATGTTCAAGGGTAATCTCATGGCTGGATGGAATCTTCATGACTGGGTTCTGTTAAAAAAGGACAAATTTAGTACAATGAAAAATAAAGTGTTCTTTTACCTGATTTACATTCTTACTTCAATTGTGATAAAAGTCTTTGTTCATTTTTAAGATATGAATAATATGCATAACTGTGGAATTTGGATGAAACACAGTGGTTGCTATGACTCAAAAGAGGTAAAGTAAGGTTTTTACAGTCATTGGTCATTATTAATAATAATGAAATGATCCACATAGGTTTTATTGTAAAGTTCTGGAAACAAAGACTGGAATTATTTTAGAATGAGTCATACAAATTTCAAACTATCACATACAAGTACATTTTTTTAAACATAAATCATACTGGGATGCATCCCATGATATACAAATATGCATATATTGCTGTTTTGAAGTTATACAATGAGTTGTCCACCCAAAGCTTATGTAATGTCACATGTGGGTTGACTTATGCTGTGGGTCAATAATTTTTTGTTATTCAACAAGGACAATATATGTTTACTGTGTAAAGAAGAAAAGTGGCATTCTCTGAATAAATGCAAATGTAATTATATTCCAAGTAAAATATTCCAAATAAAACTAATTCTATGTTCAGGAAAAAACAAGACCCATGTTGGCCTGATAATGCTCACCCAAATGACATCTGCTGAACCGCCAAATGCAAGAACTGCTGGCAAACAAAATCTAGGTCAATAAGATGCTTTTCTATATAAATTTCTTCATATGCTGATGATTGTAGATGTTATGAGACAAAATTTAAAGGTTCAATAAAAAAAAAAATTGTATCACCAATCACATTTAATGACAAATCAAAATCAAGAAAAAATAAATAAAAACTCCTTGATGCCAGGAAGCTTTCAGTCAAATTTCTTCAAATTCTATTAAGTGGATTTTTTGAGGAAATCATTTTGTTCTATTTTCAGTAATCCAATCATATTTGTACAAAATGAAATGCCTTAAATACCAGAATCCTTTTTGCAAAATTCAGTAAAATTCTGTTAAGCAGTTTCTTGAAAAGAAGTTGCTTACATGCAGTGCTCTAAAAATCTGATAGCCCGAGGCCCAGGGTCCCTCTAATTCTAAGTGAGGTGCCTATTAGGCTTGTCTAAAACAATTTTAATTTGCCTGAGGAAACTTTGATCATACTGATGAAATGTATAAATGTATTTTCAAGATGTTGACATACCTGCCATAACAAGCCACATCTAAATCGGATCACCATTGTGTGACTGTCCTACATAAAAATGACATCGATTTTAATCAGATTGAAGGATGGTGGGTCATGCAATTTTGTGATGAACACTAATGACACTTGCAATACCTTCATACCCCATTGAATTTATATCTGAATTGTAGCCTGGGTTGAAAAAAAAATTCTTTCAGCACTGACATTTTTCTATTTTTAGTAATGGTGACCGTATCTGAGGTCAGATCAGCATCATTTATTTAAAAAAATTACAAAAATAAATTCTTTTATACCAGTATGCTTTCTGCCAATTTTTTCAAATTCTGTTGACTGATTTTTCAAAAGAAGTCATTTAAAGGTGGCTTGGCAATCAATTTGATAATGGATGAGCACCATTTGCACAATATGCCAAAATGTCTTTCCAATTTGGTCAAATTCTGTTGAGCAGAAGAAGTCAAGTAACATTTAAACATTTACAAATTTTAGTATCAGTGGCCATGTTTTATTGTAAATTAGCATAAATTATACAAATCTGAACCTATACCATACCAATGCTTTCTTCAAATGTGGTCAAATTATATCAAGCTACTTTTGAGAAGTTAATTAACAGTTACTATATCTGATCTACAAAAGCATCAGTTTTACAAATATGACAGCCAACTAAGCCAGAACACTCTCTACCAAATTTTGAGTTGAAAATTGTACAGTGGATTTTGAGAAGAGGGTGGAAATAGCAACTGTTGATGACTGCACTAAGTATGATGGATGATGCACAATGAACACAGGACTGTACCATAAGCTCACTTAACAGCCAAATAGGCTAAAGAAAAAAAACAAGGAGGTATCTTAACACTGGGAAAAACACAGGGTACTATGACTTAATGGTCACATGGCAATAAATATTATGGGTACATCAGGATAAGTAGCTGAGAAAGAGTAAACAAACATCCAGGGAAACACAGTAATATGACGATTATGAGACAGTCAGTAAGATGGTAGTTTCAAGGTAATATAACATAACCTTGAGGGAGATAAGCATGTTAGAAGAGACTGAATTGGGCAAGGGGCTGGGGAATATAACATTACCTTGAGGGAGACATAAGCATGTCAGAGGAGACTGAACTGGGCAAAGGGCTTGGGAATATAACATTACACCGAGGGAGATATAAACATGTTAGAGGAGACTGAATTGGGCAAGGGTCTGGGAAATATAACCTTATCTTGAAGGAGATATAAGCATGTCAGAAGAGACTGAATTGGGCAAGGGGCTGAGAAATATAAATTATCTTGTGGGAGATATAAGCTTGTCAGAGGAAACTGAACTGGACAAGGGGCTGGGGAATGTAACATTACCTTGCGGGAGATGTCAGAGTATACTGAATTGGGCAAGGGTCTGGGGAATATAACATTACCTTGAGGGAGATATAAGCATGTCAGAGGAGACTGAATTGGGCAAGGGGCTGGGGAATATAACATTACCTTGAGGGAGATATAAGCATAGCAGAGAAGACTGAATTGGACAAGGGGGTATATAACATATGTTGAATGCTACATATCTGAATTTCCAATGATTACAAATTCATACCTTGTACAAAATCGTGACACTATATTGCACATGGCGGGCCAAAGCAAATTTGCACTGGATGAAATGGTGCCCTGAGCGAGTATTGGCTTCAACATGCCTCACACCCCCTGACAAAATACTAAAAACTGCAAAATTGTCCCCCCATCTGGTCGTTGCCTGTATTGCCTGAAACTTACAACAGCACTGCACATCTGTAGTAGTGACAATATGAAATGTCAAATCACTGAAATCAAATGGTAAAAAAATAATATATCCTTTGTAAAATTCTGAGAAAAACACCTGATCTTCCTCGCTCTCATCATTATCATCATCTTCATTCTCATCGCTGTCCTCTTCCTTCATCATCGACAGAGGTACAGGCGGTCCTATCATGCCATCTGAATCTGACTCCATCATGGATGGTTCAGAGCTATGTGTCTGTTTAAAACCCGGTGGAATGGGAGGGCCAATCAAATCTTCATCCTCCTCTGCCTCTCCTAGTCTACCTCCCTCTGAGGTAGCAGATTCTGTCTTTGTAAATGAGGGTGGCATGGAAGGTCCTATCAAATCTTCATTATCTTCATCATCCAATTTGCTTCCCTGGGAACTATTCTGTGTCAGAGGTAATGGAGGACTAATCAAATCTTCACTGGATTCATTAACATTCCCTGAATGATCCGATTTGCTCAGTGTTTTTTCATCCATCTTTTTTAAACCTGATTTTGAAGTGTAAACTTTGCTGTGTGATTCTGGATATGTTCTCTCTGATGGGCCCTCATTTTCATGCTTGACTGAAAACACAAAAAGAAATAACTTTAATCAACATTAGACTCTAAAATACGAAACAAAGTTCTGGAAAGTAGGACTGTTTGTTTCAAACATCTCTTTTAATTGGGAAAAACTCATCTTTATCATACCAAAATTATAAATAAAGGCAGTGGCTTCTAAGTTTTGCATCACAATTTTAAGACATAATAACAGAAAATTATTTTTGATGCCACGATTACTAAAATAAAAGTGATGTTTTTTCTCAACCTGTTGCTATGTACTCTACAGTGTTTGCAAGCACACTGTATTACATGTTACTATATATACATAAATGGTACATGGATTATTCAGTCCATATTGGATAATGACACACATGGAATATATAATTCTGTGTCCATTAAAAACAACCAATGCAAACAAAAAGTCTACAAAGCAACTTAACTTCTTGATGGTGTTTCATAAAGGAAAGGAGGACTCCAATAATCCAATTTTTTTAAAAAGAATTAATGATAAAACTGGTGGTAATATATGTGTTATAGAATGTGCCCTTAGATTATGATTTCTGGAATTACTTAAACCAAAATCGGGGGTTTTAAACTTGCCATATTGTGACAATCTATTTGACTTTAATTCTTGTTGGGGGCTATGGCAACCCCAAATATGCTTCCAAAAGTCCATATAAATTTAAAAGATTGAGAAGGATTACTATACATTATATATGAAGTGAGAATAAACTCTTTTCATATAAGCCAATAAAAATGTTTGGAAATCCAAATCTGAGTAATAAAATAAAAACTTAATGTCTGTTTTGTCAAAGCATTTAATACACTTACAAAAAAAATATGTGGTAGACTTTGCATCATCAAATATCAATGACATACATTGTCATATAATCACAACCACACTGACATTAAATAAAAACAAAGTTTTTGTCTTTAAACTCCATTGGATGACAAAATATAAACTTAATTTGATGCAGTCTTTGCTCCTTTTGACAATTGAGTAAGGGTTTTATGGCAAGGCATGTGTCATTAATGTTCATCTTCGCATTCACAAGACAATGGAAGGTTGTCTACCCTTCCCTGTATTATTAGAACAAATCCTGGCCTGAACTGAGTTCTTCATGATGAACATAACATCAGCATTGCCAAAACTGTATCCAATGCAGTTAGACCACAAAAGATGCTTACCTATATTAAAAATATGAATATATATCACATTTTTGACAGAATTAATAATGTAGATATGTTTTCAGTAGGCCTATGTGTAATAAATTAAATGCTACCCCCTTGCTGCCGTGCTTGACAAAGTAAAATGTCATCAATCTGGAGTTTTTAAATTTATTTTTGCTGGGCTTTGCTTGCTTTGTTGATAGCATTTTCCTTCCTCAATCTTACTCCTCAAAAATGAATCACACTTGAAATTATTCTGACAACTGAAATAATCATATTTTGCATTTTAAATCTTGAGTAAAAATCCAGCTTCAAAGAAAGATTGCAGCTGATCAAAAAATTTATTAAAGTTAGATTCAACATTCTCATTCAATGCAGTATCTTCTCACTGATGTACTTTAACACCTGACTTTGATATATTTTACTTAGACAAATTGGGTTGTTCTACTTTATGTACTTTATTTACGCAAACTAGTGAAATTGGACTGTACATATCATTCTAGCTATTGTCAGACAATTAAGTAATCGATGAAAGGTAGCTGTTAATCTTAGTCCACCATATGTTTAATTTGCCTCAATTATTAGCTGTATGCCACGAGGATAGGTTTAGCTGAGCTTTGAGCAGGACTGTTTACTGTTCATACATACTGATTACCGGCATAATTATAATGCAGTGGTCAAGAAATGTATTTCTGGTATTTTTTGTTGCTGACACAAATTTTGTGACCAAGATTCCTGAAAATCATATTTTTGAAATGACCATATCAGGGTGAGAGGGGTGGGAGTCCAAGTTATTGTTTTTTTTTGTGTGACACAGTGTGTTATGACAGGTATGATTCTATTTTGGACATAGGTCCAAAGCCTGTGGTCAAGTTAAAGTTTGCCAGAAGGTCAAAGACATCTATGTTCTAGTGTCTATCCACCTTTTCATGGATCTAGATGGAAAACCTGCAATCAGTTGTTAAAGCAGGTGTGGAAATGGAAAGATCTTCAATAAGTCACCTATTAATGATTTTTCACACCTGATGGAAGCAATAAGAATTAAATAGCATGCAAATCTCCCCCTTTTTGCAAGGATTTGAGAATGAGAGGTGTTGCAGAAAATATGTATGCATTAAGATCATTCCAATTCAGTACAGAAGTATCAGGCTCTGGGACTAGAGAGATGAAGGTCAGGAGCTTTGCATTTCAAACCAAGTCCCTTGAAATCTGCTTTTAGTTAAGTCTGGATGAAGATATTTTGGCATCATGTTCCACAAATTCACAACTCAGGCAGACTGTGTCTTAAAGGCCTCAATGTCTCTATGGAATCGGAAAAATTCACAATGAATCATTCATTCACTCCATGGTCTTTCACAAACCTCTTTTCAATCAACTGAAACCTTATTGTAATGAGTGCAACAACAAAAGTGGTGAGTGGTCAAAGACAGATAACAGGCTGATAAATGAAGGATGCATGACAGGTGGAAAGTTTCTGGCTAGGTAAGTTAAAATGATCTGCTATGAAACAAATTATTCATCAAATGTAACCAGTATTTAATACTTTCTCCACTGTAGGAAGACAAAAGTTATTTTTTTCCTCTGCTGACTTTTCCATTCAAGACTTACCCAAATTTCCCTGAAATCTCTCAACAGCTGTTTGCCTGACTTCCTCAAACATGGCCATAAAGTCAAACTGTCTGGCCTTTTTACTGGAACCTGAGGAAAGGATTAGAAATATCTAAAATAAAGGTTACATGCAGTTTTCCACTTGCCCCAAAGGCAAAATTTGTTAACATTAATTGGCCATGTTGTTGAAAGTGCAAAATAAAGAAGTACTGGTAAATTTAAACAATTGCGTAAACTGTACTGCTGTAAATTTCTGTGTTTGTCATCACCAGACAGTGTTCTTATAAACAAATTCTATATGCCTTGACTTTTAAACTGTATTTCTTTTTTAAAATTTAATTTTATCAAATGCAATCTTCTCCAGGTCCTGGAGTAAACAAGTAAGAAAATATTAAATGCTATACAGTGTTTTCAAACACCATTTATGATGACTTGCAACTCTGCCATTATCAACCAGACGCCAGATAAATTACTGTCTAGTTTTTCAACCTTCCATTATCAACCAGACACAAGATAATTACTGTCTACTTTTTCAACCTTCCATTATCAACCAGACACAAGATAAATTACTGTCTACTTTTTCAACCTACCATTATCAACCAGACACCAGATAAACTACTGTCTACTTTTTCAGCCTTCTATTATCAACCAGATGCCAAATAAATTACTGACCACTTTTCAACCTTAAATTATCAACCAGACACCAGATAAATTACTTACCAGTTTTTTAACATTCCATTATCAACCCGACACCAGATAAATTACTGACCACTTTTTTAACCTTCCATTATCAACCAGCCAGCGGTTAAATTACTGACCACTTTTTCAACATTCCCATTATCAACCAGCCACCAGCTAAATTACTGTCTACTTTTTCAAAATTTCATTATCAACCAGGTGCAAGCTAAATTACTGTTTCCTATATATGTATATATGGTGCTCTGCTTAAAAACAAATATTAATCATGCAACCACCATTTTTCAATATTTCTCATTTAATATGCATTGATTTAAGATAGTAACTGCGCCAATAAAACATGAGCTTGGCACCTATGCTTATATCCCCAATTTATATAAAGCCTATGGAATTGTGCATGCATCATTTTCTTTAATTAACTGACTTGTTACATTATTACACAATATGGTAAATAGCATGATAGCACTATGTGGATCATGACTGTCATGTTATAGCATAGTTCAATTCAGTTTTGCCCATCACCCCTGTCATGTTATGGCATCAGTTCAATTCAGTTTTGCCCGTCACCCCTGTCATGTTATAGCATAGTTCAATTCAGTTTTGCCCATCACCCCTGTCATGTTATCAGTTCAATTCAGTTTTGCCCATCACCCCTGTCATGTTATAGCATAGTTCAATTCAGTTTTGCCCATCACCCGTCATGTTATAGCATCAGTTCAATTCAGTTTTGCCCATCACCCCTGTCATGTTATAGCATCAGTTCAATTCAGTTTTGCCCGTCAGCCCGTCATGTTATAGCATCAATTCAGTTTTGCCCATCACCCCAGTCATGTTATAGCATTAGTTCAATTCAGTTTTGCCCGTCACCCGTCATGTTATAGCATCAGTTCAATTCAGTTGTGTCCGTCACCCCGTCATGTTATAGCATCAATTCAGTTTTACCCATCACCCCAGTCATGTTATAGCATCAGTTCAATTCAGTTTTGCCCGTCACCCGTCATGTTACAGCATCAGTTCAATTGAGTTTTGCCCGTCACCCCTGTCATGTTATAGCATAGTTCAATTCAGTTTTGCCCATCACCCCTGTCATGTTATAGCATCAATTCAGTTTTGCCCATCACCCCAGTCATGTTATAGCATCAATTCAGTTTTGCCCATCACCCCAGTCATGTTATAGCATCAGTTCAATTCAGTTTTGCCTGTCACCGGTCATGTTATATAGCATCAGTTCAATTCAGCTGAGTCCGTCACCCCTGTCATGTTATAGCATCAATTCAGTTTTGCCCATCACCCCAGCCATGTTATAGCATCAGTTCAATTCAGTTTTGCCCATCACCCGTCATGTTATAGCATCAGTTCATTTCAGTTGTGCCCGTCACCCCTGTCATGTTATAGCATCAGTTCAATTCAGTTTTGCCCATCACCCCTGTCATGCTATAGCATCAGTTCAATTCAGTTTTGCCCATCACCACTGTCATGTTATAGCATCAGTTCAATTCACTTTTGCCTGTCACCCCTGTCATATTATAGCATCAATTCACTTTTGCCCATTACCCCAGTCATGTTATAGCATCATTTTCAATTCAGTTTTGCCCATCACCCCTGTCATGTTATAGCACAGTTCAATTCAGTTTTGCCCATCACCCCAGTCATGTTATAGCATCAATTCAGTTTTGCCCATCACCCCAGTCATGTTATAGCATCAGTTCAATTCAGTTTTGCCTGTCCTGTCACCGGTCATGTTATATAGCATCAGTTCAATTCAGCTGAGTCCATCACCCCTGTCATGTTATAGCATCAATTCAGTTTTGCCCATCACCCCTGTCATGTTATAGCATCAGTTCAATTCAGTTTTGCCCATCACCCCTGTCATGTTATAGCATCAGTTCAATTCAGTTTTGACCATCACCCGTCATGTTATAGCATCAGTTCAATTCAGTTTTGCCCATCACCCATCATGTTATAGCATCAATTCACTTTTGCCCATTACCCCAGTCATGTTATAGCATCAGTTCAATTCAGTTTTGCCCGTCACCCATCATGTTATAGCATCAGTTCAATTCAGTTTTGCCCATCACCACTGTCATGTTATAGCATCAATTCACTTTTGCCCATTACCGCAGTCATGTTATAGCATCATTTTCAATTCAGTTTTGCCCATCACCCCTGTCATGTTATAGCATCAGTTCAATTCAGTTTTGCCCGTCACCCCTGTCATGTTATAGCATCAATTCAGTTTTGCCCATCACCCCTGTCATGTTATAGCATCAGTTCAATTCAGTTTTGCCCATCACCCCTGTCATGTTATAGCATCAGTTCAATTCAGTTGTGTCCGTCACCCCTGTCATGTTATAGCATCAATTCAGTTTTGCCCATCACCCCCGTCATGTTATAGCATCATTTTCAATTCAGTTTTGCCCATCACCCCTGTCATGTTATAGCATCAGTTCAATTCAGTTCTGCCCGTCACCCCTGTCATGTTATAGCATCAGTTTAATTCACTTTTGCCGTCACCCCTGTCATGTTATAGTGTTCAATTCAGTTTTGCCCATCACACCTGTCATGTCATAGCATACAAAGCTTCAATTTACAGGCATGTACTAGCAACTTCAATAACTTCTGATATAAAGATTAGGATTTTAACAACAGTTTGACTTAAATTGTTGCCATTTTATAAATATTAAATCTCAATAAATGATTCTCACATACAAACGGAAGTCTAGAAATAAAACTGAATCAGTCCAGTTACTTGTCTCACCAAAATATGTAAATAATTTACCTGCTGCCATTCTTGTCTTTTATAAACTTCACAGAATGGGTCACCTAATATATCAGATGTATATGAACCATACCAGCTGATTGTACCTGAAAATGAAATAGAAATATTTAGATCAATCATTACATGTGACCTGAGCATTAAATAATGTTAATTCAATTGTTACTGTGTATATTTTGCATCATTTCACAAAAAACATTTTTGTCAATACTTAAATATGTCTTTTATAAGATTTAATTTCCATAGAAAAATAATTTTTTTGCTGTCCCTTTAAATATGTGCTTTTAACAGCAACAAAATCCACAAAAAATTGAAAACCCAAGAAAAATAATCATTTCAATGTACTATGGAATAAATATGGATACAACACAGTCACAAGACGGATCCTGATTTTTTTGTCTTAGATGTCCCTGCAACCCAGACACTAAATAAAACATCAACCAAGCTGACAAATGGATAAACTAATTCAATTAAGATTACTGATCATAGTGTTCCTACACAGCAGTCATTACATTTTTCATTGAGCATGGTGCTATCTTAATCCTGACTGTTATATAAATTTGCAGATAGTAAACTTAATATGTACAATACATTTGATTGATACTTGTTAATTTTCCCTTCCCCCCTGCACTCATATATGCATTCATTAGATTTGTTATCATACAGTGACTCAATACAGTATATATTCACATACAAGACGAGTCCATCTGCAAACTGCACTAATCCAGATCTGCCATCATATAATATGCCTGCAGATCTGGGTCTATGCAGATAACAAACAGCAGAGACACTTATCTGCATCACAGGCACATTATGCTATGGCAGCTCAAAATCTTTGTTGTTTGCAGTTTGATCGAACTTTAAAGCAAATGTAGACAGTACTTGATGTGGTTGGCAGTTATGGACCCCAACAAACACATTATAGCATGGTTCCTATGTGAATTGTCATCTTTTCTGACCAGGTAATACAAGAATCAGGGCTCTCGGGGACCTACATCTAGGTCAAATAAGCATGAAATTCTCCAAAGATGAACAGTTTCTCCCTGTAACATGTCCCCATGATGTGCCTCATTGTTGTCCCAAGACAATCCTCCTTTTCATAATTTGGTCAGCTATGGCCATTCTTCAGAATAGCTAAAGGCTAGATTTGCATAAAAAAGCATGAAACCTGTGGAACTAATTAGCAGTTAAATCCTATCATTGTAATTATCTTGCGAAAAGGACAGTTTAAAGGCTACCCTGACATTATTAAAGAAACCCTGTTCTACTAAGTGTGTATGTAAGCACCTTTACTTGAGTGGCAAATAAATGATGCCCATTTTCAGGCACTGGCAAACATTTAGAACTGCTGGCCAGGTCAGAATTATTGAGTGTTGCATGCAATTATTGCTTTTAGTACATACAATACAAAACTACAACTTGTACCAGTCGCCTTTCCAAACAGTATGGCATGCGACCATTTGCACATGTTTCACAGTTGCCAACACCTGGCATCTTTTGTTGGAATGTTATTTAAATTAAATTGCTGATGATGCAAAATTAAATCATGAAAGTAATAAAAGCTTTCTCAGAGCCTAATTTGGACAACATTGTCAAATTAGCAATATGCCATAATAACAACAATAACTACTATTTAAATACATGTGATTTTTAAAGGGCACTAAAACATCAGGAGAGTCTTTTCAAAAGATTGCATTAAATATGTTGACTCACAAGCATAATTAAAGCAAAATCTGTTTTCATCTTCAAAAAAATGGACTTGTGATGAAAATGACAATGCCAACAAAAGGAACTACAACATGTATATCTGCATATTGTGACAGATATTTATTATTACCCTTACTCTCTCAGATGAATTGAAAGGAAAATTAAAAAGTACATGTCATGATTATTATTTTATTACATATTCGGATTAAATTTTCAGCCTCCTAAGATCAAATTAGAGAAAAACTATTTTTCAGTCATTGTCAAAAAATATATCATGACAGTCTACCATCTACAAAATTATTTATTTTTCAATTCAGTTAGGTTCTATACTTATTACTGTTCTGTGACTTAACCTAATGTATGTATGGCATTCAAGTTATTGAAGTATTCAAGTACAGGACACACCATTATTCTGATTAATTTATTTGCTATTCCTTGTACATAAATGTGTGCAATGTGGTAATTTTTCATGCCAATTTTGCAGGATTTTCTCAAAAGCAAATAGGATTTTCTGTCTTTTTGCATCGCATAGTAACCTTCAACAACAATGATCCGAGTTAAATTTGTGACTGCTAAGGTTGATAACTGCAAGTTAGTATTTCCATTTCAATGGAAAGGATTTTGCTTCCCTGCAGCCTCACACAACTCACAAATTGCTTGCTTTCAATGTTCAATCTGATTTTACTGTTGTAAAACATGAGAACTGCAAAGTTCTGATGTTTATAGTTATGCCCCCATTTGTATCAGCTTCCTTCACCAGTCAAGATGGAGTCAGCATTATTATTTTGGGGTGTTTATCAGCATTATTGTCAAGACCATTTCCCAAATAATGACAACAGATTTTGTTGATTCATTTTTATCAAAGTACTTTCCTTTAAAAAGTAACTACTGATACTGCAATAACGAAATCCCGCATAATGAAGCAACAATTACTATCATTATTTCTATTATTGTTGTTGTTGTTTGTTGTTGCTTATTAATGATTAGAGTGTAATGTCCAACTCAAACTCTGAGAAAGCTTTGATTAGCCAACTTTCATTATACATACTGTCATCAATTTAAACACTGTTAAAACAACAATGCCTATTTACCTAAATCTACCCATTAGCTATTCTGCAGATTAGCCATGACTGACCAAAATAAAAATGAAAAGCGTCATGAGGAAGATAATGTGTGTTATTGGGATAGATTACATGGAGAAACAGTGCAGCCTTTGTGAATTTCATGCATATTTGATCCAGAAGCTTGTGTCCCTGAAAGCCCTGCAATAACTGTGTATAACACAGATCAATTTAAAGCCAACAGGATACCAAAATACCACAAAATGATACTAATAAACTAGGACAAAAATGGGAGAAGCAATCTGAACCTAAAAAATACAATATATGCAAATGACAAGGGATCCTATAAATCTGGAATGTCAGAAAATCTCAATTACTACAGATATGAAATGGAACCTTCAAATTCAGGATATGCATGAAGCAAATCATACTTTAGGACTAATAAGATGTAACTTATCGTCTTGCCCACAAAATGGAAATTAATTACCTTTCCAAAGTTTAGTTACTTCTATTTTAGAATATACTTGGACAATCTGGGACCTCCATTCCTAAAGTTTTACAAGATGAAACTGACAAAATTCTAAAAATTATAAACATGTAGTAGGTTTATTAATCCAATTATTACTATTTCTGTAAAATATTAACTTCATGTTCATGTACTAATTTAGAAACCATTAAACCAATGTAGATTTTAAAACAATTACAGTACTATAATATTATAAAAACAAAGAAAATCAGTTGAAATCAATATACTGTGTATCTGTTACATAAACTTAGAGTAACACATTTTTTCCATGAATAATCAAAGCCTGGAATTCTTTACCTCAAATATTAATCACAACTGCTGAATCCTAACAAACTTTATACCTTTTGAAATTAGCAAAATTATTCTAAAGGAAGTCTTTCATAAAGACTGATGCTGTGCATAAAAACAATGTTACTTTGATGTCACACCTATAGTAAAAGCATTACAGGTCACGTTTGTGCAATTGTCCAAAATATCAATTGTTGTTTAAAAATATAATACTTATTTTGTTATTACCAATGTCTATTCATTCCTGATTATTGAATGCTCTTTACCTTAACTGTCGTGAAGAAACTTCTAGATGAAAATTATGGATCATATTAACTTTTACAATGTGGCCAGGTCCTGAACTGGGTCATGGTAAGAGCACATCGAGACTAATCATCACAGTATAGGGTAGTACAAATGTGTTTATCTACATGCGTAGTTTTCACTGTGACATCACAATGCATGATATTCAATCCAAACTGTATTGGATCACATCTTATGGTTGATTTCGTTAAAAAATGTTGACGTACTTTAACACTGATTTTGTCATATGTACTTCTCAAAGCATGTAAATAATGATCTTCCAAAAGAATGTGTATGTACAAGGATGCGAAAAAAGCGCACAATTGTCTTTTACAGGTAAACAAAATCAAATTCCAAATAAATTACTCAAATAATAGGTGCTAAATGCCTACATGACCTGTATGACTTTTGCTATAAATCAAGACGAAGATTCTGAGTGGTCATCTCTATCTGCATGTCAATTTGTTGGGACTTCTTGTAACCTCAATTCCATCTACACTGATTAAACCTGGAGAACACATGCATTCCTGCATATAACCGTCTGAAAGGATACATAACTTGTCACACAAAAAAAAAAGCCAGAAGAACAGTAGTCCTTCAACGTTGGACACATCACCAGATATGTTTGCTTATTAGCACTAAAACATACACAGATTGTGACAAGTCTTACATTGTAGGACTAAACGCATAGATATTTTGACAAGAAGCTCAGTACTTTACTGGGCTTTGGGGTTTAAGTACTAGCTCAGCAATCCTAACTTTCCTTCTTTGTATGTTGCTGACATCGGCTTGGGGCAACGAGTCTGAGAGCACTGTTTCATTTATAACTTCCTTTAAAACGATTTTATTAAAAATAGTTCATAAATACTTTCGGACCTGACTATCCAAGCCACTGATTGGCTGGGATATATGGAGAACTCATTGCAGTAAAGGTATATGTCTTTAGATGGTCACTTCTCCATTTGCCCCTCTATAACTGGTACAGCTTTGTAAACAAACGTATCTTTGCTGACCTCGCGAGTCAGAAAAATATCAACAAACTTCGAACACTGCTTGGTTTAAATTGATTTCAAATGTAGAGCGTTACTCAGGGGGAGTAATGGCCGAACTTGGGGTAATCGACGCGCACAAACGGATACAAACTATAAGAAGTCGGTTGTCATGACTAAGCTATGAAAAGTCATCCCACCCAAAAATTAAATTAAAACAAAAATAGCACTTTTTAAAATAAACCATAACAAGCTAAACTAAAACAATAATGTTTGTAACATAAAAATATTAAAATTAATACAAAAATTTTCAAAACCTAAATAAAACTAACACGAGGCACACTCTAAACAGACAGATGTAAAAAGAAGGAAACAAAATGCGAACAATACAAGCAAACGCCAAAATGAAATTATCTGTATTCCCAAAAAAAATCAATATTTAACTAAAACAAACCAAGCACGAGTGAAACAAGCAAATGTCAAATGAAATAACGACATTTAAACTAATAAGATCAATGCTCAAATAAAACAAATGAGATATAAACGAAACAGAAAAATGTCAAAAGAACCAAACAAAACACAACTGAAATAAACCAACGTCAAATTAAATAGATGGTATTTTCATGAAAAAATAAGACTAATTATAACTTCAAAAATCTACCAACCAAGGATTGTATGGAGGGACTTGAGTGTATTTTAGGTGTGGTTTTATTAAATACTGAACCTCTCTGTCTCTCTGTCTCTCTCTCCAAAAAGAGGTTCATTCTAAAATACTTTCATGACTCTCTATCCACTCCTCCATATGTTCTAATAAATTTAAATTAGTTGATTAGAAATGGAAAAGAAACATTTTACAACCAGTTAAGCCGAGAAAAACAACCAAGTAACAAATGTGCGGTTTCAGTTTCGTTAACAGCTCTCTGAAACAATAAAAGGGAAATTTTTGTCCTGTTCGACAATAAGTGATTATTTTTTGTTTCCCTGATCAGGATAGAGAGAACGAGTACTAAAAAAAGGATCACTGATCAATGCCTCTTGACTGATCCATACCAGAAGCAAACGTGGCCTCATAAAAAAAAAAAAAAAAAATGATAAATAAATGTGTCAGCTAAGGAATAATTGCCTGATCAATATAATTCTCAGGTGCTCTTTTTGACATAGCTCTAGTAACTGCACAAACAGGATATAAATCAAGTGTTTCATTCTCAACAAGATGAACGTTTTGATCCAAAGAAGTTAATAACACAACTTTATCTCTAGCTAGGTCAATGCCTACTAATAAATTAATACCTTAAATTAGTCATGGGTTCTGAGACTTGTTACTGTTGTTTCTTGTAGGGTTTAAAGCCATTTTTCAGCACAAGATAGACTATACATGGCGGCCAGTATAAATGGCGGAACCCTGGAAAACCCTGAAAAGAACCATCGACCTACGAGAAGCTACTGACAGACTTTAACACGTACCCACATTGGCCGAACCTGAGACTCGAACCCACGCAGACGGGTGAGATGGTAATGATCCGTAAATGGGATCAGTTTAGACCACTCGGACACTCGTGGTCCCGGATCCTGAGACTAAGTCTGATGCAAAATCGATACAAAGGAGAGGAACATTAACAAAGCCGTTCTCTACTCCCTGAATAATAAAACTTTCACAAGAAGTATCAGATAACAAAAGACGGTGAAAGCTTCTGTTCCCCTTAATATTTTAATATGGATAGGCTTGACAGAATCGCCAGTAAATGATATAGAAATATCTGAATATTTCGACATGAATGGTTCGTAATTCTCCATAATGGAATCAGATGGAGTTTCGGACCGGCATTGCTTGCAATACTAAACCGTGACCTTGGCCTCTTTAAGTAAGATAATTTGGAATATTGCTCTCTTTATTCTGTTGCATATATCGCAATATGTAGCAGTCGGAAATGGCGTGCCCTTTCTTCTTACAATAAACGCACGTAGGAGGAGATACTGATTTCTGATCAGTCGTATCAGACGTTTGGGTTTTAAAAGCTATGCCATATTAAGGTTTGGAAGTACTTGTATTTTTTTTTTTTTTACCCCAAAACTGCTAAGAGGAAGAGTTATTTGCAAATTAAACTTTGTGCGTCAAGGAATACCCGCTGTTGTGTGTATAAAGTTTGCACCTCTTGCTTGTCAAGATGGGTCTTGACATGCCTATGACTTTACTCTTCAACTAATATGAGCTATCTGAGGCTATTTTAGTCTTTATCTATATTTTTGGCTGAAAACCACCCATCAAATAATCGCTTATTTTCCCTCGCAAATTCTAAATGAGTATGTCTAGTTTGTTCTTTACAATTCCCAAACCTTTGTCTATGTGCCTTATATACCAACTCGTAACCCTGCCAGTTCTAGTTCTTTTAATCTATATTGCATTTTTCTTTCTTCTCTCTACGTAAGCATCTGTTCCTTTTTTCTCCATTTGCATTTATATTTATCGTTCTTCCTTTTCTTTCTGATTCTTCCTTTCGTTTCCTTTCAAGTGTATTTATCTTGCTTGTTTTTCTGCTTTTGCATTTGCCTCCCTTTTTCCTTTTCGTGTGAATTTGCATTTTCACTATTTCATTCGGAAGCTGAAGTTTTCTTAATTATATTTCCGACCTTTTTTAAAATAAAAATACCATGTTTAATATCCTATCAAAACCAGATAAGACTTACTAATCAAACTTAGAGCACTAGAATCCAAAACTTTCTTGTTCACCAAATACTGAATCAACTTGGTCTTTATCTCCTATTTGGTTAAAGAAGCTTTCCTTTTAGATAGACCATAATGTCTTGCAACCTCAAGCAAATCATCTCTTTTTCATTGACTCTAACCTTTCATGGGTACAATTTAAACCAAAGTTCTCCAATTTAGACGAACTGTGAATGTTTGTTGACTACACTAAAGATTTCTCAAATGTGTGAAATTAAAACCTTTTCTAAATACAACAATATGCCGAAATGAAGTTATTTTAAATTTTAAAGACAATTTTTAAAGTATCTAAAATCTGTTAAAGAAATTCCTATCCTCGACAAGCCCCCAATTTCTGTTACGACTCTATTGTCGTAAAATAAGTAGCAGAAAGAAACAAAACCAGCAAGCTTTAGCATATTCGACAAACATTTTATTTCCATTTACTATAATATGAAAATTTAAAAGACAGTATTGTGAATTGAATCCCAAATATTAATAATTATTCTATCACAAGTCCAAAATTATGGAATGTTCTGTATGAATTACATTACCTTGAATGCCCTGATATACCATGGGTTTTAAATAGTTCTGAGTATGCTGTAGTACCAATTGTCTTTAATATGTCGATTTATCAGTAGTCTTAATTGTTATATATATATATATATATATATATATATATATATATATATATATATATATATATATATATATATATATATATATATATATATATATATATATATATATAAGTAGTGAATGGGGCCACCCTAGCCTCGCCTCAATGGGAATTAGCATTACAGACCCCCCCCCCCCGGGCCACTCTAGCCTCAAGGAAAATTTAACATGGGGAAAAATCCTGGGCCACTCTAGCCTCAAGGGGAATTTAACATGGGAAATAGTCATGGGCCACTCTAGCCTCAAGGGGAATTGAACATGGGGAAAAAGTCTTGGGCCACTCTAGCCTCAAGGGGAATTGAATATGGGGGAATAGAGTTTGGGCTTGTCTAGGGACAAGGGGAATTGAACATGGGGAATAGAGTTTGGGTCTGTCTAGGGACAAGGGGAATTTAAATTTTTTTTTTTTTTTAAAATTTAAAAAAAGGGTAGACAATCGAAAGTCATTCTCTTTTCGAGACCTATGAGTGGCCCTGAAAAGGGCCTTTGGGTTTATGTCAATGTATCCATTAACATAAAGGGCACCGCATTGGTCTTCTTCTTGTCCTTAGGCTGCGTCTCACTGTTGGCCCGTAAATCAGCACTCTTTTGAGGCATCCTTGTCTTTCTACGTAGATCCTACGTATCCACAGACTGGTGTCTGTCCTGTGGACAACGGTCCACTTGGATCGGACATACATTAGCATGTCCGTCCTAAACATCACTGAAGACACAAGGGTGGATGATTCAACTGTGGTCCACATCTTGAGGCGACGAGAACAGGTGAATCAATGCAGTGAATTGCGCTTATTTATAGGTAGAGGAAGGATTGAAACGGATTGAGTTCATTCACCAATCCAAACACGCGTTACAAAATTCAGTCAGCCCGCATCCAATCCGAAGAGAGCAGTCTGTGACGTAACGTGGTCTATATAGATTCGCTAGCGCCTGTGTGTAGTCAATCTATGCGACAGTGATTCAACATGACGGAAACTCAGAAAACGATTCATTGGGGTGCACCAGCAGTGGAGACCGCCCAAGGGAACCCGGACTTACTTTCAGAAGAGGTAAATTGGGATTTTGTGGATTTTCTTACCTCGCAAGAATTTGTTCCGGAACCTTCGTTACCTTCTTCATTACCGCAAGTGGAGAATTTTAGACAGAGACAGAAAGAAGAATTGGAGAAATTTATACAACGACAAAAGGAAGCTGAACAAGCTTTTCTCCTACAGCAACAGCAGCAAGAAGAAGAGGTAAGAAAAAAAAAACAAGAAGAAGAAGAAGTAGCAGCAAGGAAACAAGAGGGTGAAAATCAAACGGTCACGGTACTGTTGGACATTTTAGCGGAGTTAAGAAGTCTGAAACAAATGTATCAGACTTCTTTATTACGACCAAAGAGAATACGACCTTCCCGAGCTAAACACGTCAACCCTGTGACTAAGCCTACCGTACCACCCTTAGTGATTTCAACCAAATCATCATCATCATCAACAGTACGCAGTCCAGAAGTAGGCCTCGGCCGTGGCAAAGGCTTAAGACAGTTAAAGTTGATTGCTTAAACTCACCCCTACACCAAAATAAAACAAAGGCCCTTTTCAGGGCCACCCACGTCTCTAGAAAAGAAATACAATTTCAATTGCCAGTAACTCAAAAAAAAACAAAACAACATTTTATCCCTATAGTACGTGTATATGAGTGCGTGAGTGTACGTTCTTATCTTAAAATCAAAACTCAAAGACACTTACCTTATATAATTAATTTATTCTTTTATCCATAGTTACAATCCAATTCACAATTCACAACAGAGCACTTTAAAAAGTTCATAAACTTCTTCTGTCTCGTTCTTTACTCTCTATGTTTTTTAAATTTCTTCACTCTCACAGGCTTTTCCTCTTCTTCCTCCTCACTTTCTTCCCTTCTTCTTTTCTTCTCCTGTTTCTTTTTCTTTACCTGGCTGCTTTCTTTCTCTGAAGAATCCCTCTCTTCCTCTGAAGAATCCCTCTTTTCTTCTGACTCCTCTTGTTTCTTTTTTGGGCAATCTGGAGACCAATGTCATTTTTCTTGACAATAATAACAGGTATCTTGACTTTTGTCTTTTTTAGCCCCTTTTTTTCTTTTTTGATGGTCTGGACACTCTGAAGACCAATGTCCTTTCTTCTGACAGATATAGCAAGTATCTTGACTTTTATCTCGAAAGGAACGAGAGTAGTCCGTCGGCTGGTCTGAAGAGAATTTTCTAATGACCCCTCGCAAAGCTCTGATGAAAAGTTCCATCTGGGTAGTCTCTTCCATCGTTGTGCTCGGTTTGAGAGTGAAATGAATAGTGAAAGGACAAGACACACACCCTTTTATATACGCTGGTCTGCATGACTATAAATTAGTTTATGGTGTTTAAACTTGAGTCATTTGACGTTTTGCACTCAAGATGAAACGATCCAATTCATTTGAGAAGAAAGAAGAAGAAGAAAGTAAGAGGCAGAAACGTGATCTATCGCCTCGTACCAGAGCTGAAGTCTTGGCACAAATTCATGCCAGTGATTTTGAAGAGGACATGAGTGAATCAGAATTCGAACCCTCTAAACAAAGTTTGCCACCCTTAGTCAACCCTGAAAAATACTATTCCATTCGAGAGACGGAAAAGCGCTCCTCTAGAAAATTTAGAACCACGGCTTACAAATACACGGTGAAGTTTAAAGATTTCAAGTCCGATGTACCGTTAGAGAAAGCAGAAGGGTTCATCACTGGAGTGTGGGATTCTTTGCTCACCACACTCAAGCGACAATGTCAACCCAAAGAAGACGATCGCTTGAAACTTTCCATACAACACGACGGTTTGAAATCCCCTGTTTGGATCGAGTTTAGCACCCCTGCAGAATTGACCACTTCCAAAGTCATGGACAAAATTCAACACGTGCAACAATCTAATGACCAGTTTGACATCACCAATGGAAAAGCCACACTGGACATGACCCACGTCTCTCCTCCTCAAGGGACTGGACGCAAAAAGATATTATTGGTGGACGAGCTTCGCAACACCAAAACAAGTCTCGTCCGAATTAACAACCCTGAAGACCAGATGTGTTTAGCCCGTGCCATCGTGGTGGGACGAACCTATGCCAACAAGAACGACACGGTAGAATGGAAAAGAGCCTGGAAAACTATTCGACAATCGGACCGAGCCAAACAACGAAACGAAGCAGAACTCCTGTTGCAACAAGCTGTCTTGTCCAAAGACACACCCTGTGGCATTCCTGAAATGCAAAAATTGCAAGCTGTCCTAGCTCCACGATACACCTTGAAAGTGCACCCTCAAGAAGTGCGCGGACTTCTTTTGTTTTCACGCCAAGATTCTAAGGATGGAAAATACATTCACCTTTATCATCACGATGACCATTTCGATACCATTACCAGTATCACCGGATTTCTAAGATACAGATATTACTGTGAGAAATGTGACCGTGGTTATAATAATCGAGAGCAACACAAGCATTGTGGATCGAAATGCCCAGGATGTTTTGCCTCTCCACCCTGTCTGAGCGAAGGACCAGTGCCTTGTTCAACTTGTCTGCGCACGTTTGTCAGCCCTACCTGTTACCAACAACATTTGAAGACGCAAGGTTAACAGCAGAAATGCGATTGTCAACTGCTGAGATTGTGCCCTACGTGTGGACAAGGCATACGTACCAATAGTGCCAAGGCACACGTATGTTCAGGAAAGAAAAAATGTCACATTTGTCACCACATCGTGGACTTGGAACATCAATGTTACGTGCAAAAATACCAACCCCCACAAGAGGAAGAGGACGGTCACAAGAAGAAGAATAAAGGCAATTTCATCTTTTTCGATTTCGAATGCATGCAAGAGACTGGCATTCACATTCCTAATTTCTGCGTGGCTCATCGAGCGTGCGAGAAGTGCATTCAAGAACCTATCTTCAGTCATTGCCCTCACTGCAGCAAGATTCCTGGAGGGCGTGAAAAAATCTTTCGAGGACCGAACACGTTAGCCGATTTTGCCCAATGGGTCTTAGACCCCATCGACAAGACGTGGAGCCAAGAGGACATCGAACGTTATGGAGATTGTCATCGTCATGCCACGGTGATGGCTCACAATTTCTCCGGATACGATGGACAGTTTCTTTTGAGATACTATACGGAACAAGGCACTGAGCATCCTAAAGTCACTTTAAACGGAGCCAAAATCATTTTCATGCAAGTAGGACAAGTACAGTTTAAAGATTCGATGAGTTACTTGGCCATGCCTTTGAGCCGAATGCCTAAAACGTTTGGAATGACAGAAATGGCTAAAGGGTACTTTCCACACTTTTTCAATACGGAAGCCAATCAACACGCCGTTCTACCCCATTTACCTGAGTCTCACTATTACGACCCCGACAACATGCGTACCGAACAACGAGAAGCTTTCTACGCTTGGTACCAGGCTCACGCCTCCGACCCTTTCGACTTTCAGGAAGAAATGCTAAAGTATTGTCGTTCCGACGTGGACATTTTACGACGTTGCTGTGGAAAATTTCGAGAACTGTTCATGGAACACGGAGGGGTCGATCCTTTGAAAGAAGCTTGCACCATTGCCAAAGCGTGTTCCTTAGTGTACAGACAACGATTCATGCCTGAAAACACCGTGGCTGTCATCAGCCCTCAAACGACCAACTATGTCAAACGTCAATACTCGGTCAAAGCCCTACGTTGGTTACATTACTTGTGCGACAAGGAAGACAAATGGATTCAGCATGCCCGCAACGGAGGAGGCGAAAAGACCATCGGAACGTATTCGGTGGATGGCTGGGACTTAGAAAACCCCAAGATCGTGTACGAGTTTAACGGTTGCTTATTTCACGGATGTCCCGTCTGTTACCCTGATCGTAGCACTAAAAATCAGTTTTTACAACGAACCATGGAAGACTTGTACCAGGACACTTGTCAGCGGCGCCTAAAGTTGGAACAGGAAGGATACCAAGTGGTGGAAATGTGGGAACACGAGTACGATCACCATATGAAAACCGATCCCGAGTTTAAACGCCTCGTGGAAAGTTACAAGCTGATGGACCCCCTGAACCCGAGGGATAGTTTGTACGGAGGAAGGACCAATGCCACCTGTTTGCTGTACCAAGCCGACGAAGAGAAAGGAGAAGAAATCAAATACTTGGACGTGTGTTCACTGTATCCCTACGTGTGCAAATGTTGTCGCTTTCCTGTAGGGCACCCACAATTGCTGACGGAACACATCGACCTGAAAAACATTCGACAATACGAAGGTCTAATCAAGTGTAAAGTCTTGCCGCCCACGGACTTGTACCATCCCGTCTTACCTCACCATTCCCAAGGCAAACTGATGTTTCCTTTGTGCCGTACTTGTGCCGAAACGTGCAACCAAGATCAGTCTTGCCATCACACCCAGGAAGAACGGGCCTTGACGGGGACATGGGTCAGCGTGGAATTGTTCAAAGCTCTGGACATGGGATACCAACTGTTAGAAGTGTACAAAATTTGTCACTTTCCCAAGACACAACAATACCACAAGGGTGACCCCACGCAGAAAGGCATTTTCGCTGACTACGTGGATCCTTTTTTGAAACTGAAACAAGAAGCCAGCGGCTATCCTTCCTGGTTTCACACTCCCGAAGACCAAATAAAATTCAAAGAGAAATACAATGAACAAGAAGGCATCACTTTAGATCACATCGAGAAAAACGAAGGCAGGCGATCGTTTGCCAAAGTGATGTTAAATTGCTTGTGGGGTAAAATGGCACAACGACTGTGTTTACCCAAGACGGAATATTTGACAGAACCTTCCCGCTACTTCCAGATGATTCACGACAAAACCAAATACATGAAACACGTGGACGTCGTTCGCGAGGATTTGATCTTGGTCAATTACGAAGAAAATCTGGACTTTGTACAAGACGACCCTTTTGGAAATGTCATCATTGCGGCTTACGTGACAGCTCATGCTCGCTTAAAATTGTACGAAGCTTTAGAACTGATAGGGGAACGCGTCCTGTACTTTGACACGGACAGTTGCATCTACATTCATCACCCGAGTCAACAGCACCCTGACATTGAAGGAGACCGTTTAGGAACCTGGACAGACGAGCATCCCGACGACAAGATTCTAAGTTTCGTCAGTGGCGGTCCCAAAAATTACGGCTACGAATACCAGGACAAACAAGGAGAAGTGCACCCGACGTTCAAAGTGAAAGGATTGACTCTGAATTATCGTACCAGTCGAGTGGTCAACTTTGGGGTATTGAAAGAAGCCTTGCAATCGGGAGA
Organism: Sinohyriopsis cumingii; assembly: GCA_028554795.2. Lineage (NCBI taxonomy): Eukaryota > Metazoa > Mollusca > Bivalvia > Unionida > Unionidae > Sinohyriopsis > Sinohyriopsis cumingii. Next base: position 28,514,452 of record CM068824.1, read on the forward strand.
GGATGAACATTTTAAAGCGACCACCTATCAACCGAACAAGATTGTACGTTTACCCACTCACCAGATCGTCAGTCGACCCTTGGAAAAAGTCTATCAAATCGTGTACCAGAAGCGAGGGCGACTACCCAACCACTTTACTTTGCCGTATGGACACGTTGGTATAAAACATTGGTTGTAACAGGATAGTCACCCACTAGAAGGATGACTTCGCCACAGCAAGAATCGAGTGAGAAACCCGATGAGAACTCCAAGTTCAAACCCTACCATTTTCCAGTCTTCTTACCTGACTATTGTGATTGTGCCCGTCGATTGGACACGTTTCAGAAATGGCCTACGGATAGGGAAGGATTACCTTCTTCGCATGTTTTAGCTAGAACAGGATTTGTCTACTTGGGACCTGAGTCAGGATTGGGATATGAAGTACAGTGTTTCGCTTGTGGCCTGAAGTTACGAATGGATCTATGTATCTATAAAGATTCAGCTATTCTGGAACACACTCGATGGTCTCCGCACTGCCCTTACCTTTCTATGGCCTTTCCACCCATGACATTACGGTACAATGATGACGGTACCTTAGAGACGTTACCTTCCAAAACAAGACATAAAAAACATAAAAAATGAAAGATGTACAAGCTGGAGACTGCATTGCGACTAGTATAAAAAGGGGCTATGGTCAAGATCGATAGTTCATTGGGACTACCAAGACCGAGCGAACAAGATGAATACTTTCAGAGAAACACAAAACAAGTTTAGAAAGGCCCAATTCAAGTGTGGGGCTTCTGAAGTGGAATGCGATTGTGAGCCTTGCGATGGGTTCGATGCTGTACGTTGTGACCTTAGCGATGCCGTAAAGCATCATGGGAACTTTAGTGTCACTACCCCTATCATGGAAAGTGATGATGTGCGTGTCAAACCTGAGGGATGCGAAAGTGATGCCACTCTTGGACATTTTACTGGGTTTCGTCTTAAAGGTGGATGTTCACCTTCACGTCTACCCCCCTACGGATGTCATCCAGCCCTGAGCAAACTCCTGTTCATGTCACCCAACCCTCATCGAAACGAACCTGTGAAAGACGAATATTCGTTTCCTGTGCGTTTGTCGGAATACTGCGACTTTGAAAATCGTCTTCAATCGTTCAAAGGAAAATGGCCTAAGTATCTGGGAGGCCCGACCCCCGAAGAATTAGCCAGAGCCGGATTTTTCTACTTGGGCGAAGGAGATAAAGTCAAGTGCTTCAGTTGCGGTGTGTCACTTCATTACTGGAAACCGCAAGATTCGGCCTACGTAGAACATGCTCGATGGTCACCGAATTGTCATTACTTACCCTTAGTGGGACCGAGACATTAAAGTAACTTACCATGTCGTTGACGAAGAAGAAGAAACCAGTTTGGCTAGGAGTCAAATGTTGGACATCACCGAGACCAGTATTTAAACTTCATTTCAAAAACGAGATTGAATCATTACCTAAAGAACTGCAAGAGAAGATTTACAAGGAAGTTTGGCAGGGACTTGCCAGAGTGAAATCTCAATGGGTGACTGTAGAACTTTTGTGTCGAGAAATTCACAAGAGGAAAGTGAAAAAAGTCAACCAGTGTATTAGATTCCTTTGGGCCAAGTGTGCATTCGTCCTATTGTATTACTCTAGACCGTTTACATCAAAAGTGTTCGGTGACATTCTTGGACGTTACCCTGAATGGCAGTGGTCAGAACTTACTCACTATGTGGATTACTTTTGCTCTAGGAGAAGATTGTGAATTGTACGGACTGACCTATTCATGGATACTTTACAAGAGAACATTCGTGCTTTGCCTGTGGAATTGAGAGAACGCATTTACCGAGAGCTGGTCAAAATACAAGTCAAACGTAAAGAACAACTGCATCAGTTACGTCACCAGATCTTTAACCACTGGTACCTGAATGGTATAAGAGAACTGATTCGTCAGAAATTGTTTCAGTGGTTAGACCTTGTTAGTGAGTTAGTGAATGAACGAAATGTTCATCATTTTGGTTACTTCGAGATTCACCTAGAGCAACGCATTGAGGAAGACGAGTTAAAGGATTACCAACATATGTTACATAGAATCTGCTTAGTGGAAGAGAAAACTTCTAATCGAAGTTTGAACTGTAGGTTACAGTATTCTAGATTTCCTACTGGAGAACGAAGATGTCTGGGTAGAATGTACGTGTATTACTTCCGAAAAAAAGAGAGTATAAAAAAAACGAATTTGTCAAACGTTTGATCGAACATAAACATCATTTGATCGATCGACCACCTCAGCGGATCGTGTGGTGTTACAAAGAGTGGCAATCGGCGTACAGCCTCTTGCGAGAAAGTCAAGGCGATTCCATCGTGTTTGTGGAAGGCATTCCTAAAGAAGACGACGACATCGTCTCTGACTCCCGTGAAACCCATTTGGTCATTTTCGACGACATGTTAGGAGAAGACGAAGAAGAAATTAAACTGTGGTTCACGCGCAAAGGGCATCACCGTAATGCCAGTGTCGTTTACATCACCCAAAATTTGTTTGAACAAAGTAAAGCCCATCGCACCATCAGCCTCAATGCACATTACGTGGTCTTGTTTAAAAGCCCTCGAGATAAATCGCAAGTGCAAGTCTTAGCCAAACAGTTAGGAACGCCTTGGCTGACTCAGGCGTACGACGATGCCACTCAAACTCCACACGCCTATTTACTCGTCGATTTGAAACCTACGACCCCCGAGGATTTGCGATTTCGTACCCACTTGTTTCACCACTGGTGCCAAGACGGAGGGCCTGTCCTGTACACGTCTCCGTCCTCGACTTAATTTCACTCCACATTAAAAAAATCTATAAAAACCTCAGACCCTTTTCGTCTGTCTCACACACATTTTGAACATGACGTCCCTTCAGTCGCATCTTCCCGTCAAATTGATTCGTGCCTTGTATGGCATCAGTCGAGAAAAAAAATCCACAAACACGAGCTCGTGTCTTAGAAGCTAGTCTCAAAGAAGTCTTACGATGGTTCACGGTGACAGCACGTCAATTACTCCAAGGAATCATTCAGATTCCTCATCAAACCAAACGCTTTTTTGATCGAAACAAAGTCGCTTTCACCCAACTGGCCGATCCCCGCATCGACACTCAAACCAAAAAACAAATCATTTTGAAACCTGGAGGGAGCGGTACTCTAGGAGGGGTCATCATTCGCTCTCTCTTAAGATGGGATCCTAATGACCCCAAACTTCTCCCCAAGAAAAAAGTCAAACGAAGCTCCAAGAAGAAGAAGAAAAAGACCAGGTCCCCAAGGAGAACTGCTCCAGTGGCGGGACCCTCCTCTAACCAGACACCCCCCCGGAAAAAGAAAAGAAGCCCCCAGAAAAAGAAACAGAGAAAAAGTCCACAGAAAAAGAAAAGTCCACAGAAGAAAACTAGTCGCAAGAGAGGCACTTCGGCCAGGACGCAACCTTACACTCGCAAACCACGACCAGCAACGGCGGTAACCGCGTCTCCGGTAGCCTCAGGTTCATTCACTTCTCCGTTGATGTCACCAAGAACTGAAGAGTACTTGGAGACGTTGATCACACCAAGAACTTCTCCGTTGATAACCCCAAAATCTTCTCCAGTGGCAGGACCCTCCAATTTAGTGGCAGTGGCTGCTGCTCACAAAGTACCTTCTCCCAAAATCAAAGTCCAAGAAAGATCGGGTATGTTACAAAGTTTACTGCATTTGTCCAAGCAAGAACTGGCTCGATTTAGTCCGTTGCGTACCCCTGCACGAAGTGTCATGCCTGTCATGAAGTTGATACGACGTAAAGACAATCAGTGGCGACGCGTTCCAGTATAAAAAGGTGTGTGTGACCAAGTCGGGGTATCAGTGTTTTTGGTGCTCCTGAAGACTCAAAGATGTCACCCTCCAGAAAACATCCCTCTTCTAAACAACCCCAAGGAAAGAAAAGAAAAGGACTGCCTCCTCGTTTAGTCAAACATGGAGACATGTTATCTGTCCAGTCCAAAGCTTCTCCACCTCTACGAAAAAAATTCATTCAATCGGCCTCCAAAGAGGTCATCGATACCGTGTGCGAATGCTGTTTGAACGTCTTGAAAGGCACGATCCCTTTGCCCAAACACCAGAAACAATGCTTAGGCAAACATCGTCACGTTCTTCGCCAAATGGTTCAAAAGAAAATTCCCATTCGTCAAAAGAAGATGTTGGTCCAACGTGGAGGAATTTTACCCCTCTTGTTAGGCCCCATACTGAAAGGAGTCTTGGGAACCATGTTGGGAGGACTGGTGGGAGCAAGATAAAAAGGCCCTCGGAAGTCCCAAGATCTCAGAATCGACCCGTGACAACCCCATGGAAGGACGAAAACTAGCTTTAGTACCTTACAAACAATGGATGGAATACCATCGGTGGCAAGAACAACGCACCCCGCATTTACCTCCCAATCCTAATTTGAGCGACATGTCCCAGTTACAACACGAACTGCAGTCCTTGATGGATCGCCAAGATTTGTCCGAAACAGAAAAATCGCAAAAGTACGGTCAACTCTTGCAACGACTGCAACTCTTTCACCAGAAAGCTTTAGACGAAACAGCTCTACCCACTCTGAAAGATTTTAAGACCTGGATGAAAAGTCCAGCACCATCATCACTACCACCACCACCACCACTACCATCCCCAGGGGTCACCAGAGATGCTACCCCACGAAGACCTGAGGAAGAAGAGATGCGAGAAGTGTTTCAAACACCGTCAGCAGCTCCCATTTCGAGTAAGATTGCAGCATCCTTGTTGATCCCGTCCCCCACACCCCAACGAGAAGAAATGAAAGCTTGGGTTAAAAAGATGATGTCCACTCCTCCTTCGACAGAAGTGAAAAAGAAAGAAGGGAAACCAGAAGTGAAAAAAGAAAAGAAAACCAAAGCCATTCCATTGCCACCTCCACCGCCACCACCACTACCTTCGACTTCTACTCCCGTAGCCCATCGGACACGTAAATCCGTTTCTAAACCACCCTTTCGACCCACCCAAAGTAGCATCACCGAAGAGTGGGTGACTTATTAACACACAAACAAACACAAAAATGGAAAAAGTCTTAGCCAGCATTTACTACGATCCCTCCCATCCTGCAGGTTACGCAGGAGTTCAAAAATTGTATCGTGCTGACAAAACTCGACTAAAAAGTCTCCGTTTACCTAAAGTGCAACGATGGTTACAAGAACAAGCTACCTACACTTTACACAAACCCATTCGACGCAAGTTTGCCAGAAGTCGCACCCGAGTGGAAGGCATCGGTCATCAATGGCAAGCCAATTTAGCCGATGTCTCTCATTTGGCCAGCTACAATCGTGGCTACAAATATTTGTTTTGTGTCATTGACGTCTTTTCCAAATTTGCCTGGGTCGTGCCCTTGACTTCCAAATCGAGCAGCGAGTTAGTGCGAGCCCTGCAACGAGTGTTGAAACAAAGTGGTCGTCACCCTCTTCGATGGCAAACGGACAAAGGCACCGAATTTCTGAACCAAGCTTTCCAAAAAGAATTAAAGAAACGTGACATTCATTATTTTACCACCGAGAATCCCGAAACCAAAACCAGCATCGTGGAACGTTTTCAACGCACATTGAAAGAACGTATGTGGAAATATTTTACGCATCACCACACTCTGAAGTACATCGACATCTTACCGCACATGGTGCAAGCGTACAACCAATCTTACCATCGAAGCATCGGACGTGCCCTGCAAGAAGTGACTCCCGAGAACGAAGTGTTGGTGTTTGAGCGCCTGTTTGGTACGTCCCCGACGAGGGCTGTCCCCAAGAAAAGTGGAGAGTTGGCCGTAGGAGATTGGGTGCGCATTGGCAAAACCAAACGCACTTTCGACAAAGGTTACTTACCTAACTGGACGACCGAATTGTTTCGTGTCACTGGACGAGTGCATGGTCGTCATCCTGCCGTCTATAAATTGGAAGACATGAACGGAGAAGTGCTCAAAGGAACGTTTTATTTGCCCGAGTTACAACGTGTCACCAAAAAAGAAGACGACGTGTACGACATCGAAAGCATTCTCGAACGCAGAACCCGTAAAGTGGGCAAACGACGTGTCAAAGAAGTCAAAGTACGTTGGAAAGGATATCCACCCAGTTTTGATTCTTGGATCGACGCTTCGCAAGTCATCGACTATAAAAAAAAGTGACCATCATGCCCTTTCACACAGACGCAGCTACGTCGACCACTCCTTCACCCAGTTCTTCTGTGCAAGATTTACAAAAACAACCCTTGTGGGTGTGGTGTGGAGAACGTGTGCCTAAAACGCAAATCGTCTTTTTCTGCCAAATCTTCGTGGTGTATTGTGTCATCGGGGCAGCCATTGCCAATTTGAGTTTGCAACAAGGAGACAAACAATTGTGGACCATTTTATTGAGTAGTTGCATCAATTACCTGCTCCCCAATCCCTCCCTGAAATTCACTTCGAACGGGAACCACGGGAACCTTGTGTCCAGTGCCAGTGTCAGTCACCACGCCAATAACAACCACAACAACGACCCCATTTTAGGCGGAGACACGCCTCTGACGTCCAGTAACCCCTCGGACAGCCACAGAACTCTGGAATTATGAGTCACCACAACCAATTTTACTTAACCTTACCCAGTGACAGTTCCATGGAGGTGTTTCCCAACAACACGTTGTGCTGTTACACGGCCAAGTTACCTCAGGCCATCCCGTTAGATCACGAAGCCCATTGGGAAGTGGCTTTAGTGGAAATCATTCAACCGACCCAAGTCCTCAATGTCCTTCCCTATCAAATTTTTTTTAAGATGGAAGATCATGACGAGCAAATGCAAAAGTACTTGAATACCCATGTCAAATATGTCAGTAAAACCTATAATGACAAAACTCAAACGTGGACCTACCACTTGTTCGTTCCCCCAGGCTATTATTTTAGTGGTCAACATTTGGTCAGCACCATAAGCTCCAGGTTTAATGTCGTGTTTCTGAAAGCTTTGGAAAATGTCAACAAAAGTGTCACCATGGAGTACCACAAAGCAGCTCGTCGCTTCTCTATGAAATTTGACCGGAGTAAAATCCTGTCCATTTTATTTTGTCCTGAATTGTTTGACATGTTGGGCGGAGACATGGACATGAGAATGGTCATGCTCAAGAAAAACGAATTACCAGTCATTTACGACAACGAGTCTTTTAGCAAGTTATTTTGTGCCCCGGTAGAACTGAACCAAGGACTGAATTTGATCTTTGTGTACTCCGATGTGGTGGAGTATAACGTGGTGGGACACACCTCCGTACCGTTACTGCCTGTCATTCCTTTCAAAGTGGATTCTGCCACGAACGCTGACGAGGAAGGTGGAAACACTTACCACGTTCACCGCGAATTTGTACATCCTCACTATTTGCCAGTCAGCAAGTCTTATTTGGACACGGTCAACATTGCTATAAAAGGAGATCTGGGACAAAATATTCCATTCACCAAAGGAAAAGTCACGGTGAAACTCCATTTTCGAAAACGGTTCTCTCACGACTCGTAAGTCATGTATCCAGTGTACCGAGGGGTTGCTCGACAGCGAGGACACGGTTTAGGAGATATGTTAAAATCGGCTTTTCGTTCGGTGGCCCCGGTGTTGAAACCGATGGTGACACGCGGATTGCACGCCTTGAAAGATGCGGCATTGACACAAGGCAAAGAATTTCTCCAAAATGTCATCGTCGACAAACAAAACCCTAAAGAAGCCTTCATGAGGGCAGGCAAAACTGTCTTGCTGCAAACGGGTAAAGACCTTTTGGGCCGACGAGAAACACATATAAATGCCCTGCACGCTACCGAGTCAGGCATTCAGCAAGGACAAGGCAGAAAGAGACGACGAAGAAAACACCCTTTCACCAGACTTCACACGTCTAAAGCGAGAAAGGCCAAGAAAAGAAGAACCGTTCGAGACTTAGACGTTTTCGATTATTGAGAAAGAACAAAAAAATGGTGCACCGAGAGTCTTGCGCTTGTTCCAAGTCGGAACTGGATCTGTTTGCCATGCCGCCCACCATGATGACCATGCAAGAATCCCAATGGGTGGAATTTCACCCGGTCTCCTCTTTGACGGATTCTGCTCCCATCGAGTTTGACATCAAAGGTCAGCCCGAAGATTACATCGATCTGAATTGCAGTTACCTGTATTTGAAAGTCAAAGTGATCAAAACGGACAACACCAATCCTGGAGCCAATGATAGGGTAGCGGCCGTCAACAATTTCATGCATTCCTTGTTCAGCGAAGTGGACTTGTACTTGAATAACAAACTGGTCAGCAGCAGCATGGATACTTACCCATATCGTGCCTACCTGGAAAATCTCTTGACGTACGGAAAAGAAGCCAAGAATACTCATCTGGATGCTTGCGTGGTATGGAAACCTGACACGACAGGCACGTTTAACGACACAGCCCTGACAGAAGAAGAGAATGCTCACAATGTGGGGTTTAACACACGTAGAAATAAAATTCTGCAAGGGCGAAGTTTAGAACTCATGGATCGTTTGCATTTGGACATGTGGTTACAAGAAAAGTATTTGCTAAACGGAGTGGATGTCCGCCTGAGACTGAATCGTAGCACTGCTGCTTTCCATTTGATGGCCCATGCCAACGAATACAAAACTATCATCCAAGAAGCCAGGCTCTACGTGCGTCGTGTGGAAGTGTTACCCAAAGTGGGAAACGACGTCAGTCAGACGTTGAGCAGAACCACCGCCAAGTATCCAATCCGACGCGTGGAAGTGAAAACGTTCACGATTCCCACTGGACAGCGATCCATGATCGAAGATCATCTGTTCCAAGGACAGTTACCCAAACGTTTGATCGTTGGTATGGTCAGGAATTCATCTTTCAATGGAGTCCACAACGAAAATCCTTTTGAGTTTCAACACTTTGGCGTGTCCAAAACACTTTGGCGTGTCCAAAATCGATGTCAGTCGCGATGGCAAGACGTTGCGTACCCGACCCTTTGAGCCTAACTTTACCCAGAACAATTACTTGAGGTCGTACTTGTCCCTGTACGAAGCCACGGGACAGTTAGGAACCAACACCAGTCATGGCATTACGTACGAGGATTATGTAGGAGGCTATGCATTGTGGGGTTTTGATTTCACTCCAGACCAAGGGACATTTCCACCCTATAAAATCCGGACAGATTCGTGTGGAACTTCAGTTTGCAAACCGAGAGCCTGCTAATCCAACGTTGAACGTCATCCTGTATGCAGAATTCGACAATACGATAGAAATCAACAGTTTGAGAGAAGTCATTCTAGATTATTAGAAACCATGGAAAACTGTTATCCCTCTTTACCTAGTGGAGAAACTTTGGAGATGGAATGTGAGGAAACTGTGGAGGAAGAATCCCAAGACAAAGACGAAGAAGTTATCATGATGAAGTCAAGATGGCCAGAACAAGAAGCCCATTTAGTCTCCTGTTTTGCTACATTCCTGCCAGATGTAATGAAAGAATTGATCAAGAAAGAGTGCTATGGATGTCACAACGATCATCCCAGTCAAATTCAACACGACAAATGCCTGATGTTGAGCCAAGAAGAAAAATTGGATGAATATCTGGACAAAGCTTGGGGTGTCATCGAGATGGAATTCGTGTTGAACGAGTGGTATAAAGGCTTGGATAAACATTCTTCTCCTCCATTAACGTCTCTGGAGCGTCGTCGCATCGAATCTCTCTTGGACCAGAATAAGAAGTCGGAGCCAAACGCCTTTTACTTGTCAGACATTTTCAAGCAAAAGGTCAGGATCGAATTGATGACTTATCATGACCTGTGAAGAAGAAAAAAAACATGGATATCTGGGAACTTTATTACCTTTTGAACCACAGTTCGTATACGGCTTCTTGGAATCCCGTAGTCTGTGCTAAAGATGAACTCCCTCATCGCAAACCTCACGACCATCTAGCTTATGTCATCAACAAGGACGACAGTCATCTCCCAGGAACCCACTGGGTAGCCGTCTACTTTCCTCAAGAAGGATGTGTGGAATATTTTGATTCGTACGGATTGCCCCCTTTGGAAGACGATATCATTGACTTTATGAGAAGAAATGCTCAGACCACCCGATTCAATAATGTGAAATTACAAGGCACATATTCCTTGGTGTGTGGACAATATTGTGTGTATTTTCTGCATCATCGCAGCCTGGGCTATTCCTTAGAACATTTAGTGACTCATTTTGATCCTCGTTCATCTTCTAGAAACGATGTGAATGTAGATCGATGGTTCTGTGACCATTATGCTTATCTTTTGTCTCTAGCTAGGAAACGTAGTGTCCATCAATGGCCTAATGACTTCCAACAATGGAAATCACAATTTCATTCACAACGTTGTCAGCCCTGTTTAAAGTAGAGTGTAAATTGAAAAAAAATGTTTGTCATTTGAAAAAATGTTTGATGTTATATTGTTGGATTATTGTTAAAAATGTTAGAGTTGTTGGTTAGTGTTACGTGCTTTTTGAATAAAAAAATTGTTGTGTTTTGAAAAAATGCCTTTGTCTTTTGTTTGGCTATAAGAATGTTGATTCGTGCTCTTTCACTTCTCTCTATCCCTCTCATGACACTCACTGAACGTTGCGGCTCGAAAACCGTGGAGGGATGTTTTCCTTCACGTCCGCGCTTTGACTTTAAGAACCGGGGAAGTTTCCAGTCTACCCATCCATTGTCGACTCATCCTCCTACGAAGATGTGCTCCAAACTAGCTAAGCTAAACGAAGCCTACGTGAATTTGCATAGGGTCAGACACAGTCTGATACCGAAGCCAGAAGAGATAGAGAATGTGAGAATGTTAAAAGTCACTGAAGACCTGATAGAAGAGCTCTTCAGAGAAGAAGTGAACAGGTAGAAAGAAGAATGGACAGAGAAGTACAGACTTCAGAGACAGCAGCAACAGCAACAACAACAACAACAACAGCAGCAGGAACCTGAACCTGACAGAGGCTTTGTCGATTGTCGTATCGACACCAAAGAGTTCTTCTTCTCTTTCCGAAGAAGCAGACCTATCGTCAGAAAGTCTATCCTCAGAGGACGACGCATTCTTAGAAACTAAAAGATTGCCATAGCAAACAAAAAAAAAAAAAAAAACCCAGCCCTTTTCAGGGCTACCCCAATAATCTAGAAAAGAAATAACAATCGATTTGCCAATGTGTGTAGGTAGAGTAGTGTCAATATAAACACTGACTCTTTTGTGATGTGAGTGTATGTGTTTGTGTATAGGATTGTGTGTTTGTAAGTGCTCACGTACGTTGGTGTGGATAGTAGATTAAAATCATGTTGTTTTTTTTTTGCTGTTTGAGGTGTGGAAGAGTAGATTTGGGGTTTGATTGGATTGCTTTGGGTATGTGGACAGTATATTGAAGTGATTAATGAAAATTTTTTAGAATAGTAATGGGTAGTATAAAAAAGTGAGTGAGTGTTTCTTTTAGGTCCGCGCGTTGTTTGGTCATGATCTAGGTAAGATCAATTTTATGTTTTTAGGGGGGATGTTTTCCTTCACGTCCGCGCTTTCAGTATAAATTGAAACTCGCTGGGCAATCTAGCTACCTTGTTCATTCGTTGACAAGACAATGAATACCAGAATTGTGAAACTGCTAGATCTCCAGATGCACCTGGAATATGCCAGGCGCATACTAAATGAACTGGCCGCGGAGGCCATTGTCGAAGAGGCAAGGATGAAAGAGGAGGAGGAAAGAAGAAAAAAAAAGAAGAGGAGGAAAAGGAGAGAGAAAATTTCAGAATCCCAGAGACAGAAAATTGGGATTCTGAAGCCACTTATCCCGCCTCTGCACTCTCAAGAAGAAAGGTAAAACGAGACTGGGGAAAAAGATGTGTGTGCGGTGTCAGGCCTGGAAGGTGCCATCATTAGATAGGTGCATCTGGAGTTTAAAAAAAAAAAAAAAAACAGCCCTTTTCAGGGCTACCCAATACTCTAGAAAAGAAATAACAATCGATTTGCCAATGTGTGTGTGTGTATGTAGAGTAGTGTGAATATAAACACTGACTCTTTTTTCCTAGTGTGAGGGTATGTGTTTGAGTTTGTGTGTTTGTGTTTGTAAGCGCTCACGTACGTTTGTGTGAATAGTAGATTATGGGTTTGTTTATTGTTTTTTAGCGTATGTGGAGAGTATAGTTAGGGTTTTGTAACCGCTCACGTACGATTGTGTGGATAGTAGATTATGGATTTAGTTTTAATGATTTGCGTGTGTAAACAGTAGATTTGGGGTTTGTTTATTGCTGATTCACGTATGTGGATGGTAGATCATATGAAATGAGAAAAGTAGGGGATGTTTTCCTTCACGTCCGCGCGTTGTTTGGTCATAATCTAGGTAATATCAATTTTATGCTTTGGGGGATGTTTTCCATCACGTCCGCGCTTTCACTATAAGAACCCACAGTATTCGTCGTTCAAACCATTCTACAGAGAAGATGGCTTCAAACCACCTCGATAAAATGCAAACATTGCAAGACGTCCTGGACAATTTGGGCATGATGGAACAAATGCTAGTGAGACTAAATGAAGATCACTATTCTTATAGCCCCCATCGAGTAAAGATGGAGATTAACAACTTAAGAAAAGTAAATGAAATGATAAGTGCTGTGATGAAAGAAATAAAGGAGGAGAAGGAGGATGAAGAGGAAAGGATAAGAATAAGAACATGGAATGAAAAAATTGAAAAAGAAAAAGAAAATGAGAAGAGGAAGAAAGAAGAGGAGGAGAAGAAGAAAGAAGAGAAAAAAAGGAAGAAAAGAAGAGAAAGAGTGTAGGAGAGAAAATAAGAAGTTGGTGGAGAAATAGAAAAAATTAGAAGCAGAAGAAACCCAAAGGCCCTTTTCAGGGCCACTCATAGGTCTCGAAAAGAGAATGACTTTCGATTGCCTACCCTTTTTTTAAATTTAAAAAAAAAATTTAAATTCCCCTTGTCCCTAGACAGACCCAAACTCTATTCCCCATGTTCAATTCCCCTTGTCCCTAGACAAGCCCAAACTCTATTCCCCCATATTCAATTCCCCTTGAGGCTAGAGTGGCCCAAGACTTTTTCCCCATGTTCAATTCCCCTTGAGGCTAGAGTGGCCCATGACTATTTCCCATGTTAAATTCCCCTTGAGGCTAGAGTGGCCCAGGATTTTCCCCCATGTTAAATTTCCCTTGAGGCTAGAGTGGCCCAGGGGGGGGTCTGTAATGCTAATTCCCATTGAGGCTAGGGTGGCCCCATTCACTACTTATATATATATATATATATATATATATATATATATATATATATATATATATATATATATATATATATATATATATATATATATATATACAATTTGTATTTTTGTTGGCTTTTCTTAATGATTATACGTTATTTATAATTTAAATTTGTAACTGACCTTGTCCAAAATCAAGTTTATTGGTTAATTGAGTACCTGACTGGGGTCATTTATTTTGGTAAGCAAGATAATTCATATCTAAAATTTTCTACATGAGTAAATAGTCTACATGAGTAAACAGTCTACATCAGTAAATTTTTCTACGAAAGTAAATAGTCTACATGAGTAAATTTGCTACAGGAGTATGCACTTAATAGTCAGGTCATTATCAGTGTAAATATGTTTATCTTCGGCTGAGCCTGGGACATTGGAATTGCCCCATGAAAAACAAAACATCGTCTACCTGATGTGTACCACATTCTTTATTATAATTTTAGTAATAGAATTTATCTTTCTGACAAGTTAAAATTTCTGGAAATGAGCTTGCCAGAATCAACTCCGTGACAGCCCTGAGGCAGTCGAAATCTTGGTGCCCCCATTGCCCCTACATTAATACGGTATTTTCTTTCAGGAGACTTTAACGTAAAGTTTTCGTTTCTTTGATTGAATTTTTTCTATCTTTTGGAAACAATTTTAAAAAGTTTGATTGTAATTTTCTTTCGAGTTCAAATCAATAGTATTTTGATCCGTTGTCGCGGTGCCCCTAAAAAGCGTGGGGCCCATAGACCGGTGCCTACTCTGCCTATTTGGTAATCCGGCACTGGATAACATATGTCGTGGCATTAAATATCTTATAACCTCTTTTTCGACTATACTAGATCCTTCCTCAACCTTCTTCAACCAGTGCATTCAGATACAAATCATCTTCGCTAGCCAATTTCCGATATGTTAACCATAGCTACGCCTTGGCGGATCGATCAGATATTTCAGTGCTTCGGGTCTGTGAATTTCATTGGATACGGCGGCAAGCCACCACGTCAAATTGAAATCAACTTGCCCAAATTTGAACACTGTTCCAATATGGTCGAGAGAAAGAGAGCACGCAACTGGAATGGACCCATAAATAAGCAATTTTCCATTGTCGGTCCGTGTTTGTACAAACACACCCTTTCCTTCAAATACCCCTGTAATGGCTTCTCTCTGGTACGTAGTCATACTTTCGATGTTAAACTTACAAAGTATCGTTTTGAAGTCCATTGCCTCTACCATTTTATGCCCTGTACAAAGTACACGCTATTACACGCTATTGGTTACTTGGCATTACATACTAAGTGAGGCAGCTATGAAATCCAATAGATGTTACTAAAACATAGCACCGAAATATCTGATAGATCCACCAAGGTGTAGAAAGGGTTAACATATTGGAACCTTGTCTAGCAAAGACGGATACCAACAGTAATTCATCGGTGATAGATAAAATTATCATTTGAGTTTCACTTTATTAGTACAAAGTCTTCATAAATGCATGTTTGAAGGTGCAAGGGCCTCTGTGCTAAAAGTATTCCCCACAATCAGGTAATCATGTCTGTCAAAAGAAAAGATACTGAGTTTCAGACTGTCCACGACATCAAAGAAAAAGAGACATCCGAGACAGGGTGGAAAAAAAAAGAAACAAAATTAAAGACACCTGTTATGAACCAAAAGAACGTGACATCAAGCGTATTTATTTATGGTCGGAAGGAATAAAACACGGTCTTCCGATTTCTGACTGACGTAACCACCCAATCATTTTCAATCCGGCCGCAGACACACAGTCTGACTATCTGTCTCTGTCTGTCTGTCTGTCTCTCTCTCTGTCTCTGTCTCTTTCTCTCTCTCTCTCTCTGTTTATATATATAAACATACATACATACATACATACATACCTGTCTCTGCTGTTAAAAAAAGCAACGGAAAAGAGCGGTAAGCAACAAGCTTTGCATAATTCAACAAATAATTTATTTCCCAAGAATACCAAGTAAAAATGTAATAAAAAGGAACTTACGGTATTACTAATTAAGTCCCATATAATCCTATGAATTACAGACACAGTTTCTAATAACTTAAAGTACTGAATACAATTCAGTAGAAGTCCAAAATAAATCCCAAACTAAAGGTGATGATGTGTATGTGGTAGCTTGTAATGTGTTGATGTGCCAGCAGTCTTTTGTTGAATCACAGTAGTATAATTCCAGGTTTGAATTCACTATAAATTCCAGTGAATATCTCTATCCAAGAATTTTATCAGAGCACGCTTGTATTTCCAGAGAAAATAATAGCTTGAATCCAACAATTTGAAGAAAATAGATTCCAACCGGAAATAATACTGGACACAACATATTATTCAACTTGATTGTGGTAGAACTTAAAGCACGAATGAAAAGTCCTTTCAGTTACAAGATTATATAGTTCTCTACTTGATCTTTGGTCACAATTAGCATTTTCAAAAAAAAAAAAAGCTATTACCAAACGGAAAATAACCTTCTAAAATGATCCTGATGTTTACTAAATAAAACATTAGTTATTGTTAGAAACCAGAACCTGGACAACGTCAAACACACTAAGAAAATTCATTAACCTTGACCTAGACCCAAATAAACATGTTTACTTCTATTAATAATAATTATAATTTTAAACCCATCCACATAAAGAATAATTTTAGCTGTGTATTAGTTGGTCACATAATAAAATAACAAAGTCAACTCAGGTCAAGCAGAAAATAAACTAAATTTTCGACAAGATTAAGTCCAACATACAATGTTATATTACAAAAGTATGTAATGATATATATGGTTACTGGGCCAGTGGGTATTGGTATAGTGTGGATATGGGTCACTCAAACGGCATATTGTTTAGTAAGTGTGGGGTGATGGTTATTCCAACGGCGTGTTGATGAAAACTAAGTAACAGAAAGAAGCAACAACAAGTTTTTTAAAATTGAACAAATGTGTTAATACTCTTAGTTATCGAAAGAAAATTTAAAAGGATCTTACATTTTGATGAATTTAATCTTAAGCAATCCTAAAAGTTCTATCACAAGTGAAAAACAATGAATGTTCCAAATAAATTCTAATCCTGAATGTGTTGATCTACCAATAGTATGAATGTGCTAAAGTGTCGACAGTCTTGATGTATCACATTGGTATTGTATTGGTATTGTCTATAACTCATTTGAATAAATTCACAATTATCCCAGAATGTTGCTTTAGTCCAGGCAGTGATATGAGCATTTTGTAATATTTTAATTATTCATTATTCCATTCAATAATACAAATAAATGATTCCTCTCCAATTATATCTAAAACACCATCTTAAATAAATCTGCACATCGATTTTAAAAGAAGAACATAGGAAACAGAATTGTTCTCTTCTACCACCTTATATACACTCCCACGACTCTACTATGACTCTAAGTCGCAATACATCCTACGTGGCATATTTCACAATATATCCACAAGTGTTATGCACCGCAACATAACCCAAATGACTTAATCATGTGACGGGAAATTATCCCAAATGTGTCATATAGTTCAATATATAGAACACGAAAACAAATAATTTGTTTTTTGCTCATTGCAATGTACAGTCATGGACCAACACCTGCAGAGAACAGTATATTCTTGCCTTTTTCATTGGTTAGTAAATGTTGTGTTTGATCACTCTACCGGCGTATTGGATAGTAAGTGCGGGTGTTTGGTCAGTACGAAAAGCTCGGCATTAGGAAATATGGCTTCCCCATGAGTGTTGATATTTGGTATAATTCTGATATATACTGTCCCCGAGGGGAAGACGATTTAGATCCCAAGGTGGGAATTTAAAAACAAAATGTTACGTGGTACGTTAAATCTAGAGTTGTGGGTGGTCATGATAAGGACCGTTGAGTGTTTTTTTGTGTTTTTTTTGACAAGATCATAATTTTTAAAAATGTTTTTTCTTCATTTTTTGGGAGGGTGCTATTACCCGGTTGATCTTTTCAGACCATTTGGGGAGGCCGTCCTTTCCTACTTGTAAATGTTTGCTATATTGTGTGTTTTATTTACAACTTTTTTGTGACTATTTTGATTTGTTTGGTATATTTATGTTTTTAATTTTTTTTTAAATATATATTCGAAACATTCATCAATCTCTATAAAAGAAAACTTCTTCTGCCATCCTTTCTTCTTCTTGTTCTTTCTGCTGTTTCCTTTTTTCTCTCCTCCTGATTATTTCCCTTTCTCTTGTTAAATCTGTAGTTATTTATTTTATTTATTGGTGATGCAGGTATCTGTTTTTCCATTTGTTTGTTGAGAACTATATTCGGAACTACTTTTGTTCACCTCAATCGGAACATTGCTCAGCTACGTCTTTCACTTCGAGAAATATCCTCAGATGAGGTTGTAGAAACATACATAAATTTGATGCGTCTGGCAGCTCGCCTCCAGTGCACCAGATATGTTGCCCCAAAAAAGGGTCAATATTCGTCAGATTATAACGTCATGATATTGCGTTTCGACTTTTCAGAAAAGGCCTAGGCCATTCCCTTTTCCGTTCACAGGACACATTGGACACAGTCACAACAGCTACACTCGGGTCAATACTCATGAATGTATTCCTAATCTATTTTAGGGCATTGTTTTCTCTCTCATTGTGCTGGTAATGCATCAGTTAGATTTAGGCATTTTTGGTGTTGATAAATTAAGGAGATTGTTTATTCTTTCGAATATAACGATTTTGCTGCGGTTGTATGTGTGTATATTGGTCACAGTACAAAGTGAGTAACGATTTATTGTTGCTGGGCAGAAAGTGAAATAACTGACGCACTTTTTTTTTTTTTTTGTACAGTACAGGCTCTCAGAATAAAAAACGCTGGTTAACCTATGACAAAAACTTCACTTTCAATATACTTTAGATTAACACTATCTTTTATAGTCTGAATATACCTCCCTGTTTGTTTTTGTACCTCCTACCGACTTAAAAAACAAACAAAGCATATACGAGATAAAAACATTTACAGAACTTAGTCATTTCATTCATTGATATATAATTTCTAACTGAATGTGACCATGGTGGTCCTAATATGGTCACCTTCTGCGCGTTTCATGCTTAACGGACTTACCATACTAACATGGCCCTATATTGTGCACACTATCCGCGAGTATATTTTCCTCGGACAACACAGTGATGTAGTTCATCCTACTGCCGGATAATTCACTAAATTACTGTAAGGTCGAGAGTTGAGAGTTATAGCCTTTTTCACATTTGTAAATCGAAATTCCCCCACTTATTAAATCAAACCTGTAAGGCAAATGTGTAATCATTCTTTTCCTTAGCTTGATTTGACATTGTATATATTGGAAGAAGACGACGTAGTATTTACCTTCTATGACATACATGTGTAGTTGTGTGCTGAAAATGGACTTCTCCAAGAACTGGAAATGACCCATGAGCAAGCTTGTCTTTTTTTCCCCCGCTGATAACTTCTGTTTGGTATGAAAAGCGTAGACGATAATGGTGGTAGGGCCCCACCTCCGGTCATAATCAGGTTTGAAATGATAAATCAATGAATGAACTAAGTTCAGTGCATTTTTTTATTTATCTATTTATGCTTTTTGTTTTTAAATCAGTAGAGGGGTACTAACAAAAGGGGATGTATATTCAATCTATCGGATTTGGATGCATTGGGAAGTTCATTACGTACAGTCGCATGTATGAGCTATACAATTTATTTTATCCGAGTCCATATACTTCTGTATATAATAAGAAATGTAAATCAGCATGCCGCTATATTGAAATAGCGGATTTGCTCGTAACGGTTACTTAGGGTCGGGAACCAGACAATCTGAGTCCACTCTGAGCAATCGAAGCTAAGTAAATGCCTCTGCTATCTGGCGATAGACTATCAAATTTTGTATATTATCCGTAGTCCGATAAATCAACCCCACAAATCTGAATTGATACTGATGGACGATGTTATCACCCGAAAAATCAATAACATCACGGGTGAAGGGCTGATTTATCGTCCTATATTATCCCAACTCCGTGTACATGCCCATATGTTAAGAGTAACAAAAGAGTTTCAAGTACTTGGCCTCAGTACTTATTTTATTATCATAACTTGCTAAGAACACGATTGTAATTGAACTGAGTAAAAATAGCCTTTGTTAAAAATGTGTCAGCATGTGTTTTTGCAGAACATAGTTTGTGCTTTTCTGGAACACTTCAGTTTCGAAGGTGCATAATTTTTCATCGGGTCAAGCTCTTTAATTTTGGAGGTTATTAAATCATGGATGTAGTCCGTAATCCCACAATGCCCAGCAACCGTGACCAGTTTACATTCCCCCTCCCCTCCCCCAAAAAATGAACGTTTTAAGTTTGATCTGAGTCAACAATATCCACAATGTGGTAGTCTGGTTCCTGTTTCATATTCAATCTTCAACTCTGAGGTTAATCCTAGGCTATTTACGAAACAGTGATAGAGCAAGAAACTGTACATGCATGGAACTATTTTTCCATTCCGAACTTCCGGGTCAATTAAAGATATATCCGATTTTAGAAATAGCCAATGCTATCCGAATAAATTGCGGTTTCTGTTTCTAGTACGGACTGCTTCCTTATCTTGTTTACACAAATACATGTCGGGAACCAGGCTTCTTTTGAAGCCAATTTTTTTTGGTAAATTACTGCGCCGATATGCCTATGAAGCATATTTTTTTTTTTTTGTCTGCACAAATAACCGGTGGTTTGATCGGTATGAGGTTATTTGGCTAGAAAAGACAAGAGATGTTCCGATTGTGGTTAGAAAGTATTTCTCAGGGATGAGATTAAAGTGAAATCCTTCCCAGGTGGCGGTTTTATTTCGTCTAAAGATGGAATATGGCGAATAGAAGAACTCTGTTACTTTTTCTCTTGGTGGATTTACAAGTTTGCTTGTGTGTCGCACAGTCAGGTAAGTCATATTGTCTGTTCAGGAGCTGATATTGTTTAGATAGGTACTGTATCTGTTACTGTACTGTAATAACTTGTGACTGTCACCTCACTCAGCTTTCAGCCGAGTTGCGTAACTTGTTATTGTGTTTGTTTCTTGTGTACTTTTGACCATTCAGTGGAATAATTAGCGTATAATTTGTTGGCATTATGAAGCCTGAATTAGTAGAATAGACCTTTCCAAAATTTTCAGACTTATCAGAAATAAAAAAAAAACTTCACCTGCATAATATGAGCGAAATGTATTAAGTTCCAACTGCAGTGTTTGATTAAAGCTATTTACCAACATTCCTGGGATGAGTGAATAGCATCATATATTTGTCCCTGTCATCACTTGGCTTAAAAAATCAGAGTACAGTAATCCATTGCACCGGCGCCTGATCATGCAAGTTTGATACTAAAATGGGCCCAAACTATGAAATAATATGTTTGGAGTGATGACATCCAGTTTAAAACCCTTTGAGTACAGGGTCCCTTAGATAAGGAGCTAATTAAAGACCAGGTTTTTAACTCAGGAGATTGTTGTTTTACACTGGACACACCATTTCTTAATTATGTCTTGCAACTTTGTAAATTAGGTGTCATTTTAATGTAGATAAATTTGTTTTTTTTCAGTGAGCTCTCACACAACTACATATTGAGGATATAATATCGAGTTGCATATGTAGTAAGTTAAATGCCATGAAATGTCAGAATTATGTGATTTTCATCGGATCAAATATTGTTGTTACATTCTGCTGAGATCACTGGAATTTTCAATACTTTGCAGCATTATTGATACATTGGGACACCAAATGATACCCTGTCAAGTAGTCCTACAATGTAAGACATAGCACATGTTGTTTTTATTTTAGTGCTATGTCCTACTATCCAAATAATGACCTTGTATAGCGTGTTCCGATGTCGCTAACATTGGAATAAGTAGTCAAAGTTTCAGGAACATCTCACACACTTCGCAGCCTATATCGACACTCTTCCACTAATTTATGTGTAATTAATATACTTACTGTGCTGTCTTCATCCTGGTGGAATGAAAATATGATACTAGTAAATGGATGCATTTTCACGTTTCGTTGACATACATTTGAATTTGTTGCAATATGACGGTAGTGGATGTATGCTGAAGTAAGTTCAAGTAGGTTCATGTTGGGGATATGTTTCTTGAACAAAACGAACCGTTGCTTACAGTTCCAATAGGCATAATGTATTTTTTATTCATTTCATTAAAGAATAATATTTCAACTTAACCCGATTTCGGCATTCATCGCTTCCCAGCCAACTGAACTGTAGGCCAACAAAACCTGAAAACAGGTCCATTTCTTGTGAGAATTTGAATTTATTAGAGAAAAGACATCAGAGTAAGTAAAGTCTGACTAAAACATTACAACTTTACTTTGCAGAAAAGCGTTGTTAGTTTAGTTGTCAGTTGTGTGAAATATTCCTGAAAATTTGACTTTCATAACGATGTTAGTCGACATCAAAACACGCTACACAGCATCGTTACTTAGGCTGTGATACCTTGACGCCCACAACATAAATATCAGTGTCGAGGTCTTACATATAGAACTACCTGTTAAGCTGATTCATCTAAAATGTTGGAAGATTATTACATCATAGGACCAGCCAGCTGTCATCTCAACACTATGTGCTTTCTAAATAGGTTACAGTGGTATGATACTTGAAATGCTTGTTTCAGCTGTAAATTAGCATAATTTTTCATAATAAAAGTCATTACATACTTATATAAATGTCAGATGGTGTATTCACTTTACTGTGACATTGAATCAATCAAGCTTTCTGGTAACCTGGGGCAAGTGTAGCACTGACAAAAAAAATACCACACAATTTAGACTTTCTTTGGGTCTTAAAACTTGTCACAGGTCTGTCCCGGGCTCTCAGGCACCCAATCTTCTATGTCAATATGCATGAAATTCTCAAAGGACACACCATTTCTCCCTGTAATGTGTCCCAGTGATGCACTTGATTTCCCTCATAATGCTTTCTCATTTCATGTTTTGGTCAGCCATAGCCGATCTGCAGAATAGCTTAAAGCTTGATTTACATTTAAATAAGCATGAAATGGGTGGGATTTATTTTCAGTTAAGTACTTTGTGACAAATAAATAATGCCCAACTTAGGCTTTGGCAGTGTTTTAGAACTGCTGGCCAGGGCCTCTCAGTTGTAGATTGCTGCATGCCAATTTATATTCATTCCTTTAATTTATTATTTTTATTACATGCAATACAAAACCTTCAACTTGTTTGAAGATTAATTCATCTTTTCTATAGAGACCACTTTCTATCCCGCCTTTATTCTTTAGAGTTAACTCTTAAACATTTAACATACTTTACTAATTAAGATATGTGTATTTTTCATTCCTTTTTGTTTATTTTGATCTACATTTATGTATATGCGTGTATGGTACAGAGTAATGCCAGGTGTTGATTCATGTCTTTTGGTGGGAATGGGGATGCTGTTTTACATGCAGGGAAAATGACACTGCATTCTAAGTGATCCTTCTTGGATTGAAACTAACTGTTGATGATATTATTCTTACTTATTTATTTCTTTTTAGTGCTGTTTTATGGGTAAAAAAATAAATTTACTTGTATACTGTTGTAGCTTAACAGTCTCTTTACTGAAAAATATTTCTTTGAAGTGCGATATTAGTTCTGTTCTGATATAATTAAAATAATGAGCATGTGAAAGTGAGAGACTCCCATGTCTTTTCCAGGGACTCTAACATTCTGGACTCCTATTGTCAAGGAGTGAGAGTCCAGGACCCCTCATCCTGAAACTCTGTTAAGAGCCATGTTTATCTCATCAAGATGTGTCATTGATCACTGAACAGGACAATTTCTCTACATTAAAATAATGTCTAAAATTATCTCTGTAAATGTAAATGCAGATATCATTAAATAATCTTTACTTGCTATGAAACTGATTTCTCAGTTTAGTACACAACCATGTGCTTTCTTATTTATGTAAGAAACCATGTATGAGAAGGTTTTAACTTGTAACAATATTTGTTGTCATGGTTTTAAAGTTTGCATTGGGTACAAATGTACAAACCAGTATCTGCTTCCTTTGCAACACATTTTTGACTAACAATATTTTATTGACTTCCAAACAAAAAAAGCTGGTAAACTTAGAAGTGTCATGCATATATATCATCAACATTGTTACAAAAAGACACACTGTGTTTAGTTTGCATGAAAGACAAGTGTGCCCTATGAAACTAAATCTTGGTGGAATTTTGACTTTATGAAGCATAGTTGGAGGGGGGCATTTTCAGTGCTAGGATAAAGTTGAAAGATATTGTAATATTCTGTTTCTTCAGCATACTCCTAATTTACCTAGCTTAAAATTAATTGGATGCTCTGTGTATGGTATATTCCCTGTGCAAATTCACCCATTGGGCTATTCCACAGCAATGTTCAAAAGACAAACCCCCCCCCCCAAAAAAAAAACAATGGGCTATCCCACAGCAATGTTCAATAGACTCAAAACACCCCCAGTGGGCTGTCCCACAGCAATTTTCAAAATACTCAAGAAACCCCAATGGGAAATCCCACAGCAATGTTCAAAAGACTGAAAAACTTGTTGCACTTTATTTGTCAGTTTATTAAGTAGTCAGTGGAATGGTGGTTGTTTATCTCTGATGTAACAAGATAACCTGGTTGGATTTCAGATTTACAACAGAGCACTTTTGATGGTGATACAAATACAATGTTTAATGATGAATGACTTGAATGGGAAAAGAATTATGATTAATACTTGCAGATATAAGTTCCAGATATTGGACAAATTAACATAATCCACATGAACCTAATATTGCAACAAATGCAAATACAAATAAATGACCTTACACATTACAAGAACAAAGGTGAATGTTTTACAGTGATTTCACATGACAGAAAGAATGATGTGTTTTACTCAGATAGTAAAAAGACGTACTTTACTCATATAGTAAAACCGTATTCACTCAGCTAGTGAAAAAATGAGGTATTTTAACTTCAACTACATCTTTCACCCTTCCATTTCCTCCATTTCCATTCTCTGGTCTGCCTTCAAACTTCTGCCTCCATTATTCTATCATGTGACCTCTATAACATCTTTTTCCTACTTTGTCACCTTTGGGTGGCACTTGGTCCAACCCGAACAACTCCTAACAGCACTGAAAGCTTCTGTGTAAATAAAAAAGTGATGTGTAGTCTTTTGACCTAGATAATCTCGCACCCTCACAAACCTTTCATCAACATAATGGTGGTTAAAATCATTAGGTCATGCATACACTCACATCAGAATATTCCATACACGCTTGTACGATAAAATAAGGGTAATAATACAACGGTATAAATGAATCCTGATACATACATCAACAACTTATGTGACATGAGTACATGTTTTTTATTTTTGATATAGTAGCTACCAACATCACAGGTCAGACACATTCCTTACTTTGAAATCTTAAGAGTTACACACAGTGCTCAAATACAAATATGCTTATCCTTTAATATGTGTTCAGAAAGCCAACATGCCAAACTCTGTATAGTTCACAACTATGTATTTAAATTCAAAATTAAAACAAGTATAGGTTTTAAAATAACTCATTAATAAATGAAATAATTCAATATATTGCACACAGCAGCAAATTACACAGTTAATAACGATCAAAGGCAATAATCAACGTAATTCAAACCTGAATACTACTAATTTCTCTATAGAACTTTACAGTAGGTAAATAACTCAAATACCTAGGTGTGATTGTCTCAGATAAAGGTAACTTATACATACCAACATAATTCTAGTAATCAGTTTCTACATACTACATATAAACTAACAACTCTCAGTTGGTAGTGTTCAACAAATTCAGGCGAAGAATTCTTACTTTAAGAAGCTTTTCAAGTCTGAATTCCCTCTCTCCCTTTTATGAATGACGTGCATTTGGGGTATGTCTATTAGAATTCACTCCCTACCTTACTAGACCTCTGTATTGGTCAAAATCCTGGTAAATACAGAAGTGATTGTAAAATGACCTATAGAATAAGGGTCTGCTTTGGGCAGGTGCCCCCCCCCCCATATTTCCCTAACTCAACCCTGATTTGATCTGTGGTCTGCCTAGTTTCTCATGTGAATGTCAATTTCTTTCTCCCACGGCTAGGCCGCAGCTTGGTTGTGAATAAACAGCCCTTTCCGGTTTTACCAGTTACTTCGTCCCATTGAAGATAGCGACCCCTTTGTTCCCTCCAGTGTCGATTCAAGCCACAATCTTGCACAGCAAAGGTCAGTCTCTAATATCGTGGTGACATTCTCCATCCTAGGTAAATTGTTTACATGAGGGCTGTCTTCACAACATGACACCAGTCATAGACCTTTAGTGCTAATGGAATAGTCTATTGCCTGTCATCTGCCTCTCCATTAGCACAGGTTATCACAACTTGATTGGAAGAAACTTTTAAGACATATGTTCATCCCATTTGGTCATAAATGAAAGTGGTGCCACATAGAAATTCAGTATGGGTGCCATAGTAGCCAGCTTGATAATTTTGTTTTTGCGGGATGGTCATATCATTATGGGGTTTTCACTAAAAGATTTCCTCTGATCTCTGTTTGGTTCTCAATAAAATGTGGATAATCTGATGTCCAGTCTGACCACCACAACTGCCACCTTGAAAATCTTGCCATCAGTACTCCTCCTGAACGACTTCTTATCGTGTCTTGTTGGTTCTAAATGAAAATGGTACCAATCTGATGTCCACTATGGTCACCACAACAGCCATCGTGTAAATTTTGTTATTGCTACTCCAAATTATATGGTAATGTCAGCATGTGGTTTTCTCTTTTGTTTGGTCCCTAATGAAAATGATGCTAATCTGATGTACTATGTGGCTGTTACAGTGGACATCTTCATAGTCTAGATGGTTGGTCAGGTTAACATTGTGATTCCCAAAAGACTTCTTGTAATGTCTAGTTTGAACTAAACAAAAATGGTGCCAATCTAATTTAAATATGGCCACATCTTAAAATTCTTATCATTACTCCTCCAAAATGGTAAGTCATCAGTATGGGGTTTCAACCAGTAGAATTTTTATGATGCCTTGTTGGTCATAAATGAAAATGGATCCTAATTGGCATTCAGTATGTCCACGACAACAGTTGATTTTCAAAATCTTGTTTTTGCTGAGGAATATCAAAGATAGTTTCAACACTGTGCACTTAAAAGGAAGATATGGTCTTATTTTGATTTTCTGGAAATTCTTTTAAGCCTGTTGAGCATCAGTATCTTTGAGGGACTTTTGTTATAGTAGTCCCTTGCAATAATGAATGATGTAGGATCCAACTAAAGTGTTTGTAATAACAATGCTTTGGATAATATTAACAATTCTGTAGTTAAATTTATAGTTTTGGTTTAAAATTGAGCATTCCTTGTATTGGAAATTTTTAATAGCAGAATTCAGTATGGCAAGGGATCACTGTATGTCAATAGAACACTTAAATGTAATAAATGTAATTTGCAGCTGTGACTTTCGTGACCTTGAACAAGAGGCTCTTAAATAGGAGCACTTTAATGTATGGTTTTGTGCCAATTACATCCACTTTGTCATTGAAGGAAGTTTTCATTCTGACTTAGAAGTAATGATGTTCTTAAGAGGTTATGCTTAATTTAAGTCCCAACTCATTATAGAACATATCAAGGACAAGATGAGTGGGATTACTCAGTTCCATTGTAGTATGCTAGGGAAAATAAATTACACTGAAAATAAATTTTGCAGTTCTTTTGCAATCAATGTGTTTCATATAGTGGTATGTCAAAAATAGGGGAAGTAAAACATTCTAAACACTTTCGTTTACATATATAATTGATACAGATGTATACATTAATATTTACTCTGTACGTTTGCAGTCCTACACATACATTTATTTGTTATATATGCATATTATCATCTTTGGTTAGGGGAATTTAAATTACTTTCTTTTCTTGGGCCCCAATACTAGAATTATGTATGGTATGTAAGAATTTTAATTTATTTTCATGGGGGCCCTAATACTAGAATTATGTATGGTATATAAGAATTTTACCTTATTTTCATGGGCCCTAATACAAGTATTAAGTATGGTATGTAAGAATTTTACTTTATTTTCATGGGCCCTAATACTAGAATTATGTATGGTATGTAAGAATTTTACCTTATTTTCATGGGCCCTAATACAAGTATTATGTTTAGTAGCTATGAATTTTACCTTATTTTCATGGGCCCTAATACAAGCATTATGTTTAGTAGGTAAGAATTTTACCTTATTTGCATGGGCCCTAATACAAGTATTATGTTTAGGAGGTAAGAATTTTACCTTATTTTCATGGGCACTAATACAAGTATTATGTTTAGTAGGTAAGAATTTTACCTTATTTGCATGGGCCCTAATACAAGTATTATGTTTAGTAGGTAAGAATTTTACCTTATATGCATGGGCCCTGATACTAGTATTAAGTACGGTACGTAAGAATTTTTTTGTTTTGTGCACACTATGTTTTATACGACCACTTTTTCAGGGATCAGATTTGACTGACAACAGATGTCAAATTATTTTGAGGAGCGAGTTATTTTATTTGTTGCTATCGAAGCAGTACAAAATTTAATATCTGTGTACAGTGCTCAATGAAAAAACTTTAGACACATGTCCAGGGCTAGTGACTATCAAAAATCACAAACCTTTACTTAATTCTACAAGCCTGGACTCCAATTTCGATATGCCCAAAATTTTCCCCTTTTTTAATATTTTATGCTAAACAACATTGCAATTGCTGCACTTTATATATATTAATTCAACAGAGTTCAGTAGGGGATTTGAAGGTAATGCAAGTGTCATTAGTGTTCATCACTACACTGTTTAGACACTGGGTGTATGTGTACGTGTCAGTTTTAACGTAGCTTTAAGAATTTTTCAGTCACCTCGCTACAATGTCTGCAGTGTGGCAGTTTATAGTGATGTCTAGCACTGGGGCAACATGCTGCAGTCACTATACCATGACACCTGACACAATTGCTGTTACACCCTAATTAATCAGGCTTTAGACAAACATTCATGTGAGACTGCCTTGATCTCCTTAACTGATAAATGGCTTCACACACTTGACCAAGGTAGAATAATAGGATCTGTATTTGTAGATTTCAGGAAAGCTTTTGACGTGGTGGATCATGAAATCCTTTTGAAGAAACTGAAAATCTACCAATGCGATGAAAGCACAGTTGGATGGTTTACTTCATACTTAAGTGAGAGAACACAACATGTTTATAAAAACAATGTTCTGTCTGAACCTGGAACAATTACTGGTAGATATGGATGTACCACAAGGCTCAATTCTAGGTCCATTACTATTTATTTTATTTATTAATGACCTACTACTTTTACTAAGGGACGCAATGTCATCTGCAGATCTCTGTGCAGATGACACAACATTGTTAGACATCCAAGACACAAAGCATGAACTCAAAATTTCTTTACAGAATGCCCTAAACAAACTGGACAACAGGTGCACATGCAGTGGCATGGTGGTAAATACTGGTAAAACTAAAATATTACTATCTAAACATGCAGAAAAGAACAAATCTTGATAGGGATGAACTATGTCTGACATGGAAAGATAACAATTTGCAAATGGTCTGTCATGATTGACTACTTGGTGTTTTGGTAGATTTAGAAAACAGTAGCATTATTGTTTCCACATATGCATGCACAATTAAGTTACTATACAATATTGTGGTTCTTTTTGTGAATAAGAGCAAAATGAATACCTTTTTACACATGAAAAATTTTCATTTTGAAATTGAATATATGATGACTCTTGCATTGAGTTAGATAGGGCTGGGTAGAGTGTGTGGATTTGACTACAGCATATGTTGTGGGGATTATTTTGCACATCGGTTAGTAATGAAGATCAAATAAATTAAAACACACCATTCCCAGTATTGGCATATGATGACTTGTAGTGTTTTAATATTCAGTGGTGTAATCTTTGAGCAACAGAGATATGTGAACTCTTGTGCACTCTGCTACTTTACTTTTGTATTCCAGGTAAATCAGGTGTGTGTGTGTATATATATATATATATATATATATATATATATATATATATTGTAAGACTCAAATAAAATACCAGGGTATATGGGTTTGCATAGCCATGATTGGTTGTTAATGAAAGGTAACAGTTTAATATTTAACAAAAGATTCTTTTGAGAGTGTAAAATGATATTATGAGAGGATAGCATATATGTTGGATATGTGTGACCTTTGTCAACTTACATTGCATCTAAGCCAGAGCTGTGTGGCCTTTGTCATGCACATTTAGATAAAAGTTTGCGATTCATGATATTCTCCACACAGATACTTGCATTAACAATGTCTTACTGAGATCCACATAGTAGCTTGCATTATTGATGTGTCTGAGATCCACACAGTAACTTACATTAACATTGGGTCTTACTTAGATCCACACAGTAGCTTGCATTAACATTGGGCCTTACTGAGATTGCATTAACATTGGGTCTTACTGAAATCCACACAGTAGCTTGCATTAACAATGGGTCTTACTTAGATCCACACAGTAGCTTGCATTAACATTGGGTCCTACTGAGATCCACACAGTAACCTGCATTAACACTGGGTCTTACTGAGAGAATATCTTGAGTACTGTATAGTTAGAAATTTAAAGCTTTTGAATGTGAATAACATGGTGTTTCCAGTGGTTTGAATAAGAAAGGGGGGGGGGGGATGTCTTACAAAGTTACAAAGCATGAAAGCATTGTAGTACCCTATTATTACCACTGTTGTGGTTATATGACTCACTATCTATTCATCCAGTCAACTTCTCCAGTGACAAGTATGCAGTGTTAGCTGCCACAAAGAACAGAGCTATTGTGCGAGTTTATTGTTTGTAACATAAGTCTCCTTTGACCCTGATACCCATTATTTTCATTTTAGACAACTTGTGGGTGATAATTTGTTTACTGGGCCGTGTTTTTGAATCTTGTGTTTTTTTTTAATTATTATCCAGTAACCAGTGTAGTTCATTGGTCATAACACTAAGACAGGGCAGGGTGCTGGTTGCCTGTCAGAATATCTTAAACATGGTGTGCTAAGAGCACCTACTTTAAGGCATTTTACTATATCCTGTTGGTGCTTTTAAAAGTGATTTTCTGACTATTATTCAAAATAGCTTTACTAAATTTGAGACTAATTATAGATTGATTTTTCTTGTTAATTCATGTACGCCATATGAACATGTAGATGTGGATAAGACTTCACTGAATTGGTTTTGGTTTGGTGTTGAGTGTTGTTCAGCTTAGCAAGTGCTTTATTTAGTGCCAAGGTACTTTGAGTCAAGCTTCCCACTAAATAGCAGACCCAGACTGCTCTGATGCTAGGATTCAGTCTGCCACCCTTTCAGGTGCAAGTTTTTCCTGCTGAGCTACTGCAGTTTCTTCCTCTGTTAGTTACATCGTATAACAGGTCTGTGGATAAATTAGGCATATTCTACATACCTGCGCTCACAGGTGGCCAAGTGGTCTAAAGTGCTTGCCTTTGCCGATCACTGCCATCTCACCTCTGTCCACTTTGGTTCAAGCCCCCGGCTCAGCCACTGGGGGTATGTGAGAAAGCTTGTCAGTAACTTTTTGTGGTTTTTACTGGGGTTTTCCTGGAACATCATTTCAGTGACATAAGGAAGGCGCCTTCTTTTTTTCATAATCAGTGTCTGAAATAGATGAAATATTAAGACAATTGAACAGTTTTAATAATATAAATTCCTCTTGCTTTTCAATATAGGATGATGTCTTTTATCTTATATATATGTTTATATGTTCACAGATGACTGTGCACCATGTTCCTAATTTGAAACTATGATTTTTAGAATTACTTCATTCTTTAGTGTCTAGCCAAATTTATCACATCGTGTTGTATATACTGTATATATTATACATAACAGCTAGAAGGCCTCAAGGTAGACTAACTGATTTACCCTCAATTTATTATTATTGTATTATTATTACTTACAATAACTAAGAGCATTACAAGTACCCAATATGCTGTAGATAAGATAAAGTTTCTTAGAAAAGAATAATGTTACGTTATATATGAAAAACCATAAAATGCATGGAATATTTTAAAATCCTTCATGAAAGACCAATGTCAGCTGGGGCCCCGAGTGGCCGAATGGTCTAAAGCGCTCTCCGTTACAGATCACTGCCATCTCACCTCTGTCTGCGTGGGTTAGAGTCTAAGATTCGGCCAATGTGGGTATGTGAGAAAGCTTGCCAGTAGCTTCTCATGGGTTGATGGTTCTTCCTCCACCATTAATACTGGCCGCCATGTATAGCCTGTCGTGTGCTGAAAAATGGCATTAAACCCAACAACAACAACCAATGTCAGCTGATAAAAAGTCCTGTACAAAACAAAAGGCTTCATAGTTAGCTGTGGCTGGCGTGGGTCACATTAGAGATCTCTATCATATGTTCATAGATTATAGTCCAGCTGCTAGAAAAATCTCTGGTACTTACTATAACAACTATTTGTTGTCACTTAAACTGATGTTGTTGATGGCCACATAACAGAGCTACCCTACCATCCCTGTTGTTACATATGCAGATGGCTATAGCAAGCTTGTTCTCAGATTTTATCATTGGTTTAGTGTCCCATATTTTGCAGAGAAATGGAGTACATATAAATGGTGTTAAAATAATTACACAATGTGCACTGATGACCTACAAATTCCACTTCCTTTCATCACAATGGCAGTTAATATTAGTTTCACAACTTGAGAGGTCGCTGACCTTGAAATCAAGACACTAGATTTGGCATTGTTTTCTGGAACTGAGAGGGCATGGGAGAAGTAGACAGGAAATTACCTGTCAACTATGTGATGTATGGTCAAGGCTGGGTTTAAAAGAAGATTCTTTGCAAAGGAAGAAAGGAAACATTGTGAGGTTTTTCATTTGATATGGAGATTGTTCCCATCCAAGGAGTAGGAAATGCCTACATTGCAACCCAAAACAAAATTATCCAAGAGATTTAAACAAAGTGACATGCACTGCATGTTAGCACACATGAACATTTGACATTTCGCAAGAGTGATTTCTATATTATATGGTTTAATAGCACATCAGTACAATAATAGCTTTGTGGTTTTGAATAAAGTTTGTTTTGGGTTTAATGCCATATATCAGAACAAGGTAGGCTGGCTTTACATGGTGTTATGTATATTTAATTTGTATTATATGTTGGCTTTTCATATTGATTATGTTACATACATTTGTATTTTGTACTTCTCCTTTTCCAAAATCAAGTTCATTGTGTACCTAAGGACATTGATTTTGTACACAACATAATATATAGCTAATATTTCTCTGTGAGTATATGAGTATATATAAAGTATTAGGATCATTATCAATGAGGTAAATATGTTTATCTTAAACTTAGTCTCAGACATTGGAATTCCCGCTTGGAAAAGTCTGGTGTACCTGATGTTTCCCATGTTCTTTATTATAATTTTGGTAATAAACCTTGTCCTGTTGACAACTTATAATGTACTAGAAATGAACTTTGGACCCTTGTCCTGGTTCTATTTTGTGTCTTAGCATTTTGGAAAATGTTGTTTACTTGAGAAATTTCTCATTCTTGCCTTAAGATCTTCAAGCAGAATCAATCTTATTGTTATATTCGGGTTTTCACTTTGGTTGAGTTATTTGTTCAGCTAATTCACTGGAAGTACAAAGTGCTGATATTTTTGGATTGGAACATTAATTTGGAATTATAGTGAATTCAATGACAATTGTGGACTGTATTATTATGGTACATCAAAGGACTGATGGTACATCGTCACACTCCAGTCCATTGGGAGATTACAATGTTCAAGACTGCAAGCACATTGGCATATTCAGTAATGGTACTTATTTTTAATACTATTAGAATTCAGTTGGAACTTTATACATTTTTACTTGTGATAAAACTGTTTGGACTATTTAGGATTTAATTCACAATACTGTTAGTTCTTTTTAAATTGTCACTTTGAGTTCTAGGGAAATAAATTGTTTGTTGAATTTTAGAAAACTTGTTGGTTTTTGCTCTTTCTGTTACTTAGTTTATGACCATAGTCATACCAATGGCTGCTGGTAGAACTGGTGGAGGAAGAAACAGAAAAACTCCCATTAAGAACCACAAACCTAAGGGAAGTTACTGGCAAGCTTTCTCACACACCCACATTAGCCAAGCCCGAGACTCAAACCTATGCAGACATAGGTGACATAGCAGTGACCAGTAAAAGCAAACGCTTTAGAGCACTCAGTCATCTGGAGCCTTTTGAATAAAGATAATTATATATATATATATATATATATATATATATATATATATATATATATATATATATAATGTTAAATATATAAATATATTGGTAATATTAAATATATAAATATAAAATATATAAATGTAATGTTAAATATATAAATATAAAGGTAATGTTAAATATATAAATATAAAGAAATATAAAAAACAATGTTAGGAAGATAAACCCTTCCAAATAAATGTAAACAGAAAAGGTGAAGTTGTTCAAGTTTGTTTTTATAATAGCCACTTTCCTTCAGAATGTTAAAGATCTTCTCGGTTGATACATTATCATATAGTGTCCTATTGTGTTCAAAAAATAACTTCTGTCTCACAGGATGTAAGTCAGCATGCTTGCCAAGAATGTTTCACTGTTAGTGGACAATGGCATGGAGTGTATTTTGGTCAATGATCTAGGTCTCTGTCAATGAGAAAATGATTTTTTTTTTTTTTTGCACAAAAATGTCATTTCTCAAAGATGTACTTTCAGCAAAGTTTGTGGATGACATGCACATTTAATAAGAAAGAATCCTTTTGATTGGGGGGATCACAAGATCAAAGTTCAAGGTCATAGTAACTCAAAAGAAAAATGGATTTAACGTAATTACTTTAGTTATACCATGTACCTTGAGCAAAGTTTGTAGAGGGTTTGGACTTGTAGAACAGAAGAGGCCTTATTGATTTGGGGATCAAAAGGCCAAAGATCGAGGTCATGGTTCCGAAAGTAAAAGCTTGATTGACTAAAGTTTGTAGATGACATGCACTTAGAGGTTGTAAAAATATGAGTAGATTCAGGTGTCTAAAGGTCCAAGATCAAGGTCAAAGTAGAAGTAAATCAAGTACAAAAATATTGATTTCTGCACAGCAAGTTGAATTCATTGAGACCTATTAAATATCCATTGTCACCCATGCCCAACTAGATCCCACATTGAGTCCTGTTAAACATAGATTGGTCATGTAGTGCATCACTAGATCCCACACAGGCCTATTAAATATGAGGTGGGCATGTAGTGCATCACTAGATCCCACACTGAGGCCTATTAAACATGGGTTGGGCATTTAGTACATCACTAGATCCCACACAGGCCTGTTCAATATGAGGTGGGCATGTAGTGCATCACTAGATGCCAGACAGGTCTATTAAATATGAGGTGGGCATGTAGAGGCCTATTAAACATGGGTTGGGCATTTAGTACATCACTAGATTCCACAATGAGGCCTATTAAATATGGGTTCGTCATGTAGTGCATCGCTAGATCCCACACAGGCCTATTAAATATGAGGTGGGCATGTAGTGCATCACTAGATCCCACACTGAGGCCTATTAAACATGGGTTGGGCATTTAGTACATCACTAGATTCCACACTGAGGCCTATTAAACATGGGTTGGGCATTTAGTACATCACTAGATTCCACACTGAGGCCTATTAAACATGGGTTGGTCGTGTAGTGCATCACTAGATTCCACACAGGCCTATTAAATATGAGGTGGGCATGTAGTGCACTACTGTGCCTATATTGATTGCTATTAAACATGGGATGGGCATGTAGTGCACTATTATGCCTATATTGATTACTATTAAACATGGGATGGGCATGTAGTGCACTATTATGCCTATATTGATTACTATTAAACATGGGATGGGCATGTAGTGCACTATTATGCCTATATTGATTACTATTAAACATGGGATGGGCATGTAGTGCACTATTATGCCTATATTGATTACTATTAAACATGGGATGGGGATGTAGTGCACTACTAGTGCCTATATTGATTACTGTTAAACATAGGATAGGGATGTAGTTCACTAATGAGCATATATTGATTACTATTAAACGTAGGATGGGCATCAAAGACAGGGTGGGAAAGTAGTGCCTACATTGAGGACTACTATAAATATAGGGTGGGCATGTAGTGCCATACTGGAGCCTACATTGTTGTTGTTGTAGGGTTTAACACCATTTTTCAGCACACAATAGGCTATACATGGTGGCCAGTATTGATGGTGGAGGAAGAACCCGGGAAAACCGCAGAAAGAACCACCAACGCACATGAAGCTACTGGCTAAATTTTTCACATACCTACATTGACTGAATGAGACTCAAACCACGCAGACAGGTGAGATGGCAGTGATCCTTAACAGAGAGCGCTTTAGACCACTCGGCCACTCAGGGCCCCTAGAGCCTACATTGAGAACTATTAAACATAGTGTAGGCATGTAGTGCCCTACCATAGACTACATTGAAATGATCATATAGTGAGCTGTTCGTGATATTCTTGTTAAAATATTGCTGAACTATGAGCGAGCAGAGGTCTCGGAAACGCTTAATTACACGTATTTGGAAGCTAGTTTTTTTATCTTGGACACAGAAAATCACTCCGTACGCATGTAATAGGTGTGTGGCAAAATTCAAAGACTTTCCAGTCCTGTTTCAGCCATGTGCTTTGTGGGGGAAAATGTGTTGATCAGTTAGCTGTGCAGATATTTACAATGACAGAATTCAGTGACTGAAAGACCCCTTGATGTACATACATGTTGCCATTATAAGAGTACATCAAAAAGAACATGATGCAATAGCTGGGCAGCAAGTTCAAACTGGTGGCTGGGTGGGAAAATGTACTGATATTTACAGTAATTGAATTCACAGGCAGAAAGACACAGATAATATTAATAATAATAATGAGGACTTTGTATAGCGCCTAATCTTTAGAAGCTCTAAGCGCTTTACAACATTAAACAACACCTGGAAGATAAGAAACATAATAATATTATTACAATAACAAACATCATGAAATTAAAAAAACATTAAAAAATAAAAAACATGCTGAGAATATTTCAGGTATGAAACATTATTAGGTCTTTAAGTTTGTTCTTGCAGTCGAAATAAGTGAGTTTTGAGAGCCTTCTTGAATGTGATCACTGTGTCTTTGTGTCTAAGTTCAGTGGGCAATTCATTCCACGTTGCTGGGCCCTAGTATGTAAAAGAACACTGTCCATATGACTTTGTTTTCATAGTGGGAATAATGAGTATACGATTGTCAGAAGAGGAGCGTAAGTATCTTGCTGGTGTGTACACATGGGTGAGGTCAGATAGGTATGTTGGTCTAGAGTCCGACAGTGAAATATTGCACAGAGAACAAATTTTTTGTTTGATTCTTGATCGAATGGACCACAGAGCAGCGGGGAGGTGTACATGTGGTCATTGTTAAAAGTACATCAAATAAACAACCTTAGCTTTCGTTATTGTGTTCATTTCTGAATGTAGCGGAAAAAGCAGCACACATGACCTCAGAATCAAGACATGCTGATACTTAGAAAAAATGCCATTCGTAAATTTGGATAAGTATTTTGGGATTAAATGGCAAACTTACAAAGATTGTAACGAGATTCAGAAGAGTGCTAAAGCTGCTA
Source organism: Sinohyriopsis cumingii (assembly GCA_028554795.2). NCBI lineage: Eukaryota > Metazoa > Mollusca > Bivalvia > Unionida > Unionidae > Sinohyriopsis > Sinohyriopsis cumingii. The sequence continues at coordinate 28,551,470 of CM068824.1, forward strand.
GTATTGATAGTTCAGATGGGACATTTGCTAAGTATAAGAAGTATGTGATGCTTAGCTTAGTGTTTGGAATAAGTCCTTACTTGGATTGACTAAATTCAGTCTCACTCTGATGGACGAACAAGAGCTATGACCGTGTTATAAAGAATGTAGAAATTAAATTAAATTTCAACCAGTAGTTATTCTAATTTTCATAGTTTTTTTGGGGAGGGCCATGGGTCACGCTACTAGGTGAAGTGGGTGACTAAGTCGCCTAAAAATGTAAGCTTCACCTTCTGGCCATAGAACATGATTACTTTTACTATATGTTCTCTGCATTTGTTTCTCAGTACTGACCTTTCCACTGTGTGACAATCAATACCAATCATATGTTAATCTAAAATACTTCAAAGATGACTTCATGGTGAAGTTCTTGTCAATGGTTGATCTGCTTTTTTTTGAGATGCTGGACTGTCAACAGAGCAGCATGTACACAGAACACAGATTTCACTTCTGGATCATCACCAAGGCCTTATTACTCACCTTCGCCGAAATACACACAGAGACAACAACACCCTGAGCTCATATTCTCAAGAATAAACAATTACCTTTAAATCCCTACCAAAAATGCATAAATAAAACTCTTCTATCATCACCAAAATGAGAGATGAAAAAATGTTCTAAAAATAGACTAGAACTACATTGAACTGGAAGTACTAATTGTGACCCGATTCCTGACTTCTTCTGTTAGGAAAGCGAAGATGACTCCGCCCTGTGATTATTTAAGAGGTACGTTGACTGACTACACCTTTTTTAAAATGCCCCTCGCCTTAGCCCGGTTAGTTCTAGTGTTGCAGTGAAATGTATTCATCAAGACATCAGTAGCTAGGCCTAGTTTTGATATCAGTTACGTTGATAAACAAACTATTGCCCATTCACGAGCATATGTTTTGATAGCTGATTGACCATTAACCCTTTTCCGAGTAAGGTAGCAACTATCAATTTCCTGCATGATATCCTTTGATGATAAAAACATACAAACTTGAGTTTTAAGATTGATGTTGTTGTTGTTGTTGTTGTAGGGTTTAACGCCATTTTTCAGCACACGATAGGCTATACATGGCAGCCAGTATTAATGGTGGAGGAAGAACCCGGGAAAACCACAGAAAGAACCACCGACCCTCGAGAAGCTACTGGCAAGCTTTCTCACATACCCACATTGGCCGAATCCGAGACTCAAACCTACGCAGACAGAGGTGAGATGGCAGTGATCCGTAACGGAGAGCGCTTTAGACCACTGGGCCACTCGGGGCCCCTGAGTTTTAAGATTGAAATCGGTGATCTGGATATATATTAACTGCCTCTTGTACACTATTTCGGCATAAAATTAGTTTGAAACTAAAAGTGAACCAGTAGGCCTAATGGGAAATAATGGCAGACTTTGCTAAGTCAGGGATGTGCCAGTTTATTAGGTTGTCTATTTTTGTAAATCATTGGGCAGATATATTCAGAAAAATATACAAATCATTGAAAGCAAAGCCTAGGTATTATTTTATTAAGAATATAACTTTAAATTGCAATTTATGTAGGTCAGAAACATATGGGACAATGGTATGTTGTGGAATTCGAGAGATGCTCCCTAAGGTCTAAGCTGTTTTCTGACTTAACACATATTTGCGAAAATATGGGGGGAAAACAGCAAATCAGATACTATTTAACCATTGCCTAAAATTACTACAAGTGCATAGATAAACCATAAATTTGCATTCCTGTCTGTTGTAATGAAGCTATATTAAAGTGAGTGATTACATTACAAAATCCTCTCCATCTTAAAATAGATGCACTCACGTCTATGTTGATTCTGTAGGAAAGAAGGGACTGTAACTTTTGATGGTGGGACTCCTATTTTTACCAAAATGGGAGTCCTGGACTCCTAGTTTTAAAATCCTAGCAAGACCACTGAACAAGTCTGTGTAACATATCTCTGCCAATATGAGGGCTATTTTTCAGTTGGTCTTAATTTCACAAACAAAAATGTCACATTGCAGGTCATGTCATGTGCAAACCATTAAAAAAAATTCTTTGCCATTAAAATGAAATCCCATTTCTCTTGTATGACTTGAAATTGTATTGAAAATATTTACTTATATTGACATTTGGCATTTGTACTTACATTCAGATCAAAATATACTTGAAAATTCCTTGATTTTTGAGGACGCATAATTTAGTACAGATACACTTGTTTAGTAGAATTTTTGCCAGACAACTTTATCTCTTTTGAAAGAACTTTTAATTACATAAATTATTCAATTTCATCAGTTGAAATTGGTGGGTTTGTCCATTGGACCATGAAATAATGAATATTGCAGTTGATATGAATTATTTAGCTGTTGGCTAATGGGTTTGTACCTGTAACAGTTGCTTTTAATTTTCATTAATGAGAACTCTCTTACATGAAGTTTTTTCTCCAATGTTCGAAGCATTATTTGCAGCTGGAATAAGGAATTTATTTAGCGAAGCCAGGGTATCATCGCATTTACTTTAATCAGTTATAGCTTGTATTGCAAATGATTGGATGTCATTTAGATGACAAACAGCCTGTACCATGAGACGCTGAGAAACATACATGCAGTAGGAATAAACTGAAACTTTTGATATCTTCTCTGTCACTTTATGGTTTTTCAGAAGTACTAATACAGTGGTTCATTCTTTTGAAAATTCTTTTATTTTGAAACATTAAATTAAAATGTATTGGAATGAAGAATTTGTTTAAAAACATTTCCATACACCTCTTTGTGGCACATCCATTATTAGTTTCTGATCTGTTCTTTTATTAGCCTGTTCATATTATACATACAATGGTGAACATTGACATTGTTATAGGAAATGTGGAAATCTGACCTGGCTCATTATTTTTTGAAAGAACTTAGCCAGTGGGGACAAGCTTTTCAGAGGAAATGTGGAAATCTGACCAGACTCATTAATTTTTTAAAGAATGTGTCAAATGGGAACAAAATTTTTGAGTAAACTGCTAACATTTGGAACTGATAAGAATTTTGCTTTGTTTAAGATATTTTACCTTTTTTTTTGGCATCTTCACATTGGGATTTAATCTTTTTTTGTTAACTCTTGAGATTGGAGGTAGAATGCTTGGTTCTGACTACTGTTAATTCTTGAGATTGGAGGTAGAATGATTGGTTCTGGCAACGATTAACTCTTGAGATTGGAGGTAGACAATGATTGGTTCTGACAACTGTTAACTCTTGAGATCGGAGGTAGAATGATTGGTTCTAATTACAGTTAACTTTTGAGATTGGAGGTAGAATGATTGGTTCTAACTACTGTTAACTTCTGAGATTGGAGGTAGACTGATTGGTTCTTACTACTGTTAATTCTTAAGATGAGGTAGAATGATTGGTTCTGACCACTATTAACTCTTGAGATTGGAGGTAGACAACGATTGGTTCTGACCACTATTAATGCTTGAAATTGGAGGTAGACAATGATTGGTTCTTACTGCAGTTAACTCTTGAGATTGGAGATATAATGGTTGGTTCTAATACAGTTAACTTTTGAGATTGGAGGTAGAATGATTGGTTCTGACTACTGTGAATTCTTAAGATTGGAGGTAGAATGATTGGTTCTGAATTATATTACCTCTTTTGATTGGAGGTAGAAAATAATTGGTTCTGACTACTATTGGTGGCGCTGTACAGTTTCGTAATTTGCATGGGGTTAGGATTTTAACGAAAAAGAATTTTCCTGGCTTTCCTTACTGGTTATACTGGCTATTTAAAAAAGACCTTGTATATCTTAGGTATAATTCAAAGAACCTTTAATTCCCTTTATTTTGGTGTATGATTGATGGGTGTACTTTGGGTTATAGAGTATACAGCTTGGCCTTACTTCAGATGTGCACCTTTCAAAAAAGTGCTAGCTCAACTTGGTCATTTTCACTTCCTGAAATTCAGAGGTTTATTGTATAAAAAAGAGCTGATAACTTTTTTTACATTTTATATATTTGGTAATTCATTCACTGCACTTTCAGAAGCTGGTATTGTCTAGTCTGGCAAAATTCATTTTCCCTATTTTAATAGCTGCTATGTATAGTGTACTTGAGACTAATTCAGGCTGATTTTATTAACACAATGGAGCAGTCATTTTAGTTAGCAGTGTGCTTAAATCATGTAAAATTTCCAAAAGTACAATATCCAAAGAAATATCATTCACATTACATTAATGTAGCATAGAGGTATGCCAACATTCTCACCATTGTGCATGTTTTATATGCGAACTACTTCACCTTACATGGTCACTCTCTCAAAAGTACATATTAACTGGTGAGCACCCCCATTAGTGTTTGAGACTGGAGGTAGAATGATAGGTTCTGACTCCTGTTAGCTCTTGAGATTGGAGGTAGAATGACTGGTTATGACCACTATTAACTCTTGAGATTGGAGGTAGACAATGATTGGTTCTGTTGTATGTTGTCTAAAGGACACACGGTACTAATTATACAGAAGAACTGTGAACCAGTCTAGAAATGGGTGAAGACATAATAGAGTATTTACAGGTTTGGTGGTCCATAATTGGTTAATAATGAAAATTAAAATTTTGGGAAAAATATCTTTTGAGAGCTTATCCTATATGTAATGTAAAAAAAATATTGACAAATTTCTACTGATGCAACTTTAGCATTTTTACAGGCTTGACTCAGGAGTACTCAATACTGAAAGTGGCACCTGATTCATTTGGTGCAGAATCAATAACACGTGTTTCATGCACATGTATGTAAACAAATTGCCGCGGGTCATATGGTGTTCTCCACACATAAGCTTGCACCAAGGTTAGATGTGCACGAAAAATTATAGGTGTTATTATCAGCACCCATAAATTTTAAGTTATTGAATTTTGAATATGATAGTGTTTCCATATGTTTACCATTGGAGTGGAATTAGTACCGTGAGTCCTATAGCACCTAATGAAGGCAGGAGTTGATGTGGCTTAGTGGTTAGGTTGGCAACCCAAATGGCATATGTATTGGACCTGAGGACAGTTAGCTATAATGGTGTGTACTTGACAAGGAACTTTACTCCAGTTGCCTTGGCACTAAATAACTGATTATGTATGTTGATCTGTCTTAAAACATCAGACCAAAAGCATTCGAACATTTCTCTTGAGATTGGAGTAGAGCAAACAACATACACTGTACACTTGATCTGCAAACACATTATGTGACAGTAGATCAGGATCTATGATGATTAGAGTTAGACTGACATGTATGCAGGTTTCTAGGGCAATTAAACCTAGGTTTTTAATTTTATTTTAGGAGTGTCTGCTAATTGGAATATTCTTGTATCTTTCGACTTGAAATAATGTTGATTCATTGATCTTTATGGATGTCAATTTTCATGATTTAGGAAGCTTTTAATTTGTTGATGCAGGAAAAGAGTCCTGCACCAGAAATCATAGTTGGCTATTTATGGTAACATGGTAGGTCTTATCAACTGTTAAAGGCACATCTGTTTTGCATCATGAGTAGTGTTGCACCTGTAATCCTAATTGATTTCCTTTGGAGTGCATTTCATACTCCATGGGGCCTATATCATAGTTTTCTCCAGCTGTGTTTAATGTCTGTAACCTGTACAGCCTACTGATTTTTAAAAGTATAAAGCGCCAGGAAATTGGGCAATTTAGATGGTTATAATATCTTATTACTTGGAAGTCCATATCACATTACTTAATTATCCATTTATTTGAGATCTGTGAGAACAACCGATTCTTAAGTAGCCACTGCAAGGTACCATTTCCTTTACTTGTGTTCTTGCTGAACTACAGACTGAAACAAATTCTATAAGTACAGATCATTATATCATCAATCAATATTTATATCAGAAATGCAAAAAGTGGAGGCCATTGGTCCCTACCAGGTCAACATGTTGGGTCACAAAGAATTTTACCTGCTTGTTGTTCATTCAAAAAATTCAAACATATATCATTATTATAGGCACTTGCATCAATGATTTGTTGATTTATGCAGTAAATATTCACTCCCACAGCATTATATACTGGACTCTGACATTGTAGAGTCGAACTACAGCATGCTTTGACTTGAATATTGTAATTAGACTAAAGCATGTTTTGACTCTGATAATGTACACAGACTACAGTATGCTTTGACTCAGATATTTTAGTCAGACTACATCATGCTTTGATTTGGATATTGTAGTCAGACTATATCATGCTTTGACTTGGATATTGTAGTCAGACTACATCATGCTTTGACTTGGATATTATAGTCAAGACTGCAGCATGCTTTGACTTGGATATTGTAGTCAGACTACAGCATGCTTTGACTTGGATATTAGTCATACTGCATCATGCTTTGACTTGGATATTGTAGTCAGACTGCATCATGCTTTGACTTGGATATTGTAGTCAGACTATATCATGCTTTGACTTGGATATTGTAGTCAGACTGCATCATGCTTTGACTTGGATATTGTAGTCAGACTATATCATGCTTTGACTTGGATATTGTAGTCAGACTGCATCATGCTTTGACTCGGATATTGTAGTCAGACTACATCATGCTTTGACTTGGATATTATAGTCAAGACTACAGCATGCTTTGACTTGGATATTGTAGTCAGACTACAGCATGCTTTGACTTGGATATTAGTCATACTACATCATGCTTTGACTTGGATATTGTAGTCAGACTGCATCATGCTTTGACTTGGATATTGTAGTCAGACTATATCATGCTTTGACTTGGATATTGTAGTCAGACTGCATCATGCTTTGACTTGGATATTGTAGTCAGACTATATCGTGCTTTGACTTGGATATTGTTGAGTCAGACTAAAGCAGGGGTCTCAAACTCAAACCACCCTGAGGAACACACGAGGGCATTTTCAATGGCTCAAGAGCTGCACCACCTTTGTTATTTCTCATGTGACGACAATCATGTTGTGGGCCACAGGATATGGCTTGGTGGGCCACATGTATCCCGCAGGTCATGTGTTTGAGACCCATGGACTACAGCGTGCTTTGACTCGGATATTGTATTCAGGTTACAGCATGCTTCAACTGATACTGTGAAAAGTCAGACTACAGCACAGTTTTGTACAGTTTCTTTGTTGGTTAAAATAAAATGGTTACTTTTTAGGATATGGTTATTTTGGTGGACAAGAAAATGGTTGCACATGTTGCTATAGTCTGTTTAAGCTCTGTCTGATTTAAAGTATATAATGCTGGAACGGTGAACTTTTATTGTAGAAATTAAATAATCTAGAGGTTTGTGATGATTTTTCAGTCTTCTTTGTCGGGAGACTTCCATAATGGAATTTGTATTCCGCAACTGATACATGATACCTACATATACATAAATATGTGTGTACCCCCAACCCCCAGTGAAATTTCTCTTGAAAATGTATATTATGCACACATATATCTCTATCCTGACATATCATTGGCTGCAAAAAACACTCAGACATCATGATTTTCCTGAAACCAACTACCATGCAAAAAATACCCCTTGGTCTTGCATATTTTATTCAGTGCAACCTTTGTTTGAAGAAAGTTTGCTCTAAAAGTGAACAGCTCACTGCATTGCAAAGAGCCAACTTTGCTGGTATTGTATTTATTCAGTTATAAGTCAGATCCAAGTGCAAACTGCAGAGACCCATATCTGCCGTCATGTGATATGCTGGCAGATCTTGATCTATGGAGTTTGTTTGGACTAATTGTTAGAATAATCAGTATTGACCAAATCAGCTGGAGTGTTATGCTGTGGAAAATGAGGCTAGTGTAGTTTGCAGTTCAACACAAGGATTTTAACCAGAAGACTCATAATGATGTCTAGTTTGTGTGTGTGTGTGTGTGTGTGTGTGTGATTTGGAGTTTTAATGTAGCTTTAACAATTTTTCAGTCATATCGCTACGATGTCTGCACTGTGACAGCTTATAGTGATGTCTAGCACTGGGGCATCATGCCGCAGACATGTAGCATGATGTCCCACCCAGTCACATTATCCTGACACCAGGCTGATCAGTCCTAACACTAACCTCTTAATGCTGAGTGCCAAGTGAGGCAGCTGTTAGTACCATTTTTGTAAGTCTTTGGTATGACTCAGCAGAGGATCAAACCCATGACCTCCCGCATCCGAGGTGGCTGCTCTAACCACTAAGCCACTGGAGCGGTAATGTCTAATTTGTCCTGATGGGTTAACTTGCTCAGTTATATGTAAAAGTCAGTTTTGGGAATTATTTTTTTTAAACTCCGGGGGAAAAAGTCCTAGGGTCAGCGATGAAAAACGGACAGTCAGATGACCTGAAACATATTTTTTGGGCCTAAAAGACATTTGTAATGTTTTATTGGTCTTAAACTTCAAATAGTGCTATAATGTTAATCTGACATGAAAAGCTTGATTTTTCTTTTTCTCTTCAAGGGAAAATCATTCTGACTTGGAAGTTTTCATTAGAAGAGTTTTTATGGTGTCTGTTTAGTCCTCAATGAAAATGACTAACCTTCAGTATGGCCAACTTGTTTGCTATGTTGAAAATATCATCTCAACTCCCAAACGGATGGCTGTATCAATATGGGGTTTTCACCAGTAGACGTCTTATGATACCAAGTTGGTCCGAGATAAAAATGGTGTAGCTGGCAACAATGAGAGGTGTTGTGAAAAACTTGATCTTGACTTGGATGATCATTATAATGAAGGGCTTTAACTAAAAGACTCCTAATGATGAATACTTTGTTCTAAATGTAAATGGTGCCAATCTGACACCCAATATGACTATCACAGCAGCTAATTTGAAAATCTTGTTATTGTTGATAAATGTCAGAGATGGTTTCAGCACACAAAAATAAAAAGGAAGAAATGGTTGTATCTTGAATTTAGGTAAATTCTTTTCACCCAGTTGAGTACCAGTTCCATCAAGGAACTCTTGTTTTTATGTTTAGTTTCTGTTTAAATAAAAATGTTGCCAATTTGACATTCAATTTGAAAATCCTATTGCAGAAGAATACCAGAGATGGTTTTAACACTGAACCAATAGAAAGATGAAATGATATAATCTTGAATAAGTGGAATTTTTTTAGGCCAGCAGATTTGTCAGTTCCTTCAATTGCCTTGAATTTAACAAACAAAATTTGTTGTAGCCAGAAGGAATAGTAGACTGAGTAATTTACTTGTCATGATGAATCTTCATTTTCCTTCACACAAACAGTTTTAGACACGTCTAGATTTACAACATTTTTTATTTCTTAAATATCCCCATCATTCATAATCCACAATCGTACTTTAATAAACCACTAAGTTTACTGAAAATTGTTAAATAGATGTTTACAAGAAAAAAAACGTGATTCTGCAGAAATTAACTGTATAAAAAAGGTGATAGAGTAATCATAATGTTAGAGCCTTATCATGTGTACAAAAACAAATAAAACAAACCACATTCAATCTGGTTCATTGTACACTGCAACTCCAGAGAGAGACAATTACCCATCTTGTTACAGTGAAAGCAGGGTGAGAAGATCTCATATTATCAGGTATCTTCATTTTGTAGGTTTGGCAACAGATATACAAACAGTGTGATTCTTTGAATGCCATATGCAGTGTGAACCTTTTAATGCCTTATATCTTCCTTTATGTGTGGTTACTCATTATAAGGATTCTGATGACCATGGCACTACAGTGGCAGAGTTTAAGGATAAGTCTGGTTTGACAGCAGAACTTTACTTTATTAATCCTATAAACTGGTAAATATTTTTGAGCCTCATTTTGAAAGATGACATTTCGAATCCTAATTGTTATATCCACTGTATCCAATAGGGGTGCAAGACTGAGAGTAAAAAAATCTCCTTGGTGCCAGAACTGGGGATCTGAGTAAAAAACAAACTTTGCTATCAAAACTATGGGTCAAATTAAAAATTTGGTGGTCTCTGAAGCGCAAATGAGGGTAAAGGGAAACACCGTTATCCTAAATGGAAAGCAATTGAATCTCAAGGATGTACACAGTTAGCTCCAAGAGAACTTACACATTGATCAGATTTTTCAAAAATAACTACTGTACGAGAGTGTGGAACAAAGCTATTAATAACTTAAACATTACAAGCCATCGGACTGTATAAATTATGAAAATTACTAGCAGAATGAGCTAATTAAGAGCCCTTCGTCTATATACTTTTGTTTTAGACTTTTTGCCCCTTTTGGCTTGTAGTGTAATGCAGCCAATAATTAGTCTTGCAGATTTGATGGATTGTTTTAAAAGTTGGTAAACTATATGCTCATTTCCAGAAGATGGGCATATCAACAGATCACTTGATTAAATTTTTGTTATAGTTATTGGCCTTTTTGTTTTGTATAATAGAAGTTTTATGAAGTGTATGACAGAATCTCCGTAGTGCAGCTTGTACTGCAGTTTTTAGTGGATTGTCACTGCTTGGTAAATATTTTTGGCTTCATTTGATTATGCATATGACCTTGCTCTCACTATAACACAATCTTATGAATGCAACGACTCCTGCAAGTTTCACAACCTTGCTGTGAATCTTGGGAAATGTTTTGATCATCATCTAAAGACAAACATATCAACAAGTCACTTGCAAATTTTGTCAGAGTTATTGCCCTTTTTAACTAGGAGCCTATTGTATGACAGAGTTTTGTGAAAACAACTAGTATCACATGAAACTTGGTACACGTTATGGTCATCATTTGAAGATGTGTGTATCACTGCTGTCATGGTTTTTGTTAGAGTTATTGCCCTTCATGTGCTTTATGCAGTGTCCAACAAAATCATTGTGAAACTTGATGCAGAATATGATTATTTTGATGATTAAAGATGCACATATTAACAAATCTTTGTGCTTTTTTATTTGTTAGAGTTATTGTCCTTTTTGACTTGCATCTAGATGCATTATATGACAGAATTTTGTGAATGCAGCTAAAGTTGCATAGTTTTTATCGACCTGGCAGTAAGACCAAGTGAGAACATGGTATGGCCTTGCCTCAATCATGCATTGACCATCAGCCGTCTTTTAACAATTGCTTGGTATGACTCATTAGGCCTCGTTTCTAATTGATTTGAATCAGATCTGCCTTTGTCAGTAAGATCTCACTCACATGAGTTCAGTAAGGAGTGAAATTCATACATACTGAGGTGATCATACATCAGATTGGTTAAGCTTGTTACCACTTTGGAGACCGTTATTTTGATCTGATTTTGATCAGACTTAAAGTATATGCTTATATGATCAAAAACTTGGTCGCGTCCATTTGTAAGGGAGATCCATATATACATGTATTAATGAAGTGATCTTTCATCTGATTGGTCAACATTGCCGCCACTCTGGGTGTTACACGGGGGGAATGATTGTCCCTCCATATTTGGTTTTCGTTATCTAGGGGTTGACTGCCATCGATGTTATTGCCTGGTTCGAGTAAATGGAAATATAAGTGGTGAAACTAATAGGTGGAATAGATAGAGATCTGAGCAGGTATATAGAACAAACCAACACGAGCCCCCATACATGTAAACAAACAATTTAATCAATTACATACAAACACTGTGAAAATTCGTTACATCAGGAATGTACTCTGCTTTTAGAAATTTAACTTTCACCGAAAATACAAAGAAAATGCAAATAGATCTAAATAAGATAGCCAATCTGTTACTGATAGATTTAGTTCATCATAGGATCGAGTGAACAATCGAAGTCAACGTCTTGTACGATTTCATAACCTGCTCGTCCTCAGTCTGTTTTTGCTTCCTCTGTCGCTGTTCAGACCCTTGGATCTCAGGATGATACTTTCTACCATCCGTCTCAGGACACTCTCAGAATAAGTCTTCAGAAATTAATACGTCGCAGGATTGCGTCACAGGATTATACGTCTCACTGCACTCTTCTCTGTGCTTCTCCGTATAGGTCTCAGAATAACACCACCTCATTCATCCCATACGTCTCTGGAGCTATTTTCTCCCTGTTAAATAAATATAAATAGAGACAACCTAAATTTCCCGTTATTTATGAAACAGTTAATTCTTCATTATTCTCCCTCGTTATCAGATTTCACTATCAGTGCTAAACAGACGCTAAGGCTTTCAATCGACTCCACATGTCCTATAATGACCCTAGTGAGTCAAATGGCTAATTCATTACGCCTTGACCTTACACATTAACACATATGCGAGGCCTCGGGTTCTGAGCCAGCCTCAATTTACACAGCGAATAAATAGGATACATCACATCAATCAATTACTAGATCATTTCTGTCAATACACACTTATTCTTAATCATACGTGAAATCTTCTAAATTCGGCGAATTCACACGGATTCTTGTAATCATATTAACTAATATAATGCATTAAATTCTTAGAACATAATCCTTATGCAAACAAGACGACAAATTCAAACAATTCGTCAGACTTATCTAAAGAAGATTAATGTACAACTTCCTATGCATAAACTCAACACAGTTATACTTCATAAAGCAAATTATTACACGAATGTAGAAAAAAGATTCATGCAGATACAAATAAATAACTTCAGCAAAGCATTATATATGGCATCAACAAATTACATGGAATTGTCACACTACCTTTGCTTTCAACGTTCCTCCCTCTAATCGGTAAATTAGTTCGTCGGTTCCTTTCGACAATAGTCCCCTTTTTGGACAACAGTTCCTTTTAACGAGAATTTCTTGCAAATTCCCGGAGTCGTAACCTTTGGGGTTTCCACTTGTAGGAAAAGCTTAGACTGATTAAAATTTGATGCGGGCGATATTAAAACCTATGAAATTTTGTGTTGGAACATGCCCTCTCATTTAACGTATCAATCAGAATCAAATATCTCTGCCGCCTTTTTCCAGAGGTGCCAAAGTCAAGGTCAACTTGACCCTGGTAGTTTCAGTAACAGAGTTTCTGCGTTCTCTTAATTGTGACAACTTTACCATGAAAATGAAGTTTTCCTTGTCCTAAATTGTCTGCCTGGCTGCTGTATAAACAAATGTTAAATTAGGAACGAAATTCTTCCTCTAAAGGACATTACCGTACACGGTAGTATGGCGATATGGTACGCGCCTGTCTCAATAAATCTAATTAATGGTTGTCTGGTCTCAACTAATGTATTCTTGTTAGATCGACATAAAATTTGCCACTTCACACTGGGATTCATACAATTTATAATCATGTTTAGATCAAAATTGGAATATATTGTTAAGATATCAGATGATTTTGATAAAAAGTGAGATCCACTCCTACTGATGTGATCTTTCATCTGATTGGTTAACCTTGCTGCCACTCTGGGATTCATATAATTTATAATCATGTTTAGATCAAAATTGGAATATATTGTTAAGATATCAGATGATTTTGATAAAAAGTGAGATCCACTCCTACTGATGTGATCTTTCATCTGATCAGCAGAACTTATTACTACTCTAGAGACCATATTTCTAGTATGATTTTGATAAAACTTGTAATATCTACTTGTATCATCACGATCTTGAATGATTTTGACAATGAATGACATACATGAATATTAATGAGGCAGTCTTACATTGGATTGGCCGAGCTTGTTACCACTCTGGAAACCATATTTCCGATCCGATTTGTATCAGATTGAGATCCACGCATATTAATGATGCAATATTGAGTCTGATTGGCTGTGCTTGCTACCATTATAGAGACTCTAGTTCAGATCCAGTTATCATCAGACTTGGTGCTTAGACTTGAATCATTAAGTTCTTGAGTTAGTACAGTTATCAGCAGAATCCATGCATATTATTGAGGTGATTTTGCTTTTGATTGGTTGGGCTTGTCAATATTTTGGTGACTATATTAGTGTCAGACGTGTTAAATAGCCTTATAAAATCAAGAAGTATAAGGTGTTTATTATGACATAAATCTTTGTGTATTAATGAGTTGATATTACACACAATTCACCTAGCTTCTTTCCATTTTAGAGTTTATTTCTGACCCTATTTTAATCACACCTGGCAAATATTGTCGATTTGTTAGGTGGTTTTCTTTTTAAGTGTAAGACCTATAGGTATTTACGAGGTGCTTTTGCTTCCAGTTGGCAGAGGGTTTTTAACCAATCTAGAGACTGTTGTTTCTTTTGATTCTATTTTGTAATTGGGTCAAATTCGTCACGATTTTTTGGTATGATTATATTAATTAAATATATGATTATGAGTGAAATTCATGAATATTGATGTTGTGACTTTGCATTTGATTGGCTGGGCTTATCAACTATTTAGCATCTCTATTTCACATTATATTTTGTTTAAACTTTATAATCAATATCATATTATCAAGATATTGGAGGAGTTTGATTATGAGTAAGATGTACTTATATTAATGAGTTAATCTTGTATCTGATTGATCAACCTTAATAGCTCCCTGTAGAGAGAGATGCAGTGGCTCTGTGGTTAACATGTCAAACCAGAAGGGTGCAGGTTCAAATCCTACCATGGTGTGTCCTTGTGCAAGGCACATGACTCCAAATGTCTTGGCAGAATATAACCGACTTGTGTTAATGTGCTGTAAAGTACCAAACCAAATCACCCTGGAGACCAAATTCAAAGTGCATTTTGATCGACTGTTAGCTTATGTTATTATTGCCATAGACACATTCAGTAATAAATGTGATATATATATATATATATATATATATATATATATATATATATATATATATATATATATATGGTAATGAGGTCCTTGCATCTGATTGACACTGCTTGTTACCTCACTAGCTCTTGAGACTTTTTCTCATCCAGTTTCTGTAAAACTTGGTAAATGGTTTTATATCATCAATATCTTGGATGACTTTGATTATGAGCAAGAGACTAAGCATGCACTTCTTTTAATTTATATGAAATATGCAGTCTGAAATAAAGAATTCTTATTCCTATTGTAGATGTGTGGACTATACAGTCTGAAATAAAGAATTCTTATTCTTGATGTATGGACTTTGCAGTTTGAAATGAAGAATTTTCATTCTATTTTTATTCTTAATGTAGGGACTATACAGTCTGAAATAAAGAATTCTTATTCTTATTCTAGATGCATGGACTATACAGTCTGAAATAAAGAATTCTTATTTGTATTCTAGATGTGTGGAATATACAGTCTGAAATAAAGAATTCTTATTCTTATTCTAGATGTATGGACTATACAGTCTGAAATAAAGAGTTCTTATTCTTATTCTAAATGTATTGACTATACAGTCTGAAATAAAGAATTCTTATTCTTATTCTAGATGCATGGACTATACAGTCTGAAATAAAGAGTTCTTATTCTTATTCTAGATGTGTGGAATATACAGTCTGAAATAAAGAATTCTTATTCTTATTCTAAATGTATTGACTATACAGTCTGAAATAAAGAATTCTTATTCTTATTCTAGATGCATGGACTATATGGTCTGAAATAAAGAATTCTTATTCTTATTCTAGATGTATGGACTATACAGTCTGAAATAAAGAATTCTTATTCTTATTCTAGATATATGGACTATACAGTCTGAAATAAAGAAGTGTTATTCTTATTCTAGATGTGTGGACTATACAGTCTGAAATAAAGAGTTCTTATTCTAGATGTATGGACTATACAGTCTGAAATAAAGAGTTCTTATTCTTATTCTAAATGTATATTGACTATACAGTCTGAAATAAAGAATTCTTATTCTTATTCTAGATGTATGGACTATACAGTCTGAAATAAAGAGTTCTTATTCTTATTCTAAATGTATTGACTATACAGTCTGAAATAAAGAATTCTTATTCTTATTCTAGATATATGGACTATACAGTCTGAAATAAAGAAGTGTTATTCTTATTCTAGATGTGTGGACTATACAGTCTGAAATAAAGAGTTCTTATTCTAGATGTATGGACTATACAGTCTGAAATAAAGAATTCTTATTCTTATTCTAGATGTGTGGAATATACAGTCTGAAATAAAGTGTTCTTATTCTTATTCTAGATGTGTGGACTATACAGTCTGAAATAAAGAGTTCTTATTCTTATTCTTGATGTATGGACTATACAGTCTGAAATAAAGAGTTCTTATTCTTATTCTAAATGTATTGACTATACAGTCTGAAATAAAGAGATCTTATTTTTATTCTAGATGAATTCTTATATCTTTTCTAAAATTATTTATGCCTTATATCTTTAGAAAAATTCTTTATTATAAGTATAATTACCAAGATATAAATTTTGGGAGATAATTCAAGTTCACATTGGTTGTATTCTTACAGTACAATAAGCCTCTTTAGTGAAAGAGTCAGCCATTAAATTATATAAGCCAGGTAAATAATATGCCCACTCATGCCTCTTGATAGTCGATTGCTTTAAAACTTGTTACATTGATGTATTGTTTGTCACCAAACCAGTACTTTTACTCACACTAATTTCAGATGAGTTATCAACATTTTCTTTTTTGTTTTACACTCATTTCCATCATGGGTAAAAGTGGGAGTCAGGAGTATATTTATGAAAGAAAACTGCTTACTATTGGTCAGTTTTATTTACTGTATTATTTTATATAGAAAATCAGTTATGTGCATTTACATGACAGATTTTGTTGCTTTTACAGTTCAGGTTTGCCCACTTCTCCATTTTGGCTGGAAATGTAGGCTGTCCTGTAAGTGTAAGCCAGGGGATGTATGCGATTCATCTGGGAAGTGCAAATATGGATGTCCAGATGAAAGCTATGGCCCAGGGTGCCTTTTTGGTAAGTCTATCTCATTTTTCACATGACATCTTTGATTTGACATCTCATTGGGCTAGTATTTTTGATGAAAGACCTTTTCCATTATCACGCGTGGGCTGGAAATGAGACTATGAATTGTATGTGACATGTACACAATTAAGACTGTAAGATGTAACAGGATACATGTTTTTAAATGATTGAAAATAGTTTTAAAAACAATTGCTGGTGTATGCATGCATCTGTGAAAGCAATTATATACATACAGGCTCAGTATATGGTATTTAAAAGTCGTTTATTTTTCTGAGCTAAAAAACCAACTTGGAAAAAAGTTAAACACTAAGCATAATTTCTTGAGCCTTAGAAGCCATCCACATTATTCACTTTCTGTTTTGACTTTCATATATTACTTCCATTCAGAGATTTGTATTAGTCCAAGAATCATATGTTACCTTAATTATTTTCAAAAACTATGTTATTAGCTTACCTGGTCATAAGGTGAAGCAAATTTATGATATGATCCTTTGTTTCTTACGCATCAACTCTCGTCCGTCTGGTGTCTGTCAACAATTGCTATTTTAAGCTTCTTCTTAAAAGACAAATTTTAGCCAAGCTTGCCACATTGCTTAAAGACCATTCAGAGCTGCACAAATGACACTGATTTACTCCCAGATATGGCTGCTGTTATGAAAAATAGCAAATCTTTTAAATACTATTTTTTCAAAAGTTGCTGAGCAAGATTTTGATCAAATTTTACAGAGAGCACCTTGGCATGAAGACCTTTTAGGATAATACAAGTGATGTTGATCTGAAATCCAATATTGGCACCATTACCAGAAATAGAAAACCTATCCATCACCTGTCGATAATTGCTATTTTTTTCAAGTTTTTATCTATAAAAAAACTGACCAGTTTCAAACAACTTTGGCACAGAGCATACAGCATAAAGGCCTTCAAGTACAAATGATGCAGATTTGGCATCAAACATGGTCACCAGTGTTTGAAATAAATGACTTTCAAAGAATCATCTCTCAAATCCACTAAACTGTATCAGATTCGGCACAAAGCATCTTGGCTTGAATTCGTCTCAGATTTGTTCATTTTTACAGTATAAAAAATAGTTCCACTGTAATAGAAAGAGAAAGAAAAACCTCAATGTCTTCTCAAGGCTGCCAATGAGAGTTTGATGAGATTTGGCCGAAAGCATCCTGGCATGAAAACCTTCTGATATTTACAATTTATGCAGATCTGCCATTAAATATGATCACCATTACTTGAAAAAACTTTCAAGGACTTGTACAAAACTGCTAAATAGAATTTGGCAAAATTAACAGAAAGCATCATGTTTATTGAGATAGGATTGCTGTTCCTAAATGTATAAACAACTTTCAATAACTTTTTCTCAACCGCTGAACAGAATGTGGCCCAATTTGACATACATTACTGGCTTGAGTACCGTTCTGATTTATACAAAAGGTGACACTCCACCATCAAATATGAATGCCATTACTAATAATGGATAAACACAACTTTATCTATTAAAAAATACTGAAATGAATTTGACCAAAGCATCTTGGTATAGATGTCTTTCAGTATTGGATAAATGATGCTTATGTACAGTCAGATATGGATGCTAATATACAGTGATATATGGATGCTTACATAATCAGATATGGATGCTTTTGTACCATCATATATGGATGCTAATGTACAGTCATGTATGGATGCATATGTATAGTCAGATATGGATGATTGTGTACAGTCAGGTCTGGATGCTTATGTACAGTCAGATCTGGATGCTTGTTTACAGTTAGATATGGATGCTTATGTACAGTCAGATATGGATGCTAATGTACAGTCAGATATGGATGCTTATGTACAGTCAGATATGGATGCTTATGTACAGTCAGATATGGATGCTTATGTACAGTCAGATATGGATGCTAATGTACAGTCAGATATGGATGCTAATGTACAGTCAGATATGGATGCTTATGTACAGTCAGATATGGATGCTTATGTACAGTGATATTTATGCCTGTTTACAGTCAGATATGGAGATATGGATACTTATGTACAGTCAGATACATTTTCTTTCCAAACTACATTCCTAGTACGCCGCATATAATGATATGTAAGGAAATTTTGATCAATGAAAATGTCACTTACGCTGAGTGAAAGCAGTACTTTAATAAATAAATAAAAATTAAATAAAGATATGGATGCTTATTTACATTCAGATATAGATGCTTATGTACAGTCAGATATGGATGCTTGTTTATTGAAATTTGTGTTCTAGTTCTATCTTTTCGTTCCTTTTCAGTGTAATCGTCATAAATGCAACATGTCCTCTTGTAATTAAACGTGAAATGTGTCAATCTACTGTAAAAGCTATGTCCGCAAGCGTTTCTCAGAGAACCTAATTAAGTGCCAACCGTGTTTTGATAATTGACTTCCAGAAGTATTTGTTTTATTTCTGCACTGAATTAAAAGCTGGCCTCCGTTGTATTATCATGTTAATCATGTCTTTTGACTCAAATAAAGGGGGTGGAATAAAAGAAGAGTTAACGGACACCAAAATCCTACAAACTTAAAATCTAGAGGCCCCTGTTGTATGTTAGGTGAACTCACTTCATTTGATCAATTGAACACTTATTAATGCTCTTGTGCATATAACATCAACTACCTTAAATTAACCGACTCACTGATAACTGTGACCAAAGATAACAAGGCAGACAAGCGAAATGAATACTTCATAAAATAAAGAGCTCGATTTCACTGATACGGACCATTGTGGGCAAGCAAGTTTCAAAGAATTCTCGAACTGGCACTTAGAGATATCCTCAAGGATGATAAGAAGTTTCATTATTACTTCCAGTGAAATCACGACATCAATTTTGTACTAATTGAAAAATACAAAAATTGATTTTTGACATAGACGATTGTCTCAAGAAATAATTATAGCGTGTTTTTAAAAAAAAGTAATCTTGTTTGGTGTTGTATCAACAGTTTATCTAGTTCACTGCTCTGGGGACTCTCAATTTGACAGGATAATAAAACACCACTATGGGAACCAGACTCATCAAGAAAGAAAAAAAGCAGTGACATAATATACAGATTTTTTTTTCATACATGTGATGGTTGTTTAAACCAGTTGGAACAGTCTTTCATATGTTGGACATTTTGAATATAAATGTTATTTAAACAGAATAATGAACAACTTCTTTAGAAAAGGCGCGTTATTAAAATTATTATCAACGTGATTGTAAAATGAGGATTCAGTCAATAAACAGCCCAGTGCCCCAATGCTGCTCCTCCCCCCATGGTTTTCTTGATGTCAAAGCATTTTTTCTTCTTCCATTTTTGGAGGTCCCTTGGTAACTCTCACCTCGCTTCTACATTTGTGGACCCCGTTGTGCACGAGTTATTGAAGGAGAGGTGTATGCTTATATACAGTCAGATATGGATGCCTGTTTACACTCATGTATGGATGCTAATGTACAGTCATATATGGATGCTTATGTACAGTCATATTTGGATGCTTATGTACAGTCATATATAGATGCTAATGTACAGTCATATATGGATGCTCATGTACAGTCATATTTGGATGCTTATGTACAGTCATATATGTACGCTTATGTACAGTCATATATGGATGCTTATGTACAGTCATATATGGATGCTTATGTACAGTCATATATGGATGCAAATGTACAGTCAGATATGGATGCTAATGTACAGTCAGATATGGATGCCTGTTTACACTCATGTATGGATGCTTATGTACAGTCATATATGGATGCTAATGTACAGTCATATATGGATGCTTATATACAGTCATATATAAATGCTTATGTACAGTTATATATGGATACTTATGTACAGTCATATATGGATGTTTGTGTACAGTCATATATGGATGATGATGTACAGTCAGATATGGATGCCTGTTTACACTCTTGTATGGATGCTTATGTACAGTCATATGGATGCTTATGTAAAGTCATATATAAATGCTTATGTACAGTCATATATGGATGCTAATGTATAGTCATATATGGATGTGAATGTAGATTCAGATATGGATGAAGATACAGAAGTTTGAGAAATGTTGAAATGTTTGTTTTAATTCTGTAACATATAGAGTCAATGGTACTGGAGATATGCAGAATGCATTATACTGGCTAAGATTTATTGGCCAAGTATTATTGGCTTTTTGGGTAGATATCTTATGATCTTAGACCTTTTGGGCCCATTTATATAGGAAGATCCTAATGTGAATGATCTTAGACCTGTTTGGTCCTTTTTTTAATAAAGGAAGAGCCTGATATGAATGATCTTAGATCTCTTTTGTTTATATAGGAAGATCCTAATGTGAATTAATTTAAGCCAATCTGGTCCTTTTGTTTCTGCTGTTGTTGTTGTTGTAGGGTTTAACGCCATTTTTAGCACACGATAGGCTATACATGGCGGCCAGTATTAATGGTGGAGGAAGAACCCAGGAAATCCCTGGAATGAACCACCGACCCTCAAGAAGCCACCAGCAAGCTTTCTCACATACCCACATTGGCCGATTCCGAGACTCGAACCCACGCAGAGGTGAAATGGCAGTGATCCGTAACAGAGAGCGCTTTAGACCACTCGGCCAGTTGGGGCCCCTTTTGTTTATATAAGAAGTTCCTAATGTGAATTAATTTAGGCCTATCATGTCCTTTTGTTTCTGTAGGAAGATCCTAATGTGAATGATATTACACCTATTTGGTCCTTTTGTTTTATTGGAAGATCCTGATATGAATGGCTTTTGCACTTTAACTTTTTTTCAGTTTGCTTGATATTCACACACTTTGAGCAATGGTCAAGGTCATTGAGAACCATATAGTCAGTATTAACTAGAATCAACCATGACACACTAGTGCCTACATAAGAAGACTATTAGACAAGGAATTAGTTTTTGTTAGCACCCCAGGCCATAAGGTGATACCTAACATTACTGAGGATTTAGGTAGAAAGGTACTGTAATTGTAAGGGGGCCCAAGTGGCCGAGTCGTCTAAAGCGCATTCCGTTACGGATCACTGCCATCTCATCTCAGTTTGTGTGGGTTTGAGTCTCAGATTCAGCTAATGCGGGTATGTGAAAAGCTTGCCAGTAGCTTCTCATGGGTCGGTGGTTCTTTCCGGGGTTTTCTGGGTTCTTACTCCACCATTAATACTGGCCGCCATGTATAGCCCATCATGTGCTGAAAAATGGTGTTAAACCCAACAACAACCATAGTTGTAATAATAGCTAATTCAACAGCTGGTGGCTTTAATTGCATGTGGGTGAAACTCTGTTGTGAAGAATTGTACTTAAAGTAAATGGTACAGTCAACAGCCAAATGTAGAGAATTGTAATTAGAAGTAAATGGCATAGTCAACAGCCAAAATATAGATAATTGTACAGTCAACAGCCAAATGTAGAGAATTGTACTTAGAAGTAAATGGTACAGTTAACAGCCAAATGTAGAGAATTGTACATAGAAGTAAATGGTACAGTCAACAGCCAAATGCAGAGAATTGTACTTAGAAGTAAACGGTATTGGACAGCCAAATGTAGAGAATTGTACATAGAAGTAAATGGTCCATTGAACAGTCAAATGTAGAGAATTGTACTTAGAAGTAAATGGTACAGTGAACAGCCAAATCTAGAGAATTGTGCTTAGAAGTAAATGGTACAGTGAACAGCCAAATCTAGAGAATTGTGCTTAGACGTAAATGGTACAGTGAACAGCCAAATCTAAAGAATTGTACATAGAAGTAGATGGTTAAAAAATTTAGTTGTTAAATGTGCCATACATTGTGGTGTACTTGTTGACAATACTTTATCCAGGTCCAGCTATTTTGCAACATTCCTTGTGAAAAAGTAAGTAAGAAAATAGGAATTTTAGAAAGTGTTAGAGATTTTTTTAATGTGGATTAGTTGATCGAAAAAGTGTTCAGTTAGTTGTTCTTAAATGTGTACAATGAGTGTTTCTACATTTTATCTCCAGCTGTACTGTCTTGGGAGAACTGTAATTTATTTGTCCATAAAGAGGCTACTGGAAATGTAGCATACAGAAAAGAGAATTACTGTAATTTTTTGCATATACAGTGACTACTGTACATAGTTTACAGAAAAGAGAACCCCAGTAATTCTTTGTACATAGAGACTACTGTATATAGCTTACAGAAGAGAGAACCTTGTAATTCTTTGTACATACAGAGACTACTGTATATACATGTTGGTTGACCATCAGGCTCGATAAAGTCAATCCTGCACTGCTATTTGCTGATGGGTCATCATGTGGCTAATGAGTCCAATACGAAACGTGAATGCCATGGAGCGGTGTGTGCACTGGAGGCATGGGTTGGTTCTTGATATTGAAGCCTTCCTGCATTCCCTGGCATATGCAACTTTCATTCTGCAGGCATCCTCAGAGGTTTTGCACTCATTATAAAGAGCTGCATGTCAGCCAGATCTATCCTTGGCACAGGATATGTGGTCTGTTAAAGATATCGAACATCTCCGACTGTCCTTGAAGGAGTCTATGAATCTTTTCTTCGGGTGACCAATTTTTCTGTGTCCACTAGATAGAGCTCAATACAAAATCTGACATGGTATTCGAGTCTTCTCCATATGGATGACATGACCCGTCAACCGGAGTTGGACTCTCATGACCATCACTTCAATACTGCTTAAGCCTGCTCTATCCAGCACTTCTAGGTTCGTCACTCTGTACATAGATTACGGAAAGAGAACCCCTGTAATTCTTTGTACATACAGAGATTACTGTATATAGCTTACAGAAGAAAGAACCCTGTAATTCTTTGTACATACAGACACTACTGTGTATCACTTACAGGAAAGAGCATACCAAAGGCTAGATACAGTTTTGCAAGCAGCTGTGTTTCACCGTTCAATAAATGATGCCTATGCAGATATTTATTGAGCAATTCTGAGTGCAGTATATTTGTACAAGGTAGCAGTGATATATGTCTATGATAACAGTATGTTAAAGTTGTATAATTTCAGAATCCATAATGTAAACTAGCTTACAACTAATTTGGTCACCCAGGATAAATAAAGGATATTATTACTATTACTATTATTATTACATTGTATTATTATTATTAATCCGTCTGAGAGAATGGTCTATTTCATCCATATATAAAGTTTAATAATGCTTCAGTTTGTCATCATTGAACAGTTATGGTAGTGTTTTATTGGCAACAATGTTGGGGTGGGGGGCATGGTATGGTGTGAAGATTTGTGCATGTGCTGTCATGTATATGTTATAGGGGTTGTTTCAAACTAATTTAGAAATCTACTCCACTGCCATTTTATAGTGAAGTTTCAGAAAGTAAAAAGAGAAAACTGGACATTATGTTTTCAGAACAAGCCAAGCATTTGCTACTATCAAACAACTCAATCCCTTTATATAAAAAAGCTAAGAAACATACAAAAAAAATTTGTAAAACTGCGAAAAAGGGTGCACTATCTTTAAGAGCATTGCCTGCAAAGGCAAAAAATCAAAAATTCTTAGAAGCATGTTTAGAGACCTCAAATATAATTCACAGTTAAGAGGTCTTAGTACTACATATAATGTTACTTACTCATCTGCCATCTCTGTGGCAAACAATATGGAGGTGGGACTAAAAAGGGAATTATAATTGTGAATAAAAGAACACTTCAGGGATATCTGTAATAAGGAGGATATCCCAAATATATATATATATATATATATATATATATATATATATATATATATATATATATATATATATCCAATCTGAACACACAATAAATTGTTAAGTATTTGGTTGTTGTTGGGTTTAACACCATTTTTCAGGACACGATAGGCTGTACATGGCGGCCAGTATTAATGGTGGAGGAAGAACCCGGGAAAACCCCAGAAAGAACCACCAACCCTCGAGAAGCTACTGGCAAGCTTTCTCACATATCCACATTGGCCGAATCCGAGACTCGAACCTACACAGACAGAGGTGAGATGGCAGTGATCCGTAACGGAGAGCACATTAGACCACTTGGCCACTCTTGGCCCCTCAGTATTTGGTAACAGAAATCATTCAGTCTGATGCAAAGTTCTTTAGTTGCAATGTGAAACAGAAAGATAGAAGATAGAGAATTTTATTGGATACACCAGTTACATACCCTTCAGCTGGTTAGGATCAACATATCTGTTTAAGTTGAAGACATTTCAAATTGAATAAGCCTGATCATCATGCTGCAGCGATTTCCCACTGAGGCCATGCAGATTTTGACTGGCTCTGTTTACACCATGCACCTGACCTGGCTGGAGGGCAGTACAACCTACCTTGCACAGGAAAAATAGGATGAGTGTATAGGATGTATGGGTTGTCATTGCACAGTTCATGTTTTTTTAAGCTCATCAGACAGTTTCACCAGGTATGCAAACAATTATTGCAATTTACCACACTTCCCTGACCCATGTAAGGTGTAGTCTTCCATTGACCTCACATTACTGACAAGGGAAAGCTGGTGGGTAAAACATTGCATCTTGTCTGGCAAGATGGCTACAAACCTTGATCTCACGTAAAATATGCAACATTTTATAGTGCTGCAAAATATGCATCCTAATCTTTTCGAGCTATCTCAAATGGAACTTCAGTGTAATTAGCCAGAGGCTTGCCTAAACATGCTTCCTCCCCCCCCACTCAATCTACTTGGCCGTCTAGTTGCTGGTACCTCATGCCCCAAACCAGTGTTTGCACAATGCAATATTTATGTGCACCTGTTCACAATAAACTCATTTTGTATTGTTTCTTATACATTGATGTCCATTTCACTGTCAAGTACATCCCACCCAGTTTCACCCAGAATGGGGCACTTCATCTGATGGAGAATTTTTCTCAGCTGGTAGTAAAGACAGCAGTAAAAGCTTGATGCCAATTCTGGTAGTCCTTCTGTCATGATTGTAGTCATTCATGCCACTGCTGGTAGTCCATCTCTCATGTCATTCTGATTGGCAATATGTGGTTGCAAACATTGATGCTGCAACCAGTGGTCATGCACCGTACAAAAAAGTTTATATAATTTTTGCTAGAACCTCATTTCATTTTCTACATTTCCTGAGCTAGATTGGTTATAAAAACCTCTTTGGCTTTAATGTGTGACAGTGTGTACTTTTCGAACATGTCTAGAAATTTCTCATTTCTAAATGAGGCAATGTCCTTCAAGGTTGAGCAATAGTTGGTGGATCTGTGCTCTCTCTCTCTTTGGATCACTATAGTTAAAAACTCCTCTGGTGCTATAGTTTGTGTCATGATTAAAGTGAAGGACTTTTGTCAATACCATCTTTTCACTGCACTAGTGCTCACATGGCAACAACATATGCTGTATTAACCACTAACTAGTTCTGCATGTAGCTCTGGATCAGGTGATAAGCAGTGACTGAAGTATGTTTGTCATGGTCCTGGAGATTTCATAAATATCAGGATGGCACAACATTTTGGGTGGAGGTTGAGGAGTGATGCGCCATCTACAGAAAGTACTGATGCACAGTATATATGCTGGATGGTATTGACACCATGCTTACATCTGTGTCAGTGGTCACCGGCCTGGCGTATATGGAAATTCTATCAACCATCAGTGCCAGTTGTATTGTGATGACCCTTAAGATCAAAGTTCTGGTCTGTTCCTGAAAATTTCATCAGCTAGTGACTCTCCCTAAAAGCTAAAAAGCATGACAAGATATACATGTTGGTAAAACTAAACATTATGCAGCCCATATTTCCAAGACAGTGTCCTCAGAGGATGAGTTCAAGCTTGACCTTGATGATCTTGATAAGTATACAGTCTTACAAAAAGCATGGTCCACTGCACACAAGTCACTCCTGTAGTCATCAACAAGGTGGCAAAAAATGAATTGAGCACCAGAGGAAAGGCTGAAGCAAGCAAAGAGATTATGAAAAGTATAACCATAAGTTCACAATAAGTGTTTGGTCTATGGAAAAAGTGACAAGATCATTGGACCGACAACCCTCCTACAATGCCAAAAATCTAAGCCTAAGGCATGTTGCCAGAACTTGACTACAATATGATGCTTCCTAACAGAATATTGTGATGTTAGGAATTAGAACGAAAACATATTATATAAGCCTGCCATATGCCAGTGTATACTCGCTGTTTTGCTATTGATGCCATAGTATCTCTAACCAAGCTGGTTATTGTGGCCTTGGCTGCAATAGGGATTACATATTTTGTGTACTGCCAGCAAGAGAACAATATTGCTACTTTTCACAACCTCTGCTATGAACTTGCTGACTCAACTGCTTGTGTGTGGTAGTAGAGGAAATTGACATCATAATCACATACTCCAAAACACACAAATTATGCAGGCTTGTGACATATTGAATAGAGCCACCTTCATGTGCTGGCCCAAAATTGTTTAACTCTAGGACAGGCACAATTAACCCCTTCACTTTTGTGGGTGGTGCTATGTACCGATGTTTAGGCCAGGCCAGCCTCTCTTATCAGAATGTTAGCAGAAAATCAAGGTAGCTAAATATTCATGACTAAAAGCATTTGGGTGGTGATGAAATAAGATTTCTGAGTTTGTAGCTTGATGTTCTGTCTTTGGGTGGTGATGAAATAAGATTTCTGAGTTTGTAGCATGATGTTCTGTCTTAAACTAAGTGAGAGATTTATTGGGTCAAAACTGTGGCTTTTCTTATCATGAATGTGTTTCAACTGAACATGACACCTATTAGTTGAATCATAATGGGATTTAAGTAATAAAAAGGCAAAACCCTTTGTTCTTTCATTCCAGAATTAAACAGTTTTTTTATATTTTTTATGCAACAAACATTTTTACACATGCTTTCAGTGTTTCATCTTGAGTGTAGGACTAGGGTTTCCCCATGCATTTTTGTCCTGTGGCCCCCAAAATTGTCCCTGTGTGCATGCCTTAGTGCACTTTTTCATAATAATAATAATGAGGACTTTGTATAGCGCCTAATCTTTAGAAGCTCTAAGTGCTTTACAACATTAGACAACACTTATAAGATAAAAAACATATATAATGATATGATTACAAAAACAAACACCATGAAATTAGAAAACATAAAAAACATGCCGAGAATATTTCAGGTAGGAAACATTATTAGGTCTTTAAGTTTGTTCTTGCAGTCGAAATAAGTGAGTTTTGAGAGCACTCTTGAATGGAATCACTGTGTCTTTGTGTCTAAGTTCAGTGGGCAATTCATTCCACGTTGCTGGGCCCTGGTATGCAAAAGAACGCTGTCCATATGACTTTGTTTTCATAATGGGAATAATGAGTATACGATTGTCAGAAGAGGAGCTTAAGTATCTTGCTGGTGTGTACACATGGGTGAGGTTGGATAGGTATCTTGGACTACTAGAGTCTGTCAATGAAACACAGCACAGAGAACACATTTTGTGTTTCATTCTGGATCAAATGGATAGCCAGTGTAGGGTACAGAGCAGCGGGGAGGTGTGCTCTGATCAGGAGAATAATTAAAAAATATGAATACAACTTTTCTTTATTGATGATTTTTGGCACTAACAGTGGCACAAAAGTTGCTGAAGGTGATAAGAAATGTAAGATGGCAGTAATATCCATTTTTAAAACAAGGTATTTGTCAGTGAAATTATTCAGGGTTTGTCTTAGTTGACTTGCAATGTGAAGTCATTGTGGGATACTAAAATAGCATGTTTTTGATGTTAAAATCACACCTGTCAATGACAGAATAAACTGTTTATGCAGATATAATTTGTCATTTAATTAATTTGAAAAGAAAAGTAATTAAAAAAAGATTGGTATTTATGCAGCTCATTTCAGGTTAGCCAGATATTCAGACATGTTAATGCTGTCACGAGTTCCTTGAGCACATGATATATTGTAGTAATGTAAGTGTCCAAGGAATATATCACAATATAGTTCAGACAACAAAGTTAAAGTGACAAAACTGATGAAGCACAAATTTGTTTAGCACTACTAGTGCATTATGTACTTCAATTTTACTTTGTCCTATTAAAACTGTTATTTTCACCCAGATTTGGAGGGTGTGGGACACAGTGTCCTCAGCCCTTGCGATGCTAAATACATCACAGACTTCCGTAGTAGAAACTGCCCTGGGAATCGTAATAGCAAGCACAATGTTAAAACTGACTGTTATGTGTTTATAAGCGGCCAGTTTGGATTTTTTTAAAAACACATGTATTTGATATGTTAGGCAGTTCTATATACCACATTCCCAAAGGCCATTTACTTGGTTTGAATCAATATTTGTAGCAGATTGCTTACAAGTCAAATTATTCATCTGTCTGAGCCACTATGTACTAAAGCAGGCAACTCATATACATCATGTTCTCAAGGGCCATTCAGTTGGTTTGAATCTCTGTTTTTAGCAGATTTATTTTAAGTCAAATTGTTTATCTGTCTGAGCCACAGTGTTGTTGGACATTATTTCATCAAATCAATTGTAGTAAGCAAAATTATTGATTTTTGAGGATTGCCGCTATATTACATACTTTTACATGTGCTTTAGTAATAGAGGCATTTAATCATTTAATGCTAAAGGGATGATTGCAATGATATAAGTGGCCCCTGCCAAAAGGGAGGCATTATATTGCATTGTGGGTAATTTGTTTTAATGCAAGCATAATTATATAGTAGCACTGCAATGATGGAACAAAATTATCTTGACCTATAAGATCTTGTTGGCACAGCTCTCCCGGGGAGGTCTTTTCCAGACTTGTCTGGCTTCCAACCATTACCAATCCAAAGAGTCAGCATATAAATTGTTGTACAGATATTTCACTCCTTAAAAGATTTAGGACAAAAGACAGCCATCTTTTTCAGAAACCACTCATTCTCACTGTATAGGCTGTTAGTCTTAGCTCTCATATAACATGACTTTTGCCCCTTGCAGCTCATGCAGAGTGGTATTTTTCTCTTCATGGAAAACTTGACCTCATTATTTAATGTAGAATAGGTATCTGACATTTTTCTGAGGGTGACATGCTTGATGCAGGTTTTATTCCCCCGTCCAACACTTGTTTGTAATGAAAAACAGGTTTTATCCCCCTGCAACACTTGTTTGTAATGAAAAACAGTTTTTATCCCACTACAACACTTGTTTGTAATGAAAAACGGGTTTTATCCCTCTACAACACTTGTTTGTAATGAAAAACAGTTTTTATCCCC
Source organism: Sinohyriopsis cumingii (assembly GCA_028554795.2). NCBI lineage: Eukaryota > Metazoa > Mollusca > Bivalvia > Unionida > Unionidae > Sinohyriopsis > Sinohyriopsis cumingii. The sequence goes on from CM068824.1 coordinate 28,581,402, forward strand.
CTACAACACTTGTTTGTAATGAAAAACAGTTTTTATCCCCCTACAACACTTGTTTGTAATGAAAAACAGTTTTTATCCCCCTACAACACTTGTTTGTAATGAAAAATGGGTTTTATCCCTCTACAAAAACTTGTTTGTAATGAAAAACAGTTTTTATCCCTCTACAACACTTGCTTGTAATGAAAAACAGTTTTTATCCCTCTACAACACTTTATCCCACTGAAACACTTGTTTGTAATGAAAAATACAACTATACAGGTAATGGCCTAGAGTAGAAATGCAGCTTGCATTGCAGCCCTGCAGTGTCCAAGTATTGTTTGAGCATTTTATTTTTAGCTCTACTGCTAATCATAGAGCAGAAGAGCGTATGGGCATATGTTGTCCGTCATTCATTGTTGGTCATAGTGATTGATTCATTACCACACATTTGTTATTGCTACTTGCCATGAAACATTACACACACATTCATCCGATGGTCCTAAATGAAAATAGTGCTGCACAGATGTCCAGTATGACCACAAACAGTGGCCAACTTAAAAAGCTTGTTTTTGATAGCTGCAACTATTTAGCCATTGCTGTTATGTAGCTTTTGTTTTTCTAAATGTCAAAAAACCTTGTCTGTCCAATGTGAATACATCCTCCCACAGAGTGGAGAATTATCAATAAAACATGGTTCACTTGTACAGCTCACATACCCAAATGCACAGTAGTCATATTTTTTAAGTATGCCATGTTAATGGATGTGTATTAAATCTGATGCAGTCTTCCTTAAACATATATTATCTTGGTGTTACATGTATCCTCTCTGTATTCTATTTACATACCATTAACAATTCTCTCAATGGCAGGAGCAGCACCACACCTTGATGAGTGATGAAGACAAACTCAGCTCTGACATATGTCTTGATAGGTCACTGACCAATTTACAGGAAAGTGACTGGTGACTGGCCCAGTCATCAGACAGTATCTGGTGACTGGTCTTTCCCCTGTGACTGGTGTGGTCACCAGTCAGCATCTGGTGACCATTCACAGGGTACCAGACACTGGTCAGTTCATCAAAGTGATCACCTAATATATGGTGATCAGTCACTTTATTAACGATAACTTCATCCCAGTGACCAGTCAGATCATACCAGTCACTAGTCAGTGGTACAGGATTGGGAGTCTGCCCAGAGGGTCTAGATGAGGGAAGGGGAGCAGATCGGTATCCCCCCATTTTCCTATTGTTTAGATGAATCTGTACAGAATGTGGGACCCTATAGTACTTGGTCCCCTATGCCCATTTGACTACTGGACTCTGTATTCATTGTATAGGTAATGCTGTGGCTTGTGTCACAACATTACCTTCTTGTCAGGTGGCATCCACCAGGAATGCAAGAGGTGTAGCATGATCCTGAAGAGACAAGAGGTATCGTGTTCACCTTTAGAACACTTAGAGTCCTTACTCACCATGATGAACAAATATGGGAAATGATGCAAAATACTCCTATGTTACTCCCACCTAAGGACATATTGTGATGCCCAGCCACTTTCATGCTTGGTAAATTCTAGATGATGATGCCTTATCTATCCTTGTCAATTCCAATGAATTAGAGGTAGAAATAGCTCATTTTACACCTCATATCAGCCCCACCAACTCCCCTGTTGGAGGAGGAGAGCTGGTCCTTTGAGAAGCCTCTAAATGAAGTTTACCACCCCTTGCTTGCAGACTAGTGCCTGAAAATATTTGGGACACAGCCCAAGTAGATCCTTACCCTTTAGGAAAGATCTCTGTGACTCGACCACAACCAGATCTCCTGCTTCTTCATCATTCCTCTACAATTGAGGAATTATCATAGAGTTTTTCTTCAGGTAAAGACATTGCTTGATGGCATAGAGGGTGGTCCATTGTTCCCTTTACCTTGAGACCTATGGTTTCTGCCACAAAGTGTTAACTTTTTTATTCCCCAAGTGGCCCATTAAAACTCACTATTTGAATGCAGATGTGTCCCAAGTGGCAACAGGAGCAGAAAGTCCAGCTTCTGATCACCATAGCTTCCCATGATGACCTCTTCTTGCTACTTATTTTAGTATGATTAAAAGAGGCCGCTCTGAACCAAGCCATATTACAACGCATGTTGGAAGCTTGGCCAATACATCCTGTCATTCACTTTCTATTGTACTGGCTTTATTGGCAGAACTTCTGCACATCTTCGTAGACATTGTGCTGGACTCATTTAAAGTCTTACTTAACTACAGTAAAAACCTTCTAAGGGCTGATCCATTGGAAGTCAAGTCCTGCTTCAGAGAACTCATCCATTCTGTCTCTTCACAGGAGTTGAAGGATAATCAATAGATCCCTTGACTTCTGCTCCTGGCCCATCAGACTTGTCCTGGAAGCTTTCTTTTGCCCACTGGGGGCTATCTGCAGAATGTTTTAAAAAGATGCAGTTGCAGTTGTGCGTGCAGCCTAAATGAGACCTCTGCCTTGTCAGTCAGGTTCATCGTATAGAAATTGCCGAAGGGCCTCTAGCTTTCATTCCACTATGTCCAGATTTTCATCATGAGGAGGGATCACAATTTGCACTGGTGGATGAATCAAGACAGTTCCTGACCGGTCCCCATGCATTCATCCAACCCCCATTCCAATCTTTTTCCTGATAGGTCAGATTCCTGTAAGTGTGCTAATAAGAGCAGGTGGACATAATTTTCCAGAATCATTGGACTCCTGACTAATTGTCCCACCACATCAGCAATGTAGAAATGAACGCTGTATTTCTAGCTTTGGAAGGGTGAACAACTGAGGAAGGGGCTGATGTGTCATGGTATCCAACTAAAAACATGTAGCTATCTTTGACATTTGTGAGTCACACTTGCCCCTTATTTTTGCATGGAGGTTTGAAACCTTTTTTGCTGAGTGCCTTGGAAGGGATTCCCATCTGAACAAGCCCGATTTCTGATAAAAAGAGGTGGATAATCATTCAAGGAAAGGGAAGATCTGGAACACTTTCTGCTGCACTACCTTGGAGAACATGCCCCTACAAGATTGCCTTATTCCAGGAAAGAATGTATTAGCAGACAGTATTGTCCAAGTCAGGCAAAGCAGTCTCCCTGTGTTGCAACAGAAACTAGGTCCTACACAACAGCCTACACATTCTCCACCATCCCATTTGGCTTATCTCGTGATCTTTCTGCCATAACAAGTTGTCAGGCTTGTTGCCAATTGCATCATTCAGGTCAGGAGAGCTTCTGTGTCCAAGGTCTGTGATGACAGGTGGAGAATCTTCTGTGATTGGTGCAGTAGGAAACACAATGATCCTAGCTGATACATTGTAACTTATGTTGCTGATTTCCTTTTGTCCCTTTTTTAGAGCAAAAAATGTTCAGTATTGACTATCAAGGGCTATAGATCTGCTATTTCCAACACAGTTGAATTCACTCAGAGCATGGCAATCAAATCGGATTCGCACCTTGCTGATCTCGTTAAGTATTTTGAGTGCAAAGACATGTCTCACACTCTCTTACCTCCAGATGGACTCTGTCTTGTGTTTTATTGTCTTTTTTCCCAGGGATCCACCATTGTTGCAGCACATGTGGTTCAGAGAGACCCCAATATTCTATAAAGTTGATCTCTCCCTGGAATGGCAAATCCATTTTTTTCTCATTTTGATCAGTTTAACACATCAAACTACCCACTTAACTGAAAAATTAAACTTCGCAATAGCAATGGGTGAGTTAGTGCTTCTATTAAAATGTTGCTTTTGGTTGGGTGAAAAACTAATTTTAAAAAGCACATGCCCTTGGTCTATTAGTGGAAATAAATTCAAGATGCAATACTGCTGCACAGTGTTTCAAAGAACTCTTATCACATGTCCTTTTGGCTTCTTGTGTTAAGGTCTCTGTGCCTCCTTTTGTCATTACACCATGTATTTTGGCAATATGACTTCCAATGAGAACAGCAGAAAATATACATTGTAATTAGTTTTAATTGATAGGAGTACCAAGATCATAGTATTTTAATAACAAATAGGTAAACAGATATTTATTTCATCAACCACCACTTAAACAAGCAATTTATTTTTTGTTAGTTTCTAAAATTTCACAATAAAATGAGAAAGTCGTAAACATTTCAAAACAATTTGACACAACCCATATAGATGTACATGAGAGCTTGTTGTCAGGTGTCTTCACACCATAATGGTCATCTATGCAGACTGTGCTGGTCACCTGCATGTTTAGGAGGATAATTCAAAACAAAATTTTCATCTTTTGGACTTTATTTTTGGTGAAGTTTTGAAAACTCAGAAAAAATTGCTTGTTCTAGAGGTAGTTGATTAACTGTTGATACCTATTTGAAACTACGATAATGTAATCTAGGCCCTTCTTTTGGTTAGAATTAATTACAATGATCAGTTTCTGCTGTGCTCATAGGAAGTCGTATGGCCAAAATACATGGTGTAATGGCCAAGAAAGTCACATAAACCTTAAAATGTTCGATTACTGTTTTTTTACACTTGTCTTGTTTTTCTTTCTGCAGAGTAGATGATGATAAATATGTATGTGCTAAACTTAAATTGCTTCATTTGATACTGCCATTTCCCTCCTTTCAGATATAACTTCCATATATGACCCACTAGGGAAGATTTATACAGGAACTGTCAACAAAACAAAGGATGGCAAACAATGCTTACCCTGGAGAGACCCTAGAATTATTGGTCTTGGATATGGTTCCGATAGCTTTCCTGATGGGATTGTACCAGGACCTTATTGCAGAAATCCTAAAAATCCCACAGATCGCAATTATGCCAGTGGACCATTTTGCTATGCACTGAACGAAAATCAATTTACCCATGAAATGTGCAGTCTGACAAGGAGAGGTAAGTCCTTTGAGGTAGTGGTTAACAGTCTTAATCTCACTTGCACAGTAAAACTGAGACCAACACTTTTCCCACAAAATTGTCGATGTTGTTGTTGGTTGTTGTTGAGCCTGATGTAGCAATCACTTTAGCATCCAATTGCATGACCATACAGATGTACATAAGGCTGTCCACGTCCTAGATTTACATCATTAATAAGCATGTTTATGTTCATTTTATCTCAGTAGCACTTGATTTATCCCACCTTCTTGGGATTTGGTATATAGCTACAGTATGCACTTTATTTTGGTAAATAACTGCCCACATTATTGGAGCACGGGGGGGCTTGACATGTTGGCCATGGCCACCTTCTTGTTATTTCAGACAAAGTTTGTTGTAGTTTAAGGCGGTTAGCTTGTAGATCTTTCCATCACATTTTCTTGATTTATTAGTACCTGAATCATTTGAAATACCTTCATAAAATGTGTGCTCTTGTATCATGACTAGAAATTGTTATCATTTTGTGGGAAGTATTTCATAAGCACTTGCTTCTTGACAGATCTAGTTTTAAAAAACAAAATAAGATTCTCATTATAAGTTGGGGTTGGAATCTGGACTATCCAGGCAAAGTCCAAGGCCCTTACTTTTAATGTTGTCACATTTATAGAATTGGAAATGCTTACCGTATGTATTCACTTATAAGATAATTCCAACTGCAAATTGCACAGACCCAGATCTGTCATTGCATAATGCACTGGCAGATCTGGGTCTGTAGAGTTTGTTTATTGTTTTTAACACATGAACTGAAACTCTTCCTGCCTTTACAGACAAGTTTTGTAAATACTAAATGACCCTTGACCCTTATCAAATGGGAGGTTAACTTTTTGTCATAAGATATAAAATAATCAGATTTCAGACAATAATTATCACACTGTCACAAAAGGCAATTGTCATTTCTCCTGCAACTAAATGACTACTTCCCCCCAGCAACCAGCCGATGAATTGCTTCAACCCTCTCTCTAATTATCAAAATTGCCTCATGTTTGAAATTTGATTCCTATGAGCTACATTAACAGTGTGACAAGAATGAGAGTTCAAGGGAGAGAAGAAAGGGTGTCACATCGATTCATATGCTACATGTATTCCTTTATCTAAGCAGCAATTTAATTTGCATGCATAGAACAGTCACAGTTGATACACTCCATTTATCACGTAAAGCAAGGGGAAAACCATTATTTGGTTAGGAAACAGCTTGCTGCTGCTGACCATGGAAAACAGCTGACTGTTATTTACATTACTTTTATGGGTAATTTGCCATTGGGAAATGAAAGTGGCCATTGTGACCAGGTAACTGCTATATAAAGATGACCATTGGGACAGGTTTGACTGTACTGATTTAAAGTATTATATGAATCTGCATGTCTCTATCCTTAGCAAAAGCATTGAATGAAAATTCAACAGGGAACCCTTGCAACATCCAATCCATGACTGGAGAGTAGCATCCTTCCTATAGAACTAATCACAGAGATGCAGTGCTGTTGTGTCAGTTTTGTATAGGACACACACTCTTCACTTGTGCGTCATAAATATTTGGATGTGAACTAACTCAAGGAACTTTATGATGATGTACATCCCAAAAAAATCTTGGACTTTTTAAGTAAATGTGATTTATGTAAGAAATTTTGACACATTTTTCAAAAGAATTTTATACTTTTTAACTTTTAACTTTATATTTTCTATATATACATTTTAACATCCTTCCTGTTTTATCCTTTACTTTGTACTATGGAATGATTTGTTCTCACAAAGTTTTTTGTGCAGTTCTTAATTGTTACATTTTTAGAACTTTACCTTTAATCGGCACCATATAGCCATTATTGTGTTGTCATACCATTAAATGCTAATACATACATACTTATCTGTACTGGCTAGTATACATAATAATTGCAACAAATATGTATGGATTTGTATCATTTAGCCCAGTTTGTGAATATATCTAAAAAAATACATTGAATGATACTACTTCAATAACTTCCTTTTTTTTGTTTGAAAATATTATTGATAGGTTTAGCTAAACTTAACATGTGGAGATATTATTACATTGTCTGAGATAGTTATCTTGTGAACATGTCAAAGTATAAACATAAGAAAATTTGTTTTTTTTATACCAGATTTTGTATGCTGGAGTTTCGCAAGATTCTCAGAAATGGTTTTAGTATTTAGCAGTTAAAACAAAGAAACAAACTTAACTTGGATTCCTGGAAATTCTTTTTGGCCTGTAGAGTACCAGTCTAACAGAGGGACTCTTGGGTTCCTGGACATTCATTTTTGGCCACTAGAGTACCAGTCTCTTTGAGGGGCCCCGAGTGGCCGAGTGGTCTAAAGCACTCTTTGTTACGGATCACTGCCATCTCACCTCTGTCTGCGGCGGTTCGAGTCTAAGATCCAGCCAATGTGGGTATGTGAGAAAACTTGCCAGTAGCTTCTCGTGGGTCGGTGGTTATTTCCGGGGTTTTCTCTGGTTCTTCCTCCACCATTAATACTGGCCGCCATGTATAGCCTATCATGTGCTGCAAAATGGCGTTAAACCCCACAACAACAACAACCACCAGTCTCTTTGAGGGACTCTTGGATTCCTAGAAATTCTTTTTGGTCAGTAGAGTACCAGTCTCTTCAAGGGACTCCTTTTTTACATTATTAGCTTAATATTCTGAGCTGGTGTCATCTGTATTCAGTCTGTAATGCTAACATTATTTCTTTGTTTTACAGAATGTCCTCATTATCTGTATGGAGATGGTTGTTACAAAGAATGCCATTGTAAAAATATTAGCGAGTTATGTGAGAATTCTTTGGGGACTTGTAAATCAGGTTGTGCCCCAGGCTGGACTGGCTTCAGCTGCGAAAACAGTAAGAGTGTTCAGACCGTCATGTTTTGTACTGCTTAACATATCTCTCTGTTCTTCTCCTGTCCTCCTCATTCCTGTTATTGAAATTAATATACTTATAGATTTTCCCAGTTGGATTGATAAAAGTTTTGTCCCCACCTTTCAAGAAATGTGGGGAACATAGGATTCACATTTCTGTCCATATGTTTGTCAATCTGTCCTTATATCCATCCATCACACTTAGTTTCCACTCTATAACTTTAAAGCCATTTCAGTTTAAGGGATGAAACTTGATACACGTGTACATCATCATCAGATGGTGTGGGTTGTGTACCACATTAGGAGTCTTACCTTCAGGGTTAACATTATGGTTCACCATCTTAAGATTTCCCTCACAATCTCCATATCACTCAGTAACTTTAGAGATGTTTGAGATTAAGGGCTGAGACTTTGTATACTTATAGTACAGCATCATTTAAAGGTGTGTTGTGTATCACATTATGGGTCCTTTTTTCAAGGTCACATTCATAGCTCATTATTTTAAAATTTCCATCAAACATTTTATTCCACTCTATATTGTTAAAGCTGTTTGAGATTATAGGTGAAGCATATACATCATAGAAACTGTTTTCCCTACCATCACTGGGTATTATATCTTCAAGGTCAGTTTGACAACTCAGTATTTTAACTCTGTATGTGGGAGCCATATATTTATGGTTAAAGTCACTTAGTTCTGTATGTGTGAAGCATATATTTATTGTCAAATATCACCTTACTCTGTATGTGTGAAGCATATATTTATTGTCAAATATTACCTTACTCTGTATGTGTGAAGCATATATTTATTGTCAAATATCGCGGGGCCCCGAGTGGCCGAGTGGTCTAAAGTGTTCTCCGTTACGGATCACTGCCATCTCACCGCTGTCTGCGTGGGTTCGAGTCTCGGATTCGGCTAATGTGGGTATGTGAGAAAGCTTGCCAGTAGCTTCTCGTGGGTCGGTGGTTCTTTCCCAGGTTTTCTCGGGTTCTTCCTCCACCATTAATACTGGCCGCCATGTATAGCCAATCGCATGCTGAAAAATGGCGTTAAACCCAACAACAACAACAACATTGTCAAATATCACCTTACTCTGTATGCGAATACCATATTTTTATGGTCAAATGGAACCCGTCAGCATGCAGATACCATAAAAATATGGATCAGGAGAGTGACGTTTATGGATGTCAAATCTCAGCCATTAATTAATCATATGCTGACAGTATCAGGGAGTAAGCATGAATATTATTGATGAATAGACAGTGGCATTGTATCGTTGTAACAGTACATGAGTGAAACGAGCATTACAACCAACTTATTTGACCAGGAAAATCTGTTGTCATGATTAGACATTTTCATTTTCTAACTTTATAGTCCTTTTAGAATGAAGCAGTATGCTTGTACATTATCATTAGATAACATATTGGTGGCTGTATCATCATTATGGTAGAGCGTCAGTAATTTTAAGTTTTTCATCTAGGGCCCTGGATGGCCAAGTGGTCTAAGATGCTCGCTTTTACAGATAACTCACATCCCACCTGCTTGGTTCAGGTCTTGGGTTGGCAAATGTGGGTGTATGGTTCTTCCTGAGGTCTTTCCAGGCTTTTGGCCACCATATATGGCATTATACCCACCCACCCCATCACAAAATTTTTCATCACATTCCTTTAGCTCACACACAACACACACACACACACACACACACACATATATATATATATATATATATATATATATATATATATATATATATATATATATATATATATATATATGAGATTATGGTATGACCTACATGATGAGCGATCAGATCTGTACAAATGATGCCAAATCAAAATTAAATGTGGCCACTTTTGCTAAAAACAGTAAAAAAATCTGAAAACAGTATTCTCAGAAACTGCTGAACAGAAGTTTATCAACTTAAAAATAAGCATCCTGGCAGAATTTTTTTAAAATTTGGAACAAATCATGTTATTCTACTTTGATATATTGCTATAACCAGACTTTGAAACAGAGCATCTGGACATAAAAACCTTTCACTTTTGTACATAATTTTGCCAATCCACATAAAATATGGCAACATTTTCTAAAAGGTAGACAAAAATTTAAATGACTTCTTTGAATCTTATTTAACAGAAAGAACCCTCACATGAAGATCTTTCAAAATGATATGACCACCATTGTTTAAAAAAAAGCTTTAAGCAACTTTTCAAAACCACTAGTATATATTTGGCAAAAATTTGACAAAAAGCATTGTGGCATAAAGACCTTTCAATTTACACAAATTATGTTAGTCATCTATCAGATGTGGCCACCATTGAATTACTACTTCCCAAAATTGCTAACAAAATGTGAAAAACCTTGATAGAAAGCATCCTGTCATGAAGACCATGCAGATGTAGAAAAGTAATAGTGATTTCTGCAAAGTAATGCAGCAAAAAATATTTTTCTACAGAATTTACTAAATTTGAATAAAAGCATCCTGTCATTAATGGCTTTGAGGTTTGTACAGTTGATGCTGATATGCCATCAAACATGGTGGCCATTACTAAAAATACAAAGAAACATTGAAACAACTCCACCTAACCTACTGAACAGAACTTGATCATATTTGACAGTTAGTATCCTTGCATGAATTGTATTCAAACTGACTCGGGCAATGCTGATGCACCGTCAAATATGGGCACCATTACTAAAGATTTAGCAAAAGCTTTAAATAGTTTTCCCAACACAGCTACCATGGTGTCCTTTGCCAAGGCACTTCATTTCAATTGCCTTGGCACTAAGTAGTCTAATTTTGTTGCTGTGCCATAAAACACAACAACAGTATAAACCTATCTTCAAGGTCAGAGTCACTGGTATATATTTCATGGTTGCTTTTGTTCCTGATTTATAACTTAACAGCTCTTTAAGGTTCAGGGATCAACCAAGGTACAGCACTTTTATTCTTGTGCCCTCTGAGATTGAGATATGAATGTCCACCCAGTAAGTCTCCAATGTTCAATGTTACTTTTCATATTCACCCAGTAAGTCTCCAAGTTTACTTTCCAAATCCACCAAATAAGTCTCCAATGTTACTTTCTATATCCACCCAGGAAGTCTACAAAGTTACTTTCCAGATTTACCCAGTATGTCTTCAAGATTACTTTCCAAATCCACCAAGTATGTCTCCAAGGTTACCTCCCATATTCACCCAGTAAGTCTACAAGGTTACTTTCTATATCCACCCAGTAACTCTCCAATGTTACTTTCCAAATCCACCAAGTAAGTCTCCAAGGTTACTTTCCATATTCACCCAGTAAATCTCCAAGGTTACTTTCCAGATTCACCCAGTAAGTCTCCAAGATTACTTTGCATGTTAACCCAGTAGGTCTACAAGGTGTCTTGTCATGTTCACCCAGTAAGTCTCTAGGATTACTTTCCATGTTTATACAGTAAGTATCTAAGGTTACTTTCCATATCCACCCTGAAGTCTACAAGGTTACTTTCCATATCCACCCAGTAGGCCTACAAGGTTTCTTTCCATATCCACCAAGTAAGTCTACAAAGTTACTTTTCTATGTCCACCCAAAATCTATAAAGTTACTTTCCATGCTTACTCATTAACTCTCTAAGAATACTTTCCATGTTCACCCAATAAGTCTTCAAAGTTACTTTCCAAACCCACCAAGTAAGTCTCCAAGGTTACTTTCCATATCCAACTATTAAGTCTTCAAGGTTACTTTCCATATCCACCCAGTAAGTCTACAAGATTACTTTCCATATCCACCAAGTAAGTCTACAATGTTACTTTCCACATCCACCAAGTAGGTCTACAAGGTTCTTTCCATATCCACCAAGTAAGTCTCCAAGGTTACTTTCAAATCCACCAAGTAAGTCTACAAGGTTACTTTCCATATCCACCCAACAAGTCTAAAAGATTACTTTCTATATCCACCCTACTTTCTATATCCACCCAGTAAGTCTACAAGATTACTTTCCACATCCACCCATTAAGTCTACAATGTTACTCTCCATATCCACCAAGTAAGTCTCCAGGGTTACTTTCAAATCCACCAAGTAAGTCTACAAGGTTACTTTCCATATCCACCCAGCAAATCTACAAGATTACTTTCTATATCCACCAAGTAAGTCTACAAGTTTACTTTCCATATCCACCCAGCAAGTCTACAAGATTACTTTCTATATCCACCCAGTAAGTCTACAAGATTACTTTCCACATCCACCCAGTAAATCTGCAATGTTACTTTCCATATCCACCAAGTAAGTCTACAAGGTTACTTTCCATATCCACCCAGCAAGTCTACAAGATTACTTTCTATATCCACCCAGTAAGTCTACAAGATTACTTTCCACATCCACCCAGTAAGTCTACAAAATCACTTTCCATATCCACCCAGTAAATCTCCAAGGTTACTTTCCATATCCACCTAGCAAGTCTACAAGATTACTTTCTGTATCCACCCAGTAAGTCTACAAGGTTACTTTCCATATCCACCAAGTAAGTCTACAAGGTTACTTTCCATTTACACTCAGGAAGTCTGCAAGGTTACAGCAAGATTTTATCATTGTTTGCTTTTGGTGACCTCACCACAGTTGGTAGAGAAAACAAAATTAACTTATAATTACATTCATTGTCTGCATAAATCAAATAGATTTATATGTAGTGTGAATTACATTGTGTTATATGTAGTGTGAATTACATTAATTGTGTTATAGGTTGTGTGAATTACATTCTGTTACATGTAGTGTGAATTATATTAATTGTGTTATATATAGTGTGAATTACATTATTTGTGTTATATGTAGTGTGAATTACATTAATTGTGTTAAATGTAGTGTGAATTACATTAAATATTTTGTTATCAAAATATAGTGGTTTCATAATTTTTTAAAATTTATGATTGATGCTCTGTATCCTTGATTTGCCATCAAAATTATGAAACAAAAGATGTTTTGTTCAATAAATCAGTCACCCAAACCTGTGTTGATACTGATGGACTACTTGATTATAGGCTATCACCTTTTCATTAAAATGTGCTGCATACAAATCTGTCCAGAACACAACATCATACAGCTTAGACACTTGCCAGTATATGGTAATAGCTATGGAGGCACTCACCAGTTAATATGTAGTTTTGAGAGAGTGACGTATGTAAGGTGAAGTAGTTTGCATTTAAAACATGCACAATGGAGAGAATGTTGGCATACCTCTATGCTACATTAATGTAATGAGGATGATATTTCTTTGGATATTGTACTTTTGGAAATTTTACATGATTTAAGCACACTGCTAACTAAAATGACTGCTCCCTTGTGTTAAAAAATCAGCCTGAATTAGTCTAAAGTACACTATACCTGGCAGCTATTAAAATAGGGAAAATGAATTTTGCCAGACTAGACAATACCAGCTTCTGAAAGTGCAGTGAATGAATTATCAAATATATAAAATGTAAAAAAGTTATCAGCCCTTTTTTATACAGTATACCTCTGAAGTTCAGGAAGTGAAAATGACCAAGTAGAGCTAGCACTTTTTTGAAAGGTGCACATCTGAAGTAAGGTCAAGCTGTATACTCTATAACCCATAGTACACCCATCAATCATACACCAAAATAAAGGGAATTAAAGGTTCTTTGAATTATACCTAGGATATACAAGGTCTTTTTTAAATAGCCAGTATAACCAGTGAGGAAAGCCAGGGAAATTCTTTTTCTTTAAAATCCTAACCTATGCAAAATACGAAACTGTAGAGTGCCACCTATATATATATACATATATATCCATGAAATTCAAAATGGGAACAGCATATAGGGTTTTACAAGTCAAAAATAGTATAATCTAGAAATGTTCTCTTCATATCACCAAAAGAATCCTTCAACCAATGGTAGCTCAAGTAAAATGCCGGTAAGTGTCTGAAATGTAGACTGATTTCTTGCAAAACAGCTCTGTCTGCAAGAATTCCTTGATTTTGTGTATAGGTGACATCACACATTCCAATTTGAAATTCACACAACATATAACACAAATTGTTTGTCAGAATCAACACTGGGGTGGGTGGGTGGTCTGATTTAGCAGAATAAAAGATGCCATAGAGCATATAGACTTTTCTTGCACATACACATAAACACAATCCTATAAATGGCCTTAAGAAATAGCAAAATGGAGTTGGGTCTCACTCTGGCATTTTAATGTTGGGAAGGAGAATTAAATGTCTGCATTTTTCAAATTTTGTTTGGAATTTAAATTTGTAGACCAGCAGAGATCAGAGAATAATGGTACCTGATGAAAAATAATGGATTCACATTATGTCCTTCCCCATAAACCTTTTGTGCTTCTTTGAAAATTATGGAGGTCTTTTCCAAAGGTGTTTAAATCTATACCATCAACAGATTCTTTAGCTTGTCAGTTTGTTAGAGATTTTAACATTTAAAAGCAATGCTTTTTTTAGAATGCAAGACTGACAGATATGGCCTTGAATGTACAGCAAGTTGTGGGAACTGTAAAAATGAAGCATGCCATCATGAGACTGGTCAGTGTCTTGAAGGATGTAAGGCAGGATTTACTGGGGAGTTGTGTAACATTCGTAAGTAACTGTTATATTTCAGTGATTTGCTTTGAATCATCCCAAACGTATGTTGCAAAAGGTCAGACAAAATGACAAAAATGACAACTGCATGTCTAGAAACATTTTGTTTTTGTACAAATTTTCACATTTCTAAATTGCATCAGTATATTTGCATAAGCTCACTATGTACCCAGAGTTTTAAAAATAACTATTAAGTCAGTCAGTTAGAGGGCCAAGTTACTGGAGGGAGTACAGTTATTTGGCTTAGACTAAACTGTTAATTCTAATTATTATTATACATGATAATAAATCCTTTTGTTTGACAGTGGAGGTTACAAAACTGTTAATTCTAGTTATTATTATATATGATAATAAATCCTTTTGTTCGACAGTGGAGGTTACAAAACTGCTAATTCTAGTTATTATTATATATGATAATAAATCCTTTTGTTCGACAGTGGAGGTTACAAAACTGCTAATTCTAGTTATTATTATATATGATAATAAATCCTTTTGTTCGACAGTGGAGGTTACAAAACTGCTAATTCTAGTTATTATTATACATGTATATGATAATAAATCCTTTTGTTCGACAGTGGAGGTTACAAAACTGTTAATTCTAGTTATTATTATATATGATAATAAATCCTTTTGTTCGACAGTGGAGGTTACAAAACTGTTAATTCTAGTTATTATTATACATGATAATAAATCCTTTTGTTCGACAGTGGAGGGTACAAAACTGCTAATTCTAGTTATTACTATATATGATAATAAATCCTTTTGTTTGACAGTGGAGGTTACAAAACTGCTAATTCTAGTTATTATTATGCATGATAATAAATCCTTTTGTTTGACAGTGGAGGTTAGAAGGTAGAGGCAGTATGTTTCAATTCAGAGAGAATTAGGTACAATGAATTTTACTGGTAGCACCACAGTAAACAGTGAAAATCATTTTAAAGAAAAAAGAATACAATTTTTTGTCTTTTAACTTGTTTGTCATAAAAAAATGAGAAGACTTAAAGAACCGTCACTTATCAGTTGTGTTGTTGAGTTTGATAATTTGCAGGCAGCCATTAGGATGCAAATGAAACATTTAAAAACATTTTGTTTTAGTATCAAGAACATTAAATGTATTCAAGATTGTTTGTGTTGATAGTAGACAGGAACTCAAAAGAATAATTTTGAAATCTATTGCATATGTTATGTGATGACATGTCTTGCCATTATTAGGTTGTGTGGATGGAACTTATGGTGAGGACTGCCATAAGACATGCGGTAAATGTCTTAATCAAGCCATCTGCTCTTACACAGACGGCATCTGCCTGAACGGGTGTGAAGATGGTTACTTTGGAACACAATGCAATAAACGTGAGTCCAATCTTTTTGTCTCTTGTCCCTCTTTTCTTTGATTTCGTTGATGAACAAAAAATTGTATGTTTCAAGAAGGTTAAAGGGATTGAGCATATCTTGTTAATATGAAATTTGAAGTATTTGTAAAGATTGATTCAAATTCTGCTGACTAAACAAATGACTTGTGTACCAGAGCCAAGCAAAGCCATTAATTATCTCCTTTGACTATTAACTCATAGGGCATATGCTGTTTTAAGCATGGCAGATTTTTGTATGTCTCCAGATAGTAAGAAAGTGAAAGAGAGCAAGAGGGAGAGATTGCCATTGTCCTGTGATCTACTTTCAGGAGAGAATTTCCTATGTGTATATGGTTCACTTTTATGATCAGTGATCTAAAAGAGAGAGAGAGAGAGAGTTTGCCATTGTGTCTATGATATACTTCTAAGAAAGAGAGAGAGAGCTTGCATTTGTGTCTATGATCTACTTCTAAGAAAAAGAGAGAGCTTGCCATTGTGTCTATGATCTACTTCTAAGAAAAAGAGAGAGAGCTTGCCATTGTGTCTATTATCTACTTCTAAGAGAGATTGATTGATCGTTGATATCTTTATTTCCTCTGTGTTGCAATGAGTACAATCAGTCATACAAATACAACGATGAACAATCGAAATCTTAGTGGCTACTTGAGAGAAGAAACTCAGAAGTATTAAACAAAGAATTTAATTGTTGACAAGATTATATGAATGCTGTGCATCCAGTACAGAAGTAAGCAAGAACATTTCTGACGTATATACAAATATTGACAGATGAGCTAGAAGACAGGAGTACAGAAGTTTACATAACATTTTTAAGCATACATTTTAAATATTGAGTAATAGGGGTATAAAACAGAATAGATACCATGATGGTGCCCTGTCAGACATTTCTTGTGTACTTTTTCCACATGGAAGTAACTGTTAATATAATCATTGCCAATAAGAGCTAGTAAGTCTTGGAACATCATTCCCAGAACAGTGTCGACAAAATCAATTTCAGACAATGAATCTAAGTACATGTGAACATGTACTCCAAATTGATCAATGATGTGGCACCAAAACCGATACCGATCTGGTGAGAGAGAGAGAGATTACATTGTGTGTATGATCTTGTCTGAGAGAGAGAGAGAGACAGGGACACAGAGAGAGTGGCATTGTGTTTATGGTCTTCTTCTAAGATAGAGAGAGAGAGAGGGAGAGAGAAATAGCTGTCAGCTAAATGTCATTATCTGTAATTACAAAATGTCAGTCATATAATGTTTTTTTCAGATAAACTTTATATCTCTGCTGTTCCAAATGCTGTAGATTCTGTCACCATTGGGATGGCTGGACAGGCATTATTTATCCATTTATAAAAATCATCAAAGACCTGCAAACAACATAGAGTCAGATATATTGGCAGATTAGGGTCTGTGCTGTTCACATACATCCATCAGTTGAATAAACAGCTTAGACCGAGACCTGCTGATGCTGTGTGTGTTGGCAAATTACAGTCTTCACTGTTTACATGCAATCATCAGTAGATTAAACAGCTTTTAGATTCAGATGTTCTGGTGTATAATATGCTGACACATTAGTGTTTTCACCATTCACTTACATTTATTGGTAGAATAAACAGCTTGGATTCGGATGTACATTTGCATTATGTGTTTTAAATTAGAGTCTTAAGTCTTCATGTAGTCATCAGTAGAATAAATATCGTAGAGGCATGTTCTGATGCATAGTATACTAGCAGGTTACAGTCTTCACTGTTCACATAAAGTCATCAGTAGAATAAACAGCATATAGCCAGATGTGTTGGTCAGAGTAAAATCAGTTGTTAGAATAAATGAGTCAGTGAACAGTCTTCACTGTTCACATATAGTCATCAGTAGAATAAACAGCATATAGCCAGATGTGTTGGTCAGAGTAAAATCAGTTGTTAGAATAAATGAGTCAGTGAACAGTCTTCACTGTTCACATATAGTCATCAGTAGAATAAACAGCATATAGCCAGATGTGTTGGTCAGAGTAAAATCAGTTGTTAGAATACTCCAGATATTACATAAACATTGTATGCTCATACAGTCGGGGAAAAGCATTCTGTACTGTTGGTTGTAAAAGGGTAACATGGGAACAGGTAAAGCAGCCAAGCTGCCAAGTTTTCAAATGAAAGATTCATATACACACTTCAGGTAGAACAGGTATTTTAACCTACTGAGGTCTGCACAATCCACCTCTCTCTCTCTCTACTGACTACTGAGGTCTGCATGATCCACCTCTCACTCTTCTGACTACTGAGGTCTGCATGATCCACCTCTCACTCTTCTGACTACTGAGGTCTGCACAATCCAGTTCTTTCCCTACTGACTACTAAGATATTCTTAAGATCAGTATTATATTATGATAAGTGTCATAAAAATATTAAATTTTTACAGGTTGTCCTAGGGGGACTTATGGTAGGGACTGTGCTTTTGCATGCCCAAACTGCTACAACAGGGGCTTCTGCCACCCAAATACAGGAGTGTGTGAAGGGGGCTGTACTGCAGGATTTACTGGACCAACATGTACACAGGGTAGGTTCAATTACTAAAGGAATACTTGTACTATCTCTCAACAATAGTTATGAATACAAAATAGCATCACTGTTACTAATGGTTCATTAATAATGAAGATTAAATTATTACATAATTGAAATTAAAGACTTGTTATATATTCTGTCTGATCTTTTCCCAGATAATTTTGTCTCAGAGTTTTGATGTAGTGGGAAAGCAAGATACAACAGTCACTTTTCCAGCAGTGGGGGCTGTGGTGTCAACAATTTGTTAAAGGTTTTAGTTATAGTTTTTCATTTGCATACTTTTCCAAAATCCTAATTATCATACTTGGCATGAATCATCATGGAACTGACAACTCATTCAGCAGCAAATGTTATCAAGGTGACAGTAAAAGAAAATTTAAGTTACAGTTTGTTTCAAGTTTTTTCATTTGCTAGTATTTCCTAAACCAGTTGGTATATTTTGGTCATACTGGAAATAAATCATTAGGACACTAAGGCAATTCATTATGGGATATACATACTTGTCAGTCATACCAAAGGGCTAGGTACAGTAAGGCCTTTTTTGGCCCCAAATGTGATAGGTACAATTGAGCCTAGTTTTGGCTCCAAAAGGGGTAGGTACAGTATGCCTGTTTTGGGCCCCAAAAGGGGTATGTATGATATGCCTTTTCTGGCCCCAAAAGGGGTAGTCACAATAGTTATATTCTTGGCCCCAAAAAGGTTAGGTACAGTAGGGCCTATTTCTGGCCTCAGAAGGGGTAAATACAATAGGGCCTATTTTTAGTCCAATTAGGAGTAGGTACAATAGGCCTATTTCTGGACCAAAAAGGATACATACAACAGGGCCTATTTTTGGCTTCAAAGAATTAAAAGATTTTCCAAAAACAAGTTAAACTGAGAATACAATGGTAAAAAAGTTAACAGCATTTGAAAACCTTGAAACTGTAATTGATGTTTTAAAGAGTTTTAAATATGATATCATAAGCATTTGGTTAATATGTCATGCTTGGCTATGACTCGTTTTGGACAGAAATTGGAGCCATTTGCTGAAATTTCACATGGTCCATATGCAAATGCCAATTTCATGTATTTATAGAATATAAAGGTATGCATAATAATAACTTGCCTTAGTTTCTTTTTGGATGTTGCATGTTATGTGAAAAATGATCAAATTTAAGCCCGTTAGCACTTTTTGATAGCTTGCATTTCTATAATGATTAGGCATTAACTGCACCGTGACTAATTTTTCTGCTATAATGAAGACGTACAAAATTTTGACATAAAACAGAGCTATTCTTATGAAATAGCCTGCAACATAGATGAAGAATTTGGTTTAGAAAAGTATATGGGGACAACAGTTGTTGCTGCATGCATTACGATTATGATAAATGTTAATTTAGAATTGACTGCAGCTTATAGCCATGAGTAATCATAAACATTTTTCCTGGTTTATTTGAGTTTAGAAAATTAATTCTGCTCTTCTTAAATAATTCTCATGGTGTGCATTTGTTAAAATATATGTGGTTTCTACAGCCCATGTACTTCAGTGTTTACATTGGTAACAGTATGTCTGTAGTATTGCACTCCCTGCAGTGAAAAGAACAATAATAAATGATAGAAGTCAAACATTTTACAACAAAATTGCATTAATACTTGACTGATGTGAAATAATATTACACAATTTCTGATAGCTAACCCATACACAAGCAGGGTGAGATCAGGTCAAGTATTGGTGTGTGTATTTACTCAAAGTAGGCATAATTCACAATAAACATGCGCAAGAATAAAACAATCATCAAATTTCAAGTGACAAGTGACTGTACATTTGTGTGTGGTTTGGGGCGGGGGGGGGGGGGGGGGCTGATCCAGCCTTGATGAGTTCTCAGTAATATATTGTACTATTTCTTCTGACGCACAATCACAGGATTATAGAGGAGTAATTTCAGCTTGAGATTTGTATTATAAAAAGGACACCATGTCATTCATTTTCTTATTTGAAATAAATTTATCTAGTGATGAATGAAATAACAAAAAATATCCCAGTCAGAAAGAACAATCTAGCCCAGTAACTCAAATGGCCGTACAGTACATGTGTAGTTAAGATTGAACAAGTATGTATATTCTGCCTTGTACTGGGTCATTATGTGATTTGTAAATTGAAAATTTGTTCTTGTTTTTGTTGGGTTTTGTTTTTGAAAAATAAAACGTGGCTGTCAACTGGAATTGAATGGTTTAAACCTAGCAGAATGCTTGTCATGTTAAAGATAAACTGTCATTATTCAAGAGATGACCAGTATGGTGTGCCTCTTGTCAAGTTAGTGCTCAAGTTTGATCAGATTTCTTTGAATAAAGTAAAAGTGTAAACATAGTGCAAAAGAAGTCAGTCAGCCTTCTCTAACTATATATTTCTTTGAGTAAAGTAAAAGTGAAAACACAGTGCAAAAGAAGCTGATCAATTCTTCTCTAAATATACAAAATATAAATACTTTTGTGCATTACTATTTTATTGTACCAATATATTTGATAGAAATTAAGATCAATTGATTCTTGAAATGGTATCTGATTGTAAATCATGCATAATGTACCATCTTTCTACAGGTGGTCATCATTAATTGGCTATTCAAATGTCAATCACTAAAACTTCCGTTGTTAATGACTGCGACATAATTTGAGCTACATGTATTAAGTGCAACACAACAAGTCATTCGTTGGATAGAAATGCACCTTTCTCAAGCTAAAATTGACATCTTCTGATGCTAAAATTTTACAACAGTGTTTACATTTGTCACTGATTTCATCTTGGCTTAACATATACTGAAGCCAAGTCTTTATTAGGGAGAGACCATTTAAGTTTTTAAAGGGTGGGGGATAACTGCTTGAAAATTATTGTCTTATTCTGATTTGTGTTATAAAAAAGAACACTGCCATTCCTTGCTTTACTTGAAACAAACTTATCTTGTGATGCATGAAAAAAAAAGAAATAGTTTAGCAACATATAATTAAATGGCCAGTCCTATCCAGTACACATGCATTAAGAATTGAAATAGTTGATAGTTGTGTGCATGTTTATTCAGTCTTGTAACAGGGCCATTACTGTTTAAGGACTGAACATGTGTTGTTTTCTTTTTTGCTGTTTATATTTTTAAGCAGAAGCTGCTGCTATCTGGAATTTATTTTTCCATACTTTATTGAATTACTTTGCATGCACAAACAACATGATAAATGTACACTGTTCAGGAGAAGCTCCCTTAGGCATCTTGTTAGGTGAACACATAAGTTCTCTAAATTTCTGAAATATTCAAGACTTCTAAGATTAATTTCTATGGTCCATATATATGATCAAAATAAAGATCACTGATTGCTGAAATGGTATTTGATGGTTAATCACCCATGACATATTAGTCTTTCCATGGAGGTTCTTCATTGATTGGCTAGCTGTTCAAATGTAAATCAGTAATGCTAATCAGCTGCTCCATAGTGGAGATGCCATTGGTGTGCTGGCCAAGGCATGGTGATTTGTAAGCATTTTATCACTCCATCGTGGTGCGAAAGTTGAGCAATTAAATCCTCCACCACAAATCATAGGGTTCCACAATTACACGAACTTTACTGTATATGGACATGCAGGCCCAGGACTCATTACTGTGTAAATATTGCTTAGGATATGGACAATACAGGCTCTGTCCTCCAGTGTAAATATTGCTTGGCATATGGACATACAGGCCCTGGCCTCCAGTGTAAATATTGCTTTGCAAATGGACATGCAGACCCTGGCCTCCTTGTTACTGTGTAAATATTGCTTTGCATATGAACATACAGGCTCTGGCCTCCTTGTTACTGTGTAAATATTGCTTAGGATATGGACAATACAGGCTCTAGCCTCCAGTGTAAATATTGCTTGGCATATGGACATACAGGCCTTGGCCTCCAGTGTAAATATTGCTTTGCATATGGACATGCAGGCCTTGGCCTCCTTGTTACTGTGTAAATATTGCTTTGCATATGAACATACAGGCTCTGGCCTCCTTGTTACTGTGTAAATATTGCTTAGGATATGGACATGCAGGCCCTGGCCTCCAATGTAAATATTGCTTTGCATATGGACATGCAGGCCCTGGCCTCAAGTGTAAGTGTTGATTGGTATATAGACACGCAGGCCCTGGCCTCCTGTGTAAGTATTGCTTAGTATATGGAATAGTTGGGTATTGACAGCACACTTATTTTAAAACTCGAGGCTTGCATTGCATTAAAAAAGTATGAAATTCTAGTGTTCATTTTGTTGTGTGAAGATTTGAAACTAAAAGACTTCATTCATTTTTTGAAATGTATATATTCACCTTTAATAGATTTGATGTTTTTTAAAAATCATTTTTAGGTTAGGAAGAAAAATTCTTTATATATAAGTAAAAAGAGTCTTTACAGAAGAATTAAAACATGCCTTAAATAGATTTGATGGGTTTTTTAAATCATTTTTAGGTGAGGAAGAAAAATTATTTATATATAAAGTAAAAAGAGTGTTTACAGAAGAATTAAAACATGTCATAAATATTGTTGGATTTTATCATTTGACATGACTAGAACAATTAAACATGCCTTAAATAGTGTTGGATTTTATAATTTAACATGACTAGAACAATTAAACATGCCTTAAATAGTATTGGATGTTATCATTTAACATGACTAGAAGAATTAAACATGCCTTAAATGATGTTGGATTTTATCATTTGACATGACTAGAAGAATTGAACATGCCTTAAATGATGTTGGATTTTATAATTTAACATGACTAGAACAATTAAACATGCCTTAAATGATGTTGGATTTTATCATTTGACATGACTAGAACAATTAAACATGCCTTAAATGATGTTGGATTTTATAATTTAACATGACTAGAACAATTAAACATGCCTTAAATGATACTGGATTTTATCATTTGACATGACTAGAACAATTAAACATGCCTTAAATGATGTTGGATTTTATCATTTAACATGACTAGAAGAATTAAACATGCCTTAAATGATATTGGATTTTATCATTTGACATGACTAGAACAATTAAACATGCCTTAAATAATGTTGGATTTTATCATTTGACATGACTAGAACAATTAAACATGCCTTAAATAATGTTGGATTTTATCATTTGACATGACTAGAACAATTAAAACATGCCTTAAATAATGTTGGATTTTATCATTTGACATGACTAGAACAATTAAAACATGCCTTAAATAATGTTGGATTTTATAATTTAACATGACTAGAACAATTAAAACATGCCTTAAATAATGTTGGATTTTATCATTTGACATGACTAGAACAATTAAACATGCCTTAAATAATGTTGGATTTTATCATTTGACATGACTAGAACAATTAAAACATGCCTTAAATAATGTTGGATTTTATAATTTAACATGACTAGAACAATTAAAACATGCCTTAAATAATGTTGGATTTTATCATTTGACATGGCTAGAAGAATTAACATGCCTTAAATGATGTTGGATTTTATCATTTGACATCACTAGAACAATTAAACATGCCTTAAATGATGTTGGATTTTATCATTTGACATGACTAGAACAATTAAACATGCCTTAAATGATACTGGATTTTATCATTTGACATGACTAGAACAATTAAACATGCCTTAAATGATGTTGGATTTTATCATTTAACATGACTAGAAGAATTAAACATGCCTTAAATGATACTGGATTTTATCATTTGACATGACTAGAAGAATTAAACATGCCTTAAATGATGTTGGATTTTATCATTTGACATCACTAGAACAATTAAACATGCCTTAAATGATACTGGATTTTATCATTTGACATGACTAGAACAATTAAACATGCCTTAAATGATGTTGGATTTTATCATTTAACATGACAAGAAGAATTAAACATGCCTTAAATGATGTTGGATTTTATCATTTGACATCACTAGAACAATTAAACATGCCTTAAATGATGTTGGATTTTATCATTTGACATGACTAGAACAATTAAACATGCCTTAAATGATACTGGATTTTATCATTTGACATGACTAGAACAATTAAACATGCCTTAAATGATGTTGGATTTTATCATTTGACATCACTAGAACAATTAAACATGCCTTAACCCTTTAGCTACTACAGCTGTTGTGCAGTTTCACTACTGCTGAGTGTTATCATATCAGTTACTGAGACTACTGAGGCTGGTTCCCTGGCTGAATACTAGAGCATCATCAAGGCTGGCTACAGAAACTGACAGTGAAAACATGGTTACATTTATATTTATTATTTCTTTAGTTTTTGCTGGATTTCAGTGAAATAAAAAATAGCTTACCTTGTATAGTGTCTGTTGTTCATGTAATTCCACTTTATATACTCCTACATCCCATCATACAAGAAATCCCAGTCATGTAAAATCTTTTGAATCCCACAAAATAAATCCAATATTTACACCGCGAGGTCATAACACCATTGTGCAAGTGGGACTATGTCCGCCTTGTCATCTGATTAAAAATCACTTGCATCAGGTGTTAAAACGGGACTAATATCAATGTCTGATGTTTTTTCAAAGAATGATCTATTCAACTTTTTGATATCGCTTGCACTGAACCCTTTGAAGTTGCTCATAAGTGAATCAGAATCCATCTTTGTTTATCTCAGCTACAAAATGTTGAGTAAACAGTCCTCTCATTGGTTATGATAATCAAAAATATGTAAACTTCTGCACTTTCAACCAATCAGCGTTTAGTTAACATAGCAGTAATGTCCGCATTGATGCGACGCTGGGGTTTTGAGTACTGCTGAACTGTATGCCTGCTGAACTGTATGCACATAAGTGACACTGGGGTAGTACTAGGCTTATCAACACTGCATATGTGTGTCAGTGGGGTTCAGGACTATTTACAGGTGACGTATAGATGCGGCAGTCGTAGCTAAAGGGTTAAATAGTGTTGGATTTTATCATTTAACATGACTAGAAGAATTAAACATGCCTTAAATAATATTTGATTTTATAATTTAACATGACTTGAAAAATTAAACATGACTGGTGGATTCACAGATTTGAATTTGTTATTACCCCTTTTACATTGTCAGATAATTGATATCAGATAAACAAGACTTGACTGTTCTCGTTTGTGATCTTGAATAATGACTTGATCAATTTACACTGAATAGAAGATTTGATGTTGATATTATTAAAGATAAACATGTCTACCACATATGTTAGAGAGAAAAATAATTGATTTTTTACACTTTTGTTTTACATTTTCAGTCTGTGAACGTGGTTCGTATGGAGAGAACTGCTCACAAACCTGTGGTTTCTGCAAAGAACAACACTCATGTGACACATACACAGGGTACTGTGTTGGGGGCTGTGAAAAGGGTTATGAGGGAACACACTGTAGCCAGATGGAAAAACCCACTGCTACAATAGGGGCATCCTTGATTGGAGGGGCCATTGCTGGTGCTATTGTATCCCTCGTAGTGATTATAATTCTAATTGTTGTGTTTCTGTACAGGTGAGCTGTAGTGGATTAACAGAATTCAGTTATGTAACATGCTATATTTGTTTGTTATTGGTCCATCCTTTATGAATGCTTATAATAGGACCTTGACATCAGATCTAATTTTGCCTTGCTGCATGATTTTGTATTCTTTTGTCTGTTGAGGAGAGATCAGTTTTCTTCATTGTTTGCTGATGTATTTCAAAAAGCTATAGTCGGATAAAAAATTTAGAAGAGAGTCATGTGATTGGTTCTCAAAATAAAATATGGAAAGTGATGAACTGTTTGGCTGTGAAGTAGACTATTCTTGTTATCAGTGATAAGGTGGAAGATTAATCTCACCCATGTGGCAGAGAAATCTTGCTGTTTTGCAAACTTTTCTTATCTCAGTCACTAACATATTCATAACATTGGGCAGCATTTATATAAACAATAGCATGTTGCTCCAAGCTACTCATTGTGCAATACTTCCAACACATGACAATTATAACTGTGTCCTTGAATTTTTTTATTTTATAAGTGCAGCATATATAGCTCGATTCTGCTTAGCTACTTGTTGTTTTCATAAAAGAGTGTAAAGCCTGATGATCTTTATATAAACTGATAGGCAATAATAGGTGCTCCTTAATACTATGTACTGAATCAGCTAACTATATTACAAAAATGCAGGGTTATTTTAATTGAATTGGAAAAAATTGAGTGAGAAAAATAATCTCTCAGTCTTTGTACCAGAACATGGAAATCCACAGTCCGGGGTTACTTTTTCATTCTCCCCTTGAAGTATAGCCTCATGGGGGGACAAATAATATAACCCCTTGACTGAGAATTCCATGTCTCAGTTGCAAACCCCAACATAGATTCTATTAATATCAGCTTGACCCAACCCAATAACAACAGAAATATCATTGAGTAGCATTCAGATGGTGGCAGATTTTATTTGGGATAAGAGCACACCAGCATTTCTGTCTGTTAGACTCTTCCGGTTAGGTAAAAACAGTTCCATGTATTGTCCATGCATCATAAGTTTTGCTTACAAATAGATTGTTGGCTTTGAAGTCAGTATAACTTAGGAATGGTATGCGCAGTAACTGGTAGAAAAAGGTTGTTTTGTCATCAAACAATTCTGGGCATTATTATTCCTGTTTAAATGGTGAAAGTTTATCATTTTTTTTGTGACAAAAATATGGATTAGTGGAAATTTTCAACATTGAGTAAGATAAACATAAAAATTAAATTTGGAGGGGGAGGTTGGGTACAAGAGATACTTTATAATAGACCTTACCACATATCAGTGCATATTCATTAAAGATAAGTGCCTCCCACCCACCCAATGTTTAATTCTGAAATGGCCTTAATTAGATCATTTTTAGAAAAGGTTTAGATATCATTATTTAATTCTTGTATTGACCGAAGGGATAACTTTTAGAGCCAGAAATGCACACTGCAGACATTTCCTCTCTGACTTGCCCATTTTATTGTAAATTGATTATAGTCTTTTCTTTGGAAGAGAGAAATTATTTTCTGAGCTTATAGAACCATAAAGATTTATTTAAAATCCATAGTTATACTGGCCTGCAAGATGTTCTTTTTATAGTGCATTCACCTACAAATCACTCTGTATCAGCTAATGAGATAAAATGTTACTGGAGACATATTTCTAAATATTAGTAAATATTCCCAATTTCCATTTAATGGGTCTGTGATAAGTTGCTTTTTTCTGCTGCAAATCATATTAAGTATCACAGAAATAACATAAGTATAATTTTGTTCTTCATGTACATCTTTGTCTTAAGAAAAACATTCCATTACTGCAGTGAAAGTTTTAACATGAACTTTTTCAGAAGGAGAAGATTCAAGAAAGTGTTGCAGGTGTCCCGTGATCAAAATGGGACTGGAGAGCAGGGCTTTTCACCCTTTACCAACCGACTGAAGGAGATGAAGGAAAACCTTTCGGACACGGGGCATGAGACAGAACGGCTGTTGAAAAAGAGTCCATCCATAGGTTTACCCATACTTCAGAAACATAAAAATTCAGTTATTAATATCTTTACTGCATTAGGAAACTAATACAGTACACAAATTTAATTTTTATGTGGCATTTGCATCATCGTCATCAACTATAGCCATCCTCAGGTCTATCAAGGCACTGAAAAATATATTTGTATAATAAACCTCTCAGTTATAGTCAGCTGTCTTTTCTGTGGAACAAAAGGAATCTTATTCAAATGTATGTCTGGTACAGACTCTGGAAACCTCCCAGATTTATATAGAAATCATTTGGTAATTACCATATACTGCAAATAATGATAATGTACATGTAAAAATGTGCACAATAATAAAAGTATGGAGCTTCAGTGACACAGATTCAAGTAAAGCTCAGTAAGTTGTATGGCCATTTACCCACCACCTGGGCTACCATGAGTGTAAACTTTTGTTAAAATTGTCCTTTTTTTAAAACCTTTTTTGCACAGTATACACCAACATAAAATATACTATTATCATACTGTAGACTAAAGTGAAGTTCACCCAGGAATGTCATATGGGTAAACAATTATTGCTGATGAAATAGTTTATTTTCAGTTGCACCCATTTATCAGTCAGAGAAAGTTCATTTAATATTCCTGTGAGGCTAATTGTAAATGATTAGCATTTGCAAATTTGACCATATGTTCAGGGTTTGAATTTCACCCAAAGAACTTTGGACTTGAATTCAACCAAGAATCTAATGATCTGATGATGAGATTTAAGTTTTGAGATGAGATTTACCAATTCTCAACTTAAATTTGAGTCTAAAATCCAGTGATCAGATTGGCTGAAATTTAAGTCTGACTTAAAAATTCACCATCTGTTTGTCTGAAGTCCAGATTTAACCAGAAGATATTTGTTGGTGAAATACAAGCATGGTCACATTCTTTCTGCACCATTATTTTTGTATCCAGTGGTTATAACTTGTATTACAAAGATCTTTAATTTGATAGTATTATTTTTGGTTTGATGTATTTTTGCATTGATAACATTATTTTCAAGAGAACACAGTTTTCACATGAAATCTTATAATAATGCTTCTGCAAAGCTATTTCTGCAGCTGATTTGTCTGTAATACATTTATTTAATTTTTATACTTATTTTGTTATTCTTATTTTGCAAGTAAATTTGAAGTATATTTTCTCTACAGAGAGTTGTCCCCTCGAACAGGCTGATAATCAGATCAATGAAAACCAGGAACCAATCTATGCTAATGTGGATATGAAGAATTTATCAAGTCCCATCAAGCTGAAAGATCTAGAAGAATACATCATCATGAAAAAAATGATTGACAGTGACGGATTTAAAAAGGAATATGGTGTAAAGTTTTTTTATTACAAAATTTTAGAAACTGTGCAGTTTTTGAAAAAGTTTGCTTGAAAGCTACATTTGTGAAAGTATTTTTAATGCTAATTTGGAAAATTTTATCTTAAATTGAAGGTGTTTAGTAATTGTTGATATCACTTCAATTAATTTAGATTATGTACCACTCCAGATATTATCTTTGTCTGCAAAGTCATCCTCTACATCAAGGTAAAATTCAAAGTGATTATCATAGAGTTTGTCTTAAGTATTTTAGATTTCAGTATGGTCAGATAGCATTTTACGAATAATGCAGCTGTCACTGATAATTTTCTTCTTTCTTAAAACAGGATCTTCCAAGTGGGCTAATGGCTCTGTGTAAAGTTGCCCTAAAACCTGAGAATAAACCTAAAAACAGATACAACAACATATTTGCATGTAAGTGGTTCTCATTTTTATGTTTCATTGATAGAAATATACCTACAAAATTTGCCTCTTGCTGAGTACTCTGCATCTGTATTCAGGTTTAAATGGTTTATTTTGCAGGCAGTAGAAAAGGTATTCATTTTGTAGCTATGTATATTTAATTTGTATTGTTTGTTGGGGTTTTTAAAAAAAAAAATTTATTTCATTATATGCTATTGGTAATGTAACATTGTATGTTGGACTTGATCTTGTCACAGTCAAGTTCATTTTCTACTTGACCTGAATCATTGATTTTATTTCTGTAAACAAAACATACATAGCTCATAGTGCCAGGTGTCCCAGTTTTTTTCTTCGTGTATTTTGGATGGGATTACAGCTGTACATTTTTTTTGTAAAAAATCCATTTTTTTATTAAAAAACTTAAATTATAATTTTCCTTGCAATTTTCTGTTTATAATGGGCACCCAGTTCCAATCTGAGATTAAATGTATCACATGGATATAGGGATATCGAGTTCTAAAATATAATTAGTTCATTCAAAATTGAGGCTATCATGCCCGTCTTTAACCACCATATTGGACTGTGCAAAGCAGTTGACACTATCGCTGTGTCTCGTCTTGGTAGTATTTAATAATAATGTTGAAAAAGGAAAGCAGAAGATTCAGAATTTTCTCCAGCAAAGAAAAGAAAATAGAACTGGAAGGACAAGTGTGTTATCCTGTTTGGATTTGTCAAACCATCTTGTAAAGGAGAAAACTTTGCATTTTGCGAATTGTGTAATTTTGATTTTGCTACTGGGCATGGAGGCACCAATGACATAAAACAGCATGAAAAAACTAATGAACATCAGCTTGCTGCTTTATCATCAACAACACAGTCTGAACTTGCGATGTTTATAAATGCCAAAGAGAACCTTTATGTAACTCGATCGAAGTTCGGTTTACCTAATTTCTTTTAGAAATTAACCTTCCTCAGTTACTAGTTTTACTAGCGCAATTTAGTTTGCACACTTTTTCCACACATTAGAGTCACAAATTATTACTTGTATGCTAGAAGGAAAACAGTTCAGTAAACAAATTGCACAGAATTCAAATCATCAATAAAAGACTACATTGGAATCGATAATGATTAAAAAAACAAGGTGTGGAAAAACTCTTATAAATAGCCTGTATCTGTGTTGCATTCTTGCACCATCTGAATGGACACCATTTGGATGCTAGAGTGCAACACATGCATCTTTGACATTAAACAATTAAGTAAATTACTTTATTGATGGTTGTAGTGTTTGCAAATAGTTACATATGCATTAAAGTTTTAAAAATCAGTATTTGTTCCTGAAAATCAGTATTTTTGTCATCAGTCAGTATATTTGTGCTCTGGGGTGGGCAGCTATGCATAGCTAAACATTTTCCCTATGAGTATGGGTTAACTGTTAGGATTATTATCTTTTCCTTAGTCAAGGCCAATGTGTTTACCATGTTCTTTATTGTAATTATTTTATCTAGTAAACATTTGGAACCTTCTAGAAAGAAATTTTCCATTAAGTAATAGCTTTTTTTAAAAAAGAAAATGTTAATTTAGACCTGAGGTCAAGTAGTGGACTATATAATCTTGTTTTTCTAGAAATTATTTATTTGTGCTATAAGATCTTGGCAGAATCAGTTGTATTATTGCTGTGTGTAGTAATTCATTGGGTTAGAATTTGTTTGTTATTTATTCACTGGAAATACAAAGTGCTCATCAAAACAAAAATTCCTGGAAATAGGGATTTATAATTGAAATTTCAAGCAAGGATATATTCTTGGATTGTATTAGTGTGTTGGTACATCACCACAACATGGGCCACCACAGGCACATCAACGCTTTTAGCATTGGCTTTATTTTGGATCTGAACTAAAGTTTATTCAGAACTTTAATCATTGGACTTGAGTCAGTAATTCTAGGATTATGAGTTAGTAATTCTAGGATTATTTGGGATTTAATTTGCAATACCATAAGTTCTTTTTACATTTTTACTTTGTATTCTGTGGAAATTATTTGTTGAATTTTACAAGGCTTGTTGCTTTTTATTATTTTCTGTTACTTATTTTAAGACCACAGAGTCATAATACTGTAAATACTTATCCAGTCTTATTTAATCTATATCTTTCAGGTACCATACTTTAGCCTAGAGAACAAATTGCTGTAATGACATTTTAACAAAATCACTGGCTTTATAATATTATTTATGCGGCACTCATCATGCACATAGAAAATCAAAGTAATTCTGCCCACTGACACATGCCATAGGAAATCAAAGTAATGCTCCCCACTGGCACATGCCATAGAACATCAAAGTAATGCTCCCCACTGGCACATGCCATAGAAAAATCAAAGTAATGCTGCCCACTGGCACATGCCATAGGAGATCAAAGTAATGCTCCCCACTGGCACATATCATAGGAAATCAAAGTAATGCTCCCCACTGGCACATGCCATAGAACATCAAAGTAATGCTCCCCACTGGCACATGTCATAGGAAATCAAAGTAATGCTCCCCACTGGCACATGCCATAAAAAATCAAAGTAAATTTCCCCTCTGGAACATGGCAATGGAAAATCAAAGTAATGATCCCCACTGGCACATGCCATAGGAAATCAAAGTAATGCTCCCCACTGGTACATGTCATAGCAAAATCAAAGTAATGCTCTCCACTGGCACATGCCATAGTGTTACTATATTACTAATTGTGCCATACCATTAATGTGGAAGGGGCATGTAGCTTTACCCTTGTCCATACATTTACCTGTCTGTTTTAGTTTTGCATTGAAGTGTTATAGCCACTCAAGATTTTAATTTTACCTCCTGCCCCCCATAATTGACCATAATATTTGTTTCACTTATGGTTGTTATAGATATACAGTGTTGCTTGGATAATTCAAATACACTTTGCCACAAAAGTGAAGAAATACTTAAGCTTACTTTCTTTCCTTTAACAGATGATCATTCTCGAGTGGTACTGGACCCACATCCAAATGACGCTCAGTCGGATTATGTCAATGCTAGCTATATAGATGTGAGTGTGAAATTACATGGATTTATTCTCTTTGAAAGTAATATGGTACATCATAATCATCCACTTACTGTCAAAATATGTACATCTCAGTCACATGTAACTTTTGTATTTCAGGTTTATACATCTCAGTCACATGTAACTTTTGTAATATGTAATGTAGATGCTTGCATTAGCAGTTTTATGCCTGTCTGAATCTTACTTTGAGTGCATGACATGATGTACTGGTAACAGTATTACATGATGTACTGGTAACAGTATTATATGATGTACCCTTAACAGTATTATATGATGTACTGGTAACAGTATTACATGATGTACTGGTAACAGTATTACATGATGTACTGGTAACAGTATTACATGATGTACTGGTAACAGTATTACATGATGTACTGGTAACAGTATTACATGATGTACTGGTAACAGAATTACATGATGTACTGGTAACAGTATTACATGATGTACTGGTAACAGTATTACATGATGTACTGGTAACAGTATTACATGATGTACTGGTAACAGTATCACATGATAAACTGGTAACAGTATTACATGATGTACTGGTAACAGTATTACATGATGTACTGGTAACAGTATTACATGATATACTGGTAACAGTATTACATGATGTACTGGTAACAGTATTACATGATGTACCCATAACAGTATTATATGATGTACTGGTAACAGTATTACATGATGTACTGGTAACAGTATTACATGATGTACTGGTAACAGTATTACATGATGTACTGGTAACAGTATTACATGATGTACTGGTAACAGTATTACATGATAAACTGGTAACAGTATTACATGATGTACTGGTAACAGTATTACATGATGTACCCATAACAGTATTATATGATGTACTGGTAACAGTATTACATGATGTACTGGTAACAGTATTACATGATGTACCCATAACAGTATTATATGATGTACTGGTAACAGTGATGTACTGGTAACAGTATTATATGATGTACTGATAACAGTATTACATGATGTACTGGTAACAGTATTACATGATGTACTGGTAACAGTATTACATGACGTACCCATAACAGTATTATATGATGTACTGGTAACAGTATTACATGATGTACTGGTAACAGTATTATATGATGTACTGGTAACAGTGATGTACTGGTAACAGTATTATATGATGTACTGATAACAGTATTACATGATGTACTGGTAACAAAGTTACATGCTAAATGCCAGTCTAAATCATAAATCAGTCATCTGTAATTAGTTGTCTTGGACTGACTTAATTTTCTGGCCACAATGGGCTTGTATCCTGAATTCTCCTTCAAATCTATTAGTAGGATTCTTGGACAAACTGAATTTTCTGGCCACAAAGGGAAAGTCTCCTGAATACTTAGGGTAAAATCTGTAAGTAGCACCCTTGGACGAACTCAATTTTTAGTGGCCACAGTGGGCAGGTCTCCTCAATAATCAGGGTAAAATCTATAAGTAGTAGGCTTGGACTGACTGAATTTTGTGACTGCAATGGTTAGGTATTCTGAATAGTTAGTGTCAGATTTTTACTGTATACATAAAAGGCTTGGACAGCCAGAAATTTGAAGCACCAGATATGCTAAATACTTGAGAGCCAATCTAGACAGGTTCCACTGTATATTCATTGTTTCCTTTATGATTGATTGTATGTTTAACAAGCTGATATTTCTTTATCAAATCTTCTGTTTTTTTGTAGGGTTATAATTCACCAAAGGCATACATTGCATCTCAGGGTATGTATTTTAATGCATTTTCAAAACAATATGTGTATAAAGATTGATTAAACGTTTTAGTTTCACTAAAGATAGTATTGAAAGGAATGTAAAAAATGTGTGCATTTTATTTTCAGGATGACTTGCAGCTCGTAATTTCATGTTTTTATAATGAATTACTGAAAGTGAAAACAGCAGATAATTGCAAATGTCAGTCTATGCCCATAGAATTTCTTACTCTGCCACCTGTGGCACTTGCAGGAGAGTTTGAAAGGTTTCAGTAACTAATCACTTTGATGCCATGCATTAAGTAATTTGATAAGTATGCATGTAAAGCCTTCTGCATGAGGATTTTTGTTTACTTAAACCATTTAGCTTATGCAGTTGTGAAACTTTTTGCAGATTTGCATCCTTGAGAACTTAAATATTTTTTTATTAGCTGTAGTGGTCATAGATGAGAAGACCTTATTGGATGGTCTGTTGTCCATCATCTGTCAATCCCTTAGCACAAGTTTGTTATTGCTACTCCTTCGAAACTACTTGGAGGATTGCCTTGATATTTACCCTTATATCCATCCTATGGTCTGGTTGGTCATAAGTGAAACTAATACTGCTCAGATACCCAAGATGGCCACCATATTGGCCATCTTGAACATCATGGTGTTGCTTATCCTCTAGAATGGAAGGTCATATCAACATTTGGTTTTGACTAAAAGGCTTCTCGTGATGTCTAGTTGGTCCTAAATAAAAATGGTGCCATTCTGACTTCCACTTTGGCTGACACAGCAATCACCTTGAAAATCTTGTTATCACTAGTCCTCCTAATGGATAGACTTGTATCAGCTTTTGGTTTTCATTAGTCCTCCTAATGGAAAGACTTGTATCAGCTTTTGGTTTTCATTAGTCCAGCTTTTATTTTTCATTAGTCCTCCTAATGGATAGACTTGTATCAGCTTTTGGTTTTCATTAGTCCTCCTAATGGATAGACTTGTATCAGCTTTTGGTTTTCATTAGTCCTCCTAATGGATAGACTTGTATCAGCTTTTGGTTTTCACTGAAAGATTTGTATGATGTCTAGTTGGTCCTAAATGAAAATGGTGCTAATTTACTCATCAGTATGGTCACCAAGGCAGTCATCTTAAAAATTGTGTTATTTCTGTTCCTCCTGATTGTGTCAAAATGGGGTTTTCACTTAAAAAAACTTGTGTTGTCTAGCTGGTCCTAAATATGTGATGTCAGTTGGATATCCATTATGGCCAACAAGGCAGGTATCTTAAAAATATGGTTATCACAACTCTACTTGAACAGAATGTCAGATTAACATTGGATTTTTACTAGAAGACTTATTTTGATGTCCAGTTGGTCTTAAATAAAAATGGTGTCAATCTGACATACAGTATGGCCAACATAGCAGCCATCTTTAAGCACTTGTTATTGCTACTCCTCAATGAAAAGTCATTCTTAAAAATATTGTTATTCTACTTATCTCCAAATGGATTGCTATATGAATATGGGGTTTTCAGCAATAGATTTTTTATGATACTTAGTTGCTCCTAAATGAAAATGGTGCCAATCATACATCCAATGTGGCTGCAATGATGACTGTCTTAAAATTCTTGTCACTACTCTCTCCTTGAATGGGTGATGATTATGACATGGAATTTTCACCAAAAGACTTTAATGATGTCCATTTTGTCCTAAATGAAACGGTGTCAAGCTGACATCCGTTATGTGTTGCACATCAGACAATTTGAAAATTGCTTAAGAATATCAAAGATGTTTTCAACACTTGACAGTTAAAAGTAGCAAATGTTTTTTTTTTTAATTTATGGAAGATCTCTTACACAATATAGCATCAGCCCCTTTGACTTTTTTTTAAAGTCTCAAGTCACGTAATAACAAAAACATTTTGTTTAATTTCTAATTTGGACTTCTTATCAACCTTATTAGACAACTAAATTATGAGATCACAAGTAGGTCACTTATACCATTATGATTGATGATACATAAATCTGAGAGTGCTGAAGGGTTTCTACTTAGAAATTACAAGTTAAATGGGTCATGCAGTAAAATACATTAAAACCAGTAATTCCTAGATTGTGGATAAATTCTATTCCGAAAAAGTGAAAATATAGCTGACTTAAAATAATCTATGAAACACAAAAGTAAGACACAAGTAAATTACATTAAAACCTGCTAATCTGCATGTTACTTTTGGAAATCTTGATTTATGATCTTGAAATAACAAAGTTACACTTCAGTTATATTCTGTGTTAAAAGTAAAGATAGATGTCTTCAAATAATGTACTTTACATAAAGGAAACCAGTCAGATATATTAAAAACTTCTAACTTGCATATTATGGTTGAAAATCTTGATTTACGGCCTTTACGTTATACATCAAAAGTAATATGTAGCACATAAACTCATTTATCCGGATTTAATGATCTAAATATTCTCCTCCCTCATTAATATCTTATAATGTTATGCTTTTATTGCTCTAAATGAGCAGATGTTTTGCTGTGTTACCCAGTTTGTTAGAGTAGTTCCCCCCGTTCATTCCTTCACCATGTTTGTGTGTTGTGCAGGTCCTAACAAAGCCATGCTGGTCGACTTCTGGAGGATGGTGTGGCAGCAGAAAATCTGTAAGATTGTCATGCTAACCAATCTTGTAGAGACATGCAAGGTTTGTGTTAAATCAGTAGTAATAATATTATAGTAGAAATGACCTTTAGCAATAAGAGTTATTTCACCCTTAGGTTGATGATTTTTTATTTAGATTTGAATGTGTCCCTTCACCCTTTGGTTGATAATTTTTTTATTTAGATTTGAATGTGTCCAAATAAACATACTAGTCGTGTTTTTCACACACACACACACTGACATGTTTCATGTTCAGACTCTTCCTTATTAAATATTTACAGCTATTTAATTTGTTTTTCTTAAGCCAAGTACAGATTTGAAACATTCCTTTAGTTATGTCTTACCTACAAAGAAATGGGGATTAATCTGTGTTACTTTCCTGATGATGACATCTAAGTTTGCAGCCGTAACATAAAAAAAATGTCTTTTAGTATCCTTTGACCTTGACCATATAATTATACTGGTAGTGTGACAGACAATTCTTCAAGTGTCTTAGACCTTTTCTACCTGTCCTCTTTCCAGAAAAAATGTGAGCAGTACTGGCCTGATGAGGGGAGTCGGGAATTTGGGGAAGTGACAGTGGAAATGCTTGACACTGCAGAATACACAGATTATACCATTAGATCCTTCAGGATTTCAGCAGTAAGTCTAACTTTTTTCTAAAATGTTTCCTAATCATATAGTAAACTCTATTTTGTTGTGTGGTGTACATTAGAAGTGCACAATGATGATCTTTTTCCATGTTTACACACTGTAGATGGACAGATGATATTAGGATTACATAAGTATATACAGTGGAATGTTCTAATGTCCATGTCCAAGAGAACAGGATAAACATAATTGTTATAAATGTATCAATTTCTTGATGATGACATCCATATTTGTGCCCAGGTCAGGAGAGCACATAATTACATAAAGTTCGTATCAAGAAGATTTGTATTTTAATGTCTTAAATTTTACAGGATATGGATTTGGTATCAAAACATTCCAAGACAAGTTAAGATTTAATTTTTTCTAGTTGAAGTTCAGCCGCATCATCAAGCAGTTTCATTTTACTTCCTGGTCGGATCATGGAGCTCCAGCATCTCCAACCCCTTTACTAAACTTCCGAAGAAAGGTGCAGCAATACAGTGTTGATAATTCCAGCCCAATTTTAGTCCACTGCAGTGCTGGTATAGGGAGGACAGGAACTTACATTGCCCTGGACTATCTGCTGAAACAGGCCAAGGCAGAGGAGAAGGTGGATGTGCCTCAATGCGTCCAAACACTGAGGAGTAACCGAGTCAACATGATACAGAATTGGGTATATTTCACATGCTGTCATTCTCATTTCATGTTAGATACAAGTACTCTTAGTATGGTATAAATATTTCACAGTGTGTTTACTTTTTTATGTGGTATCTTGCCTCTGTTATGCCAACATTATATGGAGAGATAATCTGTCATTCTGATTGTATACATTATTGTTTCAAGAAAATAATTCTCAAACATTTCAAGGTATCTCTATGAAAACTTTGTGCACATATTAGACTGGTGGCCTAGATGTGCTTTTTGTTCAGATTCAGTTTTTGTTTGTTTTTGTATATTTTTCTTTCCATTCCATGCATCAGTCATCCACACTTTCATTTTCCAAAACCATTCAAGATATTAAATTTGGTGTGCATAGTAGACTGGTGTCCCAGATGTGCCTTTGTGCCTTTTGCTTCCATTTATTAGAGCGTCTGCCTGTGGGACGTCATGGGTTCAATCCCCGGCCGAGTCATACCAATGACTTACAAAAATGGTACTAACAGCTGCCTCGCTTGGCGCTCAGCATTAAGAGGTTAATGTTAGGACTGGTCGGCCTGGTGTCAGGATAATGTGACTGGGTGGAACATCATGCTACATGTCTGCGGCATGATGCCCCAGTGCTAGACATCACTTTAAACTGTCATACTGCAGACATTGTAGTGATAAGACTGATTTTTTTTTAAAGCTATGTTAAAAATCCAAATCACACATAGATGCTTCCATTTATCTTCTCATCCATCCATCAGCCATTTGCACTTCTGCTTCTGGAGAACACCTCCAAAACTGTACAAAATATCTGAGTGAAGTATGTTTTTATCTGTTTGTAAATACATTAGTTCTTCATCACAGGCCTGGACCAAATTATGTGGATGGCTTGTGCATGGGGTAAGGTAGAAGCCAAAGGTCAAGGTCACTGACTGAAAGGATAAAAATTACTTCCACAAAATAACATTAATTCTTTATAACAGACCTGGACCTAATTTTTTGACTGGCAAGGAAGGAGCCAGTAGATTTATTGGTCAAAAGATCATTGGTCAAGTTCATTGTGGTTGAAAAATGAAAGCATGGTTTCTGCACAACAAATTTAAGTTCTTAACAATGTGCCTTCACCAAAGTTTATGGATGGCTTACACTTTGGGTATCGAAGAAGCCTTTTGAGTTTTGGGTTAAAAGATCAAAGGTAAGGATCATTTTTGTGAAAGAAGATTTCTTTTTTTTCATCATAACTTTCATTCTTTGATCATATACCTTGGCCTAAGTTTGTGGAGGGCTTGTACTTAAGGTATGGAGGTGTCACTTAAGGTATGGAAGAATTGTACTTAAAGTATGGAGGTGGCACTTAAGGTATGAAGGTATTACACTTAAGGTATGGAGGTGGCACTTAAGGTATGGAGGTGGCACTTATGGCATGGAGGTGGCACTTAAGGTATGGAGGTGGCACTTAAGGTATGGAGGTATTGCACTTAAGGTATGGAGTTATTGCACTTAAGGTATGGAGGTGGCACTTAAGGTGTGGAGGTGGCCAATTGATTGGGGGATCAAAAACTCCGAAGTTGCAGTCATGATAAGTCTAATAAGAAAATATTGCTTGCTACAAATTAAGTTTTGTTAAGACAGCATACCTTGACCAAAGGTGCAGGTTATTGAGACCACATGGTATTTAATTTCACAAGTCCTCAATGCCGTTCTAGTGTGTACATTAAGGACTATTAAACTTGGGACTTGCATACAGTGTACTGAGCACTGTACTCTTGTTGAGTATTTGCAACATTCTTTACTTTTATCGTTTGCATGTGATTGCACATTTACTTTTGGTTGTAGGGGTTTGCTTTTCGCACTTGTCATTTTTTTCAATGGAACTTTTTGTTCAACACTATATAGGCATGAATGTGTTAATGTACCAGTAATCACACACTCACACACACCTGTACATTAATCCATCATTCATTCGTTCGTTTCTCAATCATAACTCATGACTGTAAAATTCTTCAAGATATATCAATTTTATTACACTTACTAGAATAGTGGTTAGATATACCGTTTGCTATTTACAATTCTTCATTTACAATATTTTTAATAATGGTGTACATTTGGTCATCCATCCATTACTCATCCAGGGAATCATGGGTTGTTGAGTGGTCTAAGACACTTGCCTTTTTATTTCACTGACATCTACCTTGGTCAGTGTGGATTTGAGTCATGGCTTGGCTATCAGGGCTGTGTGAGAAAGCTTGCCAACAACTTCCCATGAGTTAGTGGTTCTTCAGGGTGAATTCCAGGGTTACTCCTCTGCCAAATATACTGGCCACCAAATATAGCCTCTCATGTGCTAAATAATGGCATTAAACAAAGAAATATCCATCAGATATCCACAATTTTATTTTTGAGACAATATTTTTAGATATATCCCTGGAATTAGGTACACATATTAGACCAATGGTGTAGATGTCCCTTTTGCAAAATTTTTCAGTTTTTATGTTTTTAAAGTTTTTATCCAGTTGTCTGTTTATCATCCATCCACTGTGTACAATGATTTCTGGACCAAAATTCATGATGTCAATCATTTCCCTGGATACTTTGCAAATATAATTTCTTGTATATGAAATATTTGAGGTAACTTGATTCACATGTTATACAAGTAAAGTAGAAGTGCCTTTGATGCTTTGAATATTCTGCATTCAGTATTTTTAACCACCCTGGTGGACTAGAGGTTAGAGAGTTCATCTTGCATGCAGTAGCTTGTGGGTTCGAACCCTGGCCAAATCATACCAAAGACTTATAAAAATGGTACTAACAACTGCCTTGCTAGGCACTCAGCATTAAGAGGTTAGTGTTAGGACTGGTTGGCCTGGCATCAGAATAATGTGACTGGGTGACACATCATGCTATATGTCTGCAGCATGATACCCCAGTGCTAGACATCACTATAAACTGCCACATTGCAGACATCATAGCAATATGACTGAAAAATATTAAACCCATTTGGCCCTGATCCCATCTGTATGCATGACCCAATTTCTGCATTCAGTGGCCAATCCCGCCTGTAGTCATGGTTTGTTTACTGCTTTCAGTGGCCGATCTCATCTCTAGTCTTGGTGAATGTATGTTAGATACAATGCCTCTGATTGGTTACAAATGGGTTTTTCCCAAGAATCAGACCAATATTAAACCAATCAGAAATGATTTTACTTTCCTTTGTGCAGATTTGAATTGTTCAGAAACTAAGGGTTACTAATTGAGAGCAGTTTCACTCCACATATTCTATTCATGAAAAATTGTAAATGATGGTGGATATAAGAGTGATTTTCGATGACGATGAGAGCGAAAATGAGTTTCTCAGGTTTGATCTAGAAAATATTGAGCAAGCAGAGGAAAGATATGTTCAGCAGTTGGATATTTTGTGAAATTTAGATTCGGACACAGAAGTTTCTGAGATTGAATTGTCAGAAGAAGAAGATGCTGATAGCAATGATGATAGAGTTCTTGTGGATCTAGCAGATTGGAGCGATCATCTTTGGCCTGTCCAAATCGATGATTTTAGTGGACCAAATCCTGGACCTACAACGAATATGGACAAAGAAAAAAGAGAAATTGATATTTTTCATTTGTTATTTCCAGAGGAACTCAACTCCAACATTGCAGATGAAACCAGTGCACATGCCAAAAAAATGCATCTTGGTATCACCAAACAAAATGTGGTATCCAACAAACCAGACTAGATAAAAGCTCTGACTGGGGCTCATGTTATTATGGTAGTCC
The DNA here is from genome assembly GCA_028554795.2 of Sinohyriopsis cumingii. Lineage (NCBI taxonomy): Eukaryota > Metazoa > Mollusca > Bivalvia > Unionida > Unionidae > Sinohyriopsis > Sinohyriopsis cumingii. The sequence goes on from CM068824.1 coordinate 28,623,395, forward strand.
TTCCAGCACCAGCTCAAGATATGTATGGGTATCAGGACAAACTTTTCCATCCTTCCTGCATTGTACTGAAATTTAGTCATGCAAGATTGGAAAATCTACATAAATATTTTCATGTGACTGACACCAGTAATAACCCACCTCGAAGAACACCTGGTCATGACAAACTGGCCCACATTCGACCAATATTGGAGCATATTCGCAACACATGCACTAGAGAGTACAGCCCACATCGTGAGGTGTCCATTGACAAAGCAGTTATTGGATTTTTAGAACGACTGGGATTTAAGCAGTACGTGCCTTTAAAACTGACCAAGAGAGGCATCAGAGTTTCGAGTGGATCCTCATAATGGATATGTTGTGAACTTTCAGGTTTATACTGGAAGGACTGACAACAATCTAGAATTGAATCTTAGACAAAGAGTTGTTCTTGATTTGATGGAACCTTTGGTTCGTCTTGGACACCATGTCTACACCGACAGTTTTTTTAACCTCTCCAGACCAATTTCTTCAGCTTTGACAAAAAGGTATGTATGGGTACAGAACAGTTCGATCAAATCTAAAGGGTCTTCCATCTGGATTACACAAAGTAAAGCTGAAGGAGCAGGGCCAAAGCGTAATTAAACAGAAAGAAGACATGAGAGTTACAGTTTGGCGTGACAAGAAGAATATCACTATACTGTGTACCAACTGTGACGGTGAGGCCACATCTGTTAGCCAGAAGCAGACAGATGGTTCCATCAAGGATATTCCATGTCCACTCCCAGTCAAACTGTACAACATGTACATGAATGGAGTAGACCATGTGGATCAAATGTGAGCATCTTACAGCACTGGTAGAAAGTCCTTGAAATGGTGGAAGTATCTGGGTTTTTTCCTTTTTTTTCATTTCAATAGTAAATTCATATTTGCTGATGAAAGAATCACGGAACCATAATATCGTCACCAAAACAACAGGGAAAGAGCTAGAACCCAGTTGGAGTTTAGAATGAATCTTGCACATCAACTACTTGGAGGATCTGTAGGCAAAAGAAAAAGAGAAATAGAAGTTCAACCCCCACTTTGGCAAGGTCAGCATTGGCCATTGGTCATGCCAAAGAAAAAAACCTGCAAAATGTGTTCCCTGAACAAAGTTCTATCTGAACCAACAACTGGATGTGAACAATGCCAAGTAAATTTATGTGCAAAATGTTTCAAACCATATCAGAGATTAAATTTTCCTGGATTATTTCAATGAAATTAAGGGCTGATGACATGATATTTCTAAACATGAATGTTGTAAATAGTATATTAATAAGTTGTGAAAGACTTGGATAAATAGGGAAAAAAATAATCACTGTGTAGACAAATTCATTTGGAATAATTGGTGAAAATTTCATGGATTTGTATTGGATACAAGAAGAGAAATTAAGGTAAGAGTGAATGCTTGTGCATGATGTTTACAAAATTTTCCAAACAGGTAAAAACTGTCTGGGGCACAAGCAGCTAGACACAGCTTAGTGCTGCTGGGGCATAGGAGCAGTGATACTGATAACTGCTGGGGCTGAATGAGTTAAAGCTACATTAAAAATCCAAATCACACACACAGAGTATTTTTATGTTACTATGGAAACAAAGTGTAGTATAAATAGCATTTGAACCGAGAGAACCGAACAGAGTGTATTTTCAGTAGGTGTTATTATGTAAGCAGGAGATCTGGCAAGCTGTATCAGCTCTGGATGACTCTTGCTTGTAACATGCATCAAAAACGTAATGTAAAGAAAGAAATTTCATGACTATTTCAATATTTTGAGTGAACATGACAGTATTGACTACAATTATCATGGTGTTGCAGATTTTTATACTAGCACGATTTCACTGTTTATAAAACCATTGCTTACTTATACTTTTTAATATCAGCATTGTTTTAATGATCAATTTACCATTATGGCTGTTTATTTAAAATAATTAGTTGTCAAGTACTAAAGGATTTCCTCCAGAATTTTCAGCTGTATATGCTAAAATAAATACAGCCATTTATATTTTCAAGTTACTTTAAAATCACTGGTTGATTTTGTTTCAAGTCTGTGCTCTTAAAACAAGCAACAGAAAAGCGTAAAGACAACAAGCTTTGTAAAATTTAACAAATAATTTATTTCCCTTGAATACAAAGTGAAAAATGAGAAAAAAACAACTTAAGGTACTGTGAATTAAATCCAAAATAATCCAAGAATTAAAGAGACAAGTCCTAGTAATAAAAAGTCCTGAATTAAGCTCAGTTCAAATCCTGATGAGATCCAAAATTGAAGGCAATGACGTGTCTGTTATGGTAAAGTGCTGATGTGTCAACAGTCTATTGTTGAATCACAGAAATATTATTCCAGGTTTGAATTCAGTATAAATTCCAATGAGTGTCTTTATCGAAGAATTTTGTCAAAGCACTTTTGTATTTCCAGAGAAAATAATCACTTGAATTCAATAATTTGAAGAAAATAAAATTCAGCCCAAACTGGACATGACATACTACAACTTAAAGTGCTAGATGTTGAAGCACAACTGATAAAATCTTCACAACCACAAGATAATATATTTCACAGCTTGACCTCAGGTCACATTAGCATTTTCTTAACATCTGTTACCTAAGGGAAAATAACATTTTAGATGATCTGTTGAGTCTTGTTTATTGACAACGCAATAGCCTGTAAAATTCACCTGGGAATCTCCCAAAACCCTAAATCTAATCAACATATTTACCATTTCTTGTTTACCTGAATAATAATTCAGTTAGTGAGCTTATACACATAGAGAATAATGAAGCTATTATTAGTTGTTTACATAAATGAAATTAAAAAAAGTCAATCAGGTCAAGCAGAAATGAACTCAGTTTTGGACAAGGTCAAGTCCAGTAAACAGTGTTACATTATAATAACATGTAATGAAGATTTTAAAAAAATTAAAAACTAACATACGATTAAATTAAATATACATAACAATTTCAACAGAAGAATGTTTGTGTACATGAGTAATACATTTAAAATCTGCCTGTGTTTTCCTTGTATAGGAACAGTACGTGTTTGTGTATGAGGCCCTGCTGGAGGCTATTCAGGCAGGGGAGACAACTATTCCATGCTCAGTTTTAGTTGATACTTTTGAAGAAATTTGTGCACAATTACCAGGAAAAGCAACCACTCCATTGGAGGATCAGTTTGAGGTAGTTCTATCTCTCTCTCTCTCTCTCTCTCTCTCTCTCACACACACACACACACACACACACACACACACCTCCAGATTTATAGAGTAAAACATACCACTATTATCCATTCTTGTTACAATTCCCTATCTTTGATTCCACTGCTCCAGTAGCCTAATTGTTAGAGCATCCACCTCAGATGCAGGAGGTCACAGGTTTGAATCCCGACCGAGTAATACCAAAGACTTATAAAAATGGTACTTGCAGCTACCTTGCTAGGCATTCAGCATTAAGAGGTTAGTGTTAGGATTGGTTGGCCTGGAGTCAGGATAATGTGACTGGGTGGGACATCATGCTACCTAATTTGATTTTCAGGCCATTGCAACAATATTTCTATTAATTTACACATTTTTGAACTTATTGCAATTTTTTGGTATGTGTGTATGCATTAAATTAGAGTTTCATGTAGTAATAACAAGGTCAGGTACTAGATACAATGTATATAACATAATTATTAAGAGAAGCCAACAGATAATTCAAATTAAATATACATAACAATATGTATTTTACAAACATAAATCTTGGATTTATTTAGTGCAACAGACACTCTTATATTTATCTGTTTCTGTTACAATTTGATACACTACAATATATGTGTGCAAACAATCACTCAATTCTACTGATAACAAACTTGATATTGTACAGCACTTAGCTGGTCATTACATCAGAATTCAGAGCTCTGGGTATATTTTCACTCCTACACACACACATGGACACATTCATGCACATGCATACACACAAATTCATGACTGTTTTGAGAACATTTAAATTGTTGTAGTATTTAAAACCTTACTGTGCAGTTTTGTGTGTGTGTTTGGAACTCTGTTTAGTATAATGCAGGACTTTTAGCTGGTATGCAGATAGGTGGTACTATCCAACATGAAATGTGACATAGTAAGTCATGTACAGTAACTGTTCACTTGCTGTTTTGATCGTCATTTCCTTTCTTTTGCACAAAAGGAATACCAAACAACAGGGGAGCCATGGTAGCTTAGTGGTAGAGCATCAGACTTGCAATTCCAAAGTCAGCTGTCTTGGTGTGTCCCAGGGACAGGCACTTTGCTCATATTTCTTCAGCATGACATAGCCATTAAAGTGTTACAAGTACCATTAAAACAAAACAAAAAAACGTTTTTCAAACATGTTTAAAAATTTGTTATCATAATTGTAAATTTTTAATACTACTTGTGAATGAAGAGTTATTGTTTTTATTTGCCTATTGCCTATCGAAAAGTTGGAATTGGCCGACACCATTTGGTGTCGGCATAGCCGCTTACTAGCCAGCATAGCAAACTTGAACGACTTTTCATCGAGATATACCTGCATGAAATCGATAGGAATATGATTTATTTTCTCAAAAATCTCAAGCATATCATTTGTTGTGTCTTTAATCCACTGACAGATGAGACGAAGGTATATTGTTGCTGAAATTTTACCTGTATCTCGCCATTTGCATTCTGAGTCGCATAATTAAAATCTCACAACCTAAATGTCAGTGACATGAGAGGTCAAATAGTCATGTGATATTGACAAAATACAAATTTCCAAAGTTGTACATAGAATTTGAAAATATTACATAGAAGTCACATAATGTTTGTAAATAGATATAATGCACACTTAATTCTCAATATATTTATTCTGAAAACAATGACCAGAAACCTGTTGGTACCGCAGCAGGGTGGAGAAAACCATTTTCAACCAGTACTGAGCACGTGTGAACAATGTTTTTGTTGGTATCACGTGACTACTGCATTGACATGTACTATCTGCTTCTTGAATCTAGTTTTCTTCAAGTTGCTGCAACATTTACAGATTTCCGGTCATTTTCAGAATCAATATTTTGAGACGTGTTCTTTTATTTTTCTATAAAGATTACATAACTTTCATTGATATGTTCAATTTGTTTTCATACAGCAATACTAGCAGTGGTTTATTGTTGATATCATGTGATTATACAACCTGATGTCATTGACATGTAGGTTACGAGATTTGTGTAGTCATATGACTAGGAATGCTAATGGCAAAATCCAGGTCAAATTTCAGCAACACTGTAGTTTTAGCTTGATTGTCAGTGGATTAAAGATATAACAAATGCTATGCTTGCAAGTTTTGAGAAAAAAAATCATATTCCTATCAATTTTATGCAGGTATATCTTGATGAAAGGTCATTCAGGTTTGCTAGTCTGGCTAGAAAGCGGCTACCCTATGCCAACACCAAATGGTGTCAGCCAATTCCAACTTATCGTTAGGCAATTGACTCTAACCCTACACCCCAACATAAATGTCCAAATATCAAAAATGGGGTGGCAAGGGTCAGTGGAAACTTAAACTATCATGCTAAGTGCTGAAAACATTTATTGTCATAAGTAGCAATGAGAGATGCATTTTTGATTCAAGTAATCTTTGTTAGTTATATTGGTATAGCATCTGGCTTTCCATTTCAGATCCTTCAGAAAACCTGCCCCTGTCTGGACAGGGAGGATTGTAAAGCAGCTCTGTTAGCAGAAAATATTTCCAAGAATAGGTTCAAGAATATTCTACCAGGTTGGGACACAGTATTTACTTCTTGCATAAAAATGGTGCATCTTACAAATTGTTGATTTTTATTAGTATTGGTTGTTCTCTTTTTATTGATTATTAATTTGCATACATTTTCTTAATCTGTTCTGTTTGACAAATTTCATTGTATTTTAATAATTCTAAAATATGTTGCATCAGGCTTTCCAAAATATATGCATGCTATATTTCTTTGACATAGCCATGTTTTGCATTTAATAAAATGTGACAGTAAAAATAATTGTCAAAGATATTTCTTGACCTCTCTGCATTCAGTATTTTTAACCTCTCTTGTGGACTAGTGGTGAGAGCATCGGCCTCAGATGCGGGAGTTTGCAGGTTCAAACCCAGGCCAGGTCATACCAGATACTTATAAAAATGGTACTAGCAGCTTCCTCACTTGGTGCTCATCATTAATATGTTAGTGTTAGGACTGGTTGGCCTGGTGTCAGGATGATGTGACTGGGTGGGGACATCATGCTACATGTCTATGACATGATGCCCCAGTGCTAGACATCACTATAAACTGTCACACTGCAGACATTGTAGCAATATGATTGATTTTTTTAAAATTACGTTAAAAATACAGATCACACACACACACACTCACAAAAATGTCTCTTAAATCCATTTTTATTTATTTACTTATCCTGAATACACTAATTAAGAATGATGTGATTTTAAATAAAAGCATCTATAACTTTTCATTTATGTAATTGTCGTTTAGCAGTCATCTTAAATAGAGAAAAAAGCAGTTAAACCACATTTCCTTTCGTTTCCCAAACAGCCAACAGATGCCGACCCTTGTTATACACCCAGGTGGAAGGGTATAATGACTACATAAATGCGGTCTTCCTGCCGGTGAGAAACAGAATTTTTTATACATCTTTTTATTTTTATACCTTACATAGCTTCCACATAAATTAGAAAATCTTAGTTTCCTCAAAAGAAAAAGGCTTATATTAGGATCTACAACAGATTGTACCAACTTTTTCTCTGTCACACATATTTTATATTGACTGTTGGTGGAATTGTGTAATAATTCTGTCACTTCATTTTTATTTTGATCAGGTATTCAGGTGACATCATAATTCTGTCACATCTGTTTTATATTGGCCTGGTGGTGGAATGACACAATTCTGTCACATGTATTTTATATTGACCTGGTGGTGGAATGACATAATTTTGTCACATGTATTTTATATTGACCTGGTGGTGGAATGACATAATTTTGTCACATGTATTGTATATTGACCTGGTGGTGGAATGACATAATTTTGTCACATGTATTTGATATTGACCTGGTGGTGGAATGACATAATTTTGTCACATGTATTGTATATTGACCTGGTGGTGGAATGACATAATTTTGTCACATGTATTGTATATTGACCTGGTGGTGGAATGACATAATTTTGTCACATGTATTTTATATTGATCTGGTGGTGGAATGACATAATTTTGTCACATGTATTTTATATTGATCTGGTGGTGGAATGACATAATTTTGTCACATGTATTTTATATTGATCTGGTGGTGGAATGACATAATTTTGTAACACTGATTCCACCAGAAGAAACACCTAGCAGATTTACATTGTAGGGTTACCATCATTCTTAAGTATTTCACCTTCAAAATACAATTTTGACCCCCTCAAAAGATGTAGTAGTTGTGTTAATTAAGTATTCCAAGTTATTTCACTTCTGTAAATCTTACGTGTAGAAATTTTTAATCAACTTTCATTTTGTTGTGTTATTTTGGTGCTGAGGATTTTTCATGTTCATGAAAATGTAGGCACTCAAGGTTTTCAAATAGAGCTGTGGAATTTATTGATGTACATAAAGAACTTACATTATTTTACTTAGGTAATAAGTATACTTTGCTATATAAGTTATGCTTACTGTTAGTATTTCCCATCAGATACACTCAGATAAAAAAATAGGATATTTTGAACTGTTTTTCAGGGCTACACTCAACGAGATGCTTATATAGTGACCCAGATGCCTCTCCCCAACACAGTGGCTGACTTCTGGAGAATGTTGTATGACTATAGTTCAGACACAGTAGTGATGTTGAATGAATTTGACAGGAATGATAGAGTAAGATTAAATTACCTATAATTTATTATCATCACAGTATAAGTTATAGTTCTATGGAATTCTCTATTTTCTCTGCAGAATACAGTATCCAATCACTTAGAAATTTTAAAAATTACTAGTCACAACCTCCAGTTGCTGAACAATATCTAACCAGAATTGTGTATTTACATGCAAAATGTGTAATACTCAATAATACAACTTATAAAACTTGATTTTTGTTTTGCAACATTGTTTAATACAAAACACATTATACGCTCATGTTTACATTTTAAATGTAAAGATTATAGAAAATATGTGTATGATATTAACAATCCAGCAGATGAACACTGACAGTGATGTGAAGGCTAGACTCCAAAATGCTCTGTTGCCTCCAGTTTGTTTGCCAGTATGGTCATTTTGACAGATTTTGCCTGTTTCTTTCTCCCTCCCTCTCTCTCTTTCTCTCTGTCACACACACACACACACACACACACACACACACACACACACACACACAAAGTTAAAGGTAAAAGATTTGTACTAATCAGCTTCAGGTGACAGTGGAATGATAAAGAATAATGAGCTTGTTAATAATAATTGAAAGTAATCAGTTGAAATAACAATATTTAAAAACAAATGGCATTCAGGATTATTTTTTAGCTAGTTCAGGTCTTAGCATGAATCACTGAAGGAAAAAATAAAAGAAAGTGAGGCTCAAACTGCTGATTTATTATTTGGTGGTAGTTTGCAGTCAAGCATGTTACTTTGAAGCCACTTGGGTTTTATGATAACAGGATAGGCTTTATACACATCCAGGTTGTTTCAGAGTGATTACAGATCTTTTTATTGAGCCCTCTTTTCTTGCATCTTCTCCATCAATGAGACAGGTTCAAACCAACCCACACAAAACACTCTTATTGGATGATGATGTATATACATTACTGACAAGTGGGTGGTGGAGACAGGCAAGACTATCTAGGCTTCTATTCTCAACTTTTCCTAGTGCCCAAGGCAACTGGAAAGCTTTGACCATTCATTAATTTGAGCAGATTCAGCAAGTTCGTAGCATGAACAAAAGTTGAAGAGAGCCTTGTTGATGTGACTTTGTTATAGGAAGTTCGGTCAGCCTTGATTTGACAGATGCCTACCATTACATCTATATTCACCCCTCATCACACAAGATTCTCCAGGTCCCATTCTGGAAAATTGTATTTCAGTTTTGTGCACTTCCTTTCACATCATGTGCCTTCACCAAGATTGCATCATCTTTAATTCAGAAACACCTCACATGCAGAATGGTAAATTAATTTCTGGTACAAGATATTGTCTTCTTTCACATTTGAATTTTTTTGGTGAACAGGGAGAAATCAAACCTTCCTTGCATTTAGTACCTTGAGGCATGGAAATTTTAACTCCTCACAATTTAGAGCACCAATCATATTGCATGGATTGTTGAATGAGCTCACTGAGTCGATCTCCACAAGGACTTGGATTTTTATCAGAGTTTCTACAACTCCTAGGATTTTTCAATGTGGCCACAGACCTAGGTTGTTTATGCACTCTGTGCAGATGGTTCATTTTGTCCAATGGTGCCTATTTCTTTTAGATCTCAGCAGAGATGAAGTGCTTGTTGCATCATTTTCACAACTGAGATTGGCTCTTGGCAGGAGTCCCTGTGGTTATGGTCTGTATGGACACAACATGAAAAGTTGTGGAGCCCATCTGTTGCCTCATTTCACTACAGTAAGCAGCAAACAGATGCTGGAGGAGAGGGTCCTCCACTTAAATATCCTTGAAATGAAGACACTCAAGACACTAATCAGTGCTTTTCATTTGTATCAGAAAGTAGAATGACTGATTTCATATGTAAGACAGTTCTGTGGTAGTAAATTACCTCTGCAAACAAAGGAGAAACTAATTAATTGGATCACAATGTCTTGTTCAGGGGCATCCTTCATTGGTGCTTGCTACATTGTATTACGTGCTGTTCAGATGAGACATATCCCTAGCATGCTCAGTGTGTTCGGTGATTAATTATTAAGGAGAGAGGGTAGACAATTCACAGTCTTTCCACCAGGGAGAGAGGGTAGACAGTTCACAGAGTCTTTCCACCACATGCTAGTCATCCATGAAATTTGGTGTCGATAATCCTTGAGCAGTGGATGTGCTGTCAGTCAGCTGGTATAAACCTTTGCTTATTTATTTCTTCCTATGGTGCTAATTTCCAGAGTGATTCAGAAAAAAGTGGGTCAGAACTGCAAGTGATGCTTGTTGCCTTTCTCAGATGGGACAAATGATGTATCAATGACCTACTTGATTGATGTTTTCAAAAAGATTCAGGTTTTTTCCTCCAGTTCAAACAGCAAAGAATAAAGGTCTTCCATCATTGCCTAGACAGACATAACTTTTTTGTTTTGTTTTTGTCAGGAAAGCCCTATGCAGAAAAAAGTTTGAGCAGTTGAGGAAAAAATTGCATAAGCTAGAAAGCATATGGAGAAAGTGACATCTCTTTTCAAGCTGGTGTAAGGACAGCATCATTCCTTTACGGGCTTCTATCCAGCAGTGGCTAATTTCTTTATCAAGTTCATTGAGGAGGGTGAATGTATCTCAGGACAAGGACCTCTGATTTATAGAGATTTAGCCTTGCAGAAAAGGGAACTAGTTGAACTGGTGGCTGTTGCTCAGCTGTCAACCAGAACTTGTTAATTGCAGCACAGCCACGTTGTGGGCTGTGGTCTTAAAGTTTTATCAGTGGATTCGTCTAAAAGTTTTAATGGTAGAGCTTCAGGGCAATTGTTTGATTTCATAGTTACCCCTTAGTTGTGCTGCCTCTTTTGTTAGGAGGATGATTATCTGTATCACATGGACACCAGTCATTATGTCATCTTGTGCAATTTTTGTGTAATAAAATATATTGCACATGTACATTCATTATGTGTTGCCATTGTATCAAATATGTTTGTGTCACAGAAAAAAAATCTTTTTGATATTATAATCACCCTGTCATGATACTGGTCTTGTAGGTAATGAGCATTTTAGATATTTATGTGGTCAATAAAATATTTAGTATTTTGGATAACATAAGCAAAATAAACTTTACATCTTCATAAAAGCAACAATTTATATTAATATTTACTTAATCTGAGAGTAACATTTTCATTACTTTTCATTCTTTACTCCAGTCCTGTGCATTGTACTGGCCAGAGGAGTATGGTTACAGTGTGGAGTACGGTCCCCTGAGTATTGAGCTTCTCTTCTCATCTGAGGCAGACACCAACATCACAGTACGCACATTCAAACTCAGCCACCATCTAAAGGTAAGGAAATCTAGCCACTCTCATTTCTATTAAGGTTCTCTATATATTTTTCACAAGGAAGGTACTGTTCTTTTGGCATCAGGTTGAAATTTATGGCATTAATTGTAAAGCTATACCGATGTCATCTTTTGCCAATTATGCAATTATGCCGATACCGCATATAGCTGATTATTAAAAATGCCGATACTGATTATGAGACCAATTATTTCAAGAAACCGCCTGTTCTACGGTTAGTGAAAGCACTAGCATTTGATTGACAAGTAAACCATGCCCTATTTTTGTTATAACTAGCAATGCCTAAAATGGGTGCGGATTTATGTTAACAGTTCAAATGTGGTCTCAAGCTACCATACATGTGATAACTATTTCCCACATTTTATATCCCACCTTATTTCTTATTGTTAACTCATACATGCAGATAAAACTCTTTACTAAATAACATATTTATTCCGAATTAGTTTTTTGGGGGCACATATGCTCTTGATATGTTTCTTCATTCCATCTTTTAATTTAATGATGGTAATCAATGCTTATATACACGCTACAGTAATGCCAGGTCAAGTTGACTCGTGTAAGTTTCATTGGTGGGAATGGAGATCATAATTTGCTTGTCGAGAAACAATCTACAGCATTCCGTGATCATTCCTAGGATTTAGGAAGCAATTCACTAACAAGCAAAGCATGTAAAGCATGGCAAAAATAAATTTCTGAACTCCTGGTTGACAGAGATTACTTTGTGAAGCTAGCCATAAAAAAAGGGGGAGGGGCATTTAATTTAATTCCCGAATGCGTGAAATCGACGGTCGCATTATATGTCACTTATCTTACATTGCAAAGTACGATCATAGGGTTTTAGTATTAAAATGTCATTATCTAAATAAAGTTTCTTACAAAACTATTATTTGGAAAATAAGATATGTAATATAGATTTGCTTAAGACCTGATGTTTCTATTAAAAAAGAGAGACTGTAGGAAAGTAGATATTTTACATTTGATAATGCATTTATTTCAGGTGACAACAGTTAGACCTATGCACTTACGGTGATGCACAATGCAAAGACCATGGAAGTAGTGCAAAATAGTCATGTAATGATTTATTTTGTAATATTATGGCTGTATTGCTTGTTGTCAATTAAGTAATAACTATCCCATCTTTTTCAATTTTCATGGCCTATTACATTAATAGTCTTGTTAAAATATTCACTACTTATTCTGGCAACATTTTTTGAAAATTGGCGACAAGATATTGAGATTAGTGATTTTTTTGGGCAACAACTTTTTAAAAGCCAGGACCATCCCTGTAATGTGTATGCTGGAAGTTCAACAGAACAGCCACACGAGGCCTCATTGGCTGGTTGGCTGCTGTGATTGGGATGAGTGCATGCATGGTATTGATAATTTGTTGTGAGCAGACAATCAGCGGTAGTTTACAGCAAGCGTGTTAAAAAGTATTTACTTTTAAGAATATACTGTCTTTCAATTAACCCCCAAATCAAATGTTTATTCCTTAATTTCCATTATTTAATTCTGATTTAAAATTCAAGCCATGTCAAAATGAATGTTATGATTAAATTTATATTTTGGAAATTTGTTTACATTGGCACCGATTATTTCTGCCGATACTGATTATACCAATTGTTCCAATAATTGGCCCGATTATGAGTATGGCTGATTAATTGGTACGGCTTTAATTAATTGACTTATGAGGACATGATTGGACCAAAAGTTGGACAGTTTTGATTTGTTCATTATAATGGTAGTTTAAAAGTGGGTCAGCCTTTTCAGTGTTCATCACTCATGTGTCTTTACATGCCAGTCCAGTGCAGGTTAATGTGTTCAGCAGTTGCAGATACTGATGCAAAGCTGTATTGAAATATAACTTGCTAAAGGACACTTTTTCAAGTGGGTTAAAAGAAATTTAAACCTAGCCTTTAGCAATGCAGAATAAAATATACAACGTACAGCATAGGCAGTCCAGCCATTCTTTGTAATATGTTTTTTGGCTTTGGAGGAATCTGAGAAATCCCTCTCCAAAACTTACATTGCCAATCTGTTAAAGCTGTATTAAAGAACAATCAAATTTTGATCCTTAGAGGAATGTTTTGGCTCTGTGGTTACTCTTTATAGTTTGACAGCTTCGGTTCAGTACTTCAGACAATTCATCTTTTTGATAGAAAATGCTCATGAAAGGTAATGCTGAAGTATTTTTTAAAAATATTGTATGAATTGTTTAAATCATGTCTCTGTTAAAAGAGAAAGAGAAGTAAGCCTTAAAATATTTATTTCAGATTACTTGGGTATTTAAGATGTTGGTACATATGATAATAAAAATGTTTACCATTTTATTCTCATGCTTTTTGTTTTGTTTAATTAATGTTCCATGTTAACGTAATTTTCCAACCATCATTATTTTCAGCACTTTGATTTACCCTCAGTTCTTCTTTCTTTATATCAGTTCATGTGGCCATAAGGCAGAGAGAAATTATGTTATGATGTTATGGCCAGTGTGAGTTATTCTTTGTGTGGCATATGTTTGCATCATATTTTAACAAAATTGCTTACTTTCAACTTCTCAAAAATACCAGACCAGTTTCAGCTAACTTGCACGTGGATGTGGTTGTGATGTGGTTTTGCACTTGGCTGTGGTTTTGATGTGGTTTTGCACTTGGATGTTGTTTTGATGTGGTTTTGCACTTGGATGTGGTTTTGCACATTTATGTGGTTTTGCATTGGCTGTGGTTTGCGCTTGGATGTGGTTTTACACTTGGATATGGTTTGGCACTTTGATGTAGTTTTGCACTTTTGTGTGGTTTTGAGCATGATGTGGTTTTGCACTTTGATGTGGTTTTGGATGTGGTTTTGCACTATGTGGTTTTTCACTCTGATGTGGATTTGCACTTTGATGTGGTTTTGCACTTGAATGTGGTTTTCACTTGGATGTGGTATTTCACTTGGATGTGGTTTTGCACTTTGATGTGGTTTTGGATGTGGTTTTGCACTTGGATGTGGTTTTAGATGTGGTTTTGCCATTTGATACGGTTTTGGATGTGGTGTTGCACTTGGATTTGGTTTTTCACTTTTAAGTGGTTTTGCAGTTGGATGTGGTTTTAGATGTGGTTTTGCCATTTGATGTGGTTTTGGATGTGGTTTTGCACTTTGATGTGGGTTTAGATTTGATTTTGCCATTTGATATGGTTTTGGATGTGGTTTTGCACTTGGATGTGGTTTTGTTAGAAGAAGTTAGAAAAAGGTGAATTTGTATCCCCATTTATTGTTTCACCATGTAAGTGATAGGACATACATTATTACATTTGTTCTTTCACCTCTCTACCTATCAAACCTTGTTATGTCAGTGTTTAGGTCAGTTTTTAGATACTATCATGAGGTATCTACTTCCATGTTTTAATAGCACTGAGCACAAAGTGTTTTCCATGTTTCTTTTGTATTGTCTTTCACAGGGTGAGGACAAAGCTGTGAAACAATTCCAGTTTAACTCGTGGCCAGATTTCAAGTCAGTACCAAACAACACCACATCCTTCATAAAACTGCTAGATGCTGTCCAGGAATGGACAAAGCAGAATGGAAAAGGACCAGTGACTGTCCACTGCATGTAAATATTACATATTAAATGCTCTTTTTCTACATCATGTTTGTTAATATACTTCTGAAAAATAAATTGCAAACTCCACCTTGACCTTTTTGATTGCCTTGTCATAAAATCAAGTGAGTTTATGAATTAGCCTCGTGTCTTGCTTATGTCCTGTGTTGTCCATCAACACTTGCTTTTTAGACTTTGTCTAAAATGTACATAACCAGTTGCAACCAAATATGAAACAGATCATCCTGGCATAAAGTGCTTTCAATTTTTATATATAAATGATGCCTGTCTGCATTTAAATATGGCTGCTCTAAATAGAAAAGAAAACTTAAAATGAATTCTTCTCAAGAACCACATAACAGAATTTGACCATACTTGACATAAAGCATTCTGGCATGAATGGCTATCAGTTTCTTACAAATGATGCTGATCCGCTATTAAATAAGGTGCCATTACTGCAACAGATAAACGTTTAAATGACTTCTTTGAAACTCAGCAGGATATGTTCAAATTTGACAGAAAACATCCTGGCATGATGGGCTTAAAGAGTTTGCCGAATGATGCTAATCTGCCATCAAATTTGCAGCTGTTCTCAAAATAAAAAATAAATATTTAATCAACTTTATCACGAACAAAACACATTAGCCATATTTTTTTATATAAAATATCCTGGCATAAAGGTATCAGTACCCTTTTTGCCAGTCAGCTGTTGTAGTACCAAAAAATAACTTTTATTTCTCTGATCTTCCTGGAGAGTTGCTGGTCATTGAAGAATGTTGCTTGCATACAGAAAAATCAGCATTTAAGCCTAAACAGAAAATAAAATGTTGAGTTCAGTCTCTTGGATTTTTACATAGGATGACAAAGCAAACACTGATGATTCTGCCAATTTTAGAATGATAATATTGCACTTTAAATTCAACTGTTCATAAATTCCAATGTAAGCTATGCTGATTTGTTGATATGTTGTATTAGCGCCAACCATAAAAATGAGATAGTGTATCAGAACTTATGACTGATGCACAGGATTTCATCAGAAATTTAGAAAAATGAAAGAAATCAATGTAGCTATGCCTAAAGACTCTTACAAAGATGCTGCCAGGCAAAGTTTCTCACAAAAATAAATTGATCATCATGCAGCATCTCAAATCCAATGGGGGAAGGGTCATGCAAATTATTTTTGGTTCCTGCAGTTTGTTGTACCCAGTGCATGCTGTTTTATTTTTGAGTCATTTTTATTAAGGACGAAAATTACAAATAACTGTTGGCCAAGTTAGGTCTTGGTTGGCCATTTTGACAATGATCTCAATCAAGCTATACTAAGGTAGATTTAGTGTTTGAGTAGAAGAGTCTGTATGATTGGGAGCTGCTGCAGTTTTTGCAGAAACTATCCAGGGATTCTAACTTAATTGTCTCCTAGAGGGGTATAACAAACTGATCTTTTGATCAGCCATAACAGAATGGTATAGAGCATAACAATAATAATAATAATAATAAATGAGGACTTTGTATAGCACCTAATCTTTAGAAGCTCCAAGCACTTTACAACATTAGACAACACCTATAAGATAAAAAAACAAAACATATAATGATATGATTACAAACACAAACACCATGAAATTAGAAAACATAGAAGAAAAAAACATGCTGAGAATATTTAAGGTAGGAAACATTATTAGGTCTTTAAGTTTGTTCTTGCAGTCAAAATAAGTGAGTTTTGAGAGCACTCTTGAATGGGATCACTGTGTCTTTGTGTCTAAGTTCAGCGGGCAATCCATTCCACATTGCTGGGCCCTGGTATGCAAAAGAACACTGTCCATATGATTTCGTTTTCATAGTGGGAATAATGAGTAAACAAGCAGCAAGTTTTATGAATGTTGAAACAAAACCGATTTCTTTACATTCTGTGCAAAGAGGAAAGCTCTCATGTTCCAACACAAACTGAAGATGTACAAACCAGATATGGAAAGAATCGGTACCTTGTCCACAGCACACAGAACCAGAGGCTGAGAAAAAGATAGGAAAAGGAACCAAAATTCCAAGACCTCTGGTTGATTACCCACAACTGGTTAAGGAAGGAACTAAAAGGAGGATACTGTGTGTTTTCTGTCGAGATTATAAGAAAGATAATCCATTCACTAATGAAAATGGTTGCACAGGTTAACCTATGTTCTTCAAAGGCTGCAACCATTTTTGTTAGTGAATTGATTATCTTTCTTATCCTTGGTATACAGCCTTGCAACAAAAGTGATCCTACAACAGAAATATTCTCTGGAAAACATGAGAAAAAAAATCAAGTTTGCATAGTGGCAAAAACAGGGAACCAGTGTAATAATAAAAATACCTGCAGAGAAGGATAAAGCACAATTATATATATACACCACTCCCTCATTAACTCATGCCCAGATAACTTGAAAAAACAATTTATAATGCAGGGTCAGGCATGAATCCCATTTTTTTAAAGCATAAAATACCCCCAATATTGGTCCTAATCTGTTGAAATAAAGAAAGTTGCAATCAGAATTAGTTGTTGTTGTCGTAGCTACAGGTGTAACACCATTTTTCAGGACATGATAGGCTATACATGGTGGCCAGTATATTTGGTAGAGGAAGAACCCAGGAAAACCCTGGGAAGAACCACTGACCCACAGTTAGCTATTGGCAAGCATTCTCACACCCACATCGCCCAAGGCTGAGACTCAAACCCACTCAGACAGAGGTAAGATGTCAGTGATTTTTAAAGGCAAGCACCTTAGACCACTCAGCCACCTGAAGCCCAGATCAAAATTGGTAAATGAAACCTTGAAATATTGCTCATTTTATCATCAAAAATGGTGGTTAGTACCTGGAAATTTGAAACAGCGTCATGAAATTTTCAGCTTTTAATAAGTCTTACATTCTCTTCAATTTTCTTTCCAAACACCATTCTCAGTGCATTCCAAATAACAATATTTGACAAAAATTTTATCAATGAAAATGTCACTATAGATCAATGGTGGCAAAACTTTAAGAAATAATTGTCAATTAAATAAGTTCTGTGAAGTGAAATTAATGTTTTACTTCTATCTTTTAATTTGTTTTCAGTATAATCATAAATGCGGTATGCCTTCTTGTATTCAAAAGTGAAAAACAAATCTGCTGCGACAGCTACGCCTGTGAGCAAAATAAGTACTCCATGAATAAAAAGATTTATTTCACAGTTTATGGTTCATTAAGGAGATGCAAATTCCAATGTTTGTAATAAACTTATAATTTCTAAATTGGCACTCAGAGATTTGATCGGGAATGAGAAGAATTTTCACTACATTTGCAATGAAATCCCAGCTTCAATATTACAACAATAAAACCATTTCAACATTCAAGGTTTTTGCACAAAATAAATGTCTTTACCTTTTTTAACAAAATGAATATTGTTTTGTTTTGAATCAACAACAACAATAAGAAGTGATATAATACTCAGTATTTTCACTGTTATGAGTCCATGCTCTTAAAATAAGTAACAGAAGACAGTGAAAGACAACAAGCTTTGTAAAATTAAATTTTATTTCCCTAAAATACAATCCCTAAAATACAAAGTGAAAATCAGAAAAAGAACTTACGGTGTTGCAGATTAAATCCCAAAATAATCCAAGAATTAGATCAGACACAAATCCTAGTAATTTAAAGTCCTGAATAAAATTCAGTAAATGTCCCAAAGAAATCCAAAACTGAAGGTGATGATGTGTCTGTTATAGCTTATGGAGTGCTGATGTGTTAACAGTCCTTTCTTGAATCAGAATAAAATAATTCCAGGTTTGAATTCAGTATAAATTCCAGTGAATGTCTCTTTCCAAGAATTTTATCAGAGCATGTTTGTATTTCTAGAGAAAATAATAACTTGAATTCAGTAATTTGAATAAAAAAAGATTCCAGCCCAAAATAATAAAAATACTGATCACAGCATATAATACAACTTGAAAGTGCTAGATGTTAGAGCACGATTGACCAAGTCCTCACAATTACAAGATTATATAGTTCTCTAGTTAACCTTAGGTCACATTCAACATTTTCGAAAAACTACATTACCTGATGGAAAATAACCTTCTTGAATGATCCTGATGTTTATAAAATCAAAACCATAACCTGTAAAATTCACTTAGGAAAGTCCAAAACTTTGACCCAAATGAACACATTTACTTCTTATATTAATTAAAATCTTGATGTTAAGCCCATACACTTAGATAATAATTTTGCTATGTATTAGTTATTTTACATAAAATGAAATTAAAAAAATTAAAAAAAGTCAATCAGGTCAAGCATACAATGTTACATTGCAGTAGCATGTAATGAAATCATTTTTTTAAAACTAACAAACAAACAATTAAATATACATAACATCACTTATACAGAATGATTGTTGGAACCTCCTGGAGTAATGTTACGGGATGATTGTTGGAACCTCCTGGAGTAGTGTTATGGGATTATTGTTGGAACTTCCTTGAGCAATTTTGTTAACAATCTTTCAGAAATTGGGTATCATAAATTTAATTTTTTTTTTTTAAAGTTCTTTATTGACAGTTATTCTCAACTTGATTATAAAATGAATATTCAGACATTAAACAGCCCCATTGCATTACCTCTTCCCCCCACCCTCTGGTTTTTATTGATGTCTAGCGGGGATGGAATCCTATCTTTATTTCTTTGAAGTTCCTCAGTAATTCACTTGCTTGCTTATGGTAGTCTGTGTTTTTGCAGACCAGCCAGCCCTTGTGATTTAGCCATAAGTCTTATGAAAATTACCCTTAAATACAGACTTGTGGCATAAAAGCAAAAACTACAAGAAAATGATCGTTGCCAAAAAAAATCCAGATAAGTGGTTCATCTGTGTTTGATTGGATCAGGGTTTCATATTAGAATTAGTGAAATTAATCAGGGAACCAAACTAACTTTAAAGCAGCACCTCAGATGCTTTAAACAGCACCCATTTGTTCATGTGAAGTGTCTGCATGATCAAACTATGGATTATAGAATTTTTTTAAAATGACATCTAGCAAGTGATGCATGTTTAAGATTAAAGGGAAGTAAGCGCCTCTTGAACAGTTTTAATATATTCAGATTCTTGGGAATAAAGCTGGAAGGGACACAGTTACATTTATTGGGCATCACATGCCAATTTGAGTTTGTCTTGTGGCGGGAAATATGATTGCCATCGTCATGTGAAATGGAAAAAGAATTCCCAAGAATTATGTCAAGTTGAGAGATTGCAACAAGCCATTGAGCTGCATAGGGTTTGGAACTATATTTTTTGCAACTGTACTAGTAAATAAGGTCTACGCGTACTTTACAGACGTTTCAGTTGAACGTAATGTTTATTGTCACTGCATGTTCAAATACTGAACTTTTAATTATGTTTTCCAGTTTTACAATAGCAGTTTGTGATATTTTGTTACACCTTACAGAAAACTGGTCAATCTTATGGAAAAAAAATCAACTGCCTTACTGAGACGAACTTGTCAGGGTTGGCAGGTCTGCTGTTGTTCGCAAGTTTTCAAGGGAGAGGTGTATTTGCCAGTTTCTTGAGTGTCTTATAACACTTCTATTACAAAATACAACTGTAAGATATTAAAATTGATAATCTTCTTAAAATGGCAGTATGTCTTAAGTTTGTCATCAACAAAGGTTTTTCCCTTTTGTACTAAAATATTTTGTGGGGATATTTTGTATTAGTAGAAAGTGTTGAATTATGTTGCACCTGGTGACTGTGAGAACTGAATATTTGGAGACAATTTTTAACTCTGCTGGTCATGGAACAGAAGAGCATATGGAATGCACATGTTGCTTGTCCAACCAGGGTTTGTCCATTTGCATAAGTTTGTTATAACTACTCCACCTGAACTATATGGAGGATTGGCATGAAATTTGACACACACATTCATCCTGAAGTCTAGTTGGTTCTTTTGTTTTGTGCTGGGCAAGTTGGTTCTTACACTTTGTGCTGGGCTAGTTGGTTCTTATGCTTTGTGCTGGGCTAGTTGGTTCGTATGCTTTGTGCTGGGCTAGTTGGTTCTTATGCTTTGTGCTGGGCTAGTTGGTTCTTATGCTTTCTGCTGGGCTAGTTGGTTCTTATGCTTTCTGCTGGGCTAGTTGGTTCTTATGCTTTGTGCTTTACTATTCATTTCCTTTTCCATGCATCTTTCATGCTGCCCTGATTGTGCATGATAGGAAATCCATCTCGTATGCACAAGACAATCCCTGGTTGTAAGTTGATTGTTTTGCCCTTGTCTCTCTGTCCATCTGTTTATCACACCTTGGTTAGGTATTACTTTTAGGTCAGATTTGAAGCACAACAATGCAGCATTTGTGTTCCTTGAACACATTTTCTTGTTTTTGTTACCATCTGGACATGCCAAGTGTCCATCAAGGCATAATTTTATTCCTTTATTGATCTAAATATTTGAATGTAACTTTATATTGCTTGGTAGTTTGAAGTGAATGGTCTAACAGTATGCATGTGTGAGATCTGGAAAATATATGGATTTATCCCTTATATATCTTGGCATTGAGCTTTTCACATTTTTTTCAGGAATGGTGCAAGTAAGAGTGGTCTTTACTGTGCAGTCAGCCTGCAGTTGGAGCGCATGAGAGTTGACCATGAAGTGGACGTTTACCAAACTGTTAAACAGCTTCGCATCAATAGACCACAGTTTATTGAAGATATGGTGTGTATATATAGATGCCATATCCAATAAACTTTTAAATTTTGTATCAAACGCCCCTTTTAGTTCTTAATATTCATAATGAAAAAGAACCAAAATGTTGCTTATTTGAAAGTACAGCCTTTAAATAATTTGTGTGTGATTTTCTTCGCAATTTGTTTAGTTCACCAGGCTGTGAGGCCATATGAGCTTAAATCATGTCATACATTGTCCTTTGTCCAGCATGCATCTGTCCACAATTGCTATTTCAGTTTTTCAGAAACTTCCAAACCAGTTTCAACAAACTTAACAAAGTTTTTTTCCAGATTTTTGCAAATAATGCTGATCTACAAGTAGATATGACCAGCATTATCAAAAATAGAAAAACCTGTGCAGCTTCTCAAAACTCACTAAATAGAATTTGGGGCCCCGAGTGGTCTAAAGCGCTCTCCATTACGGATCACTGCCATCTCACGTCTGTCTTCGCCTGTTCGAGTCTCGAATTCAGCCAGTGTGGGTATGTGAGAAAGCTTGCCGGTAGCTTCTCATGGGTCGGTGGTTTTTTCCAGGGTTTTCCCAGTTTCTTCCTCCACCATTAATACTGGCCGCCATGTATAGCCAATCATGTGCTGAAAAATGGCGTTAAACCCCACAACAACAACAACAACAACAACTAAATAGAATTTGACTAAATTTGACAGAAAGCATTCTGGTATAAAGGGCTTTCAGGTTTATACAAATTATACCAGTCTGCCATCTAATATGGCCACTGTCACAAAAATATAAAAAAATGTAAACTTTCAAAGACTTTTTCTCAAAATTTCAACAGAACTTGACCAAATCTGACAGAAGGCTTTCTTGCATGAAGGGTTTGAAAATATGCACAAAGGATGCCAATTTTACGATCGTATTTGGCTACTGCTAAAAATAGAAAAACCTTGAAAGTACACCTTAAAAAACACAACAGAATTGGACCAAATACTATTCTGGATTTTGCAAAATTAATATTCAGAACTATGCTAAAAAAATTCCAGAAGTTCAGAGGGGTCCCGAATGGCCAAGTGGTCTAAAGTGCTCTCCATTACAGATCACAGCCATCTCACCTCAGTCTGTGTGGATTCTAGTCTCAGGTTCGGCCAATGTGGGTATGTGAGAAAGCTTGCCAGTAGCTTCTCGTTGGTCGGAGGTTCTTTCCAGGGTCTTCCTTGTTTCTTCCTCCACTGTTTATACTGGTCACCATGTATAGCCTATCCTGTGCTGAAAAATGGCATTAAACCCTACAAAAACAACCAGGCCAGAATTTGGGGTATTACCCAATCATAATACATAGGAGTAGATCCACTACCAAGCAAATCCAGCCCACCAGAGCTTGTTTTAAGCAACACAGATTTTAAGTCATCTGCCCATCTTGTAGGAAGACAGACAATAATGATCTCCCCTTGGATAAGTGTGTTTGGTGCCAAGTCCCATTCATACTTCAGCTACTACTTGTGCTAATGAGATAGTGCTTTTATAAAGATAAAAACAAAACCAAATCCACCTGTTTTTTCCTGTATCTGAGGTATGCTAAGGAGTTTTCTCACACAGAAGTAGCTATATTTTTGTCTATTTCTCACTCTAATCTCTCATGGACAAAGAATTCACACTTTATTTGAATAACTTTGTTGTACGATATATAGCACCATTTTAACTACCTGCCCTTAGGTCTATAGTATTGACTCGCTGTTTGACCTGGTATATGAATTCTGTTGTACTTGTCAGGTAATACATCTCATAAGGTCGTTCATGTAATATTTTATTGACATTTGTGTTTGTATTTAATGCTCTGTTCACATAAAGTTTGAGTGGTTTCACCTATATATGCTGTTGTTCTGCAGATGTGAACACAATGGGTAGGACAGTTTGCATGAGGTGCAAGTATTTTAAGCTGGCAAAGGATAACCGTGTTACTTATCTCAGTTGTATGGATGTAATTCAGGTCATACCTTTGACATATGCACACAATGGGCAGAAATGTATGGCTGACTGTTTTTGGCCAAACAAATTAATCAGGCAATGAGGGAGTAAGGAAATGTACTAGAAAAGATGCTGACTCCATCAGTATTGCTACCAATGTTGCGCCAGTTAACAGTTTCTTATCAGCGGAGAAAATTACGTTGGAAAGCTCGCCAAGATGAACATTAGACAGGCCACATCATCATGGAAGTTACAATGCCCCACCCTCACCTCCACTACTAGAACAGATCTTCTTGGCAGTGTATCTAGGGCCAGTACAGTCTTGATTTGCTAGCCCATTTGGACAAGTGATTGATATACCACCTCGTACTGGTACTGGTTTACAGTGTTCAGGGATGGCCTGTACCGGACTTTGGCATCAGTTATTAATTGGTTATGGACAGCACCATTTCTGATGCAGCCCCAACCAACACCTGGGATACCCTGTACTGGGTATGGCATTCTGTTTCTCAATATTCCCAGTCATGAATTCATGGAAGAGGTAGTGCCCAACTTGCTAGTCCCAGCAAGATCTGACTTCTTGTATTCCCGGCACCAGCATTGAAGACCAAATGGCTTCTACCCTCTACTAACCCCTGAAAGTATTGTGGACCAACACATGACAGCTCCATCATTGGTCCTAGTTCCGTCACAGCCTGGCACTTTTTATGGGATGCTCCAGCACTGGCCCCAGCTGCACCACAACCTGGCACTGTGTATGGGATGCTCTAACACTGGTCCCAGCTCTGTCACAGCCTGGCACTGTTTATGGGATATTTCCATCAGTGGTCCCAGCTGTCACAGCCTGGCACTGTTTATGGGATGCTCCAGTCCTGAATGTTTGGTACCGTTCCAAGACCACTGATGATTTGCTGATTGATCATCCAGAGTTAGCTTTCACAATTGGCCAGATGCTGTATCTAGTTTACTGATCTTTTGACCCATTTTCACCAACTTAATCACAGGCATCACAAATACTAACTTCAATATTCAGTCCGACAGTATCCAGTGGGGACACTGCATTCTGTGCATCTGTTGAAGAAGGTGGCCACCATTATAAACCTGTAAAGCTAATGTGACTTACTTTGACAAAAAGTGTATTGGCATGAAAGGATGTGTGTGTGTGTGTGCGCGTGAGATTTGGATTTCTAACATAGCTTTAACAATTTTCAGTCTTATCAGAACTATGCATGAAGTGTGGCAGTTGATAGGGATGTCTAGCACAGGGGCATCATGCCGCAGACATGTAGCTTGATGTCCCACTCGGTCACATTATCCTAACACCAAGTCAACCAGTCTTAACACTAACCTCTTGATACTGAAAGCCAAGCAAGGCAGCTGCTGATACCATTTTTTTAAGAAGTCTTTGTTATGACTCAAGCGTTTGTGGGTTGGTTCAATCCAACGACCTCCCACAGATGCTCTGACCACTTAGTCCTTTAGAGCGGTCAGCATGAAAGGCTTTCAGATTTGAATTAATGGTGCCGATCTACCATCAGATATTTTTATCTATACTTAGTAGAAAAAACATTTAAACAACTTATCAACAAACAAAAAACCACTGAATTTTGACCAATGCTGAGAGAAAGAAGATAGATAAAATAGAGAAACCATCAAAGAGCTGTTTTCATTAACATATTCAGTGAATCCCATCTAAGTAAATTTCTACAGAAAGCATCCTACTGAACAAAGTATCTTTGCCAACTGCTCTTGCATTTGGAAATGTGGCAGATATGAGCCAGGTAAGTGATCTTGGGCCTCCTGTTTAGTAATTTCTGTTTTTACAGCTAACCAGTTTCCTTTAATGAATTTCCTAGTAATTAATGTCGATGAATCATCAATCTTATATCAAGTATTGTAGGGTGATATGAATTACATCCACCAATGTTAAGCTCATTTGGTCACCATAAGTAAATTAAGCTCTATTAAAATTTATCATTTGTTCCAGTAAAATATACTTGGTACCCAGAGAAGGCACTTTTAATGTGGGGTTGTCATCCATGGATGCAGTTTAGAACTTTGTATCATTTTCATATGAACTCTGAATAACCAGAATACCCTGGCATATATTTTGTAAAAGAACACCTTCCCTGGGCACCACATTTGTTTAAATGGAACAGCCCTTAGCTAGGCACAATTCCTGTATGTTTATACTTTGTTACTTTGATAATACTTTCCTATTTCAGGAACAATACCGGTTTTGTTACCAGATGGCATTGACTCATCAGGATCGACAGTAGCAAGTATTGTATGCTTATAAATATGTGTGCTGCACCTCAGAGAAGAATCTCAAGCAGATAGAAACAGAATGAAAAATCATGCAGATTGACTATGGCCAGCACGGTGATGACCATCTTGAAAATGTTATTATCTATTACTCTCAGCAGTAGACATCATATGATAATATAGTTGGTCCTAAATGAAAATGTTGTTATTATCTATTTCTCTCAACAGTAGACATCATATGATACATAGTTGGTCATAAATGAAAATGGTGCAGATTGAATTCACACAAAAATCCTTTTTTCATCACACACCCTGCGTGCATGATTGTATTGAAATGGGGTTTTCAGCAACAAACTTTTGATGACGATAACTTGGTCCTTTATGAAAGTGGTTCACTATGTTCACCACAGCAACTAATTTGAAACCTTTATTATAACTGAAGAATATTAGAAATGGTTTCAACACTTGACAGTTAAAAGGAAGAAATGGTCTTATCTTTAATTCCTGGAAATTCTTTTTGCCCAGTAGAGCATCAGACCCTTTGAGGGACTCTTGTTTATAGTCGCATCATTATTTTCAAAATATTAATTTTCTTTAAAAGAAGACAAGTTTATCACATCATTTAAATTATACAGGTTTTAATGGAATAATTCTAATTCATAGGTCATAGATGGTGAAATGATGATTTAATTCATTTGAAGCTACTTAACAACAGTTGGCTGCCAATGTATTACAACTGAATTGGTTTTGAAAGACCAATCCTTCCACCAAAACTTCCTGGTCTCTTAAAACAGATGGTATCTTTTGACAGGTCTTGAACTAATCAGTAAATGCATGCACTGAGAATCTGGTTTCCTGAGACAGGTGGTCTCTGATAGCAGTAGTCTTTCAAAATGGGTATTTATGTATCCAGATTGGAATCATCATTACCATTTTTTATAAAAATGCATATGTTGAACCACCTTTTGTGTTAATAAGGGTCTTGTTTGCATGTGAACATTATGAAGTGAACTAAATAAAATTATTTCAACTAAATATAGGAGTGACAATCTACTATCACCAATTTGTCAGTTTACACACAGCAAATGGATTAAAATTCTTGTCACATCCATCTTGGAGGAAGCCCAACAATGCAGTCAATTTGGCATCTGTTTACATGACCATCTGTCCATTATCCACACCCTAGATTAAGGTTAGTGTTGCATCCTAGTACAGTAAAAAGGAAGATGAACAAAAGGGAGATCTTTTACATATATCTGTATTAATTTTTTATGTAATATGCCATTTTGTGTATGCCAACAGCTTTTATAGATCTATTATCAAAAATCATTTTTGACAATTTTAATACAGGTCTGATTACATTAAATACAACCAGGTTTGAACTAGACCTACTCCTGTCTTCTGTGATCCCATAGATTTAAAAAAAAAAATGTTATGTCCATTTAATAACTGTAAAATGTATCAGAAATAGAGTGATATGCATCCTTTCCAAGTAGTTGGAACAAATGTAAGTATTACATCCTATTTATTTTTGATGTTTGGTTTATGTACAATAGATATTGATCCAAATTAACCACATATATTTTATTATGTAGCTTTCATTCTTATTTTCTTTTTTTGAAGTTAATTATATCCTGTGTTTGGTCAAAAATGGACTAAACAAGTACTAGAGTTATTTGTAATTTTAAAGCTGCAACATTTACTCGTGTGACTTGGCAGGAGTAGAAAACTTTTGAAATTCTGTTATTAGCCAGCAGATATTCTGGTTGCCTTATAAATTACTTCAGCTGTCCTCGATCAGAATTATTCAGCAACTTTTGTCAAACATATATAGCATAATGTTCTTGTAACTCACCATCAGTCCTCTTAATGGAAAGTCATACATGTTGGCACACTTATTTAATCTGTTTGAGATCAGCAAAGAAAAGATAATCAAACATTTCCCTTTTAATTTTGTTGGTGTTTTGTAGTCCAGTAAATCAACCCCAAACCTACAAAGGTATTGATGGATAACCAGATTTGGTTTCGTTTTGTCCATTAGCTTTGTATTACTGGATCACCCCTGACCAGAAAGTTAACAATCTTTTATGTTTATCCGAGTTAACATCATTACAGTTCACATTATTGTTAATCTGATTCCTGTTTCTAAACTTTCTAATAATTGTAAACCTTCCACATGGGATTTTTGTTAAGTCCTATACCCTGCAAGCCCATATCATATGCAACAACTATTGTAATTGGTTTGATTTCTTATACTTGCCACATTCGTCACATGCTGTACAGCAAGTGACCATGTCTTCCACTGGCCAGTGGGAAAGCATTCAAGAAGATCACAGGCATTCAGTGTTTCAAGTCACAGATAAAAGACATCACTACCATATGTTGATATATTGACTAAAGATGAGCATTCACTGGTCTTGTTGCTTTAAGGGTTCACCCTAAGGAGCTGGTATTATGGACAATGATTACATGTTAATTAGATAGTGAGTAGCCAGCACATGTGTGTCTTCTTACTGAAAGAAATTACCCAACACGAAACTATATAAAAGAGCACAATTTCAAGTTTGTAAGCCACCATTGTAGATCCCAGTAAAGCATCTCGTGTGCATGTCCACACATTACAAATGCTTGCATTCATTTATCAGTTTTTTTTCATCAAGTAGCTATATGTAGAAGAAAGAAGCAGTATCTTGATGATCGTAGGAATGTTTTACTGAATTGCCAAATATATTCAACAAAGGCACATTTTACATACTGAATATTTTCGTAACAAGAGGTAAAGACATAAAGCAATGAAACAGTTACAAGTGGAACAAGGTACAACTTGTACATTATAATAGCAGTCAGCTCTTCAATAAACATACAGGGAGAGTTGAGTATTTAATAGTTTCAATTAAATGACATCATTTCAATTTCTGTAAAGGGTTTGGTAAATGTTGCAGCCTTGGTATATGTATATTTATCTAGTTGTGGCAGAAAAGTTCTTTTGATGCGAGATGTTTTAAATTTTACATATATGGCCATGATTGCATGATGACATCTTGCTGTTCTTTACATGTCCAATTCAAATTAACCAGAAATCCCCGCTTTATGTTTCAGAACCTGTTTTTGATTGGTGTATGGGGAAAACAAATCTAATTAAGATGTCTCAGTTCTCTAACATATTAAAACCTCTTTGACATGACAAAGCTCTGGTATATGATTCAACTGTAGTACAAAAAAATATAAACTTGCTAACATGTAGATTGATAGTCATTTATTTAATAATTGTGACCTTATAAAGTTAAGTTTTAGCTGGTTCTGTGAAATTTCCTAGTAAGTCAGCATGAAATTCCATCCTTGTTAGCATTTGAGCTGATGTGTTTCTGATATACATTGGTAGGTTATGTATTTTTTAAAATATTTTTTTCAGTGGTCTGTTTGCCTTGATTTCATTTAGATTTAATTTCCTTGAAATATGTTGCAGTTTGAATTGTTTAAAGCCTCATTTTCACCATTCGAAAAAGCAAGTTAGACCATTGGAGACATAACAATGTTTTTTACATTTCTATCATTATTTTACATGATATGTATCCTAGGAAGACTTTTTTTATACACAAATATAATTTGCAAATCATCAAATTTTGAACACAGACTCTATGGCAACATTTTTTCAAGGAAGACAATTATTTATATACATTTGTCCTATACAGTGTACAAATAAGTTGAATATTCCTCTTGATTTATAAATATACTTCTAATGTGTGGCAAGTTATCCGTAATAACTTCAATTTGAAGAGAGGTAAATATGAAATTTTTCACTGATATTTTGTAAGCAAAATGTTGGATAGTTCCCATTGTGTGTAAGAATAGGATATCAGCAAACATATTGTCTTGATGTATACAAAACGAAAAATTTTTCACTTGATGTTACGATTTTGCAGTTTATAGTTATCTGTCAAGGGAACATGACAGTTTTCTAAATCAACAATAGTATTTTCTAATATACATTGTTATTTTGCTGGGTAACATTGTTGAAAACTTTTTGTACAAATGCATATTTTTTACATGCAGCTCATATTTGTTGGTTAGAAGTGCTTTGTGATTATATATTCTAGATCTGTGTGTTTACCATCTGGATGCTTTTACTACATTTTCTTGGCTAAAAGTTGAAGGTTGTATTAAATGCTTTATTTTAGAAGAAATATATATATGAAATAGATATTAGAAATGATACCTTAGAATTAGTTTTGCTGGTTTTAGGGGTTTTATGTCTAATTGTGGTTGTAATTCATTTTATGGCATTATATATATTACTCGTAGTCTAGACTATATCATTTTTGTAGCATTGTTTTTGTTGCAATATTGAATTGTTAAGTTCATCATTGCCATTTTCTCTTACATCTGAAATCATATCTGTTTAATACACTAAATACTTTTATTTCTATATTAAGCTAACTATAAATTGATGCATTTCTTCATTTCAATAATTAAGTTTAAAATTGTTGAGCCTCATAATACTACCCTCCAGTCAGTCATACTCAAGCTGAGATAAATTTGACCAATGAAAGTAACTGGGTGATAAGGATGGGAACCAGAAAGAAATATTGTAGTTAAAAAGTATTACTATCAAGTTTTTGAATGATGGAAAAGAAGTCTGTAGCAATCTTATAGTTGCGAGGAATGCGTGAAAAGATCATACATGTTTTGCCTTCAAAATGTGGATGCTATCATGATGAAATTTTCAATTAAAACTTGTGAGTGAAGAAAATTCTGTTATTAACTTTAAGAATTGATGAAATTTTCAATTAAAACTTGTAACATTCTCCTATGTAAAGAAGAAGCAACAAGCTTGGGTTTTGAGAACTTTGTGTAGCTTAATATTATCTATGAGGTGTAGTTGTACAAATGTTGATTGAGTTATATAGATTATGTTTCATGTGTACATAAAAAGCACTCTGATTTCAGCTATATTTTTGGGTATCAGTTTTCTGGACCTTGAAAAACATACATTTTTAGGTATTTACATTTGTGGATGTGTTGGAGATCATATGGCTTTCTTTATGGGTGGGAAACCTTCCTTGGGTCTTGAAATTTATAATTTGATGCATTCATGACATCCGTGAAAACTGTTACACCTAAAAAATATAATGAATTCACAGTATCTGGTGGTTATATAAATTTAGAAGAAAAATGTACATAACAGAATAACATTTGTTTTGCGTTCTGTTCATAAACTTTAGAGGTTGCTATGGAGAGGTACTCCAGTTTAAAGACTGTCTGTCTTGAAAGCTGTTGATATTTATATGAAACTTTCAGCTATGGTTATCTTTTTATTTACAAAAACAAAACTGCTGCAGTTTCAAAGCATTTGCCTTAGAGAATCCATGAGCCCACAAATTGAGTTTTCAGTTTAAGCATTCAAAAGTTTTATAAAGTACATTCCTATTTTCCTGTTATGTAATTTTCTTTAAATGTTTGATAGCTCAGTGCAGATGTATTAGCAATGCAGTATACAGTCACTTTGTGGGTTGTAGAGAAATATGGAAATATTTCTCATATCATATATCTATGTCATTTAACATATCAGTATATATAAGTCTGATTTGAGGGAATTCCGAAAAGTACATACACAAAAAAAATTGGCCAGTTTAGCCCCCCCCCCCACAGCATACAATTTTGTAAACACACATACAGCCCCATACATATGCTTGTGCATCACACACCCACACCCTTCCAGCAATAGCTGGGACAATTGAACTTTGCAAGATGTGGTTTAATACATTCATTAAAAATAAGCAGTTTTAAATTTTAATGCTATGTAACGAAAATTAACAAGAAAGATATTTGATGCTTGAAAATAAAACTGAGGAAATATTAAAATCAACTATAAAATGTAACTTGAATGTTACACTTTGTTGTCAATGCTTGTCTGAGATAAATGTAAAATACTACATGTTGTCACCAATGCTTGTCTAAGATAAATGTAAAATACTACACGTTGCCTCCTATGCTTGTCTAAGATAAATGTAAAATACCACACGTTGTCACCAATGCTTGTCTAAGACAAATGTAAAATACTACACATTGTCACCAATCTTGTCTAAGATAAATGTAAAATACTACACATTGCCACCTATGCTTGTCTAAGATAAATGTAAAATACTTAAAGTGCCGAACTTAAGAACTTATTAAGTCACATCCTCCCATACACATTCATACGCTTCTGTCAAACCCCCTCCCACACCCTTCATGTGTAAGTAATTTATGGACATCCCCTTAAAGTTTCCCAGCCCCAGATTTTTTTACAGTCCTGTACATGCATAGCTGTTTCAGTGCTTTAAGTGGAAATGTTAGTCATATAGATGTATAGCCAGTGCTTTAAATGGAAATGTTACGATCGTTTAAGTGCATAGCTAGTTCAGTGCTGTTATACAATCATCTACATGCATAGCTAGATCAGTGTTTTAAGTGGAAATGTTGTAATCATCTACATACATAGTTAGATCAGCATTTTAAGTGGAAATGTTACAATCATCTACATGCATAGCTAGATCATTGTTTTAAGTGGAAATGTTGCAATCATCTACATGCATAGCTAGATCATTGTTTTAAGTGGAAATGTTACAGTCATCTACATGCATAGCTAGATCAGTGTTTTAAGTGGAATTCTTGCAATCATCTATACTGTATGGTGATCCTAGCGATGCTCACTCTATGCAGGTATATACTATATGGTGATCCTAGTGATGCTCGATATATGAGGTATTTACTGTATGGTGATCCTAGCTATGCTTACTCTATGCAGATATATACTATATGGTGATCCTAGTGATGCTTGCTATATGGAGTATTTACTGTATGTGATCCTAGCGATGCTCGCTATATGAGGTATTTACTGTATGGTGATCCTAGCTATGCTCACTCTATGCAGATATATACTATATGGTGATCCTAGCGATGCTCGCTATATGAGGTATTTACTGTATGGTGATCCTAGCTATGCTCGCTATACAAAGTATTTACTGTATGGTGATCCTTGCTATGCTTGCTATATGCGGGTATTTACTATATGGTGATCCTAGCGATGCTCGCTATATGAGGTATTTACTGTATGGTGATCCTAGCAATGCTCACTCTGTGCAGGTATATACTATATGGTGATCCTAGCCATGCTCGTTATATGAGGTATTTACTGTATGGTGATCCTAGCGATGCTCACTGTATGCAGGTATTTATTATATGCTCATTTTTGACTCTGTTAACTTTACATTTCAGAATGACACGTGTGCCCAATAGTATATTAGAAACTACTTTGTAAACAAATCATGTACAATCTTGTAGAATTACATTTGTTTCTGAATGAACTAAAGCAGCTGTTTTGTGGACTGCTACATGCCAGCTGCTTGGCAGTATTCCGTGTTAACATTTTTGATACAATGTTTCAGATTTAGGCTAGCGATAGATGCTAGACCGGTCATAAAATTGTTGGAGTCCCAACAAATAACATGCAAGTGACAAGGCATAAATATGTCTTCTTTAACTGGTAACAAGAATGGCAAAAATTATACTTACAATTTTACATCCAGAATTTCCTCAAAATGTACTTTCTAAGTTCTGCAAATCCGAATGACATGAACCATGTCATGGATTCCAAAGCTTGATTACAGAATTTGAAATTGTACTGTAATTTTGACAACATTCCAAGTACAGTAACATCCTCCTTACTACACTCGAAATGAACATTATATTCCATAGCATCTTTTTGATAATTACAGTTGAAAGAGTTAATATTTTCCCCACATTTTGATTCCACATATTTGATAACAGAACAGATA
The DNA here is from genome assembly GCA_028554795.2 of Sinohyriopsis cumingii. Classification (NCBI taxonomy): domain Eukaryota; kingdom Metazoa; phylum Mollusca; class Bivalvia; order Unionida; family Unionidae; genus Sinohyriopsis; species Sinohyriopsis cumingii. The sequence continues at coordinate 28,656,883 of CM068824.1, forward strand.
CATGCATGCAGATAAGTTGAGACGCTGCTCCATTGCTGCACACATCAGATATTACTTCATGTAGAACTGAGACAGATAAATCCAGTCCATAATCACGGAATTTAGTAGAATCGACAAAAATACAAAAATCTATTCATACCAGACCAAATGGAAAGGTTGTTGCAATGTGCATTATTCACAATATGACTAAATTTCAATTTTAAGTAGACCAAAACTACACTTAATTTTGAATGTGATGTCGACCAGACAACTAAGTTCAAATTTAGTTGGGCAGAGTTATGTATGCATTAATCTTGTTGTTGTGTACTGATGAATATGTGCTTGTGTATTTAGTTTGGAATGCAGCATAAATTCAGTTACTTTGTGTCTCATAGTATATATTTTTGTTTATATAATTAAGCCTTGGGTAGAATAAGAAAATGAGCATGTAATAAAATGGTTACTGCATTTGTATGGGAAAATATGAACACGTTTTCTGGGATGGATATACTGCACTCCCGAGGTCATGCTGTATATCTATTTGGAAAAAAACTCGTTCATATTTTCCCATACAAATATAATAACCTATAAATACTGTATGGAGATCCTAGTGATGTTCTTAGTGTGCAGATATATGGTGATCTTAAACTAGTCTGACCATTGTCAGTGTTTCATTATTTGAAGTCCATTTTTCCATTTTTTGTGAGAAAGTACTCAATCCATAAATAATACATCAGTAGGATTCTTTTCCCTCAAATACTTCTTTATGTGTATCATAATATGTTAATTCATACTGAATCAATTTATATCTTGATTTTCATTGGTGAGTCACATGGGTTTCAGTGGTGACCCAAGTAATTATAATATCCACTCCTTTGTGTTGAATTATCCTTGCTGTACATGTTTGTGCCTAATTGGATTTTGCCAAAGAAAACTTTCTCCTTTTATCTTCCAAGTTTCAACCATTATCGAGTGCAAAATATAACTTTCAACTTTTTGTTTTCTTAATTGCAACTGTTTGATGATACTCTACCTTTATCAAATCTTTATAATATTTGATAAAGGATTGAGGTGCTAAGTGTAAAATTTTAATACCCTCATTCTGAAAGGCATCCAACATTTTATACAATAAGTGGGTGACATTTCTAATATTGATGTACTAGCCTAGCTTATGGAAAGCGATCTAAAAATTATATTTTTGTTCCATATGAAAATTTGGCTGTTAACTTTAAGACTTGCCCAATAATGATACTTGGATGTCCAGGCTTATTGGACATAGGAAATGTTCCCTGCAGTTTTCAGAAAGGAATATATAGCCTTTCTAGTTGCCATCATACAAGTATAATAGAACACCGATTAATATGTAAGTAAAAGATCTTTAATAGATAGTGACATATTTTTCACATACTTTACATTTATAATTTGTATCAAATGTTTCATGAAGAACAAATCAGCTTCAATCATTCCATGTAGCTTGTATACCATTCCCTAATAGTCATGTTATTTTCTTGTTGCACATGATATTTTGCTTTGTGATAAAAGCTCTGTTTGTCAGCACTTACATTTATCATGTTTGCATGTACAGACCTCATGCTGTACAATAAACTTGTAAAGTAGTAAATACGGCTTTTGCTTTATCATTTTAAGAGTTGTAATTTAGAATTAATTGCTTTAGCTAAGCAACCATCAGCACTGTTCAGTTGATTTTTGGTATAACTTCTACTTTTACAATATTTTGTGGGTGGGTATTTTAAAAACGTGATTTAAATCTTGATTAAAGTATTCCTACTTTTGTTGAAATATCATCCACCTGGGTTACACAAGTATAGAGTATATAAAGCAGATAAACACTGAATCCTATGCACAGTATAAAAATTGACTAATACATGGTCTTTTATATCTTACTATTTTGTATCAGGTATTTTTGCAGTTGTGATCAGAAATAGGTTCCAGTTTGCTAAGTGTTGGTTGTTTTAGCAACCATCATCATGATAGAATGATGTCATTGTTTTGACCATAGTACAACCAAGCCTTACTCAATTTTGAAAACATGCCAAGATGGCCGGCAAATTAACATTCCTGAAGACAAACAAGAAGCATGTCACTGAAAAGAAATGTCAACATTATCTATCTTAAGCTTATGGCCTGCTATTCACTCTTAGTTTCTTAAACAGCCCGAATCTCTAATAATATGCATTTTTTCTATCTTTAACTGTTATGGACTTAGAGCCTTGGAAAAAAGGAATCAAGCTATGTAAGGGATATAACTCAAATTTTAATCCTATGGTAACATTGAATAGTAAGGAAAAGAAATTTCTGACACTTGACCCATGGACCTTTTATTAATGCTTATGTTGGCATAAATCACCTTTGTAAGCATTTAATTTGTACCAGATGCTCAAGGTATCTAGCTCAGTCTGACCACAACAGGATTAAAATGCCAAATTATGCACTTTGAGTGAACATCTAGTTTTAGAAAGTAAAAATGTTTACCAAATGTTTGAAATGAAATTTTTAAAATATTTCTGTTGGATTCTCTTTAAGTTTCTTCTTGAGAAAAGAAAATTAAGGTACCTTAATTTCCATGCAAGGTTAGGTGTAGAAAACTTGACCAAGACAGGTACCAGGGAGACAGCTACCATATAGCAAGAGTATGCAAAGCATAGGGGTCAATGATTTATTATTTTACACTATAGATTAGGCAGGGGCCCAAATATCCTAGCTATGCCACTGACAGGGACAGACAAAAAACTTCCCAAATTTAGGCCCTGTTTGAAACATTTCTGCTTGTTATAGGAGTTGGCTGCAGAAGAAAATTTACTTAAAAAATATGCAACAGCTACACAGATAAAAAATTTTGTTCTGTTAAGTAAAAGATGAAAAAGTACATGTTTTTGGTAGTTCTCACTGCTTAGATGACATCAACCAGGTGATATATCTGTTCAAGAAAGTGAAAAATGTGGAGCATAACCATACGGACCTAAGGCTATTGTGGAATCAATATTCTTGTGACTTCTTTAGTTCCTGAACTTTACTCCAATTGCCTCGACATGAAATATTCCAGGAAGGTAGGAGTGAAATGATTAATCGATATATTGATGCATCAATAGTTTTTCTATATCAATACAAGAGGTGAATAATTGATACAAAACATTACTTACCCTATTCGAGTTACTTTAATCTTCAATAGCTGTGAATTAGCAGTTTGCCTTTTTATTCGTTTATGCACCAATTTTTGCCAGATTAACAAAATATTTACAACACCCACTTGCCTTCTACAAATTAACACAAGGTGGTTTAAAATCTTACTACCCACCCCACCACACCTCAGCCAATTCCATGCTAAATTATTTCATCCCATCAGCATATTGAAACACTGAAAACATCAAAGTCAAGGAAACATTCCAGACTTGTTCTTCATGTATGATTTAAATACTCATCATTTTGTAGCCAAGTTTCTTTTTCATCATAAATTGTCTACTTGGATTGAATTTGAAGGCTACACTTAACAGTGTGTCATGCAGTGAAATATGTTGCATTCAATTCCGATTCGTGGTTATTGTTTGTTCTGGGCAAAACATTAACCACCAATCAGAAATATTGCTTGTTCACTGCACAGCACACTGTAAACACTGCATCAAAATTATGCAAATTGATACAGTGTAACAGATAAACATCTCACAAAAGTGACTATTAACTGATCTGTGAAATACTCGAGTCATATATGAGGAACAAGTTTGGAATGTCTCTGTATACTGATATATGTAAACAGCAACTGACCATGCCAGCAGGATCATTCAATATGTACCAGATGCTTCAAGCATATATCTCAGTGTAATCACTGCTGTGTTAAAATGCAAAATGTGCCAAGAGTGAAGAGTTTCTGAAGCAGTAAGATATCCAAGAGGGTGTTATTACTCTGCAGGCATAAATAACTTGTTGACAATGTCACTAGATGGGCTTCATAACTGTATTGTTTATTATTGTAGGTTTAATGCCAGTTTTCAGCACATGATCGGCTCTATATGGCAGTCAGTATATTTAGTGTAGGAAGAACCACTGACCTCCAGAGAGCTACTGGCAAGCTTTCTCATATAACCACACTGGCCAAAACCAAAGACTCAAACCCATGCAGAGGTGAGATGTCAGTGATCTGTAAAGGTGAGCACTTTAGACCACTTGGCTACACGGAGCTCCTCTAATTATTTTGTTATTTTACCTAGTTTACTGCATCCTTATCAAATTCTTTCTAAAGATAAAGGCAAACATGTAATTATATACACAACCTTTAGCTCATAAGCAAAACCATCCAAGATTGTGATATAAACTAATGAGTTGTACTTTAACTGGATGAGAAATATATGGTAGTCTTTATATATAGAACAGAAAGAAGCTTGGTCCATCAGATGCAAGAAATCTCATCAATATGCACAGATCTCACTTATTATAGAACTTCTCTATGACAATGATCATATAAGCTTAATCAATCAATCAATTAAAGGATTTAAGTTGCCTATCCAACTAGTGTTTTCGCAACTCATTAAGTCTCGAAGGTCGAGATTTTCAATTGATCGCTACTGTAGGAATGGAACCACTACAGTCCCACTTTTATGTGCAAATGTTGCACTTTTTAATTCATGAACATATCCGGCCAAGAAAAGGAGGCAAGGGGCCCCCGGGACGCGAAATGCCACAGGAAAGCTGTATGCCCAGAAACGGCAAAGCGCATAAGATCAAATCAAGTCCAGTTGTACCAGTGGACAGAAATCTATTCCAATGGCGTGTAAGCCACACGTGTAATTTTCCTAATCCTTTGTGTAATTTCATTACTATTTTGTACATGGTGTACTTTTGATTTTCCGAAATGTTGTCAATCAGCTGGGTGTCAGGCACCTTATACATGTTTGGATCACGCTGTGTTTACTTTCGGTTTTCACTTTTGATGGTGGTATACAAAGGATCGAGCTACGGTTGTGGGGATAGCACTTTTATCGAAAGAGGTCTTCAATTGCCAAAGGAAGAACCTCATATAAATTGGCAATTTGAAAGTTTGATGCCTGTTTTCTTCTTTACTCCTTCTTCATTCTGTGTTACCCTCTTTCTTTCTTCTTCATGCTGTTGTAGTGTTTGGCTCTTTTGCTCGAGTTTGCTGTTCTGCTTCGACTCGACTTCCATTGCCTTAGATCTTGATGTTTGCGACTGGTCTTTTATTGCCACGATTCTTTGTTTAATAGCTATATTGAATTTGGAAGGTATATTGTGCCCCTTTTTGTTGTATAAATTAGTATGTTTGGTCTGAGTATCAGTGTTGGATTTACAAGTCATGTTAATAATTGGGGATTGTGATGTTGTTGATTTAGTTCCACCCTGTGTGTGGGATATGATTACTGGGCTTATGTCACCTTATAGTCTTAAGATGGTTGGGGCCTAAGAATTTTTTGTGTTTATTTATATCTTACCACTTTTGTTGTCGTGTGTATCTGGACCTGATGGCAGGGGTTTGCTACCTTTATAACATGTATACATAGTTATGGGAATATATGTGTTGTTTTCTCAGACCACGATGGTTAGTATTGTGTTAGCTGCATGCCTACATGCAGAAAAAAAAACCCACAAAAAAAACCACACACACACAACAACCATGGGCATGCGCTTCAGCTAGCAGTCTTACCTTACTGCTTTAGCCCTTCTATTAATTGTTATAATAATTACTTGTGGTTGTATGTATATGTTGCCATGTTTGTTAATTTGTTTGAGGTACCTTATTATGTTCATGTATGTGGTATCGATATTTTTGTTGTGTATCTTATCCAAATATTCAGCGTATTTTGTAGGGGAATTAATTTTCTTTTGGTAATCTTGGAAACTGACTTAAGCTTAAGATGGAACAAAATCTAATTGGAAATCAGTCTCCATAGAGATACAACACCTAATTAATATGTGTAGATCTTGCTTATAATCAGATTCATCCACAATTTGATGACAAGACATTTAAAAAGCACTTTTTATCAAAATCTGATAAGATGCAAGGTTACATCATTTTATGCACAACTTCCACTCTTAATCATACTCTGCCAAGAGCTTGATGCCATGGGCCTATTAACCAATAATGATTAAAATCGTATTAAAAATAATAAAACTTAAGCCAATTATTTGCAAGCTCACCTCAATTTGCATAAATCTTGCTCATATTAAAGCACATCGAACTTAAAAATAACCCAAGTTTTAAATAAAATATGACCAGAAATGGCATTGCTAAGTGATGACAGGCTGAACCAATTTGATACAAAATCACTTCATTAATATGCATTGTTCTTGCTCATAATTGTACTCTTCCAAGGCCATTTGTGTGATGAAATTGATAAATGTTTAGCCAGTCAGATTCTCGTCAAATACACGTGGAAAAAAGGCATATTAAACTACTACAATCTCCATATTTGTGGATGTATTTGTTAGAACAAGGTAAGGGCGAAAATACAAAATTTATCATATTTTTGAAGTTCATGAGTCAGAGTTTAATGGATACAGAATAAACAGGACTAAAAAATATGATAAAAATCACCAGCTACACTGAGAAAATGTCCAGTTTTTGGCAGTTCTCACCACAAAGACTGAACCACAAGCATTAGACTTTTTATATCAGTGCACTAGCAATTGCGGGGGCTTTTTGCCTTCAACTGTAAATACCAAACTCATTAAAATATTATCCCAGTATGACAACAATGAACGACAATAGGGTTTGATTCAACACTTGCACTTAGGCTAGTGAGCGTATTTACATAAATGGTGCTACTGCATGTACACTGTCGTTTTGAACATGCGCTGAATGAAGTACATTTCGCTGAATGAAGTACATCCCATGGATTCAAATCATGGGCATCACTGCACTAAACTTTAATGATAAATCCACAATACAATAATGAAGTTTCAAAAACAATGCTTCAAAAATTATTCTAATACCACAAAAACTGAGTTGTAGTTTGCTTTGATGTAAGCGACCTTACACCCAGTTTTACAAACCTAGGGTAATCATGGTAATATTATGGACTGAAAGGCAATTAAACATCAAAGTATTGGTATAGTTGCTGGTCAAAATTCCCCCTTAACCCAAGCCAGTTTCAGGGTTTTAATGATTAACTGGCCTGTATTGATGTCTGAAAACAAAAGACAAATCCTCAAATTATAAACAAGGGAGATGCCTAAACATCCAGCTTTCTACTGTGTGGAAAATTATGATTTTGTTCAGCCAAAACACAAAAGTAAAATAGATTGATGATCTTAGTTGATCTATATTCAGAATTTTAGCCTCTATTATTACCATTTTTTCATCAACATGTAACAGAAAATATGCATATGCAAAATAATAACAAACGCAATCATAGTAATTTATAACAGTTTAGTAAGTCTTCACCGAGAATATACTTATTTCCATGCATATACATCTTAGGCCATGGAAAGTAATTGTATTTTCGTGTCCTAAATTTTACAGCCATAATGGAAGTCAACAAAAAAATCTTATAAACTTTCAAGTTTATACCTTGGCCCGCAGATAAGCCAACCTCCCTTCTTCCAGGCCTTTATTTTTTCCGAAATTATTTGTCTTATATGTGAGTATATATGGTAGTAATATTTGGAACATCCTATTTCTGAAGTTGCATAGAAATGTTTAGTATAGCCATAATCAATAGTAAATGTCAAGGAATATTTAAGATCCTAAATGCAACTGGATAGAAACCAAACAAGAACTGTTTTAAGAAATACATGATATGCCTCAAAGATGAGATGATGATGTATCAAAAAGCATGTCCCAAGAGCAGGATGATGTATCAAAAAGCATGTCCCAAGAGCAGGATGATGTATCAAAAAGCATGTCCCAAGAGCAGGATGATGTATCAAAAAGCATGTCCCAAGAGCAGGACTGTCACAAGAAGGGAAGCATAAGATGTGTCAATGTATTCCATATAGGGTGTAAAATTGATATGCAAAAACTATAAGGAAAAAAAAAACATACTTTTTAATCCAGTGGCCATGTCTGTAGCATTATGAGAATATACAATGAAAAAATTATTTCAAACTTTAAATATCATTGTTCTTAAAATTAAATATCACTGTTCTTAAAATCCGCATGACAAACTATTATCACTGTCCACCCCTAGCAGCTGTATACATTACTACTTTGTACAATACTGGTCAAAAAGAGTTTCTAACTACTCTATGATGCATATAGGTCCAGATTAGATGATCATAAACACAAAGTAAAGCATAAAATGTAGGTCACCATGACCTTTTGTGTTCTAGTAACCAAGATGCATCCAATTACCAAATTTCATGAGTGGAACATAATAAACAGCAATCAATAAACGAAAGTTAAACAACAAATTTCAATAAAATCAATGCAGGATGAAAAATACAGGTTACAATGAGCTGTTATTATTTTAAGGGTGTGTTTGTAACATAAATGCATATCACAATGAGCTATTATTTTAATGGTGTGTTTGTAACATAAATGCATATCATAATGAGCTGCTATTATTTTAATGGTGTGTTTGTAACATAAATGCATATTACAATGAGCTATTATTTTAAGGGTGTGTTTGTAACATAAATGCATATCACAATGAGCTGCTATTATTTTAAGGGTGTGTTTGTAACATAAATGCATATCACAATGAGCTGCTATTATTTTAAGGGTGTGTTTGTAACATTAATGCATATCACAATGAGCTGCTATTATTTTAAGGGTGTGTTTGTAACATAAATGCATATCACAATGAGCTGCTATTATTTTAAGGGTGTGTTTGTAACATAAATGCATGTCATCATCAATTTCACCATTCTAGCATGAACAGTGCCTGAGAAATGAATGTCAAACACAAAATTTAACCCAAGTCAAGGAAGCTTAAAATATGGACCGTAATCTCCTACCAATGACACAAAGGAGTAGTACTCTTTAAGATGTATCCCCATGTTTCATGATTCCAGAGAGGATAGTGTGTACACATCATGCCAAAAACCTATATAGATGTGAGCTAAATATAAAAACTGTACCCAAGCCAGTAAAATGCGAAATATAGGTCATAATGACCTTACTGGTATGGGTATATTACTAAGCAGTAAAGAACACAACAAGAATGACAGTAAAAACATCAAACTGAACATATTGCATAGTGCCCTACTTGTAAAAGGAGTGTAGACTGATCAAGATACATCCTTCCAGGTAAAACAGTATGATACAGAAGATAAGAAACCAATCTGGTAATGAGCTAAATGCAAGACCTTAACATAAGCAAGCCACTCAGATGTGAAATTTAGGTTATGGTGACTTTCCTTTGCTGCAAGGGTGTAGTACTAACAGAAATGTGTACAATCAACTATTTTGCTTGAGACTGAACCAAAAGTCAGTGAAGCATGAAATATATTTCAAAGTAACCTACTTTCATTCAGGGTATAGATGCTTTCCCTCACCATTTTTCATTAATCTTGATATATATCAGTATGCATACAGGGTGCTAAAATGGCTATGACCAAAATGTTAAACTTTAACCTAAGCCAGGAAAATATGAAATATAGGTAAATGTGGTACTGACAGAAATGCATGATGATTCTAGCAAGAACAGAGCATGAGAAAAAAGCCTAAATTCAAAATTTAACCCAAGTCAATGAAGCATGAAATATGGATCACAGTGAATTACTTTTGTAAGAATGATGTAAACCTCATCAAGGCACATTCTCTCGCTAAGTTTCATGAATCTAGGTGTAACAGTATATATACAGGGTGCAAAAAAAAACTAAGTGTCATGAGCTAAATACAAATGATGCATCTTCTCACCAAGTTTCTTGATTCCATGTAAAACAGTATTCACAGAGTATGCAAAAAAAAAAAACAAGTCAGAATGCAAAACCTTAGCCAAGAATGTACAAAGTTAGCCCCCTCAGTCATCTTCCCAGGGAGTAGGTACTAAGAAGCCCACTTCAAACTGTTACCTAGGAGCTAGGAAGAAAGAAGGGTTGAGATTCAGTAATGCTGTACATATGAACATGCTTTTTGCTGTCGATGCCAATGCTGACACCAACAATGGGGATAGTACAGTAGTTTGCCAATACTTTATACAGATGAGCTAGAACTGACAATGCAAAATAAATAGAGCACACTTTCCATCAGTATAGAACAAATGCATTATACAGTAGGAAAAGGAAATATTACAATGACAAGCATTCTACTTTCAAACAAAAGTGGGATGTTGTTTCTATGTGGCAATATCTTGTGGATTGTTGTAAAAGATTTCTGCAATATTAAGCACATCTGGTCATTAAAATAAAACTATCAGTACAGTGTAAACAAAGAAAACAATCCTTGGATAACTATCATAAACTGTTCATTCATCTCAAGCAAAATACTGTCACCCAGTAACAACTACACATCATTTGTACCATAAGAAAGCATTAGACTGGTAATATCAGTCTGTTTCTATGTACCATAATAAAGCATTAGACTTGTAATATCAATCTGTTTCTATGTATCATAAGAAAGCATTAGACTGGTAATCAGTCTGTTTCTATGTACCATAAGAAAGCATTAGACTGGTAATATCAGTCTGTTTCTATGTACCATAAGAAAGCATTAGACTGGTAATATCAGTCTGTTTCTATGTACCATAAGAAAGCATTAGACTGGTAATATCAGTATGTTTCTATCACAATTTATTTGCACACTTTACACCATTAATGTAAACTATATCTGAACAAATTTAAAAGCTGCAGGACACTTCATCAAATTCCTTTTCTCATTCTATCTACTAACGGAGCCCTGTTTTTTGGCTCTGTCCCAAAATATTCCTTCTGCTCCTCTGAATATTTCTTCTCCACTGGAAAAATATCCCGAAATGACCAATCCTGCCAATGAAAATTAAAACGCTCAAGTAACTCCTTTCGAAGCTCCAGAGATGGTACACTGTCTATAGGCTTCTTCTGTTTCAATTCAGGGCACATTATGTTCTTGAAAATTAAAACTCCTCTAAATGCAAACCATCCTCCATACTTGGGATGTATACTGACGCCAAATATTTTCTGAAAAGAAACAAAATATATAAATAAAACATAAACAGTACTGTAAGATGTTCCATATACTAATATGTCTCTGAGGTGAATTATATCAAAGGCACAATCCTTGACCCCATGACCCCACCAATGGACAAGACCTAGTGGCAGACATGTTATGGAAACAATGCTGATACTCTACTCCAAACCCAAACAGAATTAGCATTATATGTTTCAAATGTACATAACTTAAAAACAATATCCACCGTAGTAGTCTATTTCTAAAACCCATGGCACCACAAAGGAACAATCTACAAAGGCAACAGTGGTACTGGACTTCTTCACCCCATGTTATGACCAAGGAACGTGCCACAGAGGTAAAAGTGGTACCACATGTTTTCAACATAAGGTACAACCAAATAATCTGCCAGAGGGGCAAAAGTAGTATTGGACTTCTTCACCCCATAGACCCACCAAAGAACATGTCATGGGGGCAATAGTGGTACCAGAAGAAAGAAAAGTATTAGATAACATCATATTGTAAATTTAAAAAAATTTAAGATGTATTATGGATTGTTTGGTTTCCATACAATATTTAATGACCTTATAGAACAATGATAGGGGCCCCGAGTGGCCGAGTGGTCTAAAGCACTTTCCGTCACGGATCACTGCCATCTCACCTCTGTCTGCGCGGGTTCGAGACTCGGGCTCAGTCAATGTGGATATGTGAGAAAGCTTGCCGATAGCTTCTCGTGGGTCGTTGGTTCTTTCCAGGGTTTTCCCGGGTTCTTCCTCCACCATGAATACTGGCTGCCATATATGGCCTATCTTGTGCTGAAAAATGGTGTTAAACCCTACAACAACAACAGCAACAGAACAATGATTCATTCCTTTTTAGAGGCAAATTAAAAATTTCAAGAGTCTGAAATATAATTTGCTGCAAAGCCACAAAATTGGATGGCAAAGAAAATAAATAAATCCACAGCATTCCATATGTTAAATGAAGTGAGTACAACTTAGTAAATGAAAACTGCTGAAGACTTCAAGCTAGCAAGTGGGAAAACCTGATGGAATAAAGTGCAGGAATTAATTTGTATAACATATTTTGCACACATTCAGTCTGGTGGTATGACTTCAATGCAAAAGATCCATAGGTCCATATTCAAGGAAATAATCTCTCAATACTCAACTCTGACAATCCTCCTTGAATGATTTTAATCAGATTTTACCTGTTCCTTTGACCATGGGTCAGGGTCAACATCAGACCTCTGGTAATAATAAGCTGCCCCAGCAACATGGCCTACTGTCTGCACCAGAATTTTGGGGCGTCGATTGTGGTCCATTTCAAAGTCATGAATACTTTCAATTTCAATGTCTGGAAAGCACTGTTTTGAAAAAAGACCTTGTGAATTGTAAGATCAAAATTATGGAAATTCATCTATCATAAACTGATTTTAAATGGGTATGTGTCAATCACAACATGTCAGCATCATTAAATTTAAACAAATCTTTAAGTAATAATATACAATTTTAGTCAATTACAGATATGCAACAATTTAATTATGCCATCTAAACAAAGGCAATAAAGTGTTTTCTCCAGGTTCTTCCTCCACTAAATATACTGGGCACCATGTATAGCCTTTCAGGTACTGAAAAATTAACATTGATACAAGGTCAGGTTCAACAGGTTCTAACCCCCCACTGATTTAAAAAATGAAAAGCATAAATGAGACAAAAAATGCACAGAACTTAGTTCATTCACTGATTTATAATTGCAAACCCAATAATGGACAAGGGGCCTCTAACATAAATATGGTCTGCAGATTTCATACCAAACATAAGTTTTCTGTGTAAAGGACAACCCTGCTTGCTGGTCATTTCCAGTTTCTGGAAAAGTCCATTTTCAGTGAAGGTATGGATGCATGACTACATATGTATGCACACAGAAGATAAAAACTATCTTGTCTGCTTCCAAAATTTTCAATGTTAAATCAAGCAATGGAAAAGAATAACATCTACAAATTTGCCTTTCACAATGATTTAACAAGCAGTGTAATTTCTATGTACATGTGTGCAAAGGGATATAAATATCAACTCTCAACCTTATGGTACTTTACGGAATGATCAGGCAGTTATCAATTAGGATGAACTATATTACTCTTGTTGTCTGAGGAAAATAAACTTGCCCGCAGCATACGCAATATGGCAGCATGTTAGTATGGAAATTCTGTTAAGCATGAAACATGCAAACGATGACAGTTTTAGGGCCACCCTGGTCAATGACAGTTTAGAAATTATAAATCAATGAATGAAATTACCAAGTTCCATTCATTTTTATCATATTAAAGATTTTGTTATCAAAATATTTGTTTTTTTTTTAACAGGCAAATGGGGATTTATGTGGCTGTGAATTGTAAACTCAGCAGAATATCACTATATTTGGGCCTGACTGCTAGTCAGATATCCATTAGGTCAGAGATCTCAATTTTAATCATGCTGAACATGCTAGATTTTCTTTTGTTACTGATTTGCTAACTCGTTCCTTTCTCATTTTTTCTGAAGATAATGCTGGCTCATTTTTAACACTTCTTTTCTCTGTGGCCATGAAAAAACAACTGCCATGCAAAAAAGGTACAAGTAAAGCTTACAGCAGAGTCTGAAAGGAAAATTATACTGTAAAAAAAGTTTCTTCAAAAACACTTACCTGATCTTACCATCAAGAGATTATCAGTTCCCACTCCCAACAGAAACCAGTCTGATATTCCTATCCCCACCCCCAATATTTTCATACCTTTTTGAAGACTGAAATTTGTACATGTTTCAGATGATGGTGCACAACCCATGTCTATTAACATGTTTCCACTGTCCCTAATTTTCACATGACTTCAACCTGAGTTAGAACACAAAAGCTAGAATGGATTAGCTGAGAGAACATGGAGTGACATTTTTATTAGCAAAATCAATTAAAATTCTGAAATAAACATTTTACACACAAATATTTCTTCTCTGCAAGCATAGGCAAGAGAAGCTGATAAAGGCATGAACAACTTTTTGGAGCTTCTATACTTGAATGAAATGTCAATACCTACTAACATTCCAAGTGGCAGCTAACAAATGGTTGGCAAAGAATAGTTCATGTGAGGATCAATGAGACCTTACCAACTGAAACTTTTTCATCCAGATAAAAAACCAGCAAAAGTTTGAGACTTACAAAGGAAGAAAACATTTCTACCAGACTTAAGACCGGGCAACTTTATGTGCTTCAGAAATGGGAGCAACAGAGTTACTGATAATAATGATAATGAAACAACAAACTATTTAGTTCCAAGTCACTGTGTGGGGGGGGGGGGGAGGGAGAGAGAGAGCATGTTGACATGAGACAGTGCTTATGACTGCCAAAGATATCTAAATACATATGGATATTTTCACAATATATGTAATTTTGTTTACAAAAGCTATATAAACATTAATTTATAATGGAATAGGAAGTTTCATATGCAGCCATGATCATTTACAAATACATGATCAATAATTCTACATGGTTCCTTTCACAAGCATGCCTGTCAGAAGCAAGTGCATCAAAATTGAAAATCCCAATGTAACGAATGATGTTCTAAGTTTTATATATATATATATATATATATATATATATGTGGAACCAATCCGGTGGCCTAGTGGTTAGAGCGTCTTCCTCAAAAGCTGGAGGTCATGGGTTTGATCCCTGGCCAAGTCATACCAAAGACTTACAAAAATGATACTAACAGCTTCCTTGTTAGGTGCTCAGCATTAAGATGTTAGTGTTAGGAATGGTCAGCCTGGTGTCAGGATAATGCGACTGGCTGGGACATCAAGCTACACATCTGCGGCATCATGTCCCAGTGCTAGACATAACCATAAACTGCCACAGTGCAGACATCGTAGCAATATGACTGATTTTTTTTTAAAGCTACATTAAAAATCCTAATCACACCCCCACTATATATATATGGATATTTTTTTTTAAAAATAAACAGTAGGACCATTTCAAAATATGGAGTAAATAAGAGAGTAGACTGTAATGCACTATACAGATTTATGGCCAAAAGAGAATTAACATATTATTCTTCACATCATCACACCAAGAGAGATATTAGTCTTTAAATCATCGCACAGAAAGAGATATTAGTTTTTAAATAATCACACCAATAGAGATATTAGTCTTTAAATCATCACAGATATTAGTCTTCACATCATCACACCAAGAGAGATGTTAGTCCTTAATTCATCACACAGAGAGATAATAGTCTTTAATTCATCTTACCATGATATTAGTCCTTAATTCATCACACAGAGAGATATTAGTCTTTAAATCATCGCACAGAAAGAGATGTTGGTCTTTGAATCATCACCATGTAGAGATATTAGTCTTTACATTACAACAAGAGAGATAATAGTCTTTAATTCATCTTACCATAATATTAGTCCTTAATTCATCACACAGAGAGATATTAGTCTTTAAATCATCGCACAGAAAGAGATGTTGGTCTCTGAATCATCACCATGTAGAGATATTAGTCTTTACATTACAACAAGAGAGATAATAGTCTTTAATTCATCTTACCATGATATTAGTCCTTAATTCATCACACAGAGAGATATTAGTCTTTAAATCATCACACTGAAAGAGATATTGGTTTTGAAATCATTACACAGAAAGATATTAGTCTTTAAATCATTGTCCAGAGAAAAGTAAGTCTTTAAATCATTACACACAGAGAGATATTAGTCTTTAAATCATTACACACAGATGTTAATTTTAAAACATCACACAGAGATATCTTTAAATCATTACCCACCGATATTAATTTTAAATCACACAGAGATATTAGTTTTTAATTCATCACCACGAGAGAAATGTCTTTAAATCATCACAAAGAGAGAGATATTAGTCTTTAAATCATCACAAAGAGAGATATTAGTCTTTAAATCATCACAAAGAGAGAGATATTAGTTTTAAATCATCACAAAGAGAGAGATATTAGTTTTTAATTCATCACAAAGAGAGAAATGTCTTTAAATCATCACAAAGAGAGAGATATTAGTCTTTAAATCATCACAAAGAGAGATATTAGTCTTTAAATCATCACAAAGAGAGAGATATTAGTTTTAAATCATCACAAAGAGAGAGATATTTGTTTTTAATTCATCACAAAGAGAGAGATAATATTCTTTAAATCATCACAAAGAGAGAGATATTAGTTTTAAATCATCACAAAGAGAGAGATATTAGTTTTTAATTCATCACCATGAGAGAAATGTCTTTAAATCATCACAAAGAGAAAGATATTAGTCTTTAAATCATCACAAAGAGAGAGATAATATTCTTTAAATCATCACAAAGAGAGAGATATTAGTTTTTAATTCATCACCACGAGAAAAATGTCTTTAAATCATCACAAAGAGAGATATTAGTCTTTAAATCATCACAAAGAGAGATATTAGTCTTTAAATCATCACAAAGAGAGAGATATTAGTTTTAAATCATCACAAAGAGAGAGATATTAGTTTTTAATTCATCACAAAGAGAGAGATAATATTCTTTAAATCATCACAAAGAGAGAGATATTAGTTTTAAATCATCACAAAGAGAGAGATATTAGTTTTTAATTCATCACAAGAGAAATGTCTTTAAATCATCACAAAGAGAAAGATATTAGTCTTTAAATCATCACAAAGAGAGAGATAATATTCTTTAAATCATCACAAAGAGAGAGATATTAGTTTTTAAATCATCACAAAGAGAGAGATAATATTCTTTAAATCATCACAAAGAGAGAGATACTAGTCTTTAAATCATTACAATTCCACATTATATTATTAATTTCTGGAATAAATTTAACAAAACTTAATCTTACAATGGTTTTATTTTTAATTTTTAGAAAAAGATGGCCATTTCAGGAAAATCGGTATCACCTCTATAAATCTGAAAGTGCTTTATGTTAGAATATTTTCCATTCTGTTTGGAGGGTTTGATAAGAATTAAAATTGGTACATTCTGTTTTGGGGGGTTTGAAAAGAATTAAATATTGTCTTTTTTGTTAGCCATATCAGATTGGCATCATTTGTATAAAACTGAAGATCTTAAAGCTGTGATGATGATGTTTTGCTGAAATTGATGTTTGAAAAGATTAATTGTTGATGAATGATGGACAGCACAGGACTGACATGGGATCATTTGATGGACAGCACAGGACTGACATAGGATCATTTGATGGACAGCACAGGACTGACATAGGATCATTTGATGGACAACGGACAACACAGGACTGACATGGGATCATACCAATTTATTTAACATTATGGCCTGATGAGCGAACAAAACAAATACATAACAAAGAGATCTCTATATACCACAGTATTATGGCAATGTCCCTTAATTAAATACAATGTGATCCATATCCTAATGTGTCCCACAAATTCAATCACACTGCAACCAAGTAATCCCCAAATATCCTGCAAATTCTAATTTTTGATAAATTCACATGATACTGAAAAACAGCAATGGATGTAAGTATGTATTAACTTTTAATGGCACCTCAGCACAACAATGGATACATGGTGCCAATCAAAGAAAAGTAAAAAAAATCTAAAAATGAAGAATTGCACAAAAACTTTAGGGAAAAAACCCTTCCAAATAAAGCAAAAATAAAGTACTTTAAGATAAATATAAAGATAAAGATGTAATTTTGTGAAATGTATAAAAAAATTAAATAAATAATTATAAAATATATACATATAGGATACATTGCATCAAATTTTATTTATGTAAAACACTGTCACGGAATTGTGTATATTATTGTTTATGAATATTCTGAACAGACTGCACTGAGGTATCGTTTCTGTGTACAGCATTACCCGAGGGTGGTTTATTTATATCATACATTATTTCAATGTATTGAATTTTGTTCACACCATGCTGCACGAGCGAAGTGCCTACAATGGGAAAACCTATTTACCTTTAGTGCACAAGCATGTGCATTGCAACATAGCAAGTGTAAATATAGGCTCATGGTGTATTCAAATTTCACATTATGTAAAGTCTTCTCAGTAAGCGGTCCACTTTACAGTGCAATATCTCCAGCTATAGAGGGATGTGACTTGTATCTTCCTATCTGTATCATAGGATAGAATTGTTTTGTTTTATTGTTCTAATATTTATTGTGCATTTTTGATAGTTCCGAACTGCATAATGTAATGTCAGATTTTATTATAGTCTGTTTTCAAGTTCACCATTATATAACTGAACAGAAGAGTTGTATTCACATTAATGTTGCACGAATTAAGTGACATGAGAATTTCACTTCAAATTCTGTAAGATTCTCATCAGATAAAGGTTCACATATGAACCTGATTATTATGATAACCTTATAAGGCAGTCCCGATGATAACTTTAATAAAATGATCAACTTCACATACGCACATGTGTCATGTACATCATTGCATGTTATACATGACCATGTCACCGATATTACATGGATTTAGACATTATATTTTCAGGTGAAAGCGGTGAAGGGCTGAAAGTGGCAAAGGGCTGAAAGCAGTGTAAGGGGCGAAGGGCTGAAAGCAGTGTAAGGGGCGAAGGGCTGAAGGTGTGATGGAATGATAGTGACAGAGCTATGCTGCATCTTTGTGTCTGCACCATACTTTAGGTGTTGTTTTAGCCATGGTGCTAATTGGGGTTGGTATATACCAGGTGTGTTGCTGTCAATGGTGATGATGGCCCGGAGGAAGATTGTGGTTATCTGGTGGTGAGGGACCAAAGCTTCAGGACCAACAGGTCTGCCTGGAACAAGAGGTTCTACGGATCCTTAAGCAGACCGTAAGGGGCGGACCATTCGTGGTGGCTCCTTGACCATCCGGCAGAGCAGTGGGGCTGAAATTACCTTGTGGTTATGAACTGGACGCCGCAAGATATATGTCCCAATTTACATTAAATCAGTCATCACTGTTTGAGTGAAAAATTGTCATTGTTTATATGAAATCAGTCATCACTATTTGAGTGAAAACATGACACTGTTTATATGAAACCAGTTATCACCATTTGAGTGAAACCTTATCATGGTTTTATAACTCAGGTATCATTGGTTGAGTGATTATATAGTATTTCTTCTTTAGATTAATTTTTGTTGAACTTCACTGCATTTATTATTACTGACTGTTTGTTTTATATCATATCATAATTCCAATTTTTATAAATTAAATGTGTTTTCTATGCTTTGATTGGATGTAAACAGTCATGTGATACTGATCTGGAATTTTTTAACACATTGATAAATTCTGTGGACTACTTTTGGTTACCTGTTATTAGATCATTTGATGAGGGGCCCCGAGTGGCCGAGTGGTCTAAAGCGCTCTCCGTTACGGATCACTGCCATCTCACCACTGTCTGCGTAGGTTCGAAACTCAGATTTGGCCAATGTGGGTATGTGAGAAATATTGCCAGTAGCTTCTCGAGGGTCAGTGGTTCTTTCCGGGCTTTTCCCGGGTTCTTCCTCCACCAATAATACTGGTCACCATGTATAGGCTATCGTGTGCTGAAAAATGGCGTTAAACCCTACAACAACAACAAAAGATCATTTGATGTGAAGTTTTATCTATATCAACACCTTATGCCCTAATAATAATAAAAAGCTCCCACCCACCCACTCCTGTAATTTTTGATAAAAAATGACAAGCCACAGCTTAAAATCGACCATTAGAAGTTAAAACAATGTAACTGCACAGATCTTCCTGCACTCCAACACTCACCCCTTTTGCCAAAGAAGGCATATGGCAGGCATTAGAAGCTAATCTTTGGAAATTATTGCATTTCACCTTGACAACATGTTACATCAGAAGTTATTAAAGGTCAGGGTCATATGTCAACCAAGGAATGTCACAAACACAAACTTGATTTTGCTTTTGAAAGATCGAAATGCGTAGAAAGTAACAATGACATTGCTATAAGAACACGTGCCACACGCAATCGTAATTTTCAAAGAAAAGGAATATTCCTAGTTAAACCACAACAACCATTTTTTATATCTTAAAATAATGATCATAATATATCACTGGCATGACCCACTATGACATTCTACTACATATCACTGTATAAAGGATCGATGAATCTTGTCTAGCGAAGATAGGACTATGTATTCTATCGCAGTTAAGAGTCTAATGAAAGTAAACTTTGATATACATAAAAGTGAATTTCTGTTGATTAAATCTGCTGATCTGATGTTAGAAAGGAAGTAAATTGGAATTATAAGGATTAAATGATAATGGTTGGGTATTTATCAATGTGTAAATTGTACCTAATCACTTACAAAGTTAATAAAGTCCAAAGGACTTTATTTACTTTGTGAGTGATTAGGTAACCTTTACACATTGATAAACACCCAACCATGATCATTTAATCCTATATTACAATTCGTTCCAGTTAGGAGCCTATCATTTTTCATTATATTATTTCAGTTATCATTCAGTTTAACTCAGTGAGCATCCTTGTGTAAAAAATCCAGTCTTGGAATGTATGCACACAAGTCTGTGTGTAGGATTTTTCTATCTTTAATCATCTATAAATAAAATCCTATTTTTATCATTCTTAGTGTTTTCATTAGAATAATCTGACCCCAACCCAGTTCATCTTGTTACAACTGCATTCCCTGAAAAAGTTGAAAAGTTTGTTTGGTTGTATATCATCAAGTTCTTTAACTGAATTCACATTAAAATATTTTGTCTCACAGGATGGAATTTGATACACTTAAAAAGAATGTGTTCCACAGTCAGTGGCCAATGGCAAGGTACCCATTCTGGTCAAGGCTCACTCTTCAAAAGGTAGGAATGAGTTGGGCATGTGTGTCATGTAGAAGAATGGCATAATACCACCTCTCTATGTAATTTGTTCTGTGTCAGGAATGAAGAACATGCTGATTTATATAGTAAAAGGAGAAAATTAATGAAGAACATTTTCAACTGACAAATACCAAATATGATCTTGATGGGTCTGCAGCATTGACAACATTGATTTTTGTTGTTTCTAAATTAAGGGTGAATTTGCATGCCAAAAAGGTGGAATGTAATTTGGTTTTTTAGTGTAGAAAATTTGGTACATATATTCGGGTCTAAAGACTACATCAGATGTGGGATTTGATGGATTAGAAAATTGGGTGTAGAAGGCTTGGTACATGTATTTGGGTCTACAGACTATATCAGATGTGGGATTTGATGTATTTGAAAACTGAGTGTAGAATGTTTGGTACATATATTCAGGTCTACAGACTACATCAGATGATGGATTTGATGGATTAAAAGATCGTTTGGTAGCATACTGAAGAGCCAGTTTTGTTTGTGTGAGATAAACGTGGGGTCAGCCTCATCAAAGAGAATTTGTGTGAGATAAAGTGATGGTTCAGCGTCATCACTGAGGTATTCTGAAGGGGATGTTCTAAATACACCCAGAGAGAGTCTAAATTCCTGACTGTGTATTTGATCAAGCATCTGCAGATTTACAAGCTGATTTGTACACAGTTGAACCATAGTAAAGGTTAGATCTCACTAATAACCTGGGTAACCAGAGCAAAACATTCCAATCTTCTCCATAATCTCTGTCTGCTATGACTCTTAAGAAATCCAGGGCTTTCTGACATTTTCCTGGGGCCCCGAGTGGCCCAGTGGTCTAAAGCGATCACCATTCTGGATCACTGCCATCTCACCTCTATCTGCGTGGGTTCAAGTCCAAGGCTCAGCTAGTGTGGGTACGTGGGAAAGCCTGCCAGTAGCTTCTCGTGGGTCGGTGGTTCTTCCCTGGGCTTTCCAGGCTTCTTCCTCAACCAGTTATACTGGCCACCATGTATAGCCTATCTTGTGCTGACAAATGGTGTTAAGGCCTAGAACAACAACAACAACTGACATTTGTTCCAGAACACCTTGATTAATAGACAAATAATGACCATTCATTTTCCACGATTAAGGCATTTCTATGTTAAACTGGATGATTGACAATGTACTACCCTGCACTATACCCACAAGCTGTGGATGGCTTTCAGAAATAATGCTGCCTACCTTAACTCAGAATTTCTATGTTTCAAAGCACTGAGATAAAGTTAGATAGGCAACCCATTGGTTGAAAAGGTCATTCATTCAGCCAAACTTCTAGATGTTATCATAGCTTTCTCCAAATTGTAAAAGATGGCAACTAAATCTTCTTTCTTTATGTATGTCAGGTTTTTCTGATGCCTGCAAAACCATTAATATGTATGCAGACTGGTTCCAAATTTCTACCTGTTTTCTCTTCCAGTACATGCATACATGGAGCAATATACAATTTCAGATGAGGTCTGAACAAAAATGTAAGAAATTATTTCCTGTCAGTTAACTATGAAAACCAATGAGTGGTTTCAGATTTTTAAAAATTATAGAATTCAATTTATATTATAACAGGCCATAATGATAGTAAGGATGTACTGAGAAAAAAAGTTGTGTTTATTTTTCAATCTTCATCAGTAACTAATTGTATATCAGTATCATTTGTCCAATATTGAAAGGCCATTATGAAAGGATGCATTGCCAAATTTGTTCACACTCTTTTGAGCTGTAGTTGATTAACTGTTTTCTGCTTTCATTACCATGACTGCCTATCAGAATCACTTGTCCAAACTTTAAAATCGTTTATGTCATACTGCTTTCTTTCAAATCTGTTTTAATTCTATTCAGCACGTTTTGAGAATAAGTTTTATACATCTAGTGGCCATATTTGATGGCAGATCAGTATCATTTGTATAAATCTTAAAACCCATCACAGTTAGATACTTTCTGTCAATTTAAGTGAAATTTCATAGTTTTTGTGGAAAAAAATCATTTTACATTTTTTTAATTTTTTTAATGGTAGTCATGTCTGAAGATGGTCAGAAATCATTGTATAAATCTGAAATCCCTATATGCAAAAATGCTTTCCATCAGATCTGGTTAAATTCTGCAAGCAACTTCAATGAAGAATTTAATGTTTTTTCTAATGTCAGCAATGGTATTCATATCTGATAACATCATTTACATACATTTAAGCCATTTATGCTTTTTTATAGCAGATCAGTGTCATTTTGTGCAATATCAAAATCCCATTATGCCAGGATGCTTTCTGTTAAATTTGGTCAGATTCTTCCGAGCATTTTTATGAACAAATAATTTAAAGGGTTTTCTGTTTTAGTAATGGTGGCCATATCTAATAGCACAATGGCATTATTTGTGCAAACTTGAAATCCTATCATGCCTAGATGCTCTTTGCCAAGTTTAACTGTTAGGCTGAAATTGGTCCAGTGGTTCTTGAGAAGTTTCAGATCGAAGTTGAATGATACGTTGCTCTGGCCAAGCTCCTATTTTCTCAGCTCAAGCGCTGACTTCAAAATTTCAATATACATATATTAAAACACTACAAATTAAATTTTAAAACAAGTTTGTCTGCTTGTTGGTTGGTCTTGTTTTTTTATTAAGCAATTATACTGCAACCATCAATTTTATGCAAATGACCCCAAAATTTACATACTAGGGGCATCTGTTCCAATATGTTTCTATAGAGCGGAGGTGTCCAACCTATTGCATGAGGGACCACACTGCAATTTATTTCTCACTCATGGGTCTGTTCATAAACTAGGCCTACAATATCCACTACTAGTCAGTGCAAGTCTTGAAAGGTTGGCAAGACAGAAGCCTTCAGTGGACTGGATGATGGACAACTCTGCTATAGAGCTATAATAGGCAGAACCTGCTTCAAAAAAACAACCTTGTGCCAAAAGATCATGGCCTCTAAATACAGTTTGTCTCTCATGACAGATTATAACACATCAATAATTGTATTGAGAATCTGGTTTCTTAAGACAGGTGGTTTACAATAGTCATTCAAGACAATTTGTAACTATGCATCTTCCATACAATCAAATAGATTATTTTGTAAAAATGCAGATGAATGACATCAGACAAATTCAGATCTCATAGAATTTAATAAAATAACACTAAATACTTTTTAAAACCCAAAGGTGTGGTAGTCTTAAAGTATTACAACAGGTATGCAAAATTACATTTTTAATCTCTTTCTATCCGATAAATGTTTATGATGGTACTAACCTGATTATCAAACATAATATTATGTAAAATTATATTTGAAGAAAAACTATATTTGTACAGAAGCCTTGATATACCTCTTTCATCTGCTTGAAATGAAAGGCCATGCACTCATCAATGGGATCTCTGACCCCTAGGCAGTGAGTCCTCAGCAGATAGGGCTTGAAGGCTTTGTCGAACATGTCTGGAGTGCTGAGCACAAGGATGGCCATTGTGTCATACTCATAATTCAAACGGAATTCTGGCTTAACCTTGTCATTGTACCAGCCAACCTGAAAAACATGAACTATTAATAATAACCTCAGTCAAAACATTAAAAACAAGAGTCCCTTAAAGGGGCTGATACCCTACTGGTCTCAAAGAATTTCCATGAATCCAAGATTTGGCCAATTCTTCTTATTAGCTCCTGAATTCTTGAATCCATCAATAATAATCTTAAGCAGTAAAATAATTTTCAGGATGGCCTTAACGGATGTTATATCAGTGCCTCTTACAAAAAACCCGACATCACTAGAAAACTTCTGATGTAAACCCTGTCAATATGACCATCCATTCAGGAGGAGTAGAAATAGCAATATTTTCAAGATGGCCATCATAGTGATTATATTATACCTAATATCAACACCATTTTCATTTAGAACAAACTAGAAATTATAATGAAGTCTTTAGGCATAAATACTAAGTTAACATGTAATATGACCATCCATTCTGAAGAAGTAGCTATAACAAGATTTTTTAGATGAATGCTGTGACAGTTATAATGGATGTCAGATTGGCACCATTTTCACTTAAAACCAAGAAGTCTTCTTGTAAAATCTCAGTATTTCTGTTCAGAAGGAGTACCAATATCAAGATTTTCAAATTGACTGCAAGGGTCATTTTCTTTCAGGATCAACTAAACAAAAAAAGTGTTTTGGTGAAAAGTCCATGTTGATAACACTAGGAATTCAGGAAGGAATTACAAACATTATTTAGATTTGCTTGTAATCTAGCTGAAAAAATTCCAGTATTTCAAAATTGATTCAGATGCTGCTTAATGACCTCGGCAAGTGAATACATACTGAACCTTAATGACCTCGATATGCACATGTGAATAAATACTGAACCCTAATGACCTCAATATGCACATGTGAATACATACTGAACCCTAATGACCTCAATATGCACATCATGTGAATACATACTGAACCTTAATGACCTCGATATGCACATGTGAATAAATACTGAACCCTAATGACCTCAATATGCACATCATGTGAATACATACTGAACCTTAATGACCTCGATATGCACATGTGAATAAATACTGAACCCTAATGACCTCAATATGCACATCATGTGAATACATACTGAACCTTAATGACCTCGACATGTGAATACAAAATGAACACTAATGACCTCAACATGTAAATACATACTGAACCATAATGACCTCGACATCTGAATACATACTGAACCTTAATGACCTCGATATACACATGTGAATAAATACTGAACCCTAATGACCTCAATATGCACATCATGTGAATACATACTGAACCTTAATGACCTCGACATGTGAATACAAAATGAACACTAATGACCTCAACATGTAAATACATACTGAACCATAATGACCTCGACATCTGAATACATACTGAACCTTAATGACCTTGATATGAACATGTGAATACATAATGAAACTTAATGACCTCAACATGTGAATACATACTGAATGTTAATGACCTAAATATGTGAATACATACTGAACCTTAATGACCTTGATCTGCACATGTGAATACATACTGAACCTTAATGACCTCAAAATGTGAATAAATACTGAACCTTAATGACCTCGACATGTGAATACATACTGAATCTTAATGACCTCAACATATGAATACATACTGAACCTTAACGACCTCAACACGTGAATAAATACTAAACCTTAATGACCTAAGAATGTGAATTCTAGTATTTCAAAATTTATTCAGATGCTGCTTACCAATTTCATGTTATTTTTCGTACCCTTTAATTTTTCACACACCATCTACCCATAAAAATAATAATTCTATCATATTTTTTCATACATGAAATTTACTATTTTTTCAGTAATCCTATTATTTTTCACATACAAAATGATGTAATGTAGATTTACTTTTGCCAAAGCGATCAATAAATGTACAACCCTTTAAATTTTACAGCTAAAATTAAGAGATAAAATCATTGTTTCAGTTGCATTTTTTTAAAATCTATTATTTTTAATTAATTTTGTTAAAATTGAAGACAGGTTCCCATTCAAAAATATAACAAAGTTCTATTTAGGTACATCAAATGACCAGGATTATGTTTTGCTAAGCAAGTTATGAGTAGTTTCTAACTTTGGGCATGTTCTTAACTGAGGCATCAAAAAGTGAAATGCGAGATCCACACAATATAACAATTATCATTTATAATCATGCATGTAGGTCATTGACAATTTCTTTCTTTTATTATTGTATTTCACTACATATTTTTATGTTTTTATTTGCATCATGTTTCAAACGGCATCAGAAAAAATGCTGATGTATCGCTTAGATACACAAAACAACCAATTTATTCTTTGCCGAGTATATCTGGTATAATCCCATATGAAAAATATAAATATTTGTTTCCTCAATGAAACACAAGCACAAATAATCTGTTATCTTCATGTAAATGTGTATCTGAGGCATCTAATAATGAAAAAGAAAAAAAAAACCTATAGAAATATTCACTAATTATAAGTGTGTAGAAACCCCTTTGCTCAGCTTACTCGGAAAGGGCAACTGTTTTGTTAACTGGGAACCTATTCACATTCATTTTATTGCCCTGCTTTGTCTTTTGTATTGGCAAGAAAATATAATGATTGATGTATCTGTTCTGTTGCTGTCATTACAATATGTACCGCTATTCATTAACAGCTGGATAACGTTGTTAATGAGCACTCTTGATTACGTCAGTCGGTGTAAGAAAGAAATGCATGCATTTTGAAAATAAGTTCAGAAGCCATTTGAGTTTATTTATCCAGTAAAAATAATATCTCAGTACAGGAAGACGCGAAGACCACAGACCATTGGGCAATTAATCCTATTATCACAATAAAGTAATGCAGTAAAAACTATAAAAACCCAGTTAGTTTTAATCATAAATGTAAAAGTCATTGACTCTGTGAGTTCAACTTATATATACCGGTAGATAATATCTTCAAGAGCTTGGTCTGTTTGTGCTTGGGCATGTCTTCATTATTAAGTTTCTTCAAACCCCTGCCAAAGTGAGACTTTCATCCCACCACCAACTAAATGCACTGAATCACCAAACAAAGAGGCAGAAAATTAGACCTGGACGGCCCAGAAAAGACAAAGGTGAAGCCCATCACCTGTCTGTTACTTCTGTTACTAAGATCACCAATGTAAAAGATGATGCTGAACTTCATAAATCAAATATTGATGCAGAAGATAATGCTGTCATTCCAAATGATACTATTGAAAAGGTGCCCATTGTTGCTGAAAAATTTCCTGAGCCTGCAGTAGCCAAGCTGGACTACAGCAAAGATGTGATGGATATAAGCCAGTTTCCTGGTACCGGACTACAGCAAAGATGTGATGGCTATAAGACAGTTTCCTGGTACTGCAAAGATACCAGTAAGTGGAAAGTATAAGAAATGGGATATTAATGACAAAAAAGAAGTTGTTTACTCTACTTTTACTCATTTTAAATCAAGGTCAGCATAAAGATACAAAGTTCTATTTTAAGGTGTTTACAAAAAAACAGGTCAAACTAATGATAAAATCTTAGTCATAATTAGTGGTCTATTTTTTAAATTGTACTATAAAATGCATAATAAACAACAGGTAAACCTGGCAATTCATGGGGAATTTCCAAAGTTCTAGACTCAAATTGAGAAAAGCATGTTTACTAAAAAACCAAAATCAATGATTCACGTCAGGCAGAAAATGAACTTGATTATGGACAAAGTCAAGTCCAACATATAATTATCCACAGCTTGTAATAAAATACAAATAATTTGAAAAAATAGCAAACAATGCAAATTAAATATACAGAACAAATTGATCCTAAAAACCAGAATTGAAACTGACAGCAAAATAATGTAGTTTCTACGTACTCCAAAACCCTAGTTTACAGTTCAAACAGAAATGGTATATAACAAATTGCCAGTAGACATGGGATTATGCTGATGTATTTCCACTCATTTAAACTGCAATTATTGATGAATTCAAACAGTAGGTAGGTAGGTAGGGTATACCTGTACTAACATGTGTCACATGAAAAGATGTTTTTCAGTAATCTTAGAAAGAATTTAAAAAATAATCTGAGATTTTGGCCAGCACTATGTTTAAAGCATGTAGTCTATATAAATAGTAAATAGTCCAGGTGAGAGCCCATGTAAAAATATCATTTGGGTACTTTATAAAATAAATCATCATAGAGAAAATGAAAAGATAACATATCAACAACCACCATTTCACAGATTACTTAATTGACTGACAATAGCTAGTGTGAAGCCATGTTAATTCCTTTGAAGACTGCTGTAGGAGACAAATTTCCATAAGTACACTAAAACAACCCAACTCATCTGAAGTTATGAAAATCAAGGAAATGCATGTAAAAGAACAAATTATTATATATCACTGCCTTGAATGAGCATGTTTGAGCCATATTTATTACAAATTATTGTCAAGTTCATGATAAGCTTTTAACCCAACATTTCACTCCATATATAATATGCAAAACATGGTAATTTTGATAACTAGAATAGTGTACAAGTGTGATTCATTTCTGAAGGTAAATGCTGAACTGCAGCTGTAATTCTGGACAGAATAAACCATCTGCAATGGAAGCAAACCTCAGCAGAACTAAATTAGAGAACACCTGCACTGAGGTGAATATGGTCTTCAATCCAGTATTTACAGGTGAAGCAGCAAATGGAAAGGAGTTTATTTTTGCATTTACTGCAGACACTATATACATGTAGTCATTCTGTAGTGCATGGCGTCCACTTACATAAAAAAACCACCCAGCATATTTAACACCCATTCACACCTATGCAGATGCAGAAAGATTATTTTATATGCCAACAACAAATCAACACCTTCTGGGACGTTTGAACAGTAATGTCCTGTTTCAAGTGAGTGCCAAGATGAACACAAATGATACATTACCTTCAACCAACTTTACTGAACTATCAAAAGCAGCAAAAACTGCATCTAATTAAGAAATTATTCCACTGTCCAATGAATTTTAAAAACAGAAACTTGGTAATTTTTAAAATTTATTTCATGACTGGTTGTGGTTATGTGTATATGTGCAGTGACAGTACTGGAAAATGCTAATTCTACCATGTTTTGTTTGCTAAATGTTTAAATGAAAGCCGATATGTTCATTTCTTCTTTTATCACATTTAAATTTACATTCATTTTCTGCAGGCTTATATGAAAAGAAACTTATTCTCAATTGGATGAAGTCACTTTTTTGCATCATGTGCACTGACCCCACTCCCCCCCCACTTTCCCACTGGGACCTCAAAACACACTTTGGAGTCTCCAAAAATCCTCCAACATGGTCCGGAAACATAACAGGTATGGTATGGGGTTTAATAACACATCAGCACAATACTGGCTATATGATACCAATTAAAAGGTATGTTCTAAAATTGTATGGCTAAAGAATTGAAACATAAAAATAAACTTTAAAAAATATACCCATCTAAATAAACATAACAATTAAGTACAAATAAAGGTCTGGGCCCCAAGTGGCCAAGTGGTCTAAAGTGCTCACCATTACGAATCATTGCCATCTCACCTCTGTATGTATGGGTTTGAGTCTCGGGTTTGGAAAACATGGGTATGTGAGAAAGCTTGCCAGTAGCTTCTCGTGGGTTGGTGGTTCTTTCCAGGGTTTTCCCTGGTTCTTCCTCCACCATTTATACTGGCGACCACGCCATGTATAACCTATCTTGTTCTGAAAAATGGTGTTAAACCCTACAACAACAACAACAAATAAAAGGTAAAGATGCAAACACTTTGTAAATGGTATATATAATAAATGGCATGGGTAACTATATATATAAGTCCTTAAATATTTTAGATCATTATGGCAAGCTTCTCCCAATGCTGACTCAGCAAAATGAACATGCTAACGAAGCAGAAGTTAAAGGTCTCCTGCAGTTATATAAATTCAGACTTATGTGTACAATATAAAGAGACTCAAGAAGTTAACGGTCTCCTGCAGTTATATGAATTCAGACTGATGTGTACAATGTAAAGAGACTCAAGAAGTTAAAGGTCTCCTGCAGTTACATCAATTCAGACTGCTGTGTACAAGGTAAAGAGACTCAAGAAGTTAAAGGTCTCCTGCAGTTATATGAATTCAGACTGTTGTGTACAATGTAAAGAGGTTCAAGAACTTCAAGAAGACCAGTTCTGTCAAGTATGTGACTTGAAAGCTGCAAAGTTCAAAGGATGGAACAATCAGCCTCATACTCCAAAGATATAAATAAATTTAATGACAATTCTTCTCCTAGAAATGGCCCATAGCTGTCTTTAACCCTTTACCTCATGCAAGCGTCTTTGGACGCCTCCACTCCATTTGCATGGAAGCGCCTTTTGACGCCTCTACAAGATTCGCATGGAAGCGCCTCTTGACGCCCGCTGTAAACATCAGCGATTTTGAGCTGGTTTTCATAGCGCCACCTTCTGGGAAAACCCCCCATTAGATACTGCATTCATTTCTGCGAATGACAATTACGTCAGATCACGTGGTTGCTATTTATGCACTGGTCGATATCTGCTATTTAAAGTAACTGGGTCGTAATCTCCACTCTCCAAAATGGCAGTCGCAGATTTCATTCAGTACTTAAGAAGTTTTCACAATTAGAATCACAACTATGAAAGATTCAATAAATTGGGTAAAGGCACTGATATTGATGTAGGCTGCAATTAGTTTTTATAAAATATCATATTCAGATGACTTAGTGATGTAGATGCAGATGAAAAACAAGTAAATTTTGAGTATGGGAAATGGCAGCTATGGTTGGTTTGCGACGCCTCACTGACATGACGGTGAACGAGTTCTCTCAAGATTTTAAAGCACATATAAATTCTTCCATGAAAAATAATTACACAGCTATAACAATCAGACTTTACTCTTAAATCTTTCCACATATAATAGATGTGTACCAAAAATGTAAAATGGTTAAAATTGCTGTTAAACGTAACATACACTACATTGCTTAACAGTTCACAGGCAGGCCTATGCGTATGGGGTCGAGTAGGTAACAGGTGTTCTATTTATAGTGCACTGCACTTTGTAACTATGCTCTATGAGGTAAAGGGTTAACTAAATGAACTAACTAACTAAATTAACTAAATGTTGTCTAAATGACAAGTTAGGCAGAGCATTCTCAAACTTAGATCAATTTATCTTGGGCAAAAGTGTCCATGGGCTAATTAGTCCACAATTTTCAGGCAAAAAGACATTTCAAGAAATGGTGCTTATTAGACGTATGAGGGACTGACCACACTAACATCACGTAACTTTGTACAACAAAGGGCTGTGATTTGGAAAAACATTTAAGACAGTAAACTTCAATTACTTGTTTTCACTGGCTTTTGATCATTTGAATGGATACTGACTTTCAACATGAACTTTGTCATTCTGAAAGGCAATCACATTATTTTAGTGCATCTTTTCTAAAACTGAATGAACTGGTACCACTGGTCTATTTTTGCCACCCTTCTATTAAAGCTTAGGTATATCAGATAAACTATTCATTATCTCCAAATATTACCATAATCAAAAAAAAAAATCTTAGAAAACTTTGTATCGAGTTTCCAAACTGTTATATTATTTGACCCTTGTGATAAACTTATTTCTGCATTTTTATATATCGTTCAGATTCTAAACCAAGTTCTTACTATAATTTCCGTAATAACTGTGTAGGAAATAATTTCGCATACACAATTATTTAATTTCGTGATGAGCAAGTAACAATGTTCAGGAAAATATCCATCAGAGTCTGAGTGGTGCTTGATTATTTGTCATCATTGTGACAATAATAAAATATACATCCCTTGAATCTGGTAATCCTCGAAAACAGGATACAAGAAGAGTAAATATAATTATATGTATGATTGCTATAACTAAACTTACGATTATATATATACAAGACTGCCTTGGATAACATCGTCGTATATTTGCAACCATTTAAAAGCAATAACTTCACACCCGACTGTCATTACTAATGACATTAGGCCTATCGAAAACCAATTTGTCCTGTACTAACTTATCATCCATGTTCCAAACAATAAATAAACCTCTAAAATAAATTACTTTAAACAGATGGGATTCAAATCCAACTTTAGACAGAGTTTGTTGAACTTTTTCGGATATTTCTTCAGGTGTCATTGCTTCTTCTCCGCATTGCGTCAAGGCCGTCATGACCGCAGTCACGGGCACCTTTTTGGTGTTACCTCCCTTGACTGAATAGCCGACAGAACAGCCGACTCGAAACGACTTAAACGTTTTGTATTTGAAGCAGCTTTAAGTTCCCCAGAGCTTCTGTAGTGACTCAGCTAAAAACCATAACAATTCTTAAATGGGCATGGTAACATAGCTGTTCCAGAGCTTGTGGTTTTACAAACCCTGACTTCCTATTTGTCGATCTAAGGTTGCAAGTTCGGTCGAGTCGAACTTTTTTTCTTCTGGTCTGTACTCGCTATGTATTAATTAGGTATGTCAGGACATACCAAATGTATACACTGTGGA
The DNA here is from genome assembly GCA_028554795.2 of Sinohyriopsis cumingii. Taxonomy (NCBI): domain Eukaryota; kingdom Metazoa; phylum Mollusca; class Bivalvia; order Unionida; family Unionidae; genus Sinohyriopsis; species Sinohyriopsis cumingii. The sequence continues at coordinate 28,689,817 of CM068824.1, forward strand.
GCCGTGAAGTTAATGAGTTATCGATTTACTGTCCTTTGAAGACTTTGTGGTAAATAGTTTAAAGGCTTGCACATAAACGAGTGTTATTTTCTCGTCACTCCCCATAATTACATATGAAATAATAATAATAATAATAAGAAGAAGAAGAAGAAGAATATTGCAACAATAGATTTAAACCAGCTCTTCTACCTACTTCTGAGCTTTTCTCTTGTTAAAATCAACAAGTTTTTATTTCAAAATTGAACTTCTTTTCTTTTTATAATGTATATCCACCCCACCCCCTCTTTAAATAAACTGTTTACTTAAACTGCTCTTTCCGTTAAACTCTAAGCTTTTACCTTTTGTACAAGTTTTCAGGCCTTCTGTTGCCCTTGTGGCTTTATACATATTTTATTGACTTCTTTTCAACACGTGGGGTCTGACTATAAATTCGCACAACTAAACGACAGTCCTCACCCAAACACACTAATAGGTACATGAAAAGTGGCAAGGACTAACAGTACCTATATATACTCATGCGGCGATCAGAAATACAGTGCATCAATAAAACGATTATCGAAATTGATCGTACTGTTTTAATGTATATTTAATTTGCATTGGCTTTTTATTACTTCATTATATGATATTTATAAATTAACACTGTATCTAGTAGCTGATATTTTCCCAAATCTGTGACAATTTTGTAAACAACTTTTTGTTCTGTGAGTGACGATCATTATCTTAAACTGAGTTAAGGACATTGCATATTTTTATAGCTAGACTACGTGATGATTGTCATATGTTTAATTTTGATTCTAGTTAGGGACTTTCTAATTATCACTAAGATCATTGGAGAACAGTGTACTTTTGACCATTATCCGGGGTCTCTTTTTTAACGTCTTATTTTAATCATAAATTTATTTGAAAATTAGTCGTTCGTGCTTAAAAATCTTAACAAAATCAATTGTATTATTGTTGTATCCAGAACTCCTTTTGGGAGTTCATTTATTCAAATTATTTAACTCTGGAAATACAAAGTGCTCTTCAAACATAACATTCTTGGAAACAGAGATTTGAATTTGTAGTGAAATTTCAAATAAGAATAAATTCTTGGATTGTATTATTATGATCCAACAAAAGATTGTTGGTACATCACGACAACACGGGCTACCACTGGCATATCAACACTTTCAGCGTTGGATTTAATTTGGATTTCCACTAAAGTTGATTAGGAACTTTAATTATTACGACTTGTGTCTGAAATTCTAGGATTATTTGGGATTTAATTCGCAATTATATAAATTCTTTGATTTTTACATTATTACTTTGTATTCTAGGGAAATAAATTATTTGTTGAATTTTACAAAGCTTGTTGCTTCTTACTCTTTTCTATTACTTATTTTAAGATAATATAGTCGTACTATTATAGGAGCTAATACAAAATAAGTGTATAACAACTAATTTAAAGAAGAAAAGGGGGGATGGGGGATTATAAATGGGTTCTATGGCGGGTACTGGAGGGAGATCATGCCAGTAGGTGGTTTGTTTCAGATGGCTATTAAAATCTGTTTGTATCCTAACTGTAAGTCTGGAAGATTTCAAAGATGCGAGATTTTGGTCATCTGATATCTCAGCTGATTCAAACAAGATATTGGTAGTAAATTGGAGTGAATAATTGGTTTAAGCAATGCAGTTCGCTCTTGTTACTGTAAATTTCTTCCAATTAATAATATAGTGGTAGGCAGTCTCATCGTCCTCTCTACGTGTGCACAATAGGCTATCAGTAAGAAAATTTGAAAATAACTTATTGTTTAAATCACTGGAGTTGCTTCTTCTAGTATAAATAACTGATGATATCCTGTTACCACACACTTGACAGAGTGGGACATGATTATGTGTCGGTGAAATTTATCTTTCAAGTATCAGATTATATGTCTCGTGTTTTACTGAATGCGGCAGAATGTTCCAAACATTTACTGTGGAAGCTACAAGGGCGCGGTATCACCGGTATACCGGTTTAACGAGGTATTTTTTTTTCGGTGGTACATACTACCGTGTTTTTTGGGGTGTTTTTTTTATTGTATGGTTCTTCGGTAAACATTAAATAAGAAATGTACGGAAATTCCCGAGTGATCTTGTTACAGACTTAATGGTAATAGCAGCATGTTTTTATTCTTCATGATAACAAAAAAATTAGTACATTTTTAACAAAACAGTTGTATTTGCCACAAATTAATTTTGAATTTTACAATAAATTATTATTCTTTAATCACATATTTGACGCGTTTCACGAATGCCACCGTTGTGGCCCAAAGGCGTTTTTTTAAAAATAGTTCTTTACTAGCGTAAGTTATTGTGTGAGGTACATATATCCATTTGTAAGACTGTTAATCGTCCTAAGATTTTCAGGAGAACAGTTGTTTTCGATTTTAATTTTACATATTTCTCAAATCCGCTACAAGTTTTCTCGTTTGTTGAGTAAGTGTGTTATATGTTTACTTGCCCTCTCTGCTAAACATCTTTCCCGGGTGTTGGCATCCCACTCGAGGTTTTTCTGGATATTATATCAATGGTGATGGTGTAGCTAGTGAAATGTAGACATTAGTGTCAACACTTCCTATTTTTTATCAACAAGCACTCTGATGTCAGCCCAATGTCTTTCACAGTGTGTCAGCTATTGTGTAAGCTTACTTATCACACTTTAGTTACTTTTTATTATAACACATACAAGAATTGACATACACATAGTAAATTCGTCTAGTATTGGGTACTGACCATTTACTTTGTTTTCGGGGGATGACGGAGAGTGGCATTTAAACTGAGCAGATATACTTTATTTCCTTTATATTAGAATAATTACTGCTTTTCCTAATAATAATAATAATAATAATAATATAATGGATATAATATGAATAATATGAGGTTATTTTGCTATAAATAAGAGTAAGATATTTTATATATATATATATATATATATATATATATATATATATATATATATATATATATATATATATATATATATATATATATAGTTTTCAGCTATAAACAGACGGACATTTTGGTCCCTAACTTTATACCCTGGTGCGTATCGCTCGGAATCAGTGTAGTACATTTTTCTTGTTACCCAGCTCTATCGGTCGTAACAGAGGAATTTCTTAGATTTCTAGTCTAACTTGGAATTATTTTTTTTTACAAATATTTATATTTCGTAAATTATAATGGAAGCAGAAGATCTTGACAGTAAGAGGGATAAGAACCTTTACAATTTTGTGAAAAATACAGAGTTTAGGAAATTTCCTTCTTTCCATTAATGGGAGTCAACCAGTTTCCCTGTAAATATTACTAATGAAGCACTGCGGGTAAGTCCAGTTATAATTCTTCTCGATTCAAGTTGGAGTCTCTCGAATCTAAATAAGTCAGCGGCAGAGGAAATGTCCAATATTATAACAGCATACTCTAGGAGAGGGTTTATATAAGAGAGAAAATTTGCTCTAATGTTTTCAGATCTAGATTGTATTTTACATACCTCAAAAATTGTAAGCATTGCGGATGCATGTAAGCAGATATTATCAATATGTTTCGAAAAGCTATCAGAGTTAGAAACTGTTAGGCCAAGGTGTTTATGATGCTCGACAAAAGGTAGATGATTTTGAAACTCTCTAGCTTGGAGAAAAGACCAGGTCTCATTTGTTGGAGACAAAAATAACGTCGGTCTTTAAAGGGATAAAACTTACTAACATAGCTTTGGGCCAATTTAGTTTTAAGATCCGTATATTAAACATAATCTCAATAATTTGCAAGGGGCCCCGAGTGGCCGAGTGGTCTAAAGCGCTCACCGTTCCGGATCACTGCCATCTCACCTCTGTCTGCGTGTGTTCGAGTCCAAGGCTCGGCTAGCGTGGGTACGTGGGAAAGCCTGCCAGTAGCTTCTCGTGGGTCGGTGGTTCTTCCCTGGGTTTTCCAGGGTTCTTCCTCCACCAGTTATACTGGCTGCCATGTATAGCCTATCTTGTGCTGAAAAATGGCGTTAAACCCTAGAACAACAACAACAACAATAATTTGCAAATATCAGTTTTGTTAAAGAACCAAACTTTTTGTTAGAAAGAAAGAAGCAAAACCAACAAGTTTTGTAAAACTTATCAAATAATTTAATTATCAATTTTAATAATAAAAATGTGAGTGGAATTTACAGCACTGTAACAATCAAATGAGTTTCTTGACCGAGCGGTGTAAAACACTGGCGCTAATCCCGCCAGGAGTCATAAGTTTCACCTGATTCCAAAGACTCCCATGCAACTCTTGTTGTAAACTGGAAAGTCCAACGTGTGCATTCTATAATTAGTTTGTTTCTAATTAATACAAGACCACAAATCTCACATCTTCCCAACTGTCTGTCAACCGCACAACTGCATGGTTTCTCTTCATTAGTTTTCCGTAACGTACCGCCAGGGGCCCCGAGTGGCCGAGTGGTCTAAAGCGCTCACTGTTTCGGATCACTGCCATCTCACCTCTGTCTGAGTGGGTTCGAATCTCAGACTCGGCTAACGTGGATATGTGAGAAAGCCTGCCAGTAGCTTCTCGTGGGTCAGTGGTTGTTCCCGGGTTTTTCCAGGGTTCTTTCTCCACCAGTTATACCGGCCGCCATGTACAGCATATCCTGTGCTGAAAAATGGCGTTAAACACTACAACAACAACAACGTACCGCCAGATAATTACGTTTACTTGTTTTCTTTTGTACTGGTTACCTATGAGTAAATATAATTATTCTTAACTGGCCTTAACGTTTAACACATTATTAGTTGTATCATACCAAAGAAACGGGAGCAAAGTACCCTTCCCTTGGACACACCTAAGCAGTCGACCGGGGTTGATCTATGCGGGTATCGAACCCTCGATCCTTTGATTACAAGCCAACCAGTAGAAACGTGTATGTTCTGAATGAATCGCTTATTATAGAATACATCTTTTGAATATGGAAGCGATAAGCGGCTATAAACTTCTATTCCCGCTTTGTTTAAATATGGGTTAAGATCAAAAACACTTGATTTTTCTTGCTTTTCATGTGGTTGTGTTAACCAAGGACATCCGGTGAAACGTGAACATGTATACTCATATGCTTATATTACTACATACGTATACGTTTACATTACTACACCATAAAAAGTATATGCAACCGTGGATACCCCATCCTGCCTCATTTATCTGTTAGTAATTTCACAATCATTTGATCCCTATCAACGTGTTTGATGAGCAACCGCATTTAGCCAATGAAAGTGAAAGGAACCAGAAGCCTAAATTATTGTTTCATTTGAAACCATACAGTAATCCAGATTGTAGACTCCTAAATATTGTACAGTTTCTTAGTGATGCATACAAATAATAAATCAATGTAAAACATGAATGTATTGAATACACCCACCACAATTCCAACCCTTTGTTAATCAGATTATATAGTTAAAGAGTATAAAGAGTGTATTATCCGTTTAAATATACTGACCACACCGTACACTGTACCAGGCTGTTGACAACTATTCGATGAAAACCCTTTTTTCAACCGTGAACATCAGAATGGGCTTTTCGGCGGATGTAATATGTTTGTTTTTTGGGGGGTTTTTTTTGTTCAAAGATTATTTCACTCGTGGTGAACTGTACTACAATTTATATTCATAACAAATCAAAGGTATCGGCAAATTTGTTTTGTTTTTTAAATATATGATACAAGAATTGCTAACGGTGATATATGCAGCATATTTCCTATTCAGACATATCGTGCAGGCATGCACATGACCCGAATGCTGCCGCTATTTGTCTGGCAACAATCCGTCTCCATTGTGGAGTAGACAGACAAAAACCTGAAAAGTTTCGTTGTAATAAAGTCATATTAAGATTCATTAGGCAATCATTTTGCATATATTGTAAGATAAATTACAACTTTACTAATGACTTGTAAACTCAGTCACGTTAATTGATATAAGAACTATGATACTTTCTTATATAATAACTTCCAATCAATCTTGAAAACGAAGACCCCATTTCAGTACGAGTGGTGTTCAAATACTGAAACATCACTGTGATCTAAACTATGCCCTATTGAGGGTTATAAATTCAGATTGTTATCTCATATTTTCAGATTGAATAGATCATGTTTGCTTGCTCAATGGTTCTATACAATTTTTACATTATGCAGATCCATGTACCTTATAAATTGGTTTTTAGTCCATGGATCGATTCCAACGAGCCGCGTAGCGCTCTGTTGATTAGATCGTCTTTCAATCAAAGACCGCTGTCTTTCTGCATTGATGTAAATGTAAACGTATTTGATTGTATACCGTGAATGTACCGCGGCGACGAGCGCATAGAGATGATAGCGTTTTGGGTACGCCGTGATCATTGGGTCGCCAGTTGCCTAGCTCTTGAGATCCATTGTGTCGTGTGTTTGTATCAGAGCCCGACGCTGAAGACACCCATAATGTTTGAGCTGTAAACTGCTCGATACTTACAGAATATATATATCAAAGAACTATTAACCATTTTCACAATGGCGGCGAGGAAGCAGTCTACAGTTGGTGGTGCAGAACGAAAGCAGTCGGTTGCTCCGGCAAGAAAACAGTCTATGGAAACCGCAGCAGTCAGAAAACCATCGCTGGAAACTGCCGACCAAACGGGGAGAAATGCCTCATTAGCGGTACCTGGCATGATGGAGGAGGGAGGAGTAGGTCAGAAGCTCTCCGTAGATGTACAACGACGCCCATCATTCGTCGGACGTCGCCCGTCGATCTTTGACCGGAAACAATCCGTCGTTGAGTCGATGGGTCGGTCCACCCTGATTATGACATCAGCGGCAGGGGCCCGTGGGAATTTGAGGTATGAAAACACCTACAAAATTGAGCCAGACCACAGGTTTCCTAGCGGAAAGGTCAAGAAAATAGCATACGATATTCTGGAAAGCAACCTGAAGGATAAGGTGTACGATAAAGACGAATGCACACGTCTATCCCAAAAATTGTCTGACACAATCAAACAGCATATAAAAGCTCTCGGATACAACCGGTTCAAAATTGTAGTTATAGTAGCCATTGGTCAGCAACAAGGGGTTCGACCATCAGTGTCTTTCACGAGCAGGTGTTTATGGAATGACAAATATGACACGTTTTCAGAGGCAGTGTTCAAGAATTCTTCCCTGTATGCAGTCGCTCTCTGCTATGGCGTCTACACTGACTAACGTAACATTATCATTTGTTTTAACATTTTCCACTGATGTCATTTTGGCGATTTCTCTGAAATGTTACAGGAAAAAATAGAGAGTACAACAGATATTAGTTATCTGGCTGTGGAATACAAGGAAAAACTTATGTAAAAACGAAACGTGTTTTTGAATGTCATTGCATTGTTAATTTAATCAAAGTCATACGCTTGCCTATAATTTGATTGTGTGAGTATCGGCTCAAATTTTCATTTAATTATTTGGGATGAATCTTAAATTGAAATGGCACAATCTTGGATGTTTGTTCTGTAGCAAAGTATAAATTGTGCCTAATCAATGTTTGATAATCAGAATTTCTAGCCTAAGTCAGCATCCAATCGATCTGTGATATTCTCTTCATATTTCCTTACGATCATGTTTAAATATGTTGTGATTTTTGTCAGATCCAGTGTAATTATTATTTGCATTTCTACAGTAAAGATAAACAAACTGTATGCCATAATTTAAGTTAATATGTTAAACTCAATACCATCCAACTTCAACGGACATTATTTTGTATATGCTAGCCATAAGGTATGGCGTATATTGTTACGCTATCCGTCCATCTGTTCCGTCTTTCGTTTCCACACAATTACTCGAGTTCTCCACAACATACTGTCACCAAACGTTTTGGATAGCTTGCACTCTGAGTAAGGCAGAAGCTTGTCATTTGTGGGGTCAAATATCAAGGTCACTGGGACTGAGAAAGAAAATCGTGTCTGTACAATAACATAAGTCATAGAAAGTACTCTTGTTATGCCATTAGTGCGCATATTTTGATTAAAACAAAATACGGAATAACATCTTAATTCCGTTAGTGCTCACTTCTTTTTTTTTCTTCTTCTTCTTCTGTGATGTCACAGTTGCTCATTGGTTAGCGTGCTGGACTCGTGATCAAAAGGGTTCGGGTTTAAATCCTGGCAAATTCAGGTCGGGTCTGCTCTCTATGATGTATCATTTGGCAAGATATAACCCATGTCATTCATTCGTCTTCATTTCTCATCTTTGACTTACACAACGCATTTGAAAATGGGCTCGTTTGCGTTATGCGGACATTATGGTGGGAAAAAAACACACAACCCAGAAAAACAAACAAACAAACAAACAAAAACCCACAATAGAATCAGGAGAAACTCCATTCCGAATACATACTCTTGCAGGTACTGGAACCAGTGATGAATTTGATTTTGCAGAGGTACCAAGCGAGAACATTCCCCTAGTGTCCTCATGGCTGCGTGTATTGCTGCTGTTGTTGTTCTTGCATTAATACTTTAGTATTTCTGCCACCATAAGTAGTTTCAACACCCACCCACCCGCTCCAAGTTGTTTCAACCTTTTTATTCCGCATAGTTTGTATTTTCAAATGCTATTTCATGGAATGTTGAGCAGGCTGTATTTGTTTTTGTCATTATATATCTCTTTTTATATGGTAAAAATATTAAGACATATTTAAATCCAGACAAAGCTCTTGTTACCCAACGCCACTGTTCAACATCGGATCATGTTGTGGGTCGAATTGGGCCTATATGTGTGTAACGAGAAATCTTTACAAGCAACTTTGGCACTCTTAGGGTCGTGAAAAGATTGCATTTTGAATATTCATGCCCACTTTATTTTTGTTGAAATATATTCAAATAGTTTGTATACAGTATAGAGGTGTATATTCAAGGTCTCTAATGCATAGGTAATTCTTTGTCTTTCCAATTGTTCCATTACATACATATATGAATCAACAAATGCGTGATTTTCTGGCTACAGTGCAGCTTTACAGTATGTATTGAGTTATGAGTCAACTCGACGTATAACAACTATATCCCAATTTAGCCCCCACCCCAATACAACCCTGCTGCGCGTGAAAACCTAATTCCATCTACCTTGTGTAACCATACCAGCGGTATGAATGGAAGATGTACATTGTTAGTTCTGTTCACACTGCACACAGTGTCAGACCACTGCCAGCACTAATTCCTCGATTTCTGTACCATGAATGTTCATGTAGATAAATCCGTAGATTTAAGTTATTTTTTGTGTGACTATTGTGCGGCATAAAACCGAAGCTTTGATTGAATTGATGAGGCGTACCTCTATAACAAATCTATGTTGTATTGATTAATGAGTATGTATTTCAAATAGACTTTTCTCTTCAAAGGTATTCACACTTGGGTAATACAGATGATCAATAAAATTAGCATGGAATATTGTTTCAGGTCGTATCTAATCACCTGGATAGCGCAGTGGTAGTGCATTTGCTTTACGAATCTTTGTTACCGGTTCAATTATTGATAACAGCAGATGCATCCAGCGACGTCCAGTCCAATTCTAGTCTCAGGCTCGGCTAGAGTGGGTATGTGGGAAAGCCTGCCAGTAGCTTGTCGTGGGTCGGTGGTTCTTCCCTGGGTTTTCCAGGGTTCTTCCTTCACCAGTTATACTGGCCGCCATGTATAGCCTATCTTGTGCTGAAAAATGGCGTTAAACCCTAGAACAACAACAACAACCAATCCAAAATGGATTGCTTCATCCAAACTCTCCGGCTTTATCAATATCATTAAGCACGTGCCAAGGTTACAAAAGTTTATCACTCCAACTACTGACGTCTGATTTTCGAATCACAGAAATCAGTGCTAATTCGACCCATGATAGAACTCGTTCACCCTATAGATCATAAAGGTGAACAAAACTCAATGAAATCATGATCGATTGAAATATCGATTATGAACCAGTTTATGTTGCTCATACTTACTCTGGATATATATTTTGTTTGGTTGATAATGTTCTAGTTATCAATATTGTCACATGACAGTGGTCTAAAACAGTTATTACGAGCTGACATCACGACCGAACGAAAAAAAAAATATTGAACCCCACTGCGTGAGTTTGGCTGAACTTCGATGTTTCCATTATAGTTCCATTTTCGTTGTCAACTGAAGCGTTTTAAACGCTCTGATACCACAAATAATAGGACCACACATTCACGAGGTTCTAAATTTCACACTTCAATGGGTTTTAGTACGAATTTTACAGCGTCAATCAATATTTTCTGACACGTACTTCGATCCATCAAGACCACCATCTCATACTGGAGTAACCACTTCTTTTGTAATTCTGGTTTGTTGGAAAAGTTATACGGAGAGTAACGATGCAGTCAGAAAAGTTTATATATTCAGTCTATCTCAGATTAGTGCAGACATGGTTTTTCTTCACTCACTCTTCATCGTGTCACGGTGTACGAGTAAGTAAAGGCATTGCCAGTCTTTCAAAAACATGTATCATGCCTATAATGTAATTTAGTTTTGTTATAATTGTGAATATTTACTTGAGCATACGAAACCCAAAATATACGTGAGCATCTACATTTCTTTTATCAATTCGTAGGTGCATACCTTGTTGTAGATTAGCTACTTACAAAAAGTACCATCTGTTTTCATGTGTGATTCTAAAATCAAGCCAGACGGTTATTAGTGTAAGAGGTTGCAACACATATAATTTTGAAGTTCGTTACATAAATACTGGGTGGCTCCTACAAACGGCTGCATTCATTGATAATTTACAATATTACCCAGACCTTCTGTAGTTAATGAGATTGTTTTATTGCCGAGTTATACTTTTTTAATCGCTGAGTTATAGTTTCTCCACACGTTTTACGGGATATCAAAACATACTTTAAACTCCTTATTGGAGAATACGCGATTATTTAAAGCTATATTGCCTAAACTATCGATAATTCTTTCACTAGTTATGTAGTCATAAAAGAAAGCAATTTAATTGCTATTCTTGTTATTAACTAGACGAGCACATTTTTCAGAAGTAATCGTATCGACCTGAATGCAATATTTTTACAGTTGATACAGTACACGGCGATCTGTTAGAATCTGGAAATTTACTCTAACCCTTTTTATCACAGAAAGCGAACTGTATTAGTGTTGTGCAGTATTTGCTCTTGATCTCATCTGTCTTGCCTGCTCTTGATCTCATCTTTATTACCTGCTCTAGGTCACATCGTTCTTACCTGCTCTTGGTCTCACCTTTATTACCTTCCTTTGATCTCATCTTTATTACCTTCTCTTGATCTCATCTTTCTTGTCTGCTCTTGATCTCATATATCTTACCTGGTCTTGATATTATTTTTATTGCCTGCTCTTGATCTTATCTTTCTCAAATCAATATATATCACAAAAGTTGTATCTTTCTAAAACAACCGTATCCAGAGCAAAAACAAACAAACTGAAATTCATCCTCTGATACATAGTTCTATGACGTAGATCACAATACATCCTACCCCTTTGAATCTGATAATGTCTTCCAATTTGTTTTTAGTTTATACACTGAACATCTAAACCGTGAAAATAGCTTTCTAAAAATTATAGTCAGCAAGATTGTTGTTCGGTCAAAAGATCTCAAATGTAAGTTTTTAATTTTTTTTTACACCGAGTCACACACACACACACACTATATATATATATATATATATATATATATATATATATATATATATATATATATATATATATATATGTATTCTTTCTTGCCTCCTTGTCTCACATTCTGAACTAGCAAAGCATCACAAAAAGTCAAACCAAATAACATCTCTTTAAAGTTTGCTGCTCGAGTATCACGGTTTGCTTTATCTAATCTACCAAATTTCTACCAAATATCACTGGTACGGGTAATGGATAGATGGCTCTCTCATGCCGTTTACCCTGCATTTAATACATCTATGAAAATCCACAACTGATATCTACCATATTCACATAGTAAAGTTGTATTATTTGTGAATTTGGGCACACCTAAGTATTGTTACAAAAAATGTATTGAATTGTTTCAATGTCTCAATAAACTTAAAATCATCAATAGCAGTAGCACAGAGTGAACATCTAGACCAAACCTGGACAACAACAAAAAATGCCATGGCATATAAGTACAACCATCCAACAACGAGAAACACACACACAAAATATTATGCATACATGCTCGCATAAACATCCAAAATCAGCATTTAAACACCTTACTTTTATTTTCCGTTTGTTCTTTCGGCTTAATAATCCATTATTTTTCAAATCTTTACTTTTCTGCTAAGATTAGATAGGTATCGATCTCTGAATTATTTGATTTAGTTAAAGCCGTTCCTTACAACGAAATCATACATTTCAACAATGTATTAAAACAAGCGCAAGTCAGGGACTTACTATGACTGTGGCAGAGTCACTTTAAACTCATTTAATTCTCATAGGGGCATGGGAGGGGAACGTTCCCTTAGACCTTGTGTCAAAAATGGAGGGAGTACTATCCCAAGTTCTCAATGAAGGGAGAAACATGGAAACCAGGCCAACTACCACCCCCGGGCATAGTGAAGGGAGTAGAGTTTCACCTGGAACGTTTGGGAATATACAACTTTAAAACATTTTACAGAACAGAACAAAGATTAACCCTGACCAAATTTGTTAATTTATTCATATATTATTTTCAAACAAACAAAGTTATAAGCATGACATGGGAGGACAGGGAATCATGCACTAAAACACATGTTTAGAACACAGGGTGACACTTCTAAGTCTCAATCAACCATACTAGTCCGAGTTTCCTCTGACCCTTGTCACCCCATTTTTGGTATTTGGACATTTATGTTGGGGTGTAGGGTCAGAGTCCATTCTCCATCGAAAAGTTGGAATTCGCCGACACCATTTTGTGTCGGCATGGGGTAGCCGCTTACTAGCCGGCCCAGCAAACATGAACGACCTTTCATCGAGATATATCTGAATGAAATCGATAGGAATATGATTTATTTTCGCAAAAATCGTGAGCATAGCATTCGGTATGTCTATAGCCCGCCGACAGACCAGACGAAAGTACATCGTTGCTGAAATTTGACCTGGATCTGGCCATTTTGGCTTTCCACCAGACTCACTATTCATAAGCAAATCTATGAAGCCGCTAAGAAGAAAGTCACAAACATAGTCCATGCAGCGAAATCAGCCCACTACAGTACTAAGATCATAGAAAGTTCCAGCTGCAAAGAGCTCTTCGAGATTACTAACAAGCTAATGTCAAGGAACAAATGTACACCACTTCCAACTACCTTCTCTCTCGTCAACATAATTTCAATTGACTCGTCGTTACCATACAGTTGGGATACAGAATTTCAGCGGCAACCATTAGCAGCATTTGAACCTGTCTCTATGGATTTAGTAAGTACAATCGTGATGAAGAGTGCGCCAAAGTCATGTGAACTTGATCCAATTCTAACATCACTGCTGCTTGAGTGCTCTGATCCAGTATTGCCTTCACTAACTACCTCTCTCTCTCTCTCTCATCCGGGGAATTCCCATCATTTGTTCAAAACTGCCATTGTAAAGCCTCTGTTGAAGAAACCAACACTCGACCATAACGATTTAAAGACCTACCGCCCAGTTTCTAATCTCCCATTCATATAAAAAAAAATCTTAGAAAAGGTTGTTCTATCCCAGCTTGTATCTCATCTGAATTCAAACAGTCTTTTTAGCAATGTACAATCTGCATATCGCCCTTGCCACAGTAGTGAAACTAGTCTTCTAAAAGTAGTTAATGATATTCTTTCTGCTTTGGATAGCGGAAAGATTACAATCCTCACTCTCCTTGATTTGTCTGCATCATTTGACACAATAGACTATGATATATTACTTCACCGTCTCCAGCATGTATTTGGCATTCATGATACAGCCTTATTGTGGTTCAAGTCCTACTTGGTCAACAGGACACAAATTGTGTCTGCAAATGGAATACACTCCAGCCCAGTTAATCTATGTGTTCCACATGGGTCTGTTCTTGGACCCGTTTTCTTCAATCTATACACTCAGCCGCTCGCAAGTGTCATAGATCATTGTCCAGTGTATCACCAATTGTACGCTGACGACACCTAAATGTACAAATCTAGCCACCCCTCTGAAGTTGGTGCTACCATCCAAGGTGAGTAGTAAAGTGGGGCACCCTAGGGACAATGGGACTTAGCATTAAAAAGACCCCTGGGCAACTCTAGGGACAAAGGAAATTTAACATGGAGAAAAATCGTGGGTTACTCTAGGGACAATGGGAATTTAACATAGAGTTTGGGTCTGTCTAGGGACAAGGGAAATTAACATGGGGAATAGAGTTTGGGCTTTTGGGATTTTTTTTTTTTTTTTTTTAAATTTTTTTTAAATTTAAGTTTAAATTTAAATTTAAATTTAAAAAAGGGGTAGGCAATGGAAAGGCTATCTCTTTTCGAGAAATATGGCTGGCCCTGAAAAGGGCCTTTGGGTTTATGTTAATGTATTCATTAACATAAATGGTACCGCATTGGTCTTCTTCTTGTCCTTAGGCTACGTCTCACTGTTGGTCCGTAAATCAGCACTCTTTTCAGGCATCCTTGTCTTTCTACGTAGATCCTACGTATCCACAGGCTGGTGTTTGTCCTGTGGACAACGGTCCACTTGGATCGGACATACATGGGTATGTCCGTCCGGAACATCATGGAAGACACAAGCGTAGAAGATTGCACATCGGTCCACATCTTGAAGCGACGAGAACAGGTGAATCAATGCACTGAACTGCGCTTATTTATAGGTAGAGGCAGGATTGAAACGGATTGAGTTCATTCACCAATCCAAACACGCGTTACAAAATTCAGTCAGCCCGCATCCAATCAGAAGAGAGTAGTCTGTGACGTCAGTTGGTCTATATAGATTCGCTAGCGCTTGTGTGCAGTCAATCTATGCGACAGTGATTCAACATGACGGAAACTCAGAAAACGATCCATTGGGGTGCACCAGCAGGGGAGACTGCCCAAGGGAACCCGGACTTACTTTCAGAAGAGGTACATTGGGATTTTGTGGATTTTCTTACCTCGCAAGAATTTGTTCCGGAACCTTCGTTACCTTCTTCATTACCGCAAGTGGAGAATTTTAGACAGAGACAGAAAGAAGAATTGGAGAAATTTATGCAACGACAAAAGGAAGCGGAACAAGCTTTTCTCCTACAGCAACAGCAACAGCAACAAGAAGAGGTAAGAAAAAAACAACAGCAGCAACAGCAAGAAGAAGTAGCAGCAAAGAAACAAGAGGGTGAAAATCAAACGGCTACGGTACTGTTGGACATTTTAGCGGAGTTAAGAAGTCTGAAACAAATGTATCAGACTTCTTTATCACGACCGAAGAGAATACGACCTTCCCGAGCTAAACACGCCAACCCTGTGACTAAGCCTGTCGTACCACCCTTAGTGATTTCAACCCAATCATCAGAAGTAGGCCTTGGCCGTGGCAAAGGCTTAAGGCAGTTAAAGTTGATTGGTTAAACTCACCCCTACACCAAAATAAAAAGGCCCTTTTCAGGGCCACCCACATTTCTCGAAAAGAAATACAATTTCAATTTGCCAATAACTCAAAAATAAACCCCACCCATTTTACCCTTATAGTACGTGTCTGTGTATGAGTGCGTGAGTGTAGCTTCTTATTTTAAAATCAAAACTCAAAGACACTTACCTTATATCATTCATGTATTCTTTTATCCATTTTTTACAATCCAATTCACAATTCACCACAGAACACTTTAATTAAAAGTTCATTGACTTCTTCTTTCTCCTTGTTTAGTCTCTCTGTTTTTTGAATTTCTTCACCGTTTTTTCCTCATTTTCTTCCCTTCTTCTTTTCTTCTCCTGTTTCTTTGCTTCTTTTAAATAGAATTGTCTTCTTTCTTCCTCTTCTTCCTCTGAAGAATCCCTCTCTTCTTTCGAAGAATCCCTCTCTTCTTCCGAAGAATCCCTCTCTTCTTCTGAAGAATCCCTCTTTTCTTCTGACTCCTCTTGTTTCTTTTTTGGGCAATCTGGAGACCAATGTCCTTTTTCTTTACAATAATAACAGGTATATTGACTTTTGTCTTTTTTAGCCCCTGTTTTTTTTTCTTTTTTGACGGTCTGGACACTCTGAAGACCAATGCCCTTTCTTCTGACAGATATAGAAAGCATCCTGACTCTTATCTCGAAAGGAAGGAGAGTAGTCCGTCGGCTGGTCTGAAGAGAATTTTCTAATGACCCCTCGCAAAGCTCTGACGAAACGTTCCATCTGGGTAGTCTCTTCCATCGTTCTCCTCGGTTTGAGAGTGAAATGAATAGTGAAAGGACAAGACACACCCTTTTTATATACGCTGGTTTGCCATGACTATAAATTAGTCTATGGTGTTTGAACTTGAGTCATTTGACGTTTTGCTCTCAAGATGAAACGATCATATTCATTCGAGAAGAAAGAAGAAGAAGAAAGTAAGAGGCAGAAACGTGATCTATCGCCTCGTACCAGGGACGAAATCTTGGCACAAATTCATGCCAGTGATTTTGAAGAGGACATGAGTGAACCAGAATCCGAACCCTCTAAACCAAGTTCACCACCCTTAGTCAACCCTGAAAAGTACTATTCCATTCGAGAGACGGAAAAGCGCTCCTCTAGAAAATTTAGAACCACGGCTTACACCTACACGGTGAAGTTTAAAGATTTCAAGGCCGACGTACCCTTGGAGAAAGCAGAAGGGTTTATCACCGAGATGTGGGATTCTTTGCTCACCGCACTCAAGCGACAATGTCAAGCCAAAGAAGACGATCGCTTGACACTATCCATAGATCACGACGGTTTGAAATCCCCTGTTTGGATCGAGTTTAGCAGACCCGCAGAACTAACCCCTTCCAAAGTCATGGACAAGATTCAATACGTACAACAATCTAATGACCAGTTTGACATCACCGATGGTAAAGCCACACTGAAAATGGCTCACGTCTCTCTTCCTCAAGGGACAGGACGCAAAAAGATGTTATTGGTGGACGACCTTCGCAACACCAAAACAAGTCTCGTCCGAATTAACAACCCTCAAGACCAGATGTGCTTAGCCCGTGCCATCGTGGTGGGACGAACCTATGCCAACAAGAACGACACGGTAGAATGGAAAAGAACCTGGGAGAACATTCGAAAATCGAACCGAACCAAACAACGAAACGAAGCAGAACTCCTGTTGCAACAAGCTGGCCTGTCCAAAGACACACCCTGTGGCATTCCTGAGATGCAAAAATTGCAAGATGCCCTAGCTCCACGCTACACCTTGAAAGTGCACCCTCAAGAAATGCGCGGGTCTCTGTTGTTTCGAGGCCAAGATTTTAAGGACGGAAAATACATTCACCTTTATTATCACGATGACCATTTCGATACCATTACCAGTATCACCGGATTCCTGGGATACAGTTATTACTGTGAGAAATGTGATTATGGTTATAACAATCGAGAGCAACACAAGCATTGTGGATTGAAATGCCCAGGATGTTTGGCCTCTCCACCCTGTCTGAGCGAAGAACCAGTGCCTTGTTCGACTTGTCTGCGCACGTTTGTCAGCCCTGCCTGTTACCAGCAACATTTGAAAACACAAGGTTCACAGAAGAAATGTGCTTGTCAACTCCTGAGATTGTGCCCTACGTGTGGACAAGGCATACTTACCAACAATGCCAAGGTACACGTATGTCGAGGAAAGAAAAAATGTCACATTTGTCACCACATCGTGGACTTGGAACACGAATGTTACGTGCAAAAATACCAACCCCCACCAGAGAAAGAGGACGGTCACAAGAAGAAAGGCAATTTCATCTTTTTCGATTTCAAATGCATGCAAGAGACTGGCATTCACATCCCTAATTTCTGCGTGGCTCATCGAGCGTGCGAGAAGTGCATTCAAGAACCTATCTTCAGTCATTGCCCTCACTGCAGCAAGATTCCTGGAGGACGTGAAAAAATCTTTCGGGGCCAAACACGTTAGCCGATTTTGCCCAATGGGTCTTAGACCCCATCGACAAGACGTGGAGCCAAGAGGACATCGAACGTTACGGAGATTGTCATCATCATGCCACGGTGATGGCTCACAATTTCTCCGGATACGATGGACAGTTTCTTTTGAGGTACTATGCGGAACAAGGCACCGAGCGTCCTAAAGTCACTTTGAACGGAGCCAAAATCATTTTCATGCAAGTGGGACAAGTACAGTTTAAAGATTCGATGAGTTACTTGGCCATGCCTTTGAGTCGAATGCCTAAAACGTTTGGAATGACAGAAATGGCTAAAGGGTACTTTCCACACTTTTTCAATGTCAAAGCCAATCAACACGCCGTTCTACCCCATTTACCTGAGGCTCACTATTACGACCCCGACAACATGCGTACCGAACAACGAGAGGATTTCTACGCTTGGTACCAGGCTCATGCCTCTGACCCCTTCGACTTTCAGGAAGAAATGTTAAAGTATTGTCGTTCCGACGTGGACATTTTACGACGTTGCTGTGGAAAATTTCGAGAACTGTTCATGGAACACGGAGGGGTCGATCCTTTGAAAGAAGCTTGCACCATTGCCAAAGCGAGTTCCTTAGTGTACCGCCAACGATTCATGCCTGAAAACACCGTGGCTGTCATCAGTCCTCAAACGACCCACTATGTCAAGCGTCAATACTCGGTCAAAGCCCTACGTTGGTTACATTACTTGTGCGACAAGGAAGACAAATGGATTCAGCATGCCCGCAACGGAGGAGGCGAAAAGACCATCGGAACGTATTCGGTCGATGGCTGGGACTTAGAAAACCCCAAGATCGTGTACGAGTTTAACGGTTGCTTATTTCACGGATGTCCCGTCTGTTACCCTGACCGTAGCACTAAAAATCAGTTTTTGCAACGAACCATGGAAGACTTGTACCAGGACACTTGTCAGCGACGCCTAAAGTTAGAACAGCAAGGATACCAAGTGGTGGAAATGTGGGAACACGAGTACGATCACCGTATGAAAACCGATCCCGAGTTTAAACGCCTCGTGGAAAGTTACCAGTTCATGGACCCCCTGAACCCGAGGGATAGTTTGTACGGAGGAAGGACCAATGCCACCTGTTTGCTGTACCAAGCCGACGAAGAGAAAGGAGAAGAAATCAAATACTTGGACGTGTGTTCGCTGTATCCCTACGTGTGCAAATATTGTCGCTTTCCTGTAGGGCACCCACAATTGTTAACGGAACACATCGACCTGAAAAACATTCGACAATACGAAGGCTTGATCAAGTGTAAAGTTTTGCCTCCCACGAACCTATACCATCCCGTCTTACCTCACCATTGTCAAGGCAAACTGATGTTTCCCTTGTGCCGTACTTGTGCCGAAACGTGCAACCAGGACCAACCTTGCCATCACAGCCAGGAAGAACGTGCCTTGACGGGAACCTGGGTCAGCGTGGAATTGTTCAAAGCTCTGGACGTGGGATACCAACTGTTAGAAGTGTACGAATTTTGCCACTTTCCCAAGACACAACAGTACCACAAGGGTGACCCTACTCAGAAAGGCATTTTCGCCGACTACGTGGATGCCTTTTTGAAACTGAAACAAGAAGCCAGCGGCTATCCTTCCTGGTGTCACACTCCCGAAGACCAAATACAATTCAAAGAGAAATACTACGCACAAGAAGGCATCTCTTTAGACCACATCGAAAAAAACGAAGGCAGGCGATCGTTTGCCAAAGTGATGTTAAATTGCTTGTGGGGTAAAATGGCACAACGACCGTGTTTACCCAAGACGGAATATTTGACAGAACCTTCCCGCTACTTCCAGATGATTCACGAGAAAACCAAATACATGAAACACGTGGACGTCGTTCGAGAGGATTTGATCTTGGTCAATTACGAAGAAGATCTGGACTTTGTACAAGACGACCCTTTTGGAAATGTCATCATTGCGGCTTACGTGACAGCTCATGCTCGCTTAAAATTGTACGAAGCTTTAGAACTGTTAGAAGAACGCGTCCTGTACTTTGACACGGACAGTTGCATTTACATCCATCACCCGATTCAACAGCACCCTGACATCGAAGGAGACCGTTTAGGAGCCTGGACAGACGAGCATCCCGACGACAAGATTCTAAGTTTCGTCAGTGGTGGTCCCAAAAATTACGGCTACGAATACCGGGACAAACAAGGAGAAGTGCACACGACGTGCAAAGTGAAAGGACTGACTCTGAATCATCGTACCAGTCGAGTGGTCAACTTTGGGGTATTGAAAGAAGCCTTGCAATCGGGAGAGGATGGAAACTTTAAAGTGACCACCTATCAACCGAACAAGATTGTACGTTTACCCACTCACCACATCGTCAGTCGACCCTTGGAAAAAGTCTATCAAATTGTATACCAGAAGCGAGTGCGACTTCCCAATCACTTCACCTTACCGTACGGTCACGTCGGTATTGGTCTGTATATGAAAAGGAACCCTAGGCAAGATCGATAGTTCATTGTTCATTGAAGTAACTTACCATGTCGTTGACGAAGAAGAAACCAGATTGGTAAGGAGTCAAATGTTGGACATCACCGAGACCAGGGTTTTGAGGCTTGGACACAAGAGGTGGCCCAGTATGCACGAGAGTTATTCAAGGAAAAAAGTTACTTTTCAATCTGTGTTAGTGACGGTGCCAGAAGAACCCGTCACCCAGGACAGGACTGTCGTGGACAGGCCTGAAAGACCCTTTCGGGAGGACACTTGTGTGACCTTACCCCTACTATAGAACTGGTTAGAACTTTACCCAAAACATGTTGTACAGACACTTGTGTTTATTCCACGTTCATGGTTATCATGTGCCTTTTATTCTTGTACTTAAGCCTTTGGCTTTTATGCATTTTTGTCTTTCGTATTCATGTTTGAAACATTCAATAAACGTGTTCTGAAAAAGTATATAAACTCTTGTCTTGTTTGTTTTTCGTGTCACAAGTGACATTTCTCACACCATGGCTACCTCTGCTGTCTCTGCTCCCTCTTCCTCTACTGTCAAAGTCATCGACGAACACTTAGATCGTGCCAGTTGGGAGGCTTTGTATCTTCGCCATCCCTTTAATATGCTCATTGCTGGACCTAGCGGTTCAGGCAAAACCGAATTCGTCAAACGTTTGATCGAACATAAACATCATTTGATCGATCGACCCCCTCAACGAATCGTGTGGTGTTACAAAGAGTGGCAATCGGCGTACAGCCTCTTGCGAGAAAGTCAAGGCGATTCCATCGTGTTTGTGGAAGGCATTCCTAAAGAAGACGACGGCATCGTCTCTGACTCCCGTCTAACCCATTTGGTCATTTTCGACGACATGTTAGGAGAAGACGAAGAAGAAATTAAACTGTGGTTCACGCGCAAAGGGCATCACCGTAATGCCAGTGTCGTTTACATCACCCAAAATTTGTTTCAACAAAGTAAAGCCCATCGCACCATCAGTCTCAATGCGCATTACGTGGTCTTGTTTAAAATCCCTCGAGATAAATCGCAAGTGCAAGTCTTAGCCAAACAGTTAGGAACGCCTTGGCTGACTCAGGCGTACGACGATGCCACTCAAACTCCACACGCCTATTTACTCGTCGATTTGAAACCTACGACCCCCGAGGATTTGCGATTTCGTACCCACTTGTTTCACCACTGGTGCCAAGACGGAGGGCCTGTCCTGTACACGTCTCCGTCCTCGACTTCATTTCACTCCCCATAAAAAAATCTATAAAAACCTCAGACCCTTTTTCGTCTGTCTCACTCTCAGTGCGAACATGACGTCCCTTCAGTCGCATCTTCCCGTCAAATTGATTCGTGCCTTGTATGGCATCAGTCGAGAAAAAGATCCACAAACACGAGCTCGTGTCTTAGAAGCTAGTCTCAAAGAAGTCTTACGATGGTTCACGGTGACGGCACGTCAATTACTCCAAGGAATCATTCAGATTCCTCATCAAACCAAACGCTTTTTCGATCGAAACAAAGTCGCTTTGGTCCAACTGGCCGATCCCCGCATCGACACTCAAACCGAAAAACAAATCATTTTGAAACCTGGAGGGAGCGGTACTCTAGGAGGGGTCATCATTCGCTCACTCTTAAGATGGGATCCTAATGCCCCCCCCCCAAGTTATACCCAAGACAAAAGTCCAACGAAGCCCCAAGAAGAAAAAGACCAGGTCCCCAAGGAGAACTTCTCCAGTGGCAGGACCCTCCTCTGACCAGACACCACCACCCCGGAAAAAGAAAAGAAGCCCCCAGAAAAAGAAAAGTCCACAGAAAACTAGCCGCAAGAGAGGCACTTCGGCCAGGACGCAACCTTACACTCGCAAACCACGACCTGCCACGGCAGTGACTGCGTCTCCGGCAGCTGCACGTTTGTCCACTTCTCCGTTAATGACACCCAGAACTGAAGAGTACTTGAAGACGTTGATCACACCAAGAACTTCTCCGTTGATGACCCCAAAAAGAACTTCCCCAGTGGCAGGACCTTCCAATTTAGTGGCAGTGGCTGCTGATCACAAAGTACCTTCTCCCAAAATCAAAGTTCAAGAAAGATCGGACATGTTACAAAGTTTACTGGATTTGTCCAAGCAAGAACTGGCTCGATTTAGTCCGTTACGTACCCCTGCACGACGTGTCATGCCTGTCCTCAAACTAATACGACGTCAAGACAATCAGTGGCGACGCGTTCCAGTATAAAAAAGGCCTGTGACCGAGTAGGGTATCAGTGTTTTTTGGTGCTCCTGAAGACTCAAAGATGTCACCCTCCAGAAAACCCCAAGGAAAGAAAAAGAAAGGACTGCCACCACGTTTAGCCAAACATGGGGACATGTTATCTGTCCTGTCCAAAGCTTCTCCACCCCTACGAAAAAAACTCATTCAAACAGCCTCCAAAGAGGTCATCGATACCGTGTGCGAATGTTGTTTGAACGTTTTGAAAGGCACGATCCCTTTGTCCAAACACCAGAAACTATGCTTAGGCAAACATCGTCACGTTCTTCGCCAAATGGTTCAAAAGAAAATTCCCATTCGTCAAAAAAAGAAGATGTTAGTGCAACGTGGAGGTATTTTACCTCTCTTGTTAGGCCCCATACTGAAAGGAGTCTTGGGAACCATGTTGGGAGGACTGGTGGGAGCAAGATAAAAAGGCCTCGGAAGTTCCAAGATCTCAGAATCGACCCCTGACAACCCCATGGAAGGACGAAAACTAGCTTTAGTGCCTTACAAACGATGGATGGAATACCATGGGTGGCAAGAACAACACACCCCGCATTTACCTCCCAATCCCCATTTGAGCGAGATGTCCCAGTTACAACACGAATTGCAGTCCTTGATGGATCGCCAAGATTTGTCCGAACAGAAAAATCACAAAAGTACGGTCAACTCTTGCAACGACTGCAACTCTTTCACCAGAAAGCTTTAGACGAAACAGCTCTACCCACTCTGAAAGATTTTAAGACCTTGATGAAAAGTTCAGCACCAGTACCAGTACCAGTACCACCAGTACCCGTGACCAAGACAGAAAAAGGAGAAGAAGAGGAAGGGTTTCAAACTCCACCAGAAAAAGTACGCAAGTTAACAACACCACCTACCTCCAGAATTGGATGGATTAAAAAGATGATGGCCACCCCTTCTTCCTCACAAGAGAAAAAGAAAGTGAAGACAGAAGTGAAGACAGAAGTGAAACAAGAACCGATATCCCCCGCTCAGACATCCTTCTCCTCTTCGACACCTATTGCTGGCCGCACACGCAAAGCATTGCAATCCAAGAAAGTACCCCAAGAGAAAAAGAGTAGCATCCTCCAAGAGTGGGTGTCTTATTAACACACCAACCAACACAAAAAAATGGAAAAAGTCTTAGCCAGCATTTACTACGATCCCTCCCATCCTGCAGGTTACGCAGGAGTTCAAAAATTGTATCGTGCTGCCAAAACGCGACTGAAAAGTCTCCGTTTACCTCAAGTGCAACGATGGTTACAAGAACAAGCTACCTACACTTTACACAAACCCATTCGACGCAAGTTTGCCAGAAGTCGCACCCGAGTGGAAGGCATCGATCATCAATGGCAAGCCGATTTAGCCGATGTCTCTCATTTGGCCAGCTACAATCGTGGCTACAAATATTTGTTTTGTGTCATCGACGTCTTTTCCAAATTTGCTTGGGTCGTACTCTTGACTTCCAAATCGAGCAGCGAGTTAGTGCGAGCCCTGCAACGGGTGTTGAAACAAAGCGGTCGTCACCCTCTTCGATGGCAAACGGACAAAGGCACCGAATTTCTGAACCAAGCTTTCCAAAAAGAATTAAAGAAACGTGACATTCATTTTTTTACCACCGAGAATCCCGAAACCAAAGCCAGCATCGTGGAACGTTTTCAACGCACTTTGAAAGAACGCATGTGGAAATATTTTACGCATCACCACACTCTGAAGTACATCGACATCTTACCGCACCTGGTGCAAGCGTACAACCAATCTTACCATCGAAGCATCGGACGTGCCCCGCAAGACGTGACTCCCGACAACGAAGTGCTGGTGTTTGAGCGCCTGTTTGGTACGTCCCCGACGAGGGCTGTCCCCAAGAAAAGTGGAGTGTTGGCCGTAGGAGATTGGGTGCGCATTGGCAAAACCAAACGCACTTTCGACAAAGGTTACTTACCTAACTGGACGACCGAATTGTTTCGCGTCACTGGACGAGTACATGGCCGTCATCCTGCCGTGTATAAATTGGAAGACATGAACGGAGAAGTGCTCAAAGGAACGTTTTATTTGCCCGAGTTACATCGTGTCACCAAAAAAGAAGACGACGTGTACGACATCGAAAGCATTCTCGAACGCAGAACCCGTAAAGTGGGCAAACGACGTGTCAAAGAAGTCAAAGTACGTTGGAAAGGATATCCACCCAGTTTTGATTCTTGGATCGACGCTTCGCAAGTCATCGACTATAAAAAGAAGTGACCATCATGCCCTTTCACACAGCAGACGCAGCTACGTCGACCACTCCTCCTTCACCTAGTTCTTCTGTGCAAGATTTACAAAAACAACCCTTGTGTGTGGTGTGAAGAACGTGTGCCTAAAACGCAAATCGTCTTTTTCTGCCAAATCTTCGTGGTGTATTGTGTCATCGGGGCAGCCATCGCCAATTTGAGTTTTCAACAAGGAGACAAACAATTGTGGACCATTTTATTGAGCAGTTGCATCGGTTACCTGCTTCCTAATCCCTCCCTGAAATTCACCTCGAACGGGAACCCCGGGAACCTTGTGTCCAGTGCCAGTGCCAGTCACCACTTCAATCACAACCAGAACCCCATTTTAGACGGAGACACGCCTCTGACGTCCAGTAACCCCTCGGACAGCCACAGAACTCTGGAATTATGAGTCACCAAAACCAATTTTACTTAACCTTACCCAGTGACAGTTCCATGGAGGTGTTTCCCAAGAACACGTTGTGCTGTTACACGGCCAAATTACCTCAAGCCATCCAGTTAGATCACGAAGCCCATTGGGAAGTGGCTTTAGTAGAAATGATTCACCCGACCCAAGTCCTCAATGTCCTTCCCAATCAAAATTTTTTGATGTGGAAGTTCATGACGAACAAATGCAACAGTGGATGGATAGCAATGTCAAATATGACAAGAAAACCCGTACACAAAAGTACACCACCTATCACTTGTTCATTCCCCCAGGCTATTATTTTAGTGGTCAACATTTGGTCAGCACCATAACCTCCAGGTTTAATGTCGTGTTTCTGAAAGCTTTGGAGCATGTCAACAAAAATGTCACCATGGAGTACCACAAAGCAGCTCGTCGCTTCTTGATGAAATTTGAACGGAGTAAAATCCTGTCCATTTTATTTTGTCCTGAATTGTTTGACATGTTGGGCGGAGACATGGACATGAGAAAGACCATGATCAAGAAAAACGAATTACCCATCGTTTACGACAACGAGTCTTTTAGCAAGTTATTTCGTGCCCCGGTAGAACTGAACCAGGGACTGAATTTGATGTTCGTGTATTTCGATGTGGTGGAGTACAGCGTGGTGGGACACACCTCCGTACCGTTACCGCGTGTCATTCCTTTCAAAGTGGATTCTACCACGAACACTGACGAGGAAGGTGGAAACACTTACCACGTCCACCGCGAATTTGTCCATCCTCACTATTTGCCTGTCAGTAAGTCGTATTTGGACACGGTCAACATTGCTATAAAAGGAGATCTGGGACAAAATATTCCATTCACCAAAGGAAAAGTCACGGTGAAACTCCATTTTCGAAAACGGTTCTCTCACGACTCTTAAGTCATGTATCCAGTGTACCGAGGGGTTGCTCGACAGCGAGGACACGGCTTAGGAGATATTTTAAAATCGGCCTTTCGTTCGGTGGCTCGGTGTTGAAACCGATGGTGACACGCGGATTGCACGCCTTGAAAGATGCGGCACTGACGCAAGGCAAAGAATTTCTCCAAAATGTCATCATCGACAAACAAAACCCTAAAGAAGCCTTCATGAGGGCAGGCAAAAATGTCTTGCTGCAAACGGGCAAAGACATTTTAGGCCAACGAGAAACACCTATAAATGCCCTGCACGCTACCGAGTCAGGCATTCAGCAAGGACAAGGCAGAAAGAGACGACGAAGAAAACACCCTTTCACCAGACTTCAAGCGAGAAAGGCCAAGAAAAGAAGAACCGTTCGAGACTTAGACGTTTTCGATTATTGAGAAAAGAGACAAAAAAATGATGCACCGAGAATCTTGCGCTTGTTCCAAGACGGAACTGGATCTGTTTGCCATGCCCCCCACAACGATGACGATGCAAGAATCCCAGTGGGTGGAATTTCACCCCGTCTCCTCACTGACCGATTCCGCTCCCATCGAGTTTGAAATCAAAGGACAGCCCGAAGATTACATCGATCTGAATAGCAGTTACTTGTACCTGAAAGTCAAAATTCTAGATAAGACTGGAGGTGCTATAGACGATGAAGCAGTAGCTCCCGTCAACAATTTCATGCATTCCTTGTTCAGTGGAGTGGACTTGTATTTGAATAACAAACTGGTCAGTAGCAGCATGGATACTTACCCTTATCGTGTCTACCTGGAAAATCTCTTGACGTACGGAATAGATGCCAAGAACACTCATCTCAATGCCTGTGTGGTATGGGAAGCTGACGAACCTACCAAGTTTGAAATATTGGAAACTGATGAAAAGAAAGACAACAATGATGGATTTGTAGAACGAAGAAAGAGAATCACGGGAGCCGACACAAGTTTAGAACTGATGGATCGTTTGCATTTGGACATGTGGTTGCAAGAAAAGTATTTGCTGAACGGGGTGGATGTCCGCCTGAGACTGAATCGTAGCAGTGCCGCTTTCCATTTGATGGCTGATAGTGACGGTTACAAAACCAAAATCCTAGAAGCCAGACTCTACGTACGCCGTGTGGAAGTGTTACCTAAAGTGGGAAACGACATCAGTCAGACGTTGAGCAGAACGACCGCCAAGTATCCCATACGACGCGTGGAAGTGAAAACCTTCACCATTCCCAAGGGACAGCGATCCATGATCGAAGATCATCTGTTCCAAGGACAGTTACCCAAACGTTTGATCGTTGGTATCGTCGAGAATACAGCCTTCAACGGAGCTGCCGAAAAAAATCCTTTCTACTTTCAACACTTTGGCGTGTCCAAAATCGAAGTCAGTCGCGATGGCAAGACCTTGTGTACCCGGCCTTTCGAACCTGACTTTAAAAAGAAGAATTACTTGAGATCGTACTTGTCCTTGTACGAAGCCACCGGACAGTTAGGAACCAATACCAGTCACGGTATTACGTACGAGGATTATGCAGGAGGCTACGCTTTGTGGGCTTTCGATTTCACTCCAGACCAAGGCAGCGACGAGGGACATTTCCACCCTATAAAATCCGGCCAGATTCGTGTGGAAATTCAGTTTAAAGACCGAGACCCTGATGAAACGGTGAACGTCATCCTGTATGCAGAATTCGATAATACCATAGAAATCAACAGTTTGAGAGAAGTCATCCTAGATTACTAGAAACCATGGAAGACTGTTATCCCTCTTTACCTAGTGGAGAAACTTTTAGTGTTGCATTGTTGTTAAAAAAATGTTAGAGTTGTTGTTTAGTGTTAAGTGATTTTTGAATAAAAAATGTGTTTTGAAAAAATTGTTTGATGTTATATTGTTGGATTATTGTTAAAAATGTTAGAGTTGTTGTTTAGTGTTAAGTGATTTTTGAATAAAAAATGTTGTGTTTTGAAAAAAATGCCTTTGTCTTTTGTTTAGCTATAAGAATGTTGGATTGATGCTCTTTCATTTCTTACTATCCCTCTCATGACACTCACTAAACGTTGCGACTCAAAAACCGTGTGGGGGATGTTTTCCTTCACGTCCGCGCTTTGACTTTAAGAACCGGGTTGTTTCCAGTCTAACCATCCATTGTCGACTCATCCTCCTAAGAAGATGTGCTCCAAACTAGCTAAACTCAACGAAGCCTACGTGAATTTGCATAGGGTCAGACACAGTCTGATACCGAAGCCAGAAGAAATAGAGAATGTGAGAATGTTAAAAATCACTGAAGACCTGATAGAAGAGCTCTTCAGAGAAGAAATGAACAGGGAAAAAGAAGAATGGACAGAGAAGTACAGACTTCAGAGACAGCAGCAACAACAACAACAAGAGCAGCAGCAGCAACCTGAAGCTGACAGAGGCTTTGTCGATTGTCGTATCGACACCAAAGAGTTCTTCTTCTCTTTCCGAAGAAGCAGACCTATCGCCAGAAAGTCTATCCTCAGAGGACATCGCATTCTTAGAAACTAAAAAGAATGCCATAGCAAACAAAAAAAAAACAGCCCTTTTCAGGGCTACCCAATGCTCTAGAAAAGAAATAACAATCGATTTGCCAATGTGTGTAGGTAGAGTAGTGTGAAAATAAACACTAACTCTTTTTAAAAAAAAATGTGAGGGTATGTGTTTGTGTGTTTGTGTTTGTAAGTGGTTAAGTAAGTTGGTATGGATAGTAGATTAAAATGATGTCTTTTTTTTTTTTTTTTTTTTGGTGTTTGAGGTGTAAATTTGGGGTTAGATTGGATTGCTTTGTGTATGTGGATAGTCTATTGAAGTGATTTATAAAAAATTTTAAAATAGTGATGGGTAGCATAAAAAGTGAGTGAGTGTTTCTTTTAGGTCCACGCGTTGTTGTTTTTTGGTCATGATGTAGGTAAGATCAATTTTATGTTTTTTGGGGATGTTTTCCTTCACGTCCGCGCTTTCACTATAAATTGAAACTCGTTCGGCAGTCCAGCTACCCTTGTTGATTGATCAACACCAAAAATGAACACGAGACTGGAGAAACTGTTGGAACTTCATGTGCATCTGGAATATGCCAGGCGCATATTAAATGAACTGGCCGCGGAAGCCATTGTGGAGGAGGGAAGGATAAGAGAGGAGGAGGAAAGAAGAAACAAAGAAGAGGAGGAGAGAAGATATAAAGAAGAAGAGGAAAGAAGATACAAAGAGGAGAGAAGATACAAAGATGAGGAGGAGGAGGAGGAAAAGGAGAGAAGAAGAAGAAATTTCAGAATCCCAGAGAGCGAAAATTGGGATTCTGAAGCGACATATCCTGCCTCTGCTCTCTCCCCCAAAAAGGTAAAAAGTAACTGGGGGACAAGATGTGTATGCGGCGCCAGGCCTGGAAGGTGCCACCATTAACCAGGTGTCCATGAAGTTCCAATAAAAAAAAACAGCCCTTTTCACGGCTACCCAATACTCTAGAAAAGAAATAACGATCGATTTGCCAATGTGTGTAGGTAGAGTAGTGTAATTATAAACACTAACTCTTTTTTAAGATGGTGTGAGGGTATGTGTTTGTGTGTTGGTGCTTGTAAGAGCTAAGGTATGTTTGTGGGAATAGTAGGTTTCTTTATTGTTTCTTAGCGTAGGTGAAGAGTATAGTTAGGGTTCTGTAAGCGCTCACGTACGATTGTGTGGATAGTAGATTATGGATTAGTTTATTGTTCTTAGCGTATGTGGAGAGTATAGTTTGGGTTTTGTAACCGCTCACGTACGATTGTGTGGATAGTAGATTATGGATTTGTTTATTGTTTCTTAGCGTATGTGTTTGTGTGTTTGTGTTTGTGTGTTTGTGTTTGTGTGTTTGTGTTTGTGTGTTTGTGTTTGTGTTTGTACCCGCTCACGTACGATTGTGTGAATAGTAGATTATGGATTTGTTTATTGTTCTTAGCGTATGTGAAGAGTATAGTTTGGGTTTTGTAAGCGCTCACGTAAGATTGTGTGGATAGTAGATTATGGATTTTGTTTATCGTTTCTTAGCGTATGTGGAGAGTATAGTTTGGGTTTTTATTATATGAAATGAGAAAGTATAGTTTGGGTTTTATTATATGAAATGAAAAAGTGGGGGATGTTTTCCTTCACGTCCGCGTTTTTCGTATAAGAACCCACAGTATTCGTCGTTCAAACCATTCTGCAAAGAATAAAAAAAGAAGATGGCTTCTAACCAAATGGACAAAATGGAAAAATTGCAAAACGTCCTCGACAAGTTAGGAATGATAGAGCAAATGTTGGTTAACCTAAACGAGGATCACTATTCTTATAGTCCCCAT
This sequence comes from Sinohyriopsis cumingii, assembly GCA_028554795.2. Classification (NCBI taxonomy): domain Eukaryota; kingdom Metazoa; phylum Mollusca; class Bivalvia; order Unionida; family Unionidae; genus Sinohyriopsis; species Sinohyriopsis cumingii. Next base: position 28,720,469 of record CM068824.1, read on the forward strand.
CGAGTGAAGATGGAGATAAACAATTTACGAAAAATGAAGGTAATCATCAGTGATCTGTTGAAAGAAATAAAGGAGGAGAAGGAGGATGAAGAGGAAAGGATAAGGATGAGAACATGGAATGAAAAAATTGAAAAAGAAGAAGAAAATGAAAAGAGGAAGAAAGAAGAGGAGGAAGAGAAGAAGAAAGAAGATTAGGAGAAAAAAAGAAAGAAAAGAAGAGAAAGAGTGTTGGAGATAAAATAAGAACTTGGTGGAGAAAAAGAAGAAACTAGAAGCAGAAGAAGAAAACCCAAAGGCCCTTTTCAGGGCCAGCCATATTTCTCGAAAAGAGATAGCCTTTCCATTGCCTACCCCTTTTTTTAAAATTTAAATTTAAATTTAAATTTAAATTTAAAAAAATTTAAAAAAAAAAAAAAATCCCAAAAGCCCAAACTCTATTCCCCATGTTAATTTCCCTTGTCCCTAGACAGACCCAAACTCTATGTTAAATTCCCATTGTCCCTAGAGTAACCCACGATTTTTCTCCATGTTAAATTTCCATTGTCCCTAGAGTTGCCCAGGGGTCTTTTTAATGCTAAGTCCCATTGTCCCTAGGGTGCCCCACCTTACTACTAAGGTGTAATAATAATGATAATAGCGAGGACTTTGTATAGCGCCTAGTCTTTAGAAGCTCTAAGCGCTTTACAACATTAGACAACACATATAAGATAAAAAAAAAAAACATATAATAATATGATTACAAACACAAACACCGTGAAATTAGAAAACATAGAAAAAACATGCTGAGAATATTTAAGGTAGGAAACATTATTAGGTCTTTTAATTTGTTCTTGCAGCCGAAATAAGTGAGTTTTTAGAGCACCCTTGAATGTGATCACTGTCTTTGTGTCTAAGTTCAGTGGGCAATTCATTCCACGTTGCTGGGCCTGGTATGCAAAAGAACGCTGTCCATATGACTTTGTTTTCATAATGGGAATAATGAGTATACGATTGTCAGAAGAGGAGCTTAAGTATCTTGCTGGTGTGACTACTAGAGTCCGTCAGTGAAACGTAGCACAGAGAACACATTTGTATAGCGCCTAATCTTTAGAAGCTCTAAGCGCTTTACAACATTAGACAACACATATAAGATAAAAAAAAAAACATATAATAATATGATTACAAACACCGTGAAATTAGAAAACATAGAAAAAACATGCTGAGAATATTTAAGGTAGTTAACATTATTAAGTCTTTAAGTTTGTTTTTGCAGTCAGAATAAGTAGTTTTGAGAGCACTCTTGAATGGGATCACTGAGTCTTTGTGTCTAAATTCAGTGGGCAATTCATTCCATGTTGCTGGACCCTGGTATGCAAAAGAATGCTGTCCATATGACTTTGTTTTCATAGTGGGAATAATGAGTATACGATTGTCAGAAGAGGAGCGTAAGTATCTTGCTGGTGTGTACACATCGGTGAGGTCGCATAGGTATGTTGGACTAGAGTCCGTCAGTGAAACGTAGCACAGAGAACAAATTTTGTGTTTGATTCTGGATCGAATGGATAGCCAGTGTAGGGTACAGAGCAGCGGGGAGGTGTGTTCTGATCGTGGTACTCTAAGTATGATCCGAGCAGCTGTGTTTTGAACTTTTTGAAGTTTTTGGAGTTGATATTGAGATGAACCAGACATAACTGAGTTATAATAGTTTGCGATTACGTTCAGAGACCCCATCTGGCCTTCTCCTCCTTTTTTTTCCGCGTCCGTACATGTCAAGTAAGAATGCAACATTAAAGCGTCGAGTGGTGGCTCCTGTTTCCCATTGGAAGAATAAATTAGTGTGCTGTGTAGATATCCCAGTCCCCGAGGTGCGTGCTCGCACGCAGTCGGGCTGTAAATTCGTCGAGTGATGTATCCTGTTTTCCACCAACGATCAATTAAGAAGTCGGCGTATGCCGATATTCACCACTTGTACAAGGCCGAATGGTCGTACACGACCTTAATACATGAAGGATGATGATAACCGTCTTGCCATCCATCGTTGACGTGTCGTAGGTAAAATAGGCAGCCTGAATGTGAGCGTCAGGTCAACCGAAACTTTAGTGTATTTTTAGTATGTCGAGCATTTCATAGTCAATGAAAGATATGAAAGTGTTTCCAAATAGGAGAGCGTTCAAGATGGGAATGTGCCATTTCAACACAGCCAAAGAGTTAGTAGTATTCTTTGTTATGACTCTATGGTCTTAAAATAAGTAACAATAAAGATAGAAAACCAACTAGTTTTGTATAATTTCACAAAAAATGAGTTATTTCCCTACAGTACAAAGTGAAAAGATAAAATAACTTACAGTATCGTAAATCTACCCAGTTCTTACAAATTCTAAATGTTCTATCAATTCGACAAGTATCGAGTAATCAGAATGAGTTTAAATGGTATTCCGAATGATTGTCGGTAATGTACTGATGTACTAAGAATACAGAAGAATCACTATGATACGATCCCAAAATGTCATTAAATGAATTCATATATGTGCTAGATATTATATGTATAAAAATGTGTGTTGGATAGCATAAAAAATGTTCAACATTGCATTTCCCTTAGGGGTAAATAAATTTGTTCATTATGCTTAGTTCCGTAGATTACATGTGGGGTGGGGGAAGGGGTGGGCCAGCATTGTCCTATCATGCTAAAACTAAGGACATCGTTAACATTACCTTTCCCATACGGGACAAAAACACCCCTTCCCCATGTTAAGGTTATATACATTTTTAACATTATTATTCCCATATGGGATAGTCCCCCCCCCTCCCAATGCATGTTGAACTTTTGGATATATTTACAAGGGGGGGGGGGGGATATCCCTCCCCATTTGAACTCATTTACAACTACTAAGCAATATAAACAATCATAATAAATGGCACTTTTTAGACCTTTCCTTGATAATATCGAATTCTTTTGTTCCTTACGTTTATATTTTGTGTAGGGGAAATAGAAGAAAATGTTATAAGAATGTTAGTTTTAATATGAGCACTGTTATTTAAAAAATTGTCAATTTGCAACGTGACTTTAAAAAATGCAGAAAAATCGATAAAGTGAAAGAAGATAATTAGAATATAGAAGAAATAAAATGTTATAATATTATTCGTTAAGACATATACCATATAGCAGTAGTATGCAAGACTCACGAATACATGGGGCCCACGATTCCAACCAAACAAATTATTTTTGATACTATAGAAAGAAACCAGGAACAGGCAATATGCCAACCATCAAATACCGTAAAATTGCTACTGGAGCTGGCATTTTATATTAATAAAAATAAAGGCAGGGGATAAGCTTTGCATATGGGGCCCAACATTTTTTTGGTATGCCACTGGATTTAACAATGACAAAGTAGTATCTCAAGTCGGAATTACAAATAAAATCCATAAAAAAAATTAAAAAGTGATTTTTTTTAACATTATCTGAATCATATTATTGTACATTTTCATTGTGTTTAGATATATAGTTTTCAAACAAAATAATGGAACTGTTTGTATTGTATACGAAATATTGCCATTCCCGGTATTGGGCGCTTAATGCGCTAAAGGTAACGTCAGTGTTTCGGTATTTATTCCATCTGTATATTGCACTTACCTAGGTAAAAATAAAAATAAAATAAAATAAGGACCAATCACACAACAGAGGCGGTAAATTCAATCTTGGGGCAAAGCATCTGCAGTTGTCAAATTTATAACAACAAAGGTTCGGGTATTTTCATCAATTTACTTCATGATTTTTGCTAGAGACAGATTTATAGTCATTCTATAAAAGTCATGATGGAAAAATCAGTCATATTCGAATATGAGCGTGATCATCGGAATCGCAGCAGTGGACGTTTCGATCCATGGAATGTTTCGGCCCAGGACATTTCGTCTCACAACTCTGGATATTTCGGATATTTATCGAAATTAACCACCATTGCTTTACTATTCAGCTTTAATTTCATACCTCATGATTCCATTTCTCCCCGTTTTGATTGATTGAAATTCATCACCATAACACCACAGGTGCTCGACGCGAGCTTGATGTTGAGAAGAAGAAGACCCCCTCCCCCCCCCCCCCAATAATCTGAAGGAAAGAAATCATACAGAGTGACATAAATACCGTAGAGTACCCCATGACCCGTTTTGAAATATGACTTTCTCTATCATACTATATAAAAGAAGATACGTTACTTCCAAGTTCTTGGTTTCACCCGTGACCCTCGATTTCCATCTTTACAGACACACGACCATACTCTATGGCTTGTTTTACTCTTGATATATTTTTCTAATCATCAAGCCATCATTGACTTTTCTGCGATGTACCAAACTGAAGTTATGGGAGATTTTCGCGAAATTTGCCTGAAAAGAGCTACATATACCATGTTTGCAACCCTACGATACATCCCTTCTTTAATTACAGAACAGTGGTAGATGCAAAAGTAAGTTTTTACTTCCCATTAACTCGATTAAACTTTAGGAATCCTGTTCCATGGAAGAATTAGACATTTTCTTCATTGCATACATCGTAAACAAGTGATTCATTTTCAAAACACGTAGGCACACATGTCAATGGCAAAACACGAGTGGCTCAAAAGGTTATACTTTAATGTATACTCTCATGAATTTAGCACATTCATATGATTCCTAACATGATGTGATCATGTTGTTGCCTATTTTTGTCTGGATACAAATAGTCTACATCGTGAAGTGGTTCTCTGATGAATGGATGTTATTTCATTATAACCTGTTGAGCCAATCATATTTTGCCATTGATGTGTGTTCCTACATGTTTTGAAAATGAAAGTCACTTGTTTACGATGTATGCAGTGAAGAAGACCCTGTCTAATTTGGAAGTTAAGTACCTTCTCTCTTACATAGTATGATAGAGAGGGTCCTATGTCAGAACGAGTCATGAGGGTAATCTAAGGTATATTTGTCACTCTGTATGATTATTTTCCTTCAGATTATTGTTTTTTTCTCAACATCAAGCTTGTGTTTAGCACCTGTGCATAACAGCATAGTCTAGTCCTAGTGTGAGACATTGACCCTGATATTTATGTTTTGGGGATCGATGTCTTACTGCCCAAATAACGGCACTCTGTAGCATGTTCAGTTGTCAATTAACAAAAAACAGAAGGATAAGTAAAATTTTGAGGAATATCTCACACACTTGGCAGCCAATATCGCTGTTTTCTACAAATTAAAGTCATAATTTTTAGTCTGCCTTTACCTATATGACTTACTTCAAATAAATGACAAAGGAATACAAACCGACGTGGTGATATTAGACTTTTCAAAAACATTTGATACTGTGCCACATCATAAATTGCTGTTCAAGTTGGAAAACTATGGAAGCATTGGGCCACTGCACTTTTCTCTGGAAATGTTCTTGACAGAGCAACACATACTAGTGGTGGTGGATAGAGGATCATCTGAAGCAGTTACTTATGACTCTGGTGTCCCTCAGGGAACCATGTTGGGAACACTCTTTTTTCTTTGTCACATTAACGATCTTCCAGACTGTGAAATCTCAGGTCAGGCTGTTTGCTTTTGTTGTTGTTGTTGTTCTAGGGTTTAACGCCATTTTTCGGCATAAGAAAGGCTATACATGGCGGCAAGTATAACTGGTGGAGGAAGAACCCTGGAACACCCAGGGAAGAACCACCGACCCATGAGAAGCTACTGGCAGGCTTTCCCACATACCCACGCTAGCCGAGCCTTGGACTTGAACCCATACAAACAGAGGTGAGATGGCAGTGATCCAGAACGGTGAGCGCTTTAGACCACTCGGGGCCCCCAGGCTGTTTGCAGATGACTGTCTCCTTTACAGAACAATTCAAAACCAAAGTGACCACCATACCCTCCAGAATGATCTTGCAGCCCTCAAAAAATGGACAACAGATTGGGGTATGACTTTCAATATCCCTAGATGCTATGTCATGAGTATGACCAGTAAATCAACAAAATCATCACACTTGCACCTTAGATAACCACATACTACAAGTCAGTGACAACCCCTATCTTGGACTAATATTGTCACATTATCAAATCAACCAAAAAAGCAAATACAACATTGGCATTTCTAAAGCGAAACACTGTCCACAGATATCTAGACAGACTGCCTATCTAGCACTAGTCAGATCCGTTTTAGAATATGGTTGTGTGGTCTGGGATCTGTACTACACTAAGAATGTTGATCGACTTGAGAGAGTCCAATGCCAGGCAGCAAGATTTGTATCTGGTGACAAAAAAATTGAAGCAGGATGCTTCACTAAAATGTAAACTGACCGGGATCTTCCAACACTTCAAGAACAGTGTAGTAGAATCCGTCTTACATACCTCTATAAAGTAGTATAGTGGTTAGTGCTGGCTTTCTCACTCACCAAATATATTTGTATAACATTAAGACGAAAATGCACCGCTCCGCTGGCCTAGTGGTTAGAGCATCCACCTCGGAAACCGGAGGTTGTGGGTTCAAACCCGGCTGAGTCATACCAAAGACTTACAAAAACGGTACTAACAGCTGCCTTGCTAGACGCTCAGCATTAAGAGTTTAGTGTTAGGACTGGTCGTCCTGGTGTCAGAATAATGTGACTGGGTGGGACATCATGCTACATGTCTGCGGCATGATGCCCCAGTGCTAGACATCACTATAAACTGCCACACTGCAGACATTGTAGTGATATGACTGAAAAATTGTTAAAGCTATGTTAAAAATCCTAGCCACACACACACACACACACAATGTTGTTTGAAACTTGGCAGTAATAAAATCTCTTGTACTATGTAGAAGCACTTGCTTGACAAATCCGGATATACGCCACAAAGTGTGAATCATAAATGTGTCAGACAAAAATATTCACAAAGTCAGAATTATAAAATTGAACAGATGGATCCAGATGTGTGAGATGAGACATACATCAACAAGTTTGAATAATAAGATGTGTGTGATGATACATACATCAGCAAATTTAAATCATAAGATGTGTGAGATGAGACTTAAAAATGTTTGAATAATAAGATGTGTGAGATGAGACATACATCAGCAAGTTTGAATCATAAGATGTGTGAGATGAGACATACATCAGCAAGTTTGAATCATAAGATGTTGCCAGCAAAGTTGCATTAAACAATTTATGGCTTTTGCCAGGGTGAAGAATGTATCTTTTCACAACTGAAACCACCTGCTATCAAAATAGAAGTCTATAATCATTAACACTTTTTACATTTTTAAACTTGTCAGATGATGATGAAACCGTATTAGTATAAACTTTGGCATGGCAAAGCAGACTTTCAATGATTATCCCTTTTAAATCTCATGAAGCTGTCTATCTGCAGCACAGGAAAATCCATAAAACTCATGTCTGTGGCATGATGCCCCCACCGCTAGACATCACTGTATACTGCCACACTGCAGACATTGTAGCAATATGACTGAAAAATTCTTAAAACTATGTTAAAAATCCTAAACACACAAAAACACAGACAGAAATGCCAAATTAAAGCCAAATCTTTTCCTGATTTTTAAACTACAAACATTGTTGAAAAACAAGTAACAAATAACAGTAGATGTTTTGTAGTTGAACAGAACAATTTAGAAATTCTTTCTTTGTAAAATCAGCTGTGGACTGGAATCATCCTAATGACAGTGTTGTGTGTGTGCAAACAGTGGATAGCTGCATGAAAGCTCTTGAACAGTTCTAACTTTTTAGTGGCTTTCTCTTCTGGTGTCATTTTATGCCATAACTGGCTCTGCTCTATATACATTTAGATTCAGATTCACATTTCTCTGATGTCATTTTTCTAATAAATACAAATTTTCACACAAGGATTGGACATGTTTTCAAGTTCCATTGGCCTACATTTCCGTTGGCTGAAATGTGATGGAAGCTGGGAATACTGAAATCGGTTAAAAGGATGATATGATTCTTGAACGGAATGAAGCCTTCTTAACACTTTCTTCAGTATTAGTATACTTTTATTTGTTTTGTTAAAGAAACATACTTCAGCTTAATCAGATTGCGGCATTCCTGACTTCCATTGCATTCCAGGCAACTGAAATGTAGGCCAACAGAACTTTAAAAAAGGTCCATTTGCATGTGTGAGAATTTGAATTTAATATTAAAAAGACATCAGAATAAGTAGGACTAAAACATTATGATTTTGGATTTGTTGAAAAGGGCTGATATGGGCTGCTAAGTGTGTGAGATATTCCTGAAAATTTGACTTATTGTTATGGTGTTGGTTGATATCAGAACAAACTACACAGTGCCATTATTTAGGTAGTAAGACCTCGACCCCCAAAACATAAGTATCAGGGTTGATGTCTTACATTGTAGGACTACACCATAGTCCTACAATGTAAGATGCCTCCCCTGATATTTTTTTGGCTGCCATCTTACTGCCTAAATAATGGTGCTGTGTAGCGTGTTCCGAGATCAACTATCATTGAAGCCAGAATTTTGTTTGAGCCCTGGTCACTCTTGTAATTTTGCTTTAAATTTTTTGGACACATGTCCTTTTGGAGCAGATTAAAAATTAATATTAAAAGGGCTTGTCTATGATATAAACCAAAACTAGTTATTGTTGTTCTTATAACTAGTTGTACAATTCAGTTATTGTTTTCTTTTTAGAAGTTTCCTTTTTTTAAGTAGTAATAATAGTTGTTGTTTTCTTTGGTATAATAAACAGGTTCGTTAGAACAATTCCTTAATATAGAATGAGGATCTGCAGTCATCATATGTTTTTTTATCTAACATAATGTAAATTTAGGATGCATGATAATAAATATATTTAATTTTATTGGAATTAAAGTGCTCTGTCATCTTATGTTACATTTAGTTTTGTTTCATATAAAATTATAGGTGTCTGTTTTTTTTTTAACGATTAGCATCTTTCAAAGCATATTTACCAAGCAGACACTGTAGGTCAGCAAATGAGAATATTGAACACTGCTACAAGTATGTTCACTTTTTAATTTTAAAAAAGCATTAAAAGAAATGTCATTAAACAAACTGATTTGGTTCATTATACATATTAGAAGTCAAGTTGTGAAAATGTAATTTAACATTTCATGCTAAACCATGCAGCTCCAATGATACGTGTACTTTGGCAGATGAATCTCACTGTTCTATTTAAGCAATTCAAAGCACAAAATCTGTCTATCGGTATTGCCAACTATCCAAGCAACTAGTTAAAGAATGTTATTATTGAGGAAGGAATATATATCCATCATTATGAAAATGATAAAGCTGTCTGCTGACTTGTTTGCACTTTAACAGTGTACATGCTGGAGAATCCAAATACATGTATTTATTATTAAGTGTATTGAGAGCAATACCAAGCAAAATTTACTATTGACTGGTATATTTCAGAATATATATTGGGTCACCAAGTAGGCCTATTTTAAAACAGCGAAATTGTCTCTGGGATGTGTCATTTTTCTTTTCTCACAAATTCTTTAAATTTTTTAAGTTGTATTTACATTCTTAGCAAGCTAATTAAAGCCACACTGAAAGTAAGGCTTGAAGCATGAATGGTAACAATTTTGTTTATTGGATATCTTGTTGATTTGAGTATGTCACATGGTGGAAGATAATGATTGCCATTGCTATGTGAAATCGAAAGAAAGCCAAGGATTACATAATGTTGAGAGATAACAAGAAGCCCTTAAGCTTCAAAGGGTTTGGAACTGCAGTTGTCCATCTGTAAAGGGGGCAGGGGTAATTAAAGTCTGCATGTACTTTACAAACTTGTTAGTTGAACATATTTACCTTCACTTCATCAGTCTCAGTTAATCACACTTTGGAGCTTTTTAGATGCATGTTCTTCCAACTTGACAATAGCAGTACAGTAATGCCCTGATTTATGGATATCTGACTTACCTGCATCTTGCATTTGTGCAATTAATATTAATACCCAAGCAGAAAAATAATCTGAGATGCATATAAGTCACTTGTATAACCATGTGCACAGCTTGGGTTCCCAACCAGGAATAGCGATTTTTTTGCTTGACCAGGATGAAGATTTGGTTCCCTGTTGATGAATGGATTTGAGTTGCATGAATCTGACATATGTTGTGTTCTCAGGAATGCAGTATACATGTAAATTGGGGGTTTACTGTACTTTACTGGAATTTTGTTTCACCTTACTGAAAGCTGGTCTGACCTATAGAGAAAAAAAGCAACTTTTACTAAGAAGGTATTGTTAGGGTTGGCACACCTGCATCTGAGATTCTGTTTATCACATTTTTTATTCAGAGTGGAAAGAGCATAGATAGAAAGAAGAATAATTTTCTGCATTTCATTTAATTCTGGCTCAGACATAGACACTGCACATTTCATTCCTTGCATATGTAGAGACATCCCAGGTGCAAGTTGAAGCAGTATTGTACAATTTGATAACTAAAAACAATAAAAATATATTTTTGCTTGCAAATTACAGTTTAAAGAGCAAATGTCTTTTCAATCTAGAAATAATATGACAAGGACATAATTTTTCATCATTCTTGTCAGTTAGTAGACCAGCCATTTGTTGACATCTTTTAAAAGGGTAGTTTATTTAGTACTATTGGTTGACATTAAAAGTTAGATAACGCTGCAAATGATGAAAAACATTTGAGATAGAATCATCTTGGCTGCCATGGTCACAGAATAAATTTGGTTGTAAAAGCAGGGTTGTCAGTGCTGAAGTTATCTAAACTTATAACAAAGGACAGATCTGTGATGACCTATTCTTCTACAGAGGCAACAGCTTTACTTTCTGAAGAAGCTCTAGGACACAAACTTATCCAGGATGTTGCCATCAGGTGGAACAGTACACTCAGTTTGCTTCAGCTTCTTTCTGAACAAACCCTAGCACTACATGCAGTGGTACATTATTCTTCCCTTAGGAAAAGGGGATTGAGCTTTGTTCAGAATTGTACACATATGATGAACAAGTATTATTTGATGCTGTTGTAGTTTTGTTGGAGCCATTCATGTGGCCGCTCAAAAGCTGTCAGCAGAAAAGACACCTACAAAGCACCTAGTTCTTCCAATCTTGAAAAAGTTAGAAATTGCATTGATAGAGAATGAAAATGACACAAGCACTATTTGTAGTAGGGAAATGAAAACTCATGCAATGTAGGACATTGTATATTGATACTGGACTTTTAGCTTGCCTCCTCAGTCCATCAACTAAACAGTGTTTATTAATAGTCATTATTGTGGAATGAAATTTCTGTGAAGCATATAGTAATTGCTGTTAAACAAGAAACAGAACTAGATGTTGTGCCAGACCAAGAGCCTCCTCTTCCATTTGTGCATGAGCTTACATTTACAGATATTCCTAATTCCAACAAGGAACAAACATTTAAGTCTGAAAATCTAGATTCATGAGGACCATCCAATTCCAAAAATATTAAAGTCAATAGTGATGCATGGCTAGATGATATAATCCTGTGGGGAATCCACTACAGTTTCACAAGAGCATCTTGCTGAGCATGAATTGAACAGGTTTGTGGCTGAGCAATCTTGTAATGTACTATTCAAGAATTTCAAAAGTTGCCCAAAAGTTCATTGTGGTGCTAGCATCTAATTTTCAGCCTAGCAGGCAATCTTTCAAATAAAAAGCAGTCTTGGCTCAAACCAGAAAATGAGGTGTTTCTCTGTAAGACTATGAAGTTGTATAGTCTTGCTCCGAATGTTGATTGAATGACTCAGACGTACCTACAAAGTCTTTAGAGTTGAAAATTCTAGAATTTCTATTAATAAAAGATTACTTTTAATGTTAATTAAGTTCATCATCTAATTATAATTATGATTAAGTGGTTCTGGTCATGTATCTACTAGAGCTGTATCTAGTCATTTACATCATTTACATGTTATGTGATTTTACCTGTTCTTATGTTCTTGTTTTAAAGAAATAAACAAAATTTTGATTTTTTGTTTTTATTAACCTGTTCTTGTTATAAACAAATGAACACAATTTTTTAAATTTTTTTTATAATTTCGTTTTAGTTAAAGAAATAAAGTGAACAACAATCTTAAATAATTAAGTCCTATTACAAAAACTTTGATCATATCTCAGTTAGACCCTAGCTAAAATTGATGCACTATTTTGATAATTTTTGTCCTGTGGCAGCATGTTTAAGTGGTTAGTGATTGATCATGAAATTTCAACCGATTCCCAACACTAATTTATACTGTGTTTGTCTTGAGTGTGGGGTACAAGATCCATACTGTGTGATAGGAGTATTGTAAAAAGTGGCAAATTGCATCACAATAGGCTTTCAGGCATTTCTCTGCAGAGGTATCCATCTATTCCATGAATCCACACCAGCTCATAAATTAGCCATTGTGGCAGACTTTCTGAAGCAGCACAGAATTCAAACTTGATCACATTGTCCATACAACCCTGATTTAGCTGTAAGTCTTCATGATCAATTGATTAAGACTCATTGTAACTTTCTTTTCAATGCTTTCAAAATATCTCATTGAATTTTTAAATTACCCAATTCACTAAATTCATATTTTACTCTTCTGGGAAGATTATTGTAATGTATCAGCCTGAGATATATACCCTATACTAATAGTGTTTGAAAAATTGTGATTCAAAATTTAAATTTTTTCAGTTGAAACTTTGTAAAAGAAATGGGGAATCTATATTACTTCAGTCATTTTAAAATAATGTCTTTGTTCTTTTAGCTAAGACATGGCATGTGGGTCTACAATAAACTATTGTGATATTACAGCTATACCTGTAAAAAGTTTACAAAAACGTTTACCGAGTATCCATTGCTCTTAATGATTGGTTTCGCAGTTACCTGATCAAATGTATTAAATGTGTATAAACCTGAATTGCTTTGTTTTAGGTTGAAGCTGGCACGAAAGGCATGCAGATGTGTATTTTTCAGTGGTCAAAGCATGCAAGTAACTTGATAGTCAGATCCATCTCAAGGGGTGACATGTCATTAGTGGAGTCAGAGTTGCATTTTTGAAAAATAAATAAGCCCAACTGGATGGGTGGATGGATAGATTGATTGTTAAATATATAGATCAGACGAAAGGAAGGAAATTTAATAACAAACTGTATAAAATATACTTGTATTATTGAGTGGAATATGTCACGATAAATCGACAACTTTAAAATTTGTTCTAATTAACTTGACTAATATCCACAATGATTGACATTTTAAATTTATTTATATGATAAATCTATGAATTCGATTATAGGTGACATTGCAGTATAAAATAGTTAAGAATGATCCGATTCACAATATCTCGTATGTTAATTCCACATGTCTTTCAAATAAACAATTGATGAAAGTTAAGTCTACATTTTATTAAAATCACAGTATCCTATTAATGTCACTACCTAATGTCCTCTGGTACAATGTCCAAGAATTCATTCTCATTGTCTGATAAAGTTCTGATATCCTCCATTGTCTTCGTGGTCTAGTCATTATAAATATCTGACCCCCTTTCCTTGGCTACAATTAATAGGTGGGTGCTGGTGTAGAGACTGATCAAGGGCTCTATAAGTAGCACTTTGTTCAAATAGTTTGTGAAATCTATTAATAGTTGTAACTGAACACGTGTCATTTGTGCTTCAAGATCAAATAACCACCATCTGTTAATTGCCATTGAGTAGGCATCAATTGCAGCTCAATTAAAGGGTTGTCACATTGGAAAACTAGCTAAGAGATTATGTTCTGACATTTAGTGGAAGAGGCAGAACTCTTCTTGGAACTTAAAATGTATATACATTATATTGGCGTTCAATCCAATGATTGTCAATCTGAAAACAAGACTGTCAGCTGAGCAGAAACAAAATTACTTTTAAATTCTAATGGGAGACAGGAATGAGCATTGCTAACTACCCTTGAAAGTTCTTCGTTTAAATACATCCTTGAAACCTTTTCACACAGGGTGCTATCTTCCTTTATCTGCTGGGCTGGAGGCATTTGAAGATTTTATATATGTAAATTAAAATTGTTATCGTCCCAAAGCTGTAAACTCATGAAAAATGTACCAACACAATCGACTACTTTGTCAGTTTATGCTATCAGTCCAGACACTAACCATGTATTTTCCCAAAAGTTTATGTTGAAAATTGTATCACTATTATTATACATTTTTGGTTTAAGATCTTTGAAAATTAGGCATTTCCTGTAAAGTTTGCCACTTCCAAATGTTACCGTTACACCTTTTTGACTGATAGTCAAAATTTTTCAGAAATCGGATGAATGATAGCAAAGTTTTAAATGTTTGAATTTGTACCTGATTATGCAATGTAGAATTTTTAACCATCATTGAAAAATGGTGTCTCAGACGTGGACAAGTCAATTACTACATGTGTAATTATATAATGATCCAATGAAGAATGCTGCCTCAAACCTGGACAAGTTGATTGCTCCTGTGTAATTACATAACGATGCAGTGATGAATGCTGCTAAGACCTGGACAAGTTAATCACACCAATTTTAATTACATAATAATGCTGACTTAGTTAGGGTGAGTTTGGTTGATTTTCCTGTTGGGATTTTATGTAAACTATGACAGTCAAGAATTAGTTGAAGCGGAAAAGAGGGAACAAAGATAGTCACACTTTGTACTTAACCATCTTAGTTAATTGGTAAAGTGAAAGCTATTTTCTAGAAGATTTGTTTCAGTCAGTTTCTTCATCATTCTGCTGTGCAAATCCCTGAAACTTGCATTGTATGCTACCCCCTGATGATGGAAGTGGAATGAGGGAGATGCAGGGCTAAGTGTTTTAAAACTGTTTTTGTTCAACATCAGCAGCCAGCTACTTGCCATTTTCATTTTAGAAAAAAAAATCTTTGTATAATTTATGTTCAAAAATGGTATATTCTATGTGAGTATTCCAAACATTTTGTCAATCTAATCAGAATCTTTAGCAAAAATAATGTTTATTTCAGACGTGTCCTTGAAAAAAGCAGGTGATCATAATTTATTTTACCTTATTATTACATGATAGTATAAAGTTCTTCAGAATTGATGGTCAAACTATTACTTGTAATTGTGTGTATGGGGTTCTTTGGTGGTGGAGGTGGTATCTGCAGTGGCTGACATTTATAGAAGGCCCCATAAGAACATAGTTTTACGATGATTGAAGCCAACAAGAAGTTTTTCAGTACCATATTTTCAATTTCAAATCTGTTTTCTGTCCTTTTAGAAAAGAACAATCATGTCTGACAACATCAAGGTTGCTATCCGGTTGCGAGCTCTGATTGAAAGGTAAGTCATCACATTCACCATTTTGTTTCTGATTGGTCAATGGACAATGCATAAGACCTGACATTTCCAATTTTACTAATGGGTATGAAACCAATCTAATGGAAAATCAAGAAACAACTTTATGGGGTGTTTGACCAGTGTGCTAAGAGTGATTCAAGAAGGTGTTCATTTTTAAGGTAGTCTGCTTCTGTGAAATCCATGCTTGCTGCATAGCATGAAATGATTTCATCATTATATCATGATGTCATCTTTATGACATCACTTATCACTGTGTTATTAACTGTGGTAGAGACTGGATGTAAAAATGAAATGGTTGTGACTAAAATGTCTCTTGTTAAGTAGTGAAAAAATATTTAGTTTTAAAAACTCTAATAACAGTCATGTAAAAAAAAAATTGTTAATGAAAAGCATATAATACCCTTGGATATCTTTAGCTATTTACCACATTTGAAAATTGACTGCACTGGTTTTCATTTGCAGGAAACTGATGTGGTTCTAATGAAAAACTGTACTCACCAACATACAGCATTATTTGTGTCTTTGACATTTTATTTGTAATTTCATTTGCTATTATTTTTTTTCTGTAATTTTATTTATAATGGAACATACTTTAGGATAGATATTAAACTATGAGCAGCATAAAAAATGTACGCCAGTCTATAAATATTTAAGCGTCTTTGGCTCTTTAAACCCTTAACTATGTCAAAATTTAAGTGTTTCAATAAGTTCAGTTTTTCAACATCTCACAAATGATCATCCTTAATTTATGGTGCAGACTTGTATCAGCTGTTCTATCATGTTCTACCATATATACTTGCTTATTAAGTTAATCTCAACTGCCATTATGTACTGTCTGATCAGTGTCTATGTTGTTGGTTTTACTGATTACTCCTAACAAACTCCATAGACCCAGACTTACTGGTGCATGAGGCAATAGTAGATCTGGGTCTCTGCAGGTTATAGTTGTACTAACTTGTAAGCAAGTATATATGGTATGTATGATTTAAAGTAAATATCATATGCATATTATATAATGGGTAGTACTGGGTCAGCACGTTTTGCAGTTTGGTGCATTTTATACACTACCAATGTTAAATTTCAAACCATGCATACCTGATCACTTAAAACAGCAACCAGTCTCACATATAGTGCAGAGTTGTATCATTAGAACAGAGAGAGTGACATTTCAGGTTGTGGATGAGAGGGATCAGGAATGCAGACGACAGTGTGGACTGTCAAATTTAAACAGATATTACTCATTACAGATCAAGTTTATAAATCTAAGAAGGTGATTGGATCAGTTATGAATCTGAAAATGATATAATATGCATCTGTGTTAATACATAACAGGTCTTTTACCTTCTATGCATAGTCATATCAAATACAATTTTACTTCAAAAGAAATAGCTTGGCAGATCTTCACTAGAAGAAAAAAAGTTCAGAGATAACAAAAGAGATATGATGAACAGGTGTGACCTTGCCTTTTAAAATTTTACTTTGATTTCATTGAAAATAATGTTTCAACAAAGTCATGGAGTAAACCAGTACTCTGTACCAAAAAGTTTATGCTTTCAAAACCACATTTATTTACACTTTGTTCACTAAAAATTTGAATCCATTTCATTGGTGGCAGTGTTTTCATTCAGATCCTGTTGCAAACAAATGTTGAATGATATATCAGTGTCCTTACTGATTGGATAAGCATAACTACACTAAAAATATCTTCCGTTATGTCCCAAATCCCAGTGTCTGGCCAATGTTAGTATTTCATCATACTCTACACGAAAGAGAATTCAGAGGATATTGAATTGTTTAGTTTTTGTTCTGTACATAAATGATGTCAGAGAGACAAAGGTCTTTTATTATTTAAATCAGTTAATAGTTTCAAGTTTTGTAATTAGCTCATGTCTTAATACAGTGGATGCATCACAATTGCAGAAAATATTCACTATGTATGTTGGTAGAATCAGTAGCTGTCAGATGTTTGCGAACTAAATGGATTAAGATACAATGAAACTTTCTCTTTTCCTGTTAGGTGGAAAACAGTGTTGGATATTTTTATAATAACCTAGCTTAGCTTAATTGTCAAACAGTTGCATAGGTTCTGATCAATATATTTAGTTATGAGTAAGGGACTGCCCTTTTATTATGATGTGAGCAGTAATTATAGGCAATCAGTGAAATAGGGAGAACAGAAGTAGGATTGACCCTTTCCTAGGTTACATGCTTCACTCTGGATACAAAATTCATACCTTTTGATACAAGTAATTAGACAATCTTCATAAGCATAAGGGTCCTGTAAATGGAATGCCAACAGGCAGTGAATAGTAATACTTCAAGAACTTCTAAATAAAAATGTTGCATTTCATTAGAGCACTCAGGTTTTGTCAGGGACTAAAATATCACTTTTTGTTTGACAAAACTGATATGTAACTGATCTGGTTTGCCTTTAGAGGGGCCTTAATTTTTTGATACTGCCTTCATAACTAATCTGAAAGGCCCCACCCATGGTTTTATCAACATGACATTGTGCTAGGCATGAAAGTGGTGTGTGATTAAAAGGATCAAGACATAGAAAACATTGAATTAAAATCTTAATTCTGACTATGGTTTGAATAATTCATGTTCAGAAAGATGTTGCCAAGCGTTGGAATGTCTGAAAAAGAAATTGCAATGATGACATTATTAACTATATTTTAAAGTATATCAGCTGTAATCTAGTCTCTCTCTCTCTCATGCCCTTTATTGTTCTTTTTCCTCTGATGGGGGCCCCGAGTGGCCGAGTGGTCTAAAGCGCTCTTCGTTACGGATCACTGCCATCTCACCTCTGTCTGCGGCGGTTCGAGTCTAAGATTCAGCCAATGTGGGCATGTGAGAAAGCTTGCCAGTAGCTTCTCGTGGGTCGGTGGTTCTTTCCGGGGTTTTCTGGGTTCTTCCTCCACCATTAATACTGGCCGCCATGTATAGCCTATCGTGCTGAAAAATGGCATTAAACCCCACAACAACAACAACAACAACAAAAATTTTTCCACTGATAGCATTCTGTGTGACAAATAAGCTTAGAAAATTCTGTTTATTTATAATTTTATTTCTGAAGTATTTGCTTAAAGACCTTCTATTTAGAAGTAATTTTCCGAGTACAATGAGTCCATTCCACTCTTTTTTTAGTTCTGTGAATATGCTTGTGTTTTTCAGAGAACAAAGGTCAGGGCAATCTGTAAATTGGGTTGTAAAAGACAATAGCATTGCTCAAGTGGAGGAAAATGGGAAGATTGGCAAACCATATAACTTTGGTAAGTAGTTTAAAATGTATACATGAATTAACTAATCATGTTAGTGAATCCCAATTATAAAGCTCACTGTAGTTAGATATGACACAGTTTTATAGACTGAATAATAAGGTATTTCATTTTAGTGTACTTTTGTCCACATTAGCCAGTACCCATACATAGCCAGACCAGTTATACCACTAAACATTATGGGTCATTTACTAGGAAGTTGTATCACACATGTATTACAAGCTGTTGAAAAATATGAAAACAAGGTTATTCACACGACAATGCAGTTGTATTTTCTGTGTTACTTCAGTTCATGGACAACTGATATCCCTTGTCTGGGATAAGTGGATCTTTAAAACTGGCATCACACTTTCATTTTCTTTTTTTCTTAAACAGATAAAATATTTGACCAACAGATGACAACATATGATATATTTGAAGATATCTGTAAACCCATTGTGGATGCAGCTATTGAAGGTTTCCATGGTAAGTAATTTGATGGCTTCTTTGATGCAAAAGTGGGAAAGAGAGATCCTTTGAATTTTTTTTCTGGCACTGCTAAAAAGACAGCTACGTGTACTGTATTTGATGTGATACCCACACATACCATAATTTGTTCACAAAATCAAAACTTACATGAAAAGTCAATTATTAACCACCATGCACATTTAGTGTCTCATTACCACTTAATTTTGTGAACAAGTCAAAAAGTGGATCTTTAATTCTTAAATGTGTTCTTATGTGATCATATTGGGAGAGAGGATACCCCTCCAGATCAAAGAGCTCCCCAAAAAGACAAGGTAACTAGCTCTTAGTGTGTGTGTCTTTATATATATATATATATATATATATATATATATATATATATATATATATATATATATATATATATATATACACACACACACACACACACAGTATATATATATGTAAACATTTTTTAAATATCATTGTGTGCTTATTATGAATGGACTTTTACATTACAAATATCAATGTTTTAAGGGTATGATGTGCATATTATGTTCAATATGGTATATACAGATGCCAAACTTTTAGCTTTCTTTCATTACATTATGTGCTTTTTCGATAAAAGTATATCAAAGCTTTTATTATTGCAAAACACCTTGCATTTGTATTTCTTATTTGTATAGAGGTGATGTAAAGAGAATGAAAAATCACTCTTCCAACTTGAAATGACAATTGAGAATTTCCAGTGGTCACATGAAATTTTAAATCACTCATCCAGTGGGGCAAGTGCTGATACAGGGCTGACAATTATTGCTCTTTAATGAAAAGGATGTTCTGCCAAGAATATTGCTGACTTTGTTCATTAAAATTCTGTACTCTCAACCAGGGAAGAGCAGACTGGTCTCACTTTATAAATACTTATAACTGGCATTACAATGGTCACATAATAAATTCCAGAAGACAGCCTTTCACCTAGTCAAATTAGGTTATAAATATTGTGATCTTTTTTTATCTATAATATCAGGTTTAGTTTATTCTTCAGGCAAGTCAATAATTCTAATACTTGACTGACACGGTGAGTGGAAGTGTATATATTTTTCAGCCCCTGGCATGGAAAACCCAGTCTTTAAATTGTATACCTTTTGCAATCAAACTATGCAATGAACTTTATTGTAAAACTGATACATATTTTAAACCTCTTTTGATTTAAATTACTTTGAATATGTTCCTCAAATTATTACCCCACAGTAATAAAACCTAGCTTTAGATGCATGTTGAGAAATACTACAGCAGGTCAGGTGCACAGTTTTGCAACTATGTGTGTGTGTGACATTCCCATTTAGATATTTGGAGAGTTATTTTGGGGCAGGGTAGTGCATCTCATATCGAAAACATGGAATTTGTTGATGCAGCAAGGCAGAGGCACAGAAAACTTACTTTATTCAGCAGTCATTATAATTAAGCAACTTGTATCAAAAGCCTAAATGTTTTAAATCAACAAGATTCTAATTTAGCTTCTCATTTATAACAATTAAAACAGTTTTGTCTCTTTAATAAGATAACACGAGCCAAAATTGCGTTGTTGACCAATTTGATCTGTGTTCAGCCATTTCTACATCAAATACATTACCCAGTTGTATTAACATTCAGAAAATAACTTCTGCCTCATGCACCTCTTGAATGTGGACTTTCCAGAAAGATATAAAATAATTTTTCTTCCTGTCTGTTTACAGTATACAAAAATAGCATCTGTGTTAAGTAACTTTTCCTTGCAGCTGTTAGGTGGCTACTTGGCTACCAGATGTTCATTATCTTAAGCTTTCATTGCATTGCTGTACACAACATATAGTTCACACCTCCCTTAAACCATCTGATTTAACCAACTTTCCTCATTCATCTCTTTGTGAAGTAGGTGATATTTGGGAGTATTATCATGGTTACATTATATGGTAACAGTATTTCTTATTTTGGTTCTATTCACCATAGACCAGAAGATCTTCTGGAATGGACTGTTGTCTGCTGTCCATCATCTTTGTGTGTGTGTGATTTGGATTTTTAACATAGCTTTAACAATTTTTCAGTCATGTCGCTACGATGTCTGCAGTGTGGCAGTTTATAGTGATGTCTAGCACTGGGGTGGGGGGGCAACATGTCGCAGACATGTAGCATGATGTCCCACCCAGTCACATTATTCTGACACCAGGCCGACCAGTCCTAACACTAACCTCGTAATGCTGAGCGCCAGGTGAGGAAGCTGTTAGTACCATCTTTGGTATGACTCGGCCAGGGATCAAACCCACAACCTCCTGCATCTGAGGCAGATGCTCTAACCACTAGGCCACTGGAGCAGTCACATCTTTGCGTTTGTTGGCACAAGTTTGCTGCTCCTAGACTACTTGGAGGATTGCCATGCAACTTTACACTCATTCATTCCAAGGTCTAGTTGGTTCTAATTGAAAAGAGTGCTGTTTGGACATCAAATATGGCTGCCACAATATCTATCTTTAAAACTATTATCATTGCTACTCCTCATGAACGGATGATCATATAAATGTGGTGTTTTACTAAAAGAGTGTTGATCTCTGTTTGGTCCTGGATGAAAATGGTGCTGACCTTCCATCCAGTGCTTTAGTCAAGACATGACCTTGCAGGGCTTGTGCAAAATGGAACACATTTCACACAGCACAAAATATCGAATGTGACGGAAGTGACACAAAATCAAAACAAATGAACAATGTGTAATTTTTGCGCTTTCATCCAGTGCACCAACCAATCATTAAATATCAGAATTGCTCAATGACTGTTTTTATAAAAATGAAAGAAAAATCATGCATCTTTGTTTATTGTTCCGGTTGTTTTCCTTGGACTATCTATTTTGCCCCAGTCTCTGAATCCCTTATATGGCAAAACAAAGGATATTTGGAAATATTCCTGTACTTAGTTTATACTGTAACATTTTTTGATTGAGAGGTCAAGAATAAGCTTATTTGTACTAATGAATTGTACTATTCTCTTTGAAAATATAAAAGAAATTTATGTATCATATTGAGGTAACTTCCACTCAGGTTTTATTAACTTTTTCAAGTAAAATTCGTAGAGGATATCTACATTCTACTTCATAGCCAAACACCTTTAAACAAAAGATTTTAATGATTGTGAATTTACTTATAAGAATTTTTGTTCATTATTTTGTTTATTTCGACATTCAAACAGGAATTTTTTGTGGCCTTTACAATCTTGCAGTCTAGTTCAGTAGGAGATGTTGCATCCAATTTTTTATTCCCACTTAATTTCAGTTTGCTATGAACACTAATCATTGCTTACCGTATATACTCACGTATAAGCCGAAAAATTTAGGAAAAAAATAAGGCCTGGAAGAAGGGGGGGTCGGCTTATCTGCGGGCCAAGGTCCAAGTCTGAAATTTTTAACGCTTTTTTCCCTCGATTTCCAGTATATATTGTTTCTGTTGATCGCCAAAGATGAGATCACATGCCCAATGATGCCACATGGCTCATAAGATTTGTGCTGTCGTGAAGTGAAACAAATATTTTTTTCTAACTTAAGTGGTAGGATAATGAATGAAAAACATGTTTTAACGTACTTGACGTCTATTTGACAGATGTCCATCCACCTGAAAATGCAGCCATACATGTTATTTGAGCCACGGTGGTACGTGTATTTTCCAAAAGAACCGCCATATTAGTAATCTCCAGTCAAGTATTTAACCCTCAGCTAATCAGTAATCATTAAACTCTATGGTATCGTACAAATGCACACTAGCTTATTTCAGTGTAAATATGAAAAGAATCTACATAAAAAAATAAAAGAATTATGATACTGAAGGTATATACGACAAACATTTTGATTGAGAGTAGAAATACATGTACGATAGTCTTAAAAGAACAATAGCAAGAGGCTCCATATGGGTTTGCTGCGCGCACGCTTAGGAAGGATAAATAACAGGGCAATATACGAGTCAGTGTGAATAATTGTAAAACAATATAATTAGTGGTATTTCTTTGACAGGTGTTTTAGAAGTAATCGGCAGCCACAGTTTATATACTACTATTGTTTATTTGTTTGTAAAGCAAAGTGGTTTGTTAGCGGTAGAGTGTTGTACAATAGCTACCATATGCTTAATCTGTGGTAAATGCCTCGGTAATAATAGGTTTGTTTTGTTGCACAATGCCAATGACTTCACTAATACATGCCGACTCTCAGATGTATTGTTTAACGAGATATGGTAGTGGACATGGTTTCTGCTCAAAGTTATAAACTGTCACAATACTTGAATAATGTCCACGCTGAAACCAATCATATTTTGATCAATTGAATCACACTATCGGTAGTTTTGAAAAAACCACACAAATAAACAACAATGATAAATAATTATCAAATACAAATTGATAACCAACCACACATGGAAATAATTACAGGATAAGGTATATAAATAGTATGCTACCACTATATACAAGAGACCAGGTGCAATTCTTTGGAGACCTTCAATGCTTGTATGGGATATGTTTTGTGCATACAAGACCTATGAAGTAAAAAAGGCCGCAAAGAAAATGAAAACAACACTGGCTGTGATACCAGGAGGTTTAACGTCAGTGTTACAACCTCTTGATGTCTGCCGCAACAAACCTTTTAAGGACAAGTTACGAAAGATGTGGGCAGAATGGGTTTATTCAGGGGCTGTGAAAATGACAAAAGGCGGGAATTTAATGAGGCCTGACATTGATTTGGTCGTTAAGTGGGTAAAAGAAGCGTGGGACTCAATTCCATCGGAAATGATTGCCAAATCATTCAGGAAGTGCTGTATCAGCAATGTCATGGATGGAACAGAGGATGATGCTATATTTCAATCCAACAATGACGAGGAGAGCGAGAAGGAGAACGACACACTATCGGATGACCATGATGACAATGACGACATATATGATGAAAGCACACCCGTAACAGAAGCTGAGTTTCGTGAACTGTTTGGCAAGTCTGTTACAGAGCCAGATTTTGAAGGATTCTAAAAGTGATAGAACTTTTATAATTCATGATTTTAGAATGAGGATTAATTAAATTTCTATTAAGACTTAACACTTTAGAATTGTCTTTATTTCAACATATAAATTAGCTTTCTTACTTTCATTTTATTTAATAATGTGATTTGCCTAAATAAATGTATTCAGAACTCACTTTGTGCATCTTGTGATGTACCGGTAGTCTAGAAATTATGGGTCGGCTTATACGCGGGTCATGCACTTTATAACAGTCTTACCAATTCAGTTGGGGGGGTTGGCTTATACACGAACGGGCTTATACGCGAGTATATACGGTAATTTATCCATCAATTTCAAATATGATAATGATAACAGGTTATGTAGGTTCAGTCACTGAGTTTCCGTGATTCATGTAAAAAGCTGATTATCAAACACTTGATACATGAAGTATAGTCTTTGCTACTCCTAAATGGAAAATCATATCATTTCAACTTGAAGACTTACTATAATGCTTTGTTTACGCTAAATAAACATGGTGCCAAGTGGACATACAGTACGTCCACGATGTAGCTAGTTTGAAAATCTTGTTATTTGTGAAGAATATTAAAAATGGTTTCAACACTCTGCAGTTAAAGGAAGAATCTTTTAATTGTTATTTCTAAAAAAGATAAATATTCTAATTATTAATTGCAGACAGGTTGGGTTCAATACAAGATACTTTTATTTTGCTAGTCCCAGTCTAAAGCAACATCTTACACCACTGTGACATCACATTTCATTTTGTCAACATTGTATGTTATCTGGCCTTCCACCCCATGATTACTGCCCAAATATCTAACAATGGGGTGGAAACAGTAAGAGGAAACCTGACTTAAGTTAAATGAATTTATTTTCTATAGTCTTATTTGTAAACTAAGGTCCTATTAGAAGGTTTGGGAATTCAAATTCATTACTTTTATTTCATTTCTTTTGGGTTGACTACTTAGGAACATTTTAGTCTTTATTGATAACTACATATTATCCATTATTTTCTCTTAGGCACAGTTTTTGCTTATGGCCAAAGTTCCTCTGGAAAAACCTTTACTATGTCAGGAACCAAGGTCCAGCCTGGAGTTGTCCCCCTTGCCATAAATGAGATATTTTACCAGATTGAAAGTGTAAGTGACTTACATTTTGTAGTCTATAATGTCAGGGATGAAATTTCTCACACTGACGTACAAACACACATATGAGAACAATCATAAAAAGATTGAAAATTTGAGAAAGCTCATTATTTACAAAAATCTAACACTATACAAAAAATCAATTTTGTTCATTGGTATGTGAGAAAGCTGGCAGTAGCTTCCCATGGGTCAGTGGTTCTTACTGTGGTTTTCCTGGCTTCTTATTCCACCAGTTGTACTTGTTGCCATGTATAGCTTAATCTTGCGCTGAGAAATGTAATTAAACCTGTAACAACAACAACAACTTTAGTTCACTGAAGTCTAAGTTTGATTAAAATATAATACCCATTGTTGTATGACCTACTTTTATACGCTGTCTTCATCATTTGTGGGGTATTACAGATTATTATTCAGGTTCATCTCAATTTTGCTTTCTGAATGATAACTTTAAGTTCCCAACTATAGTGCTCCAAAGAGATATTTCTTTGTATATAATTATGTATTATCCATGCTTCTTTGGTCTGGCCAGTTTAATATATTTAATTTCACGGTTTTTTACATCATTTTGATAGGCTTCAGACAGGGAGTTTCTGATGCGAGTATCCTACTTGGAAATATATAATGAGAAAATTTCTGACCTTTTGTCAGATGAGGACAAGATCATCAAGCTACATGAAGATTCTGTGAGTAGATTGTATTTATAGTTGTGTATTTCTTCACACATTTTTCCTTATATTAGGATAAACATCAGTAAAGACTTGAACAAAAAGTTTGTTTCATCACCTTATTCAGTTCTGAGGGATGTTTGCAGTTTACTTTTCAATACAGACTTGGGTAATGTACAAAGAGCATGAGAGTTTGCATGAAGCAGCACTAAGATTAGGGATATAAAATATTAAATCCCCTGGATCATGTTTCAAGTTCTTTTGTCCAGGAGTAATTGCATTGAAGATATCAAATACAAAAGCAATCAATCATAAATCAGTAGTTTGCTGGGATTTACAATATGGTCTGCTGATAACACCTATTCCCCACCACTCCAACTACTCCGCAATTTACTGAAGATAAAATCTTGAATATATTATGAATTCGTTTATTGTCTTGTGTTTTTTTTCCTGTGGTACTGCAGAAAGTGATATTTTTATGTTATGCCACTGTAGGAGGATGTAGTCTTTTTTCATAGGGTAATCCATTTTGTAAA
Organism: Sinohyriopsis cumingii; assembly: GCA_028554795.2. Taxonomy (NCBI): domain Eukaryota; kingdom Metazoa; phylum Mollusca; class Bivalvia; order Unionida; family Unionidae; genus Sinohyriopsis; species Sinohyriopsis cumingii. Next base: position 28,746,816 of record CM068824.1, read on the forward strand.
ATGTTTAAATTCATTGTTTGTAGCAACCACAAAATCTACAAAAATTCATACCCAATTACTTTAAAGTGAATTTACAATACATGCACAGTATATTTTTCTTTCAAATACATTACCTATTTGTATTAATGCTAGGAATTAAACTCTGTTCCATGTAAAATCCAGCCATTATAGAAAGATGAAAAATGTTTAAATAGCATTAATAAAATACCTGTTATTCTTGCATTGCTATACCTTTTCCTGGTGCTAGTCCTCAGACAAGGGCCATTCTTCTCTCCACCAGTTAGTGTGTGCGATTTGATTCTTAACGTAGCTTTAACAATTTTTCAGTCATATTGCTACGATGTCTGCAGTGTTACAGTTTATAGTGATGTCTAGCACTGGGGCATCATGCCGCAGACATGTAACATGATGTCCCACCCAGTCACATTTTCCTGACACCAGTTAGTAATTGGATGTCTAGAATAAAAAGCAACATGATGCAAGTCTGATACCCAAGTTCACTTCCGACAGAATATCCTCCTTGTGCTTGCACTTATACATGTGCCTCTTGGGCACCCAACTCATCATCGGTTTAGTTGTCTTTTGGCACTTCTGCTGTCAATTTTCATCCTTTCCTGCGTTATATTTGCAAATTTCTTCTCAGTTCTTGCTTTATTTTCATGTATCTGTATCCATGTTCATTAATAATGGGCATTTTGAGTCATGTGTTTCATACCTCTAGCAGTAAGTAAGGTAAGGTAAGTATTTGCTACCCTTTTCACTGTAGCACCTTATATGGCTTCCCTCAACAGCAGACACCTTCTCTTCACAGCTAGTTTTCTCAGCAATGACAAGTTTGTGTACAAAAGTATCCCTTGTTGGTAGCCACCTCTCTGGTCTGGCATGTGGTCAGCATTTTAGACCAACAATTCTGAAGTTACCTCTCACATGTGGCCACATTTATTTTCATATGTGTACAAAATCAATATTTAATTAATTAATCTGATTATGTCTGCTTCCTATAAATGTTGACATTTACAGGAAATTGGTGTAACAGAGTTGTGGTAGAGTTTTATGCTTCACAGCTGTTAAGTTCTTATTGATGATTATGACCAGATATAATTGTCAAGATCATAACATGGTCAGCTTAGGCTGAATATAGCTTTTGTAGATTCACACACAGAAATTAACCTTGAGGAAAACAGGTTACCAGATGAAGACCAAAAAATTACATGACAGTAAACAAGGCATTTCATCTCATCAAAAGTTTTGTTTGAATCATTCAATTGCAGTACTGTATAATTAACAACATAGGAATAAATCAATAAACTCCTTTGCCCACTAAGAGCTTTATATTCTATTTGTCAAAATCAACAACAAAAGAGAAAGTGACTTAACTATCCTTTTCTCACTTTAAAAGGCACTTTTAATATTTTGGCAACCACCATCTGAAGGAGTTTTTTTTTGACTCTTTAAAGAGCTTATCATTCTCTTACTGAGAAAGATCTCTCATGACAATAAAAGTCCATGAGGTCAGGGTTATTACGGCATCATGGGTGCATTCTACATTGAATGTAAAATATATTTTTGGTCTGATTGTATCAGCTCAGCGAGTTGTCAAACCATCCTTCAGATCACAGTAGAACATTCTACTGACCGCAATGGTAAGTTTACTTGACAGACAGGTTTCTTCAGCCATCAGTCTCCCATCAGGCTGGCAATTTCAGCAATGGAATAATAGCAGGTAATGTGTTACTACTATTATAGCTTTTTTCCTTCTCTTGGTTAGACTAAATTATTTATGTAATATTTACCTGCTATTATTGCTCCATTCCTTTATTCCTGCCCACTCTGATATCCTTAGGAAAAACAGATATTTGGATTGTTAGAAGTAGACTAAGGTATTGGACTGAGATCATAGTTTTTATTCTAGACTTTCAGTTATTAATTGGAAGAGTGAATAATATTCTTGGACTAGGTAATAGCAGCATGAAAAGGTATAGCAGTGCAATAAAAGCAGGTAAGTAATAGATAATTAAAGTTAGTTTTATCCCCCCACCCCCAAACTACATTTTTCCTCTTTATGTTTCATACAGGCTATCAAAATAGCATCTGTGGGTAGAAACTAACTCAAAATACCATTATAATTACCTCCCCTTGCAAGCATTTGGTGGCTGCCGGTGTATCCAGATAGTTCTTAAGTGTAAGGTTTCACTGCAATACTATCATCATCATGTCACCATTACCTCATGTCTGTTGGATTTTCCCTATATTTTTTCCATCTGTATAGTTGGTATAGTAATGTAACTTTTATGTTATTTCATTCACTGGTAACTTTATTATTTTTCACCAGTAATTTTGCATATCTTGAAATGGTATTGTCAGTATCCCGGTTTATACATTTATTTAGAAATACTGCTTTTGTTTATTATATGGTCCATTTTGATGCTTTGTTAGAATAGTTTGAAATTTTTCTATTATTATTTTGTTCTTTATTAATTAGTCAATATTTTTATTGTCATTTCAGGTGAACAATGACAACTAAATTCACAAAATGCAAGAAATGTAAGGTCATATAGGACACATAATTTGTATCTTACTTGTTCAAGTATACTTCATCTATCCTATGCATTGTCTGTACGGATAGTCATATGTAAGAGCTTAAAGAACAGAGATAGACACATCAACACAAAATCAATGGCTAGTTAAGCTTTTAGTTTACAAGCTAATATGGCTTCATTAGACAGCTTAGTGTGGGATGCCACACTTGTGTCCCTCCCTACCCCACTTCCTGGCCAAGATTTTGTAGACTACGCTGGCAGTGACTGTCACTTAAAGTCAATTTGAGACAGAAGAGCAGAGTACTCCAATGTTATAGTTCCTTCTGTTGCTGTCAGTAGCTTCTCGTGGGTCGGTGGTTCTTCCCTGGGTTTTTCAGGGTTCTTCCTCCACCAGTTATACTGGCCACCATGTATAGCCTATCTTGTGCTGAAAAATGGCGTTAAACCCTAGAATAACAACAACCTTCTGTTGCTGCTTGAGTCACAGAAAAGACCTTTGGTTTAGGGAACAGTGTTTCAGATGCAGCAAGTGGCTTTATATCTGGACTCTTCTCTCTGCTACTTGGACAGTGCAGGTGAGTTTACTTAATTATTTTTTAGCTGTCCAGTGAGTGTAAGTCCCTCCATCTGCCTAAATGGAGCCAGGGTGCATGTAAGTCTAGATGCTTGGCGTTTTGTACTAACCTCAGAAGTGTTTATCACTAGCTGCATCTGTAGTCTTTGCCATATACAGCCATTCCAGCTTTCCAACTGGTTCTTTACTGTTAGCATCCATTGGTGGGTCATTTTGATGACTTCGGTAACAAACCAGTCAACTGTCCCATCTTTCAGTTTGTTATAGTAAGCCATACAGCCAATCTGCCTGATTGACCCATTGACACAAACTGAACCAGTTTTTTATCTGGCAGTTTGGTCAGTGGGTTTGATGTTTGAAGCATATACTGCAGACAGATACAGTAATATGCCAGTGAATGATACTGCTACTTCATCTGTCTTAGTATGCAAGCTCTCTGGGAGTTCAGGAAAAGTCTCAAGCAACTTCCAAGATGGTTTGGAATACAGTAGTGACTTTATTTTTGCTAGGTGTCACACCTCTGGTGACTCTTCATTTGGCAAACAAATCAGGTAATGAATATGTTTCGGAATATGCATTGCATTGCTAGAGTGTTCTGTGAAGAGAGATGAGTTTGTCATCAGTTTTGATTTAGCCGACTCTACTTTAATATTCCAAGGAACTGTGTACCAGTTTCATGCACTTCATTTGGATTCAATCTCAGCCCTTTGGCCTTCATAAAAATTGTTTACTGTTTCATCATCTGGTTCTGGTCAATCTCTTCAACAGCAACTTTAGCGTGTCTGGATGATGTCCTTCAAACGTATATGATAAATTCAATCTTAATTATGGACATGCATTGTTTCCTATCTTTTAATTCAATATGGCTTTCTTGTGAACAGGGATAGGTAAGATTTTACTCCCTCCAAACATTTTGTCATCTTGGTTTGGAATTTTGACTTCTTAAGCTTGTTTGCTTCCCATCCAAGTGCATTGCATGGATGAAGCCATCAGAGTTGAATTTCCAGTGATGCATAGATTTATGTAAGTGAGGTTTTGTGATTCCTTGGTTGCTGTATTCATTTACAGACCTGCTTCACCTTGGTTGCCTCTTCATGCATATAGTGACCTCTCCGGTGGCCTAGTGGTTAGAGCACCTACCTCAGGTGTGGGAGGTCGTGGGTTTGATCCCCAACCAAGTCATACCAAAGACTTGCAAAAATGGTACTAACAGCTGCCTCACTCAGCTTTAAGAGGTTAGTGTTAGGACTGCCTGGCCTGGTGTCAGGATAATGTGACTGGGTGGGGCATCATGCTACATGTCTGCAGCATGATGCCACAGTACTAGACAACACTATAAAATGTCACACTGCAGACATCGTAGCGATATGTCTTAAAAATCGTTAAAGCTGCATTAAAAATCCAAATCACACACACATACATCATGCACCCTCTTTGCATCAGATTTCAATCTTGTCTGAGATAAAACAGTTCCCTTGTCAGGAGCACAAAAGAGAATGGCTTATGGCAGTTATACCTCTGGAAAAAAAAACCCACCAGAAATTACATTTTGTATGAAAGCAGTTCATACAGTTGGGACCTGGATTTTGTCCCAGTTTATCATGGTTAGTGGCAGTTGGGTGCTCAAATAGAGGTCTTTAACATCAATTTTCTGGAAATGGAGGCCATAATCAATATCTACTATGCCTGGAAAGATCAACTGTTGGGAAGGTAATACTCATCTGAAAATTTGGTGATGGTGACTCCTCAAACTGGGTGGACAAAATCAGGTCACCAGACCTCATACCATTGTGTTGTGGTCAGAGACTTTCTGTACTGGTGTTCCAGGCACAGCATTACAGTCCAGATCAGACACTTTCCCCAAAGGCTCAGCATCCTGGATGATTTGTTGTCATGGAGGGTCCAGACTTTAAATACCAAGTGGTCCTTGCACCCATGAAACTTTCATTGGATTTACACACTTTCCACTAACTGTTCTGGTCCTGAGATAAATTCAGAAGATAAGGTGTCAGAAAAAGTTTTTCTTATTATCCTTCAGATAGAACAAATCCTTGGTCAACAGTCTACTTGATCTAGTGATATACATTTCTAGGAAAATCCTGATGATGCTCAACATCTTCAAGCAATCCAGGTAACAGGTTTCCATCTTTGTCTGCCCAGGTTTCATGTTTCCTCCTTGTCTGCCCAGTTTTCTTTTGTGAGGAAAGTCTTGTGCAGAAAGAAGTTAAGCCCCATCAGTCATAAAGAGGATTGCTTGAGAAAGAAGGACCACTATTTTGAAGGCGTATGATGGGAAGTGGTGCATCTCTACAGGCTGTTGCTGGGAGACCCAAAAAGTTTTCATGTGAACCTCTCTTGTTCAGCTTTGCTAATTTATTTCTCTGACTCTTCCAGGAGTCGATAGCTCCTATTGCAGTAAAGGGATACTGCTACATGATTTCTGGACATTCAGACATCACAGAAGAGGGGATCCATGAGGATAACCTTTCAGACTTGCTGGCTAATTTTGATATTTGGCCCCAGTCACTCATCTTCTTTCCCAGATGTAATTTCAACTGAGTTCTGACATGGCTCAACTCTTTTAAGTTCAAGCCATCTATTATACGGGACATGATATTTGACAACCCTGGCTTTAGCCTGCTAGGTGAGTGAATCACACACCCTGTCTGTGGACCCAAACTATCTCCAGTTCAGTTTGGATGGTTTGGTCATTTTAATGATTCAACCAGACTTTGTTTTTAAAAATAGGTTGCCACATGGGTAATCAACAGTGACATTTGCTTGCTCTCTTTTAGCCTTCAACAGAGGATGCCATGCAAGACTGGATCTGTGCTCCCACTTGAAATGTACCGAAGCTGTTGATTATTATTTGACCATGACTTTCTCAGAACTCTGTGTAATCTAGCAATGCAGAGAAGAGAACTGAATCTGATTGGCCTGTTGGCTGCTGCCCAGGTGATCACCAGATCTCATTAATGGCAGCACCTCTTCATAGCTATAGGATAATAATATTTGCAGACTGCATTCTGAATTTTGTTTTGGTAAGGTTATTTGCAGAATTATGTTAGGGGGATCAGCTTTATCCTTCATACAGTACTCCAATCATATTTCCTTCAAGGGATCACCATGTTCATGCATTTTCTCCACCTATCACCTATTTTTTTTAAACATTATTATGATTGGGTTATATATATTTGAAGGAGAAAATAAATTTGTATATTAAATCATGTTTCTGTGATGACAGAATATGAAGCTCTACCTCACCTCCTTACAAATGCAAGCATTCTTGTTGATGTTTCACTCAAGCTTAATCTGAAGAACAGTGGTATATGGGTAGCCACTTAGGTGTGGCAAAGGGAGATAATTATGATATCTTGAAATATTTTCTTCACATTTATGCTATTTCCATAGTCTATATACAGATGAAAAAGACCAACATTTTCAGACTTCTGTGAGCACTGGATTGAGATGTAGTTGAGTTTCTAACATTAATGAGATCAGGTAAATTTTCTTGGAGGAAAATATTTTACTTTTTTCTCTCTCAAGATAATGAGGGTCCAGCATATGGAAAGCTATAAACTAGAACTGCAGAAATAAAGAATCTGGGATTAGAAATTGGAAGTCCTAGAAGCAGGAACTCTCACTATGATGCATGCATGAATGAAACCCGGATCCTATAACATGGTCTATTATAAGATGTGCGTTTGTGAAAGTCATGCAAATTTCTGAAAATGTGTAGTAAAATCACATGTGTGAAAATCATACATCATATTTGTAAGTCCTACCTATGTTTCTTTATTAAATTCCTCCAATATCCCAAAAATTCCCATATTTTAAATGGAGGTAGGGAATATGCTGTATGAATTTTCAGTTCTAGCATAGACCCTGCCAGAAGAATACTACAGTATATTCTGCAGTAGAAGTCTTGTTTGTGCTCATTTTGTATTGTTTGTGATCACTTGGCATCCATGTACATGATAGTCTTTTATGTTTGTCTACTTCCTTTATTAATCTTAATGTTAAAGATTTGTACTTTTCATTGTTTTGAATACCATTTTTTCCAACACACTTTGAATTTGGAATCTGCCCTGCTGTGGGCTCAACAAGCAGACTGATCAGTTTATTGTTTATCATGCAGTGCTTATGAAGACCACACATCTTCTTGTCCTGACAAGATAAAAATTGGCTGAGCCTAATAAAACTATGCTATATGCTTGTCCTTAGGCCAAGTTGATGCAGATTTGCCTCCTGAGAATAAATCTGAATGTACTTTCTACCTTTAACAAGTGCTGATGTTCAGGATCACTTTACATTTGGCATGTGTCAGTTATAAATAACTTATGCCTAATTTGCCTACTTGCTATCAGTCTAGAACAGGGCTTTCAAACTCAAATTACTACAAGGGCCGCATGAGGACTAGTACACTGACCCGAGGACCGCATCACAGAAACCTTTTCATGCAGGTAGCTTGTTGAAAGGTTGGAAACAAGTAGATGATGTAACAATAAAAAATTTTCAAATGTGGCTGGCTATGAAGAAAGGTTTGCTTTATTAATTACTTTAAAAATTCTGAGTGTCATTGTGGGCTGCAGGAAGCAACTGTAGGGGCCACATGTGGCCTGCATGTTTGAGACCCGTGATCTAGAAGATGTTGGAAAGGAAATGACTTCATATTTTTTGTTTCACAGGTACCTGATGTTAGCTTAATGTGTGTGCTTGTGATTTGGATTTTGCATAGCTTTAAAAAAAATTCAGTCATATTACTACGATGTCTGCAGTGTGGAAGTTTATAGTGATGTCTAACACTGGGGCATCATTCCACAGACATGTAGCACAATGTCCAACCCAGTCACATTATCCTGACACCAGGCCGACCAGTCCTAACACTAACCTCTTAATGCTGAGCACTGGCCGAGGCAACTGTTAGTACCATTTTTGTAAGTCTTTGGTATGACTCGGCCGGGGATCGAACCCACAACCTCCCGCATCCTAGGTGGATGCTCTAACCACTAGGCCACTGGAGTGGTGATGTTAGCTTAATAATAAAATAGGTAAATATTATAAATATATTATGTTGCAGTTTCGGATCATTTAGTGCAAAAATTGGTGGAAATTGTGACTGGTGGAATTCTTCTTTCAGATGCAAGTTACTGTCATTTTTCTAATCAAAAGTAATCACATGCTTATATAAATATCTGCTTGCATCTTTTCTTTGCATGTTATTGTATTAATAAAGCTGCACAGTCTTGAAAATACTGGTGATCTGGGGCAAACATAACAATGTCTGACCAGATGAAAATCATAAAGCTTTGATTTTTGCTGTCTCTTTGCTTATCCCATATATAACTCTTGAAGATACATGATAGCTCATTAGAAACAGAAATTAAAAAAGTATTTTTATGGTTTTGACAATTTTAAGATCGGGTTTGCATCAGGTACCTGTGGCTCTTTAGCAAAAGTGTAAGCAGTATTGTGGAGATGTGTTCTGTGGTGAGTATAATAAGGACAGGGACAAATAACTTGCAAATCACTTGTCCCATGAATGAGCACTGGACATTTTTTTCCTGAGCCCTCTCAAAGTAGTCAAAGATTATTAAAATTTGATGTGCATGCTCATATTAATAAACACCTTTTCATCTGAAACTTTTCATTTCTGCAGGACCACAATGTTCAACTTGTAAATGTAATTGAGGAAGTTGTTAATGAGAGTGCCCAGGTATTTGATGTTATCAAGAAAGGAGACAGTAAGTAACACATATATATATTTGAGTGAGAGAGTTGTACAGGCCTGTAGATTAACCAGTACAGTCAGTTTCAATGCATGCAGAGCATTTGCATTTTTACCTTTTAAATTGATCTTTCGAAACAGTTTTAGTAATTTCTGTACTTTTGGAGTCGGAAAGATGAAGTAAATGCATGCTAATAAGATCTTCAGAAGTAATTCATTCTGACTGAAGTCTAATGCTTCATTTTTGTTTTTATTAACTCTTCGTGTCCTTAGTCAGAAGAGTTTGTGATGGCCTGTTGTTTGTCGTCCATCCATTGTTCATCAGTTATTACAAGTTTGTTATTGCTGCTCTTCCTAAACTGTTTGGAGGATTGCCATGAAACTTTACATACACATTCATCCCAAAGTCTAGTTGTTCTGTATGAAGTTGAAAATGGTGCTTTTCAGACATCCAAAATGGCCACCTTATGGCAATATTTAAAATCTTATTGCAACTTCTCCTGAACAGATGGTCATATTGATTATGGCTGTCAAAATATTAGTAAAGTTGATCCTATGATCGGTTACCTGAGTACGTGATTAAAGAGACGTAATGAATGTGTACAAAACCTGAGTTGCTTTGTTGTAGGTTGATGATGCTAATTTTGGCTTTGGTGGACCAAATAAAGATGCAATACTTGGTGTGCTATTGTCTTTGCTGCTAGTGTTGTCAGTGTCTATATCATGAGTTCTGTTGAGATAGTGTCACACACCAGTACTTTTGCCACCACCTTTAGCCGACAACCTTATTTCACACAGATTGCACTGAACACTATTTTCCTTAGCTGCTTTGCATATGCCCACACTTTCAATGTTTTGCCCATTTTTAATTTTAAAAAGTAATTAATTTTAAATTACTGCAATATCCTCTCCTGCCCTGCATATCGGACTGAGCAAAAACTTATTGGCAGGTCAATGTTGTGTCCTGTGCACATTCGCAGTAGTCAATAGTCACACAGCACAAGCCTCCAACTGTAAACATTATTCTATTTTGCTTGCTCCTTATGTGGTAAAATATAATTGTCAATCTGAACTTGGAAACATGTTTTTTTTAACATGAATTAAATGGGTACCTGATGGCTCATTTTATTATCCAGGTTATTATCTGTGGGTGGTACCCAAACAGCTGGCAGATGTAATATTGACATGATGATTTAAGTAAAATTCTTCATATTATGTTTAGTTGATTCTAAATGAGAATGATGCTGATGTGGCATCCAGTATGGTTGCTGTGTTGTTGCTGAATCTCCAGAACTAATGGATGTATTGACATGGGGTTTTCACTAAAAGACTTATTTAGCTAACTAGATGCTATTATATACCTTCAATATGGTCACCATGGCTGCCATCTTAAGTCATGTTATGAATCTTCAGTGGATGGTTGTAACAAAACGGTGTATTCACTAAAAGACTTATGATGTCTACTTGGTAATAAATGAAAATGGTGTCTGTGTGGCATCCATTACTTGAAAATCTTGTTGTTGCTACTTCTGAATGGATAGTCATAGTGGCATGACTTTTCTGAATGAATAGTCATAGCGGCATGACTTCTGAGTGGATAGTCATAGTGGCATGACTTCTGAATGGATAGTCATAGTGGCATGACTTCTGAATGGATAGTCATAGTGACATGACTTCTGCCATGTTAACTAAACCAAGTGATTGTGTAAATAAAATTACAAATTAGATAAATATAGTCTTTGGTTTGGTAGATGTCTGATCCAACTACAGAACATTAGGAAAACACAAGTATGATATAGTTGTAAATGTGTATGAAAGGATGGGCATGGGAGATGATGGTATCTATAAAAAGCAATATTTATATAATATCCTTATGCTAAAAAACAGAAGTAAAAAACCCTAACAGCCAAACACATTCCATTTGGGTTTGTTTGTACCTTCAGTCAATCGGAAGGAAAGAATAAACCAGTGGTCAGCAGAGTAAAAGATTGTAATGAAGTATTTTACAATGTGTTGGCTAGGAAGTAAATGGATAATTAAGATTTAAAGGTGAGAAACCCATGTTCTTCTCAAGGGAAGATGAAAACATTATAATTTAACAAATACGTGTTACATTTGTAATAGAGAAATGGTTTCAAATGTAGCATACACTGGAGGTACAATAAATGAACACAAAGTAAGAGGTCATAGCCATTTAAAAGGCTACTATAGCGATCCAGCATATAATCGAGGTAATTTGAATTTCAGATACCCAACATACATACCATTGTTCATTCAGTTATTATCCAATTATGACAGGTATCTTATAGTCAAGATATAAATTGTTTATTTTCTTTTGATCTGCTGGTAGATAGTTTTGCACATTAGTTGATTTATGTCAAAATTTAAATCAACCCATTTGTAAATGTCTTTAAATGATGGAATTTTTAACCAAATCATCTAAAGAGTTTAGGTTGGTTGAAAAATCTTGTTTGAGATTTTATTTACACACACAATTCAGGGTTAAACTTTTTTCATTACAATATAAGATTCTAATACTTTGCATTTTTATGGGTTTTTTTCATACTGTGATAGGAAATGTTTACTTTGTATAACATACACATATACTGGTCTAGAATTCTTTAGAATTAAAGGTTTGAAAGGAAACAAAATAATTTATGCTCATTATGTTGTTTCCACATAGCAAGATAATGCAGGTCAGCAAAGTAAAGTTAGAATTTGTATTCTGTACATTGAAATGGCTTTAAATGTCAATTTATGGGAATATAGTCAGTTTCGTTTCGTGTGACTCATTTTGTGGTTTTGTACATTATCATCTTTTCTGACATGTTTTGGAGAGTCTTGAAAAAGAAACATCTTCAGCTTTGGAAAATGCATGTTTTATAATACAAAATGTTCTTTGATTCCATTCAGTAATGGTCATATGTTAACCTTGAAAAAATTGATTTCATTCTGAAAAAAACCTGGAAATATATATTTAGAAAAGCGTGGGAACCATGATAAGGAATTTGACAAAGTTATGGAGGATACAATGGCCCTGTTCCATCACTGTCAGACTGCCATCTGAATCTGACTGCTTGAGGTCAATAACAAGCTGATCCTGCAAATTATGTTGAATTATGGGCCTGCTTACCTTCCATATTAGATCACACCAGGTCAATACCTAAAATCTTAACTATAAGGCGGAAGGATGGGCCTGATAATGCTTTTCAGTATCTAGTATGTGCCACAACGTATTAAGCTTGCTCTATAGCCACTAGAAAGAAGAAAAAAAATCTTGATGGAAAAGAGTTGCATTGATTCCAGCATTGCTTATTATTGATGTGTAATGTTTAGAATTGTTATTTTATTGTGGGGGAAAATGAAATGTTGTAGAGATGTTGCATGTTGTGTTTTTTTCTCAACACAAAAGTATTACAGTATATTGAGATATTTTATTGTCAGAGAATGTATATCAGTCCATTTCCTATGTTAAATGGTCTAATAGAGGTTTGTCAGGTATGTTTTTCAAAGAAATTGGGGAAAAAATTACTGCTCAGAAAATTTTACTATGGAGAAAACAAGTTTCTGATGTTATTTTAGTCAGGTCTTGAATTTGACATAAATTTCTTTCTAGCAACGGGATTCGTAGCTTGAGAAATTATCTTGACTCGCTGAATGTTCACTAGTCCTTATAAAACCTGACTGCCAGCAGCTGAAACTATATTTGTCATTGGATCTTTGACGCTATGAAAAGTATTGGGAAATTTACTAGCATTGGATTAAAGAACTACCACTGATTTCAAGCCATATTGGCGTTTATTTGCTGCTTTTTCTTATGCAGTGCACACTCACTCATGTGACAGTAATAATTCCTAGCAATATTGAACCACATATTGATATATTCTCCATGAATTGTAGTGAGATCAGGGGCTATTTATTTGCATAATGCCTTGAAACAGTACCTTTTTCCATAGAGTTCTGGTAACATGTCTCCATTTATTTGTTGAATTTAAATTTTTTCTTAAGGTAAGTGTTGTTGACTGCAGATTCTCCTTTTACAGCATTGAAAATAAAAAAAGAAAATGACTTGTTGAAAAAGTGAATATGCAATTAATTAAAAATAGAAACATTTTATTTTCCACTGATTAAAAAAGAGAATGCTTCCTTTACAAAAACATTGCAAAATATTACAAATAGAAGCTATACAGATGTTTCTAATTCACTCAAACATTTAACCTCCATTATCTCCAAAATGTGAATAATTGTAGTTAGCATCTTTTACTGTTCAACCCTTGACATATGTATACGAGTTTGAACAGATGTCAATTTATTGTGGTACTGACCATAATGGTGGTATATTTCAGTGAAGAGGCATGTGGCAGAGACAAAACAAAATGACAGAAGCTCACGATCGCACTGTATTCTGAGGATTGTAAGTATCATTTTGATGAAAACAGTAATTCTGTTTTGCCTGCTTAAATATTGTAGACTGGATCATTTACAGATGTGACTTTTTTCCATCAGGTCTGAATCTTATTCACTCTTGCTCATTCTTTCATTAATCTCATGATGTGCATGCAGCCTGTGAGTGTAGGTCAGTTTTAGTAATCTTTTGACCAGTTATGATATTAATTTATTTATAATCTGAGACATAGTTTGAAGATTCCTACCTATGCCTTTGCTACATGTTTGCATTTTGATTAGTACTATACCAGTGTACCAAAGGAAACAACATTTTACATTTCCCTACCTGTATGTTAGCCTTATCCCTGGGATAAAACCAATATGAATACTGTTGGTGTCTTATTTAATGCCATGCTTTGCTGCCATAGTGCAGGTACATTTTTTTCAGTTCCCATTCATGTAAAAATGTGTGATACATGCATGAACAGCATTTGGAATATACAAGTACAGTTAATATTGAAAATGAATTCTGGTGCAATCTCTAAATTATGTTTATGAAACTGTAACAGTCTTACTCAGTTTATATTGATTTCTCAATGATAACAGAGAAAACTTAATCATACACTGGATCCTTGTCCATACTATAATAATATGCTTTCATTGTACAGTCCAAATCTGGAGAAAAAAGCATGGAGAGAAAACAAATGTTGGAGTGGGGTCATTTTTATTAAAGTAAAATAAAAAGACTACTAAATTTCATTTTGAGGAAAAATAAATAAACTCTGAAAGTTGTATAATATTTGGAGCTGTTAAATAATTTACTGCTTAGTACCAAGCATAGGCAAGTTATGAAATATTCTTATTATAAGTTGAGAATTTCATAATGTTGTTGCATTCATTTCCATGCAATGGTGGAATTTTTTTCAGTTAAAATATTTTGCCTAATTGCTGATTCCTAGTCTAAGTAGACTGGTGTTCTATTTTCATTTTTGTTAATGGCATAAATCTTTTTATGATATATTTGTAATCTTTTTAAAAGTTTGATTAATGTAATATACCATAACTATTTTGTACTTTTTACTTAACAAAGTTCAGTTTATAATTTTTTTGCAATAGCATTATATATTTAGTCTTCAAAAGAAATATTTCATTTTTATTAATGAAATATTTAATTGTATTCTTTTTATTTATTTATTTGTGATACTCCAGTTCATTAAAATTCATTTTCTTTTTCCACAATGTGAACCCCCAATTATTTTGTTATATCCACATTTTAGTGACCCACGGGTTACAAAAACCATCAATTTGAGAAAGTAATAAGAACATTGCTTTTTAAGTATGATTTATATTTTGTTTAAATGTCTTAGTGCTTTAAAGATTTAGCCCTTTTTGCCTTTATTTTTGTATTGTATACCTGTTGGGGAATATAAGGTTCCATTAATTTTCCTATGCATTGTTTTGGTCCTTATGTTTGCCCAATTGTTTAAACACTATAGCATAAGACAGTAGATATGTGAAAGCTTATCTCTCGGGTTGATAAAAACCTCATCATTGAATAGTTGTCCAGGGTCTACACTAAAGATGTCTGTACTAAGACATTATATCAGTCTCACACGATTAGGTTTCTCTCTGTATTGTGTATCAGTTTGTCAGCAAATATCAAACCTTTAAAAGCAAACATGTATAGATTAGGCTGTATTTATGAGGAAAAAAACTACTAGTTATTACCTTGTATTATATTGCAGTTTACTATTTACAAGCACCTTCCTTCTGCAATGTTCTCATTAAAGTTTATGTTTAGGCAACCACATTCACCAGTTCTAACATTTTATTTGAGCGACAAATTTTCATTACTGTTGGTTACATTAATTCCATTGTTACATACATGCCCATCAGTATGAGATACCTACTCCTACACCCATCTGCTTATGGTTATAATTTTAACTTAAACCAAGCTTATTCAGGTTGGGGTCATATTGTCTTTGCCATTAATTGCATCAGTGGAATAGGAATAATCTTACATACATGTATAGAACCATTGTAATGTATGGATTAGAGCTACACTGGTTGTCATACCGCTTACTAATTATCAATCCTTAAATTAATATTATGTCACTATTCTTTATGAACAAATAAATGAGCATATATAATAACACTTTGGAAGGATGGAATATGAAATACTTATGGGCAAATTAAATCTCCCTCCTTTCCTGTTATTACAATTGAATTCATTAATATCCATGTACATGTATTGCTTTTATGCAGTTCCTTTAGTTTGTAACTTGGAGATTCCAAGCTATTCTTGTTGTATTGACTAATTTGCACATAGTTTTACCAGCAGCATACTGGCTTTAAGGCCTTTAAAATGTGTTTATTGGATGCTGATCTGCCATCTAGTATATCTACTATTATTATCAATAGAAAACATTTTAAATAATGTCTTTAAAAAAAACAACAGAAGTTGACCAAATTTGACAGAAACTATCCTGTTATGAAATTCTTTCAGATTTGTTCAAAGTATGTTGGTGTGCAGGCCAATATGGCTACCATACTAAATATTGAAAACCTTTAAAGAACTTGTAACAAAACCTCATAACAGAATTTGATTGAAAGCTTCTTGGTGTTAAGAATTATGTTAATCTATCATTACTAAAAATAGAATAAAAGTTTTAAATGACTTTTTCCTCATTTACTGCAAGACATAATTTAGCTGAATTTGATAAGTAACATCTTTTAACACAGAGAGATTTAAAAATTTACACATCCCAGTCTTACATTAAATATGGCCAAAATTACTGAAAATAGGAAAACCTTTAAATGTAAAAACTGCTCAACAGAATTTTGCCAAAGTTTATAGAAAACATACTGGAATAGAGGATTTTAAAGGCTATACAAATGATTTCTATCCATCATCAGATATGTCTGCCATTGCTAAAAATAGAAAAACTTTAAATGACTTCTTAGAATCTGATCACCAGAAAATTGTGCAAATTTGCCAGAAAGAATCCAGGCTTTAAAAGTTTTAAAATTTATACAAGTATTGCTGATTTGCATTCAGATATAGCTGCTGTTACTAACAAATGAGAAACTTTTAATAACTTATAAAAAAACGAGCTTAACTGAATTTTATCAAATTTGACAGAAAGTGTTGCAGCTGGAGATTCTTTGAAATTTATACCAATTGTGCAATTCCTCCATCAATCTTGACCACTGTTATTAAAAATAGAAAATAAATTTTATTTTAAAAGACGTGAACAGAATGTAATCAGTTTTGACCTGAGCATAGGAGCCTTTTAGTAAGGGACAAATTATGCTGATGTGTCATCCAAAATGTATGGTGTTAAAATTTTTTAGAGAAACTCTTAAACGTTTCCTATATAAAATTGGCAGTGAACAGCTTGGAAGAAATTTCTTCATAAAACAGTCTGCTGACAAAGATTTCTTGGCCAACTGCTCTTGCATCTGGCTGTTGGGCAGATGTCAGACTTGTGAGTGGTCTCAGGATCATTGGGGCCTCTTGTTTTATTGGTGGTGTTCCATCTTCCCAGGTAAATTGAAATGGATTAGTTGTTAGAATGCATTGCTGTTTTCTGTACACTATTCAGGGACTATTCTGCAGCTGAAATTGGGTCAGAGGAAAGTAATTTCCCCCATCATATTTTTAAATTGGATGAACTATATAAATAATGGGGAGATTAAGAAAGTCTAAGTAATACAGAAAAAGGGTTTTAAAAATATGATGGGTCATTTTTATGCATTTTGTTGATGTAGGGAGTGCAAGATTTTTCTAAATTGGCATGAATCTCATAATTTTGCATCATAGAATACACCCCGTACTAATTATACATTTGACTTGCAGATAATTGAGAGCCGCAGCAGACATAATCCAGATGAAGAGGCTGTCATGGTATCACACTTGGTAAGAGTTGTATGCAATGCAGCATTCCTATTTCAGTTGTACCTTCTTGAAATGGCACTTCACATTTCAACAAAACATAATTTTGACTGTCTATAAATTATATTTTTCCATGTATATGTGATATTTCTCAAGTGTTAGAGTCAAATCATTGTATAGGGTATGTGTTATTGATAAGTTCTGAATTACTGTTAGTTTCATGTGCTTATTAGCTTTTTATATCAGATGAATATTAAGCTAATACTTGGTAAATTTTGTCCTTCACACCAAAAGATTTGTTTTTTATTTACAGATTTTCAAAAAGATTTTTATGCTTTTTTATACTTTATTTAATCCCATAGAGTTTTCTTTTTCTCTAATACTGTATATGAATGTATCATGCAAGTTACCGAAATAAACATTGCCAGGAAGAAAAAGAAATTTAGGAATAAACAATGTCGGAATTGTGGAATCTGTCACTGAGCACAATATAGGAGATCAACTTCCCATCTGCATTGTACTTTAACTGCATGTGGGCACCAAAACAAAAATTGGTAAAAGGTTCAAATTTGACCTTTTTGATGACATCGGTGAAATAATCAAACCCAAACCAGATGTGAAATAATTTTCCTAAACTGATTCTGGATTTTGAATGTATAGAACTTTGTACCAAAAGGGGGGTGTAAACTTGTAATTGCAATTATATATATTCTCTGTGAGAAAAGTGACTTTTCTAGAATTACAGTGCCATTAATTGGTAGAAATCTTTGTAGAATCTTTCAGATAATTTTTTAAATGTGCATATAATTGTATTTAATGCGAAAATATTTATCATATAACTTTCATATTAGTCGTATAATTTTTCTGAATTTTGTTTTGAAGAGGCAATCACATGCTAGATTCTTTGGCACACAGTTGTTAATGTCATTGATAGTATGAATATTTACATGATTTGTCTCTGCCATGTTCAATATGTCTATATGATGGTCTGTACTGTTCTTCTGTGTACCATGGTTTATCATCCCCGTGCTATACGTATTTGTAAATAGATTGTATGGGTGAATTCCTCCGGAGCGTCAGTTTAAAAAAAAATTATTATGAAAACAATTTTAATAGATTAAAAAGACATGGACTGTAGTAGACAGAAATATAAAGTCCTGAACAGTGTACACAGACTGATAGATGGACACAACAGAGGTTTACACATCTCTATCCAGTTTGCATTATATAATGCCATACTTTCTGACTTTAAAGAACAGTTAAATAATGATGTATTAATTTTTCATTAATTCCTTAAAATTTGGTTACCAAATTCTTTATTTAGTTTTTAAAAAGTCCCCTTTACTACTTGGATTTATTTCCTAAAAAAATTGTTTTATTTTTCACTACCCTATACTTTTAATATGTATGGAAGGAACCAATATACAGTGAACTAATGGCTTGGATAAATATAAAATATATGTCAGCCAAACTGCATGGATATTAAAATTTAATAACTATACCAACACTCCAGTGTTGAGCAGACTTTTAACAGTGTATTTGCCCAGTGGTGTACTGGGCAACTTCATGAATTTGCCCAGGGGTGCATGATAGTTTACTATTACCCACTGTTCTACATTTTTCTGTTTTTGTGTGAGGGTGTATGTGAATACATGTATGCTACTGGTTTTATAACACATAGTTATATATGTTCTGTAAAAATTTAGTCAAATCTTAATTAACTATGGATTCCCAGATTCAAGTTTTGTTATCAATGTTAGGGGTCTACACAGTTTCCAATGCAAAAGAAGAGGTGTTTTCATGCTAGGTCAAGCAAAAGAATGCATCTGTTGTATGTTTACAGGAAACACATATTACAGTTGAAATTAAAAAGTATTGGGAGGCTGAATGGGGTTATAAGTATTTTTATCCATAAAAGATGTAATAGTGCTTATGTTGCTGTCCCGGTTAGAAATAGTTTTTTATTTTTTTTTATTTAAAGAAACACGATATGACTGCCAGGGCAGATAATTCTCTTATATTTTATCAGTTAATGGACAGAGATTTGCACTAGTGAAATTATATGGTTGAATTGATGATGATGACTTTGCTTTACAAATTTGAAAGAGGTTCTTACGAATTTTGACAATTTTTCTGTTATTACTTGTGGGGACTGGAATGTTGTTCAGGACATGGAGCTTGACTCTTATAACACTTTACAGGATAACTGTATCAGTCCAGGACATCAAGAATTAACTTGATATACTAGGTCCATGGTGAACTGTCAACCCTGACCAGGGCAGGTGCAAGGCAATATAAAACCCAGTGTGAAACAGGCATTTGGTGCCACACCCCTCCCCAATCATTAAGATATTAAAATATTTGATAATAAGAAAGCTTGTAAAGATTTTCATAATGAAGAAAAAACAAAGGTTTTGTTTCATTTTAGCTCCCTTGTCTGATTTTCTGCTCCTTTTCTTCTCCATTTTGGCACCCTTCTGAAAATGGCAACCTTTGAAAGTGCAGTACTTGCTCATAGCTTATCCCAGCTCTGATCCTGATTTGTTTAGTGACAGGCAAACTCTATGAAATGGAATAGATTTGACAAATTTTTAATCACTGAGGACAGTTGGTAAATTTTATAAACTCATTTATTATTCCAGGCTGTGAAACAGATAATCCAACAATAACATTAAAATTGTTAATATCTTAATTACCTAAAGTTCAATTCCAAGTTATTAAAATAAAACGAATATATTTCATTTAGCCAAAAAATATATAGCATTCATAGTAAAAGAATACTATTGTGATGGTGATAAGATCATAATCAATCATGTATTCACATTCTTATAGAAAACAACAGAAACAAAATATAAAAATTGGAGCAGAAATTTTCTTTCCAATTTAATCAAAATGTTGAAACCCGAAGACAAGCAGATTTTTAAAAAATACAAACTAAAAAAGGTAAAAGATTTAGGTCAAGGTGGTACATGTACTAGTTTGGTGAAAATTTCTTAATCTTCAAAAGAGAAATTGCATATCAAGGCAATTTCAAGAAATAATTATGAAAGATGGAACAAGAATAATAGATCAGAAAGTTATATTAAATCAAAAGAAAGATTTTTTGATAAATTATGCTGAAGGAAAATAAAAATAATTTGGAAACTCCGACCACTTTGTTTAAACCATGATAGTTTTCATGTTGTTTTCAACAAAATGTCACTCCTCAGGATAAGCATCGTCACAAGCCATGGGAGATGTTCTGCTACAGTCCTTTATGACCCTTGGCAGCCTGGGTAGAGATTTTCTCATTTTTCAGGGACTGCTCTGGTGGCCTTGTGGTTAGAGCGTCCACCTTGGATGCGGGAGGTCAAGTCATACCAAAGACTTACTAAAATGGTACTAACAGCTGCCTCGCTTGGCGCTCAGCATTAAGAGGTTAGTGTTAAGACTGGTTGGCCTGGTGTCAGGACAATGTGACTGGGTTGGACATCATGCTCCATGTCTGCGGCATGATGCCCCAGTGCTAGATGTCACTATAAACTGTCACTTTAATTGGCTCATTCAAACAGCGTGAATGGTCATCTTGGGTCACATTGGTGAGAAGAGTTTACTCTTGCTGACTGATTGGTTAAGAAGATTTTTGCATATTAATGTAGAATGAGGAAATCTTTTCCCCCGTCAGCCATGGGTGATACAGGAGTGTAAAGGATTGTCTCCCCTGGTTTGTGAGACTGCAGGGTGCTAATGAGGAGCTCTATGAACATCCTGAACATTTATTGCATAATACATTTGGAAATTATTCATGGAATGGCCCTTGACTTTAACATGTGAATTTTAGAATTACAGGTAAATATGTTTGTTGAAAATAACAAGTTTGATAAGCTCAATAACTTTATAATTTTGATGCAAAATAGGTTATATACAGATAAAAATAACATCTCACCTGTTATAATTTTTTTTTATATGATATTAAATGCTGAAAGTTAAGTAGCCAGAATGAATAACAGAAATGATGAGTTTGAGATAAAGTGGACCATATGGTTGATATTTGGTGTGTGATATTTGTTAGTTTTACTTATTTTTGTAAAAGCTGTTTTACTTTCATGATTTTTTTCTCTTATTTTTAAGTAAAGGATACAATATTACATGTTTAAAAAACAACCAAAAACAACATACAGTTTAATAAGTTTAACAATTCCTAGATTCCTTTTGTGCAAGAGTGTCTTTGTGTACACTACTGGTGAATGTATGTAGCATATGAGTGTATCTGTTCAGTGTGTTTAAGTAAACAAATAGTCAAATTTGTTATTCAGGGCTGCCCATGGGAAAGGCAAAACTGCCCTTTGTACACAGGTGACCTCCGTACAAAGGAAGTTTCACCTTTTAAAACTGGTTTTGGAACAAAATACAATGCAATGAATATTATTATTATGATTGTTTTATGTGGACCATTCAACAAAATCATAAAATATGCCTATATGTTGTTCTTTCCCAAAGTTATGTTCCGCACAAGATTTCTGTATCCTGCTAACTTAAATCCATCCTATAAATTAATCATCATCAACTTAAAATAATCAGTGATCATAGTTTGTTTTACACACAATATGAAAACAATAATTTCACTACATCACTAGTAATTGACAACTCCTATGTGATTCTTTTTTTGGCCAACTTGTACAAGTTTCACTTGGAAACGGCTCTTCATGCTTTAAAAACAATATCTGTATAAGCCATTAGCTCAGCTGTCTGAGATCAAAAGATGGTCAGCTTATGTGAGTACTCTTTGATAAGTGGGAAATCAGCAGAAATCATATATGGCTGTACTTGGTTTTTACAAAGCTTTAAATATTGAATAATCCCCAACCCTAATGAAAAGGGATGTGACTTGTATCTCATCCTTAAGATTAACTTTTTTCTTCACAGATAGCTTAAATTGATAGGCACAAAAGGTGACTGACATTTCTGGTGCAATATCATGACTACTTTTCCCATCATCCAACAAATGAATTGTTTTGATCCTCTACCTTAATGATAAAAACTGCTGCACTTTCAAATTTAACATACTGACACTTTTGAGTTACATTAAACTAAATTAAGTCCATACAGAGAGACAGCTATGATGTGGCCTTCCTCAAGGAGAAAGAAACTATATTCAGTGACGTCTGACAAGGCTGACATGCTGATTTGACAATACTAGTCTGTCTTCACATGAGAGGCAGACCTGCCAACTCTTATGATTTTGCCATAAGTCTTACAAAAATTACCCTAAAATACAGACTTATGGCATACTAGCAAAAACTACTGAAAAGTTGTCATTGCCGAAAAATCTGGATAATTGGTTCATCCGTGTTTTATTTGGGTCTGGGTTTCATCTTAGAATTAGTGAAATTAGTCAAGGAACCAGAATAACTTTACAGCAGCACTGCAGATGCTTTAAACTGCACCTATTTGTTCATGCAGAGTGTCTGCATGATCAGACTGTTGATTAAAGAATTTTTTTTAAAAATGGTGTCCAGAAAACAAAGCATCTTTAAGACGAAAGGGAAAATAATGCTTATAGAAAGGTGTTAATAATCAGCACAGAAGAATAAAATGGAGTATTCAGATTGTTGTGAATAAAAGCTGGAAAGGACACAATTATGTTTATTGGACATCACATGCCAATTTCATGTCTTGTGGCGGGAGATATGATTTCTGTTGTCATGTGAAATGGAAAAGAATTCCCAAGAATTATGTTAAGTTGAGAGATAGCAACAAGCCATTGAGCTGCATAGGGTTTGGAACTAGAGTTTGTGCAACCATACTAGTGGTAAATAAAGTCTACGTGTACTTTACAAACTTTTCAGTTGAACATAATGTTTATCATCAATGCATCAAACTTTTAATTATGTTTTCCAGCTTCACAATAGCAGTTATTGATATTTTGTTACACCTCACTGAAAACTGGTCAATCTTACTGAGACGGACTTGTCAGGGTTGGCAGGTCTAGAGAGGAGAAGAGTGACCTGCATAGCCCACATGGAGATCCTTTTCCATGTAAGACCAGACATGATTCCAGCAAAGATCCTGAAGGATTATGCACAGAAGTTGGAAAACTTCAGTCTGTGGGCTGGATTTGGCCCACAACTTGGTTTTATCTGCTTATTTTACATCATATTGTATGGCTTTAAAATTCATTTAAGCTCCCTTGTGCCATGGAGGAAATGGCCCAGGCCTGATCAAGCATCATATATGAGGCATATTTACCAAAAGTGCCCCTCAGCAGGTTCCAGATCAATCCCTTATGTGTGGAAGACAGCAAATATCATGGCTATCTTAAAAAAGAGGGAGGAAAAAAAAGGCCACCAACAGTCAGCCTGTCTTCTTAACATGTATCTGCTGGAAAATGCTTCAATACATCAGTCAGCAACATCATCTAGATCACTTCAGCATCCTAGCAGACTGCTAACATGGTTTTGGTGTTCGAAGAAACTAAAACACAATTCTTAATCTTTGTGTGAACTTGCCATATTCTTAGACAGGAAGTGTTATGACCTGTTGGTTCTTGACCTTATTAAAGCTCCTGACAGTGTCATTCATGAAAGACTCCTTTTTATATTGGACCATTATGGCACCAAGGGTAATGCTTTGAAACGGATCAGAGATTTTCTAACTGACAGATCTCAGAGAATTATTGTAGATTGAGCAACTTCAGACCCAGCACTGGTTGTAGTGGAGTACCTTGCTTTGGATCCCATTCTCATTCTTGTGCTCATCAATGATCTACCATCAAGTGTCAAATCCAACACAGGACTATTTATAGATGATTGTATAGTCTACCAGGAAATCAATGCCCCCAAGGACTGCAAGATCCTACAAGAAGACCTGAACCAGCTAGCTCTACCCAGAAAAATGTTGCATCCTTAGAGTCTACTGGGAGAAATCTCTGATCATGACTGACCACAATCTAATAGGGCACAAGGTAGCCACTGAGTATGCAACAAAGTATCATGGGGTGGAATTCTGAAAAGATCTCTCTTGGAAATGCCACATAGACAAGATGGTGAAACAAGGGAACAGCACCCTCAGGTTCCTGTGCCTCAACCTCTGCATCATCAATGAGGAAGTAAAAAGCTCAGCTTATTTCTGGCTTTTGTGACCTAGCCCTGAGTACTGATTGACTGTGTGAAACCCACATAATGAAGACCTCATAAACAGGGCAGAAATGGTTTAGAGAATGGCTGCTAGATACTCTGCAAACAGATATAGAAATACAAGCAGCATCAGTGCCATGCTGGATCATCTCCAATGGGAATCACTTGAGTATAGGCACACTAAGGTTCAAATGGGCATGTTATTCAAGAAAGCGAACAACCCTACAGTATATATTCACGGACAAATATTTGTTAGTAGCATCTTGTTAAATCAAGGCAAGTCACACAAAAATTCAGATCGATGTATGCAATGCCAAACTTCTTCGAGTACAGCTTCTTTCCACAAACCATAGGGACATGGAATAAATTACCAGTGACAGTTTTAGAAGCTCCTGACATGGTATCTCACAAGCAGGACTTTCCATCATCACTTTCAAATGCAGTCATAAGCTGTAAATAAGACTTGTTATTCTCATGGCTGTGCCAGTTGAGATACATTTGTCTTATTGCCATCATGGTAGAAGTATGGGTCTGAGTATGAAGGGATAAAAACATAGATTGACACTCTTATTTCTATCATTTCTATTATTTCTCTTCTGTCTGTCCTTTTGCTGCCATATTTCATATTATCTGGACCAAGCCACCAATCATAGGTATGTAGGTAGTTTGGTGGGTAGGTAGGTAGCTGTATATAATGGTAGCTAATGAGAATATGGTTATTCTGAGTACAGATCTATTTCTGGTGTGTCTGCTGTTTTTGAAATACTCTGATCAATGTGAGGAAGTCAAAATGCTTGTTAAAGTGAAGATAAAATCTCACACTAGCCAGTAATAAATTGTTGCTAAGTGATGGCAGGGATTTTGATTATTGCACATGGCTGACTCTGCAAGTTGGATACCAAATTTTTAGTTAACATTAACACCTAGAATTAATAGCAAAGCTATAGGTTGACCATAAAGATCGATTTTTCATCTCAGTAATCAAGCTTATCATAATCTGGAACTGTCAAAATCGGATTGCTAACAGGACTGTGAGACACTTGAGTGTCTGAAGTTAAAAGTTAGTTGTTACTGGGTGAAGGGTATTGGATTTATGTACCCCTGCTGTGTATATGCAGTATATAGTGAGACCTTGGCAATCCTCTCAAGATCAAAATTTTGCTGGGGTCAGAAATTTTTCCTTCCTTGATATAATTTTTTCCCACCTGTGAACTGAAACCCCCAGCACTGAGAACTGAAACAAATTTTGATCCCAAGTTTCAATTTTGTGCTTACAATTACCCCCCCCCCCCTCCAAAAAACCCCCACTCCACCCAAACTTGGAAATGTATTTTACTACTAAATTCCTAATGCACATTGGGCCAGGTTATTTACAGTTAACAAACACTGTAATCGGGTTATTGCTGAGAACATGTCTCAAGAGCACTTGAGGTTAAAACAATACTTGACATGCACACAGAGTAGGACTGACAACAGGTTCATTTACAAAATCTGCACTGCACCACAAAAAAAGAGTTAACATTTAAGGTGCATTATTAATAACCAAATGCTTATGGATCAGCTATTTAAGAAAGATTATGTTCATTGTCTTATTATTTAATTGTGATTGATTCTTTTTCATGGCATGCAGTCTTGCTTTTAATGCTTTGTAAACAGAGGCTCACAAAATAGTATTTTAAAAGTCAGATTCACTCAATTAATTTTAAGGATAAAAGTCATATATTTTTAAGCAGCCATAACTGCCACTTGCATGACAAGATGTCAGAGCAACTAGCTAAATATTGTAGATTTGAACTATCCTTATAGGATAAAATTAGATGAAAGAGTATAAATCTGTGTCATATATTATGTATATTTAATTTGTATTATTTGTTAGCTTTTTTTAATGTATATATGTTTTATACATTTGTATTTAGTACCTGACCTTGTCCAAAATTCAACAGGGATGTTTACTTTGTTAACATCAATACATTGCTAAAATGTTCTCTATGTTTGTGGATTAAATATTCAAATCATTATTAGTGTAAACATGTTTACCAGAATTTGAATTAAAAGATAGTCTTGATTCAGACCCTAGAGACGTCTAGAATGGATGTTTCCATTAAGTGACAGAGTGTTTCAAGAAAATGGTAATTGCGACTTAGGTCAAATAGAGGGTTATATAATCTTATTTATCTAAAAATGTTTCATTCATGCCGTAACATCTTGACGCAGAATCAGTTATTGTTGTGTTCAGGCTTTCATTTGGTGGATTTATGTATTCAAATTATTATTTTTTGCTGGAATACAAAGTGCTCATCAATAATATTCTTGGGCTAGAACTTTAATTTGGAATTATGGTGAATTCAGATAAGAACATCTTGGGATTATAATATTGTGACAATTCAAAAGACTATTAGCACATCACCACAATCCAGGACATGATCAGATTAGCACATTTGATACTACAGGCAGATCAACACATTCATTATTGGAACTTATTAGGAATACCACTGTTATTCAATTGGAACTTCGTGTATTTGGACTTGTGATACACTTTTAGGACTATTTGTGATTTAATTCACAATACTATAAGTTCTTTTTAAATTTTCACTTTGTATTGTTAGGAAATAAATTAATTTTTGAATTTTTACATAACTTGTTGGTTTTTGCTGTTTTCTGTTACTTAGTTTAAGACCATAGGTTCATAACATAATAACTGCATTGAAGAAGCATGGTGAAATAATTTGATTATGAACATTATGAATTATATTGAATATTACATATTAAAACTTATAATTGTAATGGACTTCTAATAAAGTTATAAAAATATCTGGTTGCTTAATTGTTTCTTGAGACAAGGACTATTTCTGTGTAGGACAACTGTATTTATTCACATGACCAGATGTTATTTTTTGAAGGAACATAGATTGTTCACATAAAGTTTCATTAAATGTTCATAATGAGAAGCTTTTATTTTTTTAACACACACACACACACATGCACACACACACATGCACACACACACACATATTTTCTAATTAAGTTATCTCTCAAGTCACTTATAAAAATACATTTTTTCACATCTGGGAAACCCTCAGTAAACTGAAAAGTGAAAAATAAATATGGTTCCAAGTATTTACGAGTTTTGATGGGATTCACTGTATTAGCCAGACAGAAGTGGTTTGTAAGTTAATATGTTGTTTCTGCTGATGGGTTAAAATAAAGGGCCCATTTGTTCACATTCCTTTCCTTGTTTAAGTTAGAAGGGTTATGTTCTACTTCAGAATATTTTGAATATGAATGACTCTCTTGAAACCTATCGAAACTACTACTAAAGCATGTACGACAATGACAGTTTTCAGAGTTGACCTAAAGAATATTAGGATCATCGATTGTAGTGCATGTTTGTCTCTTACACCACCTAATTAAATTGTTTTAATAGTGTTGTGTGTGTTGCATTTCAGAACTTTGTAGATTTGGCTGGGTCAGAGAAAGCAGCAGAGAACACGGGTGTGAGGTTCAGAGAAGGATGTGCTATCAACAAAAGCTTGCTCACCTTGGGCCAGGTTATACACAAACTCAGTGGGGATGAGAGGTGGGTCAGTTTCTAGGGTTCTCATGATACTGGGAAAAGTTGGGGCTAAAAATCACTTTGTTCCTGACTGCAGAAGGCCCAGGACATTTTTACAAAGATTGGTCAGAATCGGGGTATAAGCTGTGAATTTTCCCAAAAAACTCTGTATAGTTCAGTTGCAGAAAAAGATACATTAAAAATGTTAATTTAACTATCATGAATTTAGTGTGTTGAGTTAAATTATAAGTATACATTAAGAATTTTAGTTTAACTAATCATGAATTTAGTGTGTAGAGTTAAATTATAAGAATACCTTAAAAATTTAATTTAACTAATTTTGAATTTAGTGTGTTGAGTTAAATTATAAGAATACATAAAAAAAATTCTAATTTAACAATTTGTGAATTTAGTGTGATGAGTTAGATTACTGGAATTATTAGAAGTTGTGAAATTTTTCAGTGACTCACTGTATAAAGTTCTGCATATGTTCAATTATTTGGCTGGCTCCATGTCCAATTGACTAAATCACATACATCATCAAAACTGCACAAACAACCTGAAAGACCTATAATGTTCAGTGGAAAGTAGTTATTTCCACGCATGCAAAATCGCTGTTTCTAAGCATGTTTCTGTCTATGAAAGTCATAGATAAAACTACATATATGTTTTGTTCCATGTGCACAGAAAGAATGAATTTGATAAGGCACAGGAATATTGAGGCCATTGGGCAAAGACTTATGTTCCTATTTGATATTAAACAAGTTCTTTCCCTCGATTTGGAACAAAACTTATGAAGTTTTGTATTTATTACATATCCTTTTTATTTAAACATTCTTTTAAAAACTTTTTAATGTGTATTTTAAAAGAATAAATTAGTATTTTGGTGTTTTATGAAAGATATTGTATAACCCTGATCTACATAACTGGGGCTAAGCCTAGATATATACAGTTGTTATCGCTCTGTCTGCATTACACATACCAATTTAATTTTAAGCTTTGAATTTAACAAATGTGTGGGACATATGAGTGGATTTAATCTGTAGTCACAGGCAAGTAGATCATTTCCTTATTTTTCAAACGGAGCATAGATTTTGGACCAGTAAGTGATCCTTTTTCTTACATAATATACCTTGTGGCAGTATTGTGTGAAATGGCCTTAATCATAGGGAAGCTGCATTAAGTAGCTCAGCTGGTGGAGCATCAGACTTGTAAACCAAGGGTGTAAGTTGAATACCCACCCAGGCCAGTCCAGTGTGTCCTTGGGAAATGTGTTTTGTTTCATTTCCTTGGCATGTTTTTGCCAATAATGTGTTAAAACTGCTACTGAAACCAACAAAAACAAAGTTCTTAATATAGGGATTTTAAAAGTCTTAGAACACAGAATTAAAATCATCTTAAAATCTAAAACTATTGGATTAAGTAAAAGAAGAATATAGCAAAAAAATTCTTAATTTATTTGTAATAAAATTAAGGAGAATATAATGACTAAGCAGATTTGTTTCTGTTTACTAATGTTAAAATAATTAGCAACTATTTAACCCCTTTGACCTTTGGCCTCTGAATCTCATCTGTTCCATCCCTGTGTAAATTAATATCTATCAATGACATATCAGTAATAATTGTGTTAAGTCTATTCCTGTCATATGGTTTTTACTATGTTGACAAAATGAAATGTGTCTTTAAAATAACTCACTTTTCATCACATTAGGGGTGGGAGGTGGTGCTTATGTGCAGCTGTGGAACAAGTGCGTGATAATTATTCAAATGGAGTTCAGATGCTTGCAACTTAAATGTTTCAGCTCTACAGCCATAATAAAATCCTATAATAATAACACCTGTTTGATCCTTATGGTTTTGTTCTACAGTTATTATATACTTTTGAAACTGGGACTGGAATAAGGTGAAATTGTGTGAATTTGCAACAAGCACAATGGAGAGAATGTTGGCATATTACTATGCTGCTGTCATTTACTGTAAAAATGTTTGACATGTGATCTTAGGGAAACTACATGTTACCTGAAGCAGACAGTTATCAAAAAAGCTGATCCCTTGTGTTCAAGAAATATGCTTCAGCTAGTCCAAAATGTAACTTTTGCAGTTGTTAAAATAGGGCAAATAAATTTTCACAGTAGATATTGTTATTGTGAAAGTGCAATAAAGGAATTATAAAATATCAAAAACTAAATTAAGTCCAGGAAGTGAAAATGATCAAGCAGAGCTAGCAGTCTTTTGAAAGGTATGCATCTGAAGTTAGACCAAGTTATGTCATCTCTAACCCAAGTTGCACTCATCATTCTTTCACCAAAATAATGGGAATGAAAAGTTATTGTAACAAAACATAAGATATACAAGGTCTTTTTTTAACAACTAGGATAACCATTGGTGAAAACCTGGGTAATTCTTCTTTCTTAAAATGAAATCTTGTAATGTATGAAACTGTAGAGCAGAACCATAATAATGTTGAATTTTAAGGTGCATGTATATTTGTGCATACAGTGCTGACCCATGAACAGATTGAAAAGCAATTATTCTTTTTACCCCACAGCACAACACATGTATCTTATCGTGACTCAAAACTGACCAGGATCTTACAAAATGCTCTTGGTGGAAACTCAAAGACAGCCATTTTGTGTACCATCACACCTGCCTCAGTAGAGGAATCTCACAGCACATTAAAGGTGGGTATTTAAATTAATCTAATGTCTGTATCATCTGCTAATCTCGTTAAAGGTGAGTACTTGCTTATCTGCTTTTAACTGGGAGATATTGATTTAGTTTGAGTTATTAGTTCTGTAGATAAATGATCTTAAGAATGCACTACCATGTTTCCCTTAAGTTTTCAGAAACCCTTCATCTTTTGTGATTAATTTAATGTTCCCTAAAGTTTTTGAAATTGTCTGTTATTTTATTTTGACTGTTATGTTAACTCACAATTTTCTTTAGGTGACAGAAGGTGTTCATTTAAAGCAGCACCTAGTATTTGAAAAATGAAAACAAGCTTTCGCACGTACCCACATTGGCTGAGCTGGAGACTCAAACCCACATAGACAGAGGTGAGATGGCAGTGATCCACTCAGGCCCCCCGACAAAAAGTGTGCAACACCATATTAGTTCTGCTAAGATTTTCCATATTGAAATTGTTTCCCTGATAAAGACATATTACTTGCTCAAAAAAAATGATAAATAGATAAGGTGGGTATGCATAAACGTTTGTTTCTAATAGTTTGAATTCTCCCATTTGAATCTATGTTATGACCCTTTAAGATGGGTTTTTTCCCCTCATAAATCACAATGTTGATTCCCTATTTAAATAATAAATGTTTATACTGAATGTATTCCACCCACACCACCCCTCAGGTCTTGGTTTGTTAGATTACTAACATTGCTGAAATTTTGCCTTTATATACATGTGGCATTTGAAATTTTGTTTATCCTATTTTAACTGTCATTATTTTATTACTTTTCATTTAGGTGAATGATTTAATTTTTATCAGCAATATTTGTAACTGAAAGCTGTTTTTTCACATTCAAGATATTGTGCACATAGATGCAAGAGAGAGATATTCAAAGTAGGATTTTGAGAATGTGATTTACATTCACCTTGTTGAATATGAATCAAACCATTCAGATGTCAACATGATGTTGGAGCTGTAAAAATAGCACATGATGTGACATCACATGCCACCTTGCCAATGGTTCATAATAGTGCAAGTCATAATTGGTTAATTGTTCAGGCTATATGAAGATGGCAGAGCACATTATAGCGTGCCATAACTGGGTAAATTTTTTTAATAAAGGAACAATATTTCTTAGATTTTTATAATATTGGCTTCATTTTTTGAATAAAGGAACAATATTTCTTAGATTTTTATAATATTGGCTTCAGTATTCTTCAGTATTTTTTGAGTCTACTGAAATACTTTAATCTTGTACACAGTGAATTGATAATGCAAGGTACTCCTGACAAGTTGAACTTTACTGACATTGAAATATTGCTGATTAGAGATTTTGATTTTGTTTGGAATTACTTTCTTTGTCCCAAAGGTTTTAGAACAATTTTTTTTTTTGGGGGGGGGGGAAATGAACACTGGAGATTAGAGGTGTGTCATATTACCAGTATATCCATTTGCCATGTTATTTTTTCTGGTGGTATGTACCGATGTACCTTTTCACTGCACTGGTACATGGGTAGTTTACTTCAGTTAGGAATGCATGGAAATTTCTGAGTAATCTTGTTACAAATGTAATGCTATTAATAGCATACTTTTGTTTTACATGACAAAATAATTTGTAACAAATTTTTTTAAAATACAAAACGGTTGTATTTTTCAGAAATTAATTTTAAATATTACAAATATAAATATATTCATGATCTTTTAATCACATGTTTGACATGTGTCACATATGCCAAATTGGTTACCAAATGGGATTTTGTTTAAGATATTCAGTTCAAATACAAATTTAAAAAAACATATTGGCTTAAAAAATAAAAATATCTTTTCTTAAAGTGATTTTCTTGCATATTTGATATTTGTTAAGGACATATATTTTTTGTAAGACCGATAATCATCCAAATATTTTCAAATTTCTCAAGTTCGCTAAATATGTTTTAGTTTGTTGAGTCTTGTGTTTTATGTTTACTGGCCCATTCTGATAAATATCTTGCCTGGGTGTTGGCATACCACTCTAATACCCATAGTATGTGACATCCTACTGAAAGTTTCGCTGCCTATTATATCAGCTGTGTAGCTAGTAAATTATAGGTTTTGGCACCAACACTTCCTATTTTAATTAACAAGCTCTTTAATGTCAGGAATATGTCTTTCGCAGGGTGTCAGCTACATCATAATTTAATTTGTTAAATGCAGTGTGAGTGATACAATGCATCCTTCTCTGGCCCCTTGCTGGGCCCCTCTTTGTCGACTATGGTTATCTGCCCAGACATGATGTCATTGCAGCCAATATATTTTAATAAGCTAGTGACTCAATTTAGATACATTGTCATGTTGAACCAATCAGATGACAGAGTTGGAGCATATGATCGAAACATTGTGTCAGTTAGGGTGTTATTCATATAACTGATACTCTTGTAGAGATGCATTCATTTCCATGCAGATGTTGCATATACTTTTTAGCATTATTTGCCGAAAGAACCGCCCGCCTTGCCTCCTTCTACTATGATGTTTATTTGGGACATTTCTTGCATAGCATACCATTCCAGCTCTGTTCTGGGGGGCCTTTGTCAAATCGGCTAATGTTTATATCATGGCAATCCTCAGGACCAGACTTATCGAGTTTCGATTATTAGTGTCCCTATATACCTCATATCAGCCCATTGCGGCTCCACATACAGGTGTTGGACATGATTCACAACCCTACAAACTCTCCAAGTCTCTCATCCTCAGGTATTGCCATTGCCAAGTTTCATCACTGCCAAGTTTCATGCATCCACAACTTTGGTTTTGATCACCAATTTGTGTCAGTAATTAAATATATTCAACTATTATGCCCATATATTTCATACCCACTTCCTGCAGTGCTTGTATGAAGTATTTGCTTATGTTTGATATCATAGCAATCCTCAGGATCAGACTTATTGTGTTTTGGTTATCAGTGTCCCTATATACCTCGTATCAGCCCCTTGTGGCTCCACATACAAGTGTTGGACACTCTTCACAACCCTACAAACTCCCCCAATTCTCTCTTCCTGAGGTATTCCTATGAAAACAAGTCAGATCTTGGCTGGTGCAGTGTGCTGTGACAGGATTTGCCCCCATTATGCCGAAGACTATTTATATTTACAATAAAGTTTATACTGAACCTATGTATTGTGTATTATTTAAATTGTATGGTGAATCAACTCTAGTTACAGTTTCTAGATTACAACTTACACAACTAACATCTAGCATATGCATCTACTATAAGGTACTGGCTATTTAATCTTTTTTAAGGGGAGCTACAATCTTCTACTGAGCAAAATATTTTCTTTTCTTTTATCTCAAGATAATGTTGTTTTTTTAAAAAAAAATATATAATGGACATGATATGGTGTTATTTTGCTATAAATCAGAGCAAGATGTTTTTTTCAGCTATAGTCAGATGGAAATTTGTTATTAATATAGTGCCTTTCTCCTATCTCAGAACATTAAAGTGTTGGTCACTAATGTAATTGCGGTATACTCATGTTATGTGTTGTGGTATGTTCAGAAATACTGCAGTACAAATGTTTTTGTTGTACCCAGCTCTATACAAGCTTTTTTTAGATACAAAATCTGTTCAGTTGAGTGGAAAAAATCTTCACCATTCAAGCAATTGAATCCAATGTCTATTTATTTACAACTTAGATGCTTAAATATCAAGTCATTTTGAACAATATTGGAAATTACAGTTGTATATAATTGTTTTCTAACACAGAGGCAAAACATTTTCTGAAAGAAATTTATGTTCTTAAAATGCTGTGGTATAGCTTGTTGTAAGATTTGTAAAAATTGTCATTTACTGAATTCAAAATGTTAGCTGCAGGGACCATAATGTATGTAAAATGTTTAGCTATAGAGACCATAAATCCTGAATCGCTACATGTGTGTAAATCCACAGAGTTGAAAATGTTTATGTCATTGTCTAGCTGTATTGAACATGGATCTTTAATTCCAGTGTGTTTGTAAAATCCTTGGGTAAATTTGAAAATAACATGTTATTAATATAGATAAAAGGTGTTTATTATTGCATGTTACTTATGACATATGTATTAGATGTTATTGCGTGTTACTTATGACATATGTATTAGATGTATTGAAAACTTTTCTTCTGGTCCACAATTAGTGTACATTTTTTGCCTTTATTTTATTTTAGTTTGCATCCAGAGCCAAGACAATTAGAAACAAACCACATTTGAATGAAGTTCTCTCAGATGCAGCCATGCTGAAGAAGTATCAGCGGGAAATTACTCGGCTTCAGAGCCAGATCTCAGAGGTACGATCGAGGACAACATTTAAAATATTGCTTAGTAACTGTTAAAGATTAGATGCTTCACATAGTGACACAGTGATTGTCACATACACAGTAAGAAAAGTGTTTATATATTTTGCACCACAAATGCTAAGTTAATTAATTATCTTAAATGACTCTGTTCATTTCTTTGGAATCAGAATGTTGATTGTTCAAATCAAAGTCCACATGTTATGTTCAGGTCTAAGAGAAAATAATTTAGAACTGGCTTTTTAAAAAAGAAAGGAAAATGAAAGTAATTCTACTTTATTGATGATGTTGATATTATTAATATGGTGTATAAATAATACTTGTGCAACCAGACTAAAAATGGGTAATAATAAAAACTCATTTGCACTTGAAAATTGTTGTAGTACTTTTCTATTCACATGAAGATTATGCATTTAATTCACACTTTAAGTTTTAACATCAATCTGCTGCCCAGCTGTGACATGTATTTTACATGTATAGGTTCATACATTTCATTTGACTTATGATTTATCATTCATTATTTCTCAGAGGTTTTCTTTTGGTCTTGAAGGTTTCTTTTCTTAGAGGATCTGTTACTATGGATTTACAAAAATATTACATTTGCAAATTGTTACACAGAATACTGTTTTTTGGTGTGTGAGTTTTCCAGTTCATTCACCCCAGAAATGCTGTACTATTATTCCAGTGAAATAGATAGTATCCTACCATATTGAAGTTAACTGACTTTAAGATCAATTGAGCTTATGGTATGGCCATGTGTAAAGTGTTTGTCATGTTATGCGTGTTGGCTGTCTTCTGTCAGCATTTGCTATTTTAAGCTTCTTAAAAATCACTGGGCAGATTTCATTCAACCAAATTTCACATGATTGGTTTGGTTTAATCTTTTATGGCACAACAACATTTTTAAGGTTACTTTGTCCAGGAGCAAGTAAAGTGCCTTTGCCAAGGTTACATCAAGAATGCCAATCAGGGCTGCATTTTTCTGGTTATCAGTCCACAGCCTTAATCACCCAGCCACAATAGCTCCCATTCTGGCAATTAAATTGTTTTAGATTTGTACAAAAGATGCCTATCTGCCATTAGATATAAAATTTGTCCACCTTAAAAATGAAATCAAGGAAAAAAGTTAGAACAGTATCTGAAAACCTGTGGAACATAATTTAACCACACCTAATGGAAATCATGATTGCCTGAAGGGATTTCAAATTCTACAGATGATGCAGATTATTCAATTCCTTAAATAAACCTTTAAAGAACTTATGAAAAACTGCTCTATAGAATTTGACCAAATTTTACAGAAAGCATGCTGGCCTTTCAGTTTTGTACAAATAATTGCTGATATGACATCAAAATATGCATCTTATCTTAGGGTTTTTAAAATTCCTACAAATGATGCTAATCTGCCATCAAACCAGGCTAAAAATAGAAAAACCTCAAATTATTTCTCAGAACTCTGTCTGACAATTGAATTTTACCAAATTTGTCAGAAAGCTTCCTGGCATGAAGTGTTCACATAATTTGCCATCAGATATGGACCTGAAATTTGATAGAAATTCTTTTTTATCTTGTTAATTCATTTAGAACAGATCTTGAAGAAATCTAACTGCTAACATATCCACACTTTTATGAAGGAGTTTTGCAACCCTGACCTAACTGACCTTTGGGTTATGTCAGAGGTCCCTGCTTGCATTTTTTAAACCTCAGTGAGCATAAGAGAACACTGACTTGTACATTGAATTTAGACCAGACTTTTGATTTAGCTTTATTCCAATGAACAAGTTGATAATAATCATTTTGACATTGTAAGTCCAATGTTCTTGAGTTGGGTTTTTAACTTCATTGGCTACAGTCAAACATGATTTGTTATCACTGAACCCATTTTCTGAAATTATGTGAAGAATAGAAGAATACCACTTAAGTAACTATGTTCCACACTGACAACAACAACTCTGTAATGTGGAGGATTTGATTGTATATTATTAATTCCAGAGTAACAGTCAACAATATATGATATAGAATGAGTTTAATAATATTTATTGATATCATTCTTCAGTTGAAAATTTGGAGCGCTACCATGGGAGTAACTGGGCATTAGTAATTGAAAAGTATTCACATAATCACATTTCTTTTTCTTGCAAGGCATACTGGTTGTCTTTCTTAGATGGATAGTTAAGAGATTCGCATGAAAGTATAATATGCATGTTATACCAAATTAATTAGTAGAGTTTTATCAGTTTGAATGAATATATCAGTGTTTGTATTTTGACCAGATGGGAAACCTCCATGAGATGCACATGCAGAAGGAAGACCTGGAAAAAAAGTTACAGGAAAAGGAAGAGGCTGAGGAAAAACAGAAAAACTTAATTGAGAAGCTGCGACAGATGGTTGTAATTTCTAAAACTGGCATTACTGGACAGGAACCAGTTCCCAGGGTATACACTCACATGCAGTAGAACATTGAATATCTGAACATAATTTAGCCTAAATCTTCATTCATTACATTTAGTGTGCCCTGTGCACCCCAGGACAATTTTTAATTGAAAGGCAAAGGGGAATCTTATTTTAAAAAGTGGTAGATATTGAGTTAAGATAAAACATTTATTACAATAATATTAGCATCTAAGGAAACGATTAATGTCCAGTGTGGACCACATTATATAAAAATAATTATCTCTCATTTTTATTATACAATACTAGTATTGAAAATATTTTCTGGTCTTTTTCTTTTTCCCATTGAATTTTGGAGACAGAGGGACACTGTTTTCCTTCTTGGAATCCTGAGTGCAACACTGCCCAGTCAAGAACATGAACCTCAAGTGTTTCTGTCAAATATAAATACAGACTAAAAAACAAGCGTTATTTAGTATGGACTTGATTATCAGCATTTATTATTATATTTACCCATGATTAATACATGTAAGAACTGTATGATTTGCTGCCACATAATCTGCTGGGAGATTAGGATCTGTACCATTCAACTGCATAATTTAGTGCCACATAATTGTTTGGCAGATAAGCATAGGTGCCATCCAAATACAAAATTTACTGCAAAAAATTCAGGAATTTGTGAGTGATTAGGTAAAATGTATGCATCAATAAATACCCAACCATGATCATTTAACTTTGTGAGTGATTAGGTAAACTTTACACATTGGTAAATACCCAACCATGATCATTTAATCCTTATAATTTCATTTGACTTCATTTCTAAGATCAGATCAGTAAATTTAATCAACAAAACATTCACTTTTATGTAGATTGAAGTTTTCTTTTATTAGCCTCTTAACTACGATAGAATACGTAGCCTGATCTTTGCTAGCCAAGATTCGTCATTATTTTATTCAGTAATATGGGGTAGAATGTTATAGTGGGTCATGCCAGTGATATATTGTTATGATCATTATTTTAATATAAACAAAAATGGCTTTTACGGTTAAACCAGGATATTCCTTGTTTTCAGAAATTATGTTTGTGTATGGCACGTAGTTATAGCAATGTTGTTTTTATTTTCTATGCATTTCGATCTTTCAAAGGCAAGCAAAATTGTCCATTTTTAGTGAGATCCCTTGTTTGACATATGACCCTGACCTTTTATAACCGCTGCTGTAACATGATGTTAAGGTGAAATGCAATAATTTCTGAAGATTGGCATGTAAAGCCTACCACATGTCTTTGTCAGCAACAAGGATGAGTGGTGGAGTGCAGGAAGGTCTGAACAATTACATTGTTTTAACTTATAATGGTCCATTTTAATCTGTGGTTTGTAAATTTTGATTGGAAATCACAGGAGCGGGTGGGTGGGTTTTTATTGTTGTTATTATTAGGGTATAATGGGTTGGTATAGATACAACTTCACATCAAATGACATGGAAACAGGGAATCAAAAGTAGTCAGCAGAATTTATCGATGTGTAAAAAATTCCAGTTCAGGATCACATGACCATTTATATCCAGTCAAATTGCAGAAAACGCATTCAGTTCATACAAATTGTAATTATATTAGAATGAACATCATCTGCACAGATATATAATGCAATATGCATTGGTAGATCTTAATCTGTGATTATTGGTATGTAGTACATAATATATAAGCATATGTTGGATCTAATCCATTCTTATGTCCCCCAAGTTCCAATAGTCAAGGTTCTGCTCATCATATTCAATTCTCTGTCATTCATATGGTTTGATATAGTTTGGTGGTTGTTGTTGTTGTTATAGGGTTTAACGACATTTTTCAGCACAAGATAGGCTAGACATGGTGGCCAGTATTAATAGTGGAAGAAGAACCCGGGAAAAAACCTGGAACGAACCACTGACCCATGAGAAGCTACCGGCAAGCTTTCTCACGTACCTACATTGGCTGAGCCTGAGACTTGAACCCACACAGATAGAGGTGAAATGGCAGTGATTCGTAACAATGAGTGCTTTAGACCACTTGGCCACTCGGGGCACCTTGACATAGTTTGGTAAATATATACTGTTTCTATGTTGCTTTACAACAAGAATGGCTAACAATTAACAGGGATTGGAAAGAAAAGTTTATAAAGTAAATCAGAATAATAATGTGATACAGATATATAAACTTGACTTTCAGGGTTTATATAGACAGAAAAAGGTATATTTAGTCTCCTTAACAAATGGCGTTATCCAAACAATTTTTGTGGCCATAATTTGACTACTGTGGTCCATCTTTCATTCTTTGGTGGCATATATGAGATCTGTATGAAACTTCAGGTGGCATATGTGAGACCTGTGTGAAACTTCAGGAGAGCATATGTTAAAATTGCAGCATCATTGTTGTTTATATTGTCACTGTTACAGGTCATTTGCATTATTTATTCTAAGTTTTCACTTGCGGGTCAATGATGCTATGAAACTTAAGTATGTGCATGTATCCTGAGACAACACACTCCATTTCACTTTTTAAAAGCTGTAGCTTGTAGATGACTAGTTTTTGGGCTCTGTCTTGGGCTTTCATCAAACTTTGTCTGCTTGTGCATCTTAAGGCATTTCAACAGGCAGAGGCATTCATGTTCTACGGACACGAGTTTAGGTAGGATAATATTATAATGGCTTACAATTTTAAAAGTCCTAGAATTGCTTTAAAGGTAAAACAAAGCTTTGCTAAAAGCAGTGTCCTGTATTTGACAAAATATTTTTGTTATCAGCTTATTAAGCATGCTGATTTGTTGTATTTTATCATTATTCAGAAAAAGAGACGGATGACGTGGTGTCCGGGAAAGAAGGCTTCAACATTTGGACCAAGATTTGCAGAACTACAGCGTATGTAAATAATTGAATAAGTGCTTTCCAGTTGTTTCATTAGCTCAGAGCTATTGCAATGATTGAAAGTTAAATTTATGGATAGGTCAGAAAATACTTTTTAAAATTTCCACTGCTTGTGAAATATTTAATTAAAATTGGTCAGCATATAGGTTAGAAATACCTTGGTTTAAAAATGCCTGGATTCCCATTTAAACAGTAATTGGCTTTAGCATATGTAATTGGTGCATCCAATAGAGTGCACTGTCTTTCTGATTAATGTTGCAACTGTTGCATCAGATTGGATAATTTCTATTATCTGATACTGAACAGTTTATGTCATGATCAGATTGTTGATGGTGGTTAGACACTGGGGTATCATTATTATGAATATCCCTGAGGTGTTCTTTTATTCTCACTTGTAATTCCTTTTTAGTCTCACCTACTTTTTATTTTGCCACAGAGATGGCAGGTGAGAAAGTAATTAAAATTACTTTTAGTACAATAACCTCTTAACTTTGAAGTGTCTTTGAGGTTTGTAAATGTGCTTATAAATATTTTAGATTGTTAGCTTTTTTGTCTACTCTTTTGAAGATAGTCTGCCACTTTTTGTTGTTTGAAAAATTTTAAAAGTGCT
The DNA here is from genome assembly GCA_028554795.2 of Sinohyriopsis cumingii. Lineage (NCBI taxonomy): Eukaryota > Metazoa > Mollusca > Bivalvia > Unionida > Unionidae > Sinohyriopsis > Sinohyriopsis cumingii. The sequence goes on from CM068824.1 coordinate 28,787,486, forward strand.
TTCCTAGTTTCCTTGTAGAAAGGGATTGAGTAGTTCAGTTGTAGCAAATTTTTAGCTTGTTGGCATTCTGAAACCGGATTGTCCAGTTTTCTCCTTTGGGTATGTTCACATCACTTCTAATCACTGTGGTTTGGGAGGCGATGAATGGAAGTACTTATGAACTAATGTATAGATTCAATGGGCTCTGTATTTGGAATCAGATTGGTTTCCTGAAGAGGATTGTCTTCACTTCTGATTTGATTTAAACTGAAATAAGGTGTTGCCAGGTAGGATGTGGAGGAGTTTCCTCCCATCTGTTGGGGTGGTCTAATTGCCCTTATCACTGACTGAAATAACACTAAAACATAAAAGATGAAAATGGAAAAATAACTTTTTCACGGTATAACTGTAGTGTGCATTTTTAAATTAAATAAATAGCATAAGACAGCAGAGATCTTGACATTTTTTTTACCCTCCAAATCCTGATTGTTTTTCTTTGGCATCCTGATTTTCATTCCACTCAGGGTGGCAGGTCTGTATAATGCACATGGGTTTCGAATGACAAAATTGTCATGCATGCAGGACTCAGCTTTATTTGCTATTAAAACATAAAAACCAAAAATGTGTTTCTATATAAAAGTAGGGGTAGAAAAGAAGTGACTAGAAAACTCTTTTAAAATAATTATTTTTACAAGTGCTGTGCATTCTGCATTGTTTAGGTGGTACAAATATTTTGAATGATGTAATACATACCTGTTGCTACTGCCATATTCCCTTGTTCCACCCCACTCTGAGTCCACAAGTAGGCTGTGTCTTTGAAAAGGATGATTACTGTGCACAGGCCTCTGAAATTGGGAGCAGACTGGGTCTATGTTCTACTAGGATGGAAAGAATAATTATGAAGTTGAGACAGTTGATTTTGCAACAGGTTTGCCCATCCTTTGGATCAATATTTAATTCAGAGAAAATTTGGATTTAAGTTTTGGTTAAAGTCATTCATTTGTTTTGTTTCTAAACCCCTTAATGGATCCTGCATTTGTGATGAATTATTAAAAAAATAGACTATTTATTCTGCAACATGTATGCTCTACCTTTGATGTTGGGTCGATCATATTTTGCAGGAATTCATTGATCAAAATGCAGGCCCAGGCCTTCTTGTTTAGAGTAATGCTTTATCATGCCAATTTCAGCACTGCCAGAGTTTTCACCACCGGGATCAATGTCAATGTTTTTGGAAGATGAATCTTTCCGAAAATCTGCTGTAATGTTTCAGCCATCAAGATTGATACTGGAGGAAGAGTCTCCAGAGAAGACAGAGCTCTTATCCACAACCATAGGAACAAACGACACACTGAAGGAGCTGTTTGAATTGTAAGAGCTTAAAGTTATGTATTATTACCTAAGGTTTTTTTGGGAAAAAATAGTGGAATTCCATGATGATTGCCATTCAGTGTTGCAATGGTGTGTTTTTGCTCTTTTGCATATGTAATATTGCACAACTAATCGACTGAAGGAGACTTCATTTGTTAGATAAGTTTAATGACAGTTGATGTGAACTACATAATAAAAATTTGGATCCACCTCCTAAGGTGTGTAATTTAGGAACTGGGTTATTAAAAGGTACAACATAGCTGGGAAAAAAGTATTTCAAGGTGCTGCCTTCCTGTAGATTTAGAGCTTTGTTTTGAATGATGCTCTTTGGTAGCTAACTCAAGTTTTGTGGGGTTTTCATTGATACAAGTGTGAATGGTATTATTGAGGGCTGTTCCATTTAAACACACATGGTACCCAGGGAAGGCAGTTTAAAAAAAATATATGCCAGGGTAATTTGATTTCATATTAAAATGATAAGAAAATTTTAAATTGCATCTATGGGTGAGTACCCGCACTTTAAAAGTGCCTTCCCTGGGTCCCAAATATGTTTTAATGGAACAGCCCTGAGAGTACAAAAGAAAGCTAAGCTAAAAGTAGTAATGATCCTGATTTAAATGTGCAAGTTAGTCTTTTAATTTTGACTTTGAAACAGTTATTTTCATTTTGTATTAGCATGTCATGTCATAAGAGTGGAAAGAGTAATTTGAGTAAAAATGCAAAGAGTAATTTAAGTAAGAGTGCAAAGAGTATTTTTATAAGAGTACAAAGAGTAATTTGAGTAAGAATGCAGAGTATTTTTAGTAAGAGTGCAAAAGAATACTTGGAATAAAAGTTCAAATTAATTTGAGTAAGAGTGCAAAGAATATTTTGATAAGAGTAAAATAAGTAATTTGAATAAGTAATAACCTTTGTATGTTGGAAGAATTTTGTTCCAGTAATTCATGTCTTCAGCTAAATGCAACAAAATGCATAATGACTGTATCACATGTCTTTTTTCCAGACTTAAATTTTGTTGAAGCAACAAATAATGATATGGAGTTTCTGATGTTGACAATAAGATATGATCTAGCAGTCAAGATCGAATTACTATAATAATATTTGTATTAATACTTTTAAATTTTCAGCTAAATTAATAAAATCCCAAAACATAAGTGAGAAAAAAATCGCATAAGATTTCAACTGTTTTGCATGAACTTGATTTTTGCTCATAAACTGAATTTCAATTTTTAAAAAGCTGATATGTACATGAATTTAAGTTTTATGAATGAACATGCTAATAACAAGGGTTTTTTATAGCATACCCATAATTGTGATTTACAGCTATTGTGTAGTTGTCAAAGTTTGTGTCATGGTAGGCATCATCATCTATCCTAGGCTCACTTGGTTGTGTTTGAACTGTTTCTAGGGGGACAATCTGAGAGGCTCTGATGGGGACTTTTCATGGGAATGACAGCATTATGTTGACAGTTATTTACAGTGGGATTGAACAAATTGTTGGAACTTAATGATACAGATTTGTTAAAGATAATGCTACTCATTTTTGTGAGGGCATAGTTATTCATGCTTGTTCATTTGTAACAAAAAAGAAACTCTGAGAAAAAGTAGTTTCAGTCTGTTTAAGAGTATGGTAATATGGAATCAGAAAACTACAGTATCATTTTCCTACTTTTGGGATTTGACAGTAAAATTTTAGCTCATTCTTGGGTAGAAAGTTTAAAGGCATGTAATAAAACATTCTGGTTTATACAATTTCATATTCACCTCAGCAGAAGTTAGTGTTTAATTTGCTGTTTCACTATAAGAGTTATGTCCCAATGACTTTTTATTATTTTATGCTAGGCTGTTAATTACTGAATTTTCTGAGAGAAATAATGTTGCTATTTCACTGGAGAGAAATAAAATAAATATCTTGATTGCAGACATTGATAATGTTATGACCATGAAATTTTGAAACTGTTTAATGATGCTTGTGTAGTTTAGTGGTAAATATGGCCATTTTGCATACTGATGACCCTGGTTCGAATCCAACAATGTGCAAATGCTCTTTTATCCTAATTTTTATTATTTTATTTTTATATGCTGTTACCTTTAATCGGCAAGGAGAATTATATTACTAAATATATTTGTTATACTTATCTACTTATATTCTGTGTGAATGTACATAAAACACAGCAGAAAATAAATGCTAAGCAACTGACAATACCACATGGGATACAGTAAGAAGTAGCCAATATGTATGAGCATAAAATAGAAAGAAAATTTGCTTGCTCAGAGTGAATAATCGATATATTTCATGACATGGCTGAAAAGTTAGGTATTTTCACATGGGACAGAAACAAAAGTGTGTGCAGTCATTGAAAATGAAAATTTTGCAGCTATTAATTTCCTTTTTCATTTGGTAATGTTTGAGATAATGAATGGTTCATTTAGTAGAGTTATTTTCATATCCATCTGTGTATATATAATATTTTCCAACTGATATAGCCATAGCCAAACTTTCTTTTCCCAACAGTTGTCATCTTATGACTCTTATTCCTTCAGACAAGACAAGTATGAGACACTGCTACAGGACCATGAGAAATTACAATCAGAGTTCAGAACCTTGGAAGAGTTTACCAGACTGGAGAAAGGTGTACAAGAGGAGGAGGAAAAGAACTTTGAGAGGGTCAGTTTAACTATGAATTTTGTCTTTCAGTGCTGAATCATGATTTCTGATGTAGAGTTAAATTACACTTAGAAACTATGAAGGATTCAATACCCACTTTACAGCCGTTATAAAGGAATATAGAAAGCAACTGTGAACTGCTATGTCATCATCAGTATTTGGTCATCACAGTTAGAGATTAAATCATTGACCATGCTTTGTTTATGCTATTCAGATTTATGTCCTAGTTTTTAACTGGATTGCAAAGCAGTTCTGGTATTTAGATGTGTAAATAGAGGATCTTAAATGGGTAACAATTTAATATTGAATTTATGAAACAATTTGAATAATGTCCAGCTTTTGCAAGCCTTGGCTTAGTTTTATTTCAGTAGAAATTATTTAGATAGAAAGAAGAATGAATAATTTTGTTCATTCTGACAGATGCTGTACCTTTCATTTGCTGTGCGTAAAATATAGTCCCAAACAAAAAGTTGAAATAGTAAAAGTATGTTGTTCATTTTTGATAACTATAAATCAAAGAATAAGCGTTAATCCAAATAAACAGCATCCATCCAAATAAACAGATAAACAGGGCATTTTACGAAAGACAAAAACATTCGTCAACACAAAATATCCAATGCATGTGATGTCACATTGTTTGGTACGGTGCACAGTACTGATATGAGTTGGCACAAACAATGCGGTGACAGTGTTTACGTTTAAATTCCACATCACAACCAAACATTACATTGTTGTGATATTTTTGTGAAAAGAAAATTATCTGGATGCAGAAATATTTATTGTAATGTATTTGTGACCAGATATTTGCAGTATTTGATTTGGAACATTAGATTGTACAGAAGACATAAACAAATCTCTTTTTGGTCGGATTTGCATCACATATTTACTGCGTAAATATGCTGCGGTTGGATAAAGTTCTGTCAGTTGGTAAGACTGGTTTATGTCTACATTCTTCTGTGAACAAAGGTGAGTTTATTTACTTCAGTAAGTTCACATTTAAGCCAAGCTTGTATATAGGGTGGATTCCATGCTTCAGATAACCTCCCCATCCATCCCCACCCCACTCTCTTTATCATCTAAGCAATTCTGGTAGTTTTACTTGTTGTTATTGTTCTTGTTTTGGTTATTTTCTCCATTTTTCATGTGATGTTATACATGACATAACAAAGGTGGCGCTATACAGTTTCGCATTTTGCATAGGGTTAGGAATTTAAAGAAAAAGAATGTCCCCAGCTTTCCTCACTGGTTATACTGGCTATTTAAAAAAGACCTTGTATATCTTAGGTATAATGCAAAGAACCTTTAATTCCCTTTATTTTGGTGTATGATTGATGGGTGTACTATGGGTTATAGAGTATACAGCTTGGCCTTACTTCAAATGTGCACCTTTCAAAAAAGTGCTAGCTCTACTTGGTCATTTTCACTTCCTGAACTTCAGAGGTCAATTGTATAAAAAAGAGCCGATAACTTTTTTTACATTTTATATATTTGGTAATTCATTCATTGCACTTTCAGAAGCTGGTATTGTCTAGTCTGGCAAAATTCATTTTCCCTATTTTAATAGCTGCTATGTATAGTGTACTTTAGACTAATTCAGACTGATTTTTTAACACAAGGGAGCAGTCATTTTAGTTAGCAGTGTGCTTAAATCATGTAAAATTTCCAAAAGTACAATATCCAAAAGAAATATCATCCACATTACATTAATGTAGCATAGAGGTATGCAAACATTCTCTCCACTGTGCATGTTTTAAATGCGAACTACTTCACCTTACATACGTCACTCTCTCAAAAGCACATATTATCTGGTGAGCGCCACCATAAAGAAGATGTAGGTATTATTTTTTTATGATTTAATTATGTTTATATGGCTGAAACATTTAAGTCGCAAGCATCAAAACAATCTTTATGAATAATTCTCCTGCCTTTTTCCCCACAGAACAGTATTTATGAGTGTCAGAGTCTCTAACAAGTCCAGCCTACCCCCCCCCCCATGATAAAAGTGAGCTATTTTAAGAATGCACATTACATTTTGTAAACATAGCAACCAATGTTATGCTGAATGATAGGAACATGAAACTAGCCAGAATTATTTCTGAGATATCAACAATGAATTTTACAATTAGAAAAGGGAGGTAACTCATCAGCTTCATAAAGGTCAAAGGTCAAAGTGTAAAATATTTGCCTGTTGTTTAATATGGAAGAAGCGAATTCACTTTCTCATCATTTATTTTTTTATTTCATTGCAAATAAATGAAAAGAAACATGTTCACCATATATTTCTGTCACTTATTGCAACAGTTTTAAATTTAAGTTGACTCTATTCCTATATTCTAAGTCTTCTAATTTCCCCATAATTAAGGTCACTACTCACACAAACATACCTCATGGCAAATTATGTAAGCAAGAGAAAAACGATCATAATTAGCTTATTTTCATGCTTAAATGCAATATGAATGTACCATTTTATTCAGAACATCATACATAATTATATGAAAATAAAAAAAAATAATTGCAAACATTTTTTAATTTTCTTTAAGGTGGCGCTATACAGTTTCGCATTTTGCATAGGGTTAGGAATTTAAAGAAAAAGAATGTCCCCAGCTTTCCTCACTGGTTATACTGGCTATTTAAAAAAGACCTTGTATATCTTAGGTATAATGCAAAGAACCTTTAATTCCCTTTATTTTGGTGTATGATTGATGGGTGTACTATGGGCTATAGAGTATACAGCTTGGCCTTACTTCAAATGTGCACCTTTCAAAAAAGTGCTAGCTCTACTTGGTCATTTTCACTTCCTGAACTTCAGAGGTCAATTGTATAAAAAAGAGCCGATAACTTTTTTTACATTTTATATATTTGGTAATTCATTCATTGCACTTTCAGAAGCTGGTATTGTCTAGTCTGGCAAAATTCATTTTCCCTATTTTAATAGCTGCTATGTATAGTGTACTTTAGACTAATTCAGACTGATTTTTTAACACAAGGGAGCAGTCATTTTAGTTAGCAGTGTGCTTAAATCATGTAAAATTTCCAAAAGTACAATATCCAAAAGAAATATCATCCACATTACATTAATGTAGCATAGAGGTATGCAAACATTCTCTCCACTGTGCATGTTTTAAATGCGAACTACTTCACCTTACATACGTCACTCTCTCAAAAGCACATATTATCTGGTGAGCGCCACCAAACCCCTGTGGGAGTAAATTGGCAATATTTGGGAGTTGAATCTAAAAATGGCTGCCAAAAATGTTCAATGAAAACAAAAAATTCCAGAAGGCAAGATTAAAAAAATTTTCCCCACGATCGCAGCCAATCAGTAAAGAGAATACTGTACAATAATTTCATGGGTTTATTTGAACCAATCAGAATCACATAAAGTGATATATTTACATGTATAATATCAAAAATATGAAACTTCACACACTGTAGGTAAAGTGTACCAACTATGTGATAATATGGATTACTACACATTTCAGTGAAAGTTTGATCACTGTGACCTAGATTCCATGGATGTTTGATTTTGATGAACCTTGTGTATAACTCATTTTCTCAGGCACTATTGCTTATGGAGTCACATATCTTGGTACATAATTGCATCATCAGAAGTACTACAGTCATTAGTGAAAACTAGGTCACTAGTATCCATATTTCATGATTCAGTTTACTGTGCTTACCTTTGGGTTGAGAGTTTGTCTTTAGGCTTTTCATCCTTTGCAATCTGGCTATACTACCATGGCAGTTTTCTTTTTAACTCTATTTGTTGTATAAAAGAATGCAAATGAAGCTTTTCACAGCGACATGCATCTTTTTTGAATAAATACAGCAACAATATTTTCATTCTCTGCAACTCCAAATGCTGTGATCATCTACACAGAAATCTTAAATTCTGTGAACCAAGCAATAACTCTAGATAACTTGTTACTCATTGATTACTTGTGCTTTTGATTCAGTATGTTACTTGCAGAAAATGAGCATGTTTGGGTCTGGAATTATTGAACTGGAGGAGCAAATGGAAAAAGTGATTAAAGAGAGGGATTTTTTGAAGAAGGAAGTCACAACATGGAAGGAGAGACTGAAGGTTCTAGAGGAAAAAGAGTCAGAGTTACCTACCCTAAGTGCTGGCAGCACACACCAGGAGTGGCTGGAGAAGTTCCATGCAGAGCGTGAGAAGCATGATGCATTAGTGACAGAACTACGGCAAGAGTTGAACATGTGTAAGATGGAGCTGGAGTTGGAAAGGAACCAGAAGCAGTGCAACACCAGTCCTACTGTCAAGGGATCTGATGAAGACAATACAGTAAGTTGTTCCCCAAATATTCAAAGCTTAAGGTGGCATGTATTATGTTAATTATGTCATGATGTTGTACATCCATCTGTCTGTCTGTTATCAATTTTGTTTCCACACAATAGCTTGAGTTGTCCACCATTTATTGTTAATGAACTTTATGGATAGCTTGCATTTGGAATAAGGAAGAAGCCCTTTTGATTTCGTGATAAAAAAATTTAATGTCAAGGATTTTAACAGAAGCCCCTTGATGTTGAGGTTGTTGTTATTAAAAGGCAAAGGGTGTTTTGCAGAATAACTTTTGTTCCATGAGAAAACTTTGTGGATGACTCGCAGTTAGGGTAATAAAGAAACTTATTGATTCTGGTCAGTAATCTCCAGAATCAACTGTGCGATTTTTCAACATGGCAAGGTCTACTGTGCCAATCACAGTACCCTTGTTTGATTAGGTTACACATAGCTACTGCATGTCCATATAAAGCAGGTTCCATTACCGTGATGGAAGCTTCCTGTACTCTGCTGTCTCTCTCATCATTACCAAGGTTTTATTAGATTTACAGATACTTCATGACTTTAGGAAGGTTTTGGGAATTCTAATGTTTAAAAACTCTAATGGCCCTCAGCTAACACAAAAGTTTTGAGAAAGATTTTTATAGTATCCTTTTTGAAATGATGTTTGGATGGGATGGGTATACTGCAGTCAGCTTGTCCATCCATCTGAGTGTTACCCTTTTTTTACTTAAAATATCCTGAACCCACTAAACCATCTTTATGAAACTTGGAATGCTTTTACCAAGATGACAACTCTTAGAAATTATATATTTTTAAATAAACATGACATTCTCTTTTTTGGAACACATCTCACTCTGTTCCACTGTACAGTGAGTGAAAAAATAATCCAAGTCCAACCATACCACATTCATAATGCTGTATCTGACTGATTCCTTAAGTTTGTGTTAATCAATCAGCTTTCCTTCTTGAATGGACACACATGAGCAAACATATTAGAGACAGGCATGAACTTTTTTAAGTTTGAAATTCATACAAAAAAGCCCTTTAAATTTGAAAAATTGGTCCACCCATGAATAGCCATGGAGTATAAAATCATAAAGAAGTGATTTATTTGCAAATTTGCATGGTATGTGACTCTGACATTAACATCAGTCAGAGCAATCACTATGACATGCATACAATCAATTGCCAAGTAATTTATAGCACAATAAGAAACAATAGCCCACCAAACTAACAAAGAGGTTTCTTTGGTAGTAGCAAGACATTGTTGTACACTGATGTTGTTAAGAAGGAAAAAACACTTGTTATTGACTTTTCTGTGTAGCATAATATACCATGGTCTGCTTTAGTCTACCTCACCTTACTTTTAAAGGAGGTCAGTGAGACAGTCAAACTGTCAGATTATTCATGTAAGACAGTACAAAGAGGAATGGCTACAATACTGAGCAAATGATTTTACTGATATATTGCTTTAAAAAATCACTTTGGGACCATAATAAGAGGCTTTCTCCTAGTTTATAGAAACAAAACATTAGATAGGATTATGTCAATTATTTTACAGCTAATGTTTGAAAATGAGTACAGAACTTTTAGTTTAAGATGAATTCTGTCTTGAACATAAGATCTACACAAATAAATTGACCATCATTTCAAAGTGAATTCTCCTTTGACTTGCTTATCTAAGGGTCTTCTGATATCATCCAGTATACAACTTTGTTTTTGTTTTAATTGGGTGATTACAGATTTTATTACTTATTTTTATCTTGACATTTACAGAGTTTTCTTCCAAATTACAACTGTTTGAGAAGGTTTGTAACTCTGCTCTTGTAACATGGTTATACATTGTGACCTGTAAAAACTGAATGAAACTCAGTATACATTTGTGTCATGGCTAGACACTCTGTCCTGTAAAAACTGAATTAAACTTAGTGTACATTTGTATCTTGGCTAGACAATGCTTTTGTAACATGGTTAGACATTGTGTCCTGCAAATAATGAATGAAACTTAGTATACATTTGTATTGTGGCTAGACAGTGTGACCTGTAAAAACTGAATGAAACTTAGTATACTTTTTTTTATCTTTGCTAGACATTGTGACCTGTGAAAATTAAATGAAACTTAGTATACATTTGTATCATGGCTAGACATTATGACCTGTAAAAACTGAGTGAAACTTAGTATACATTTGTATCATGGCTAGACATTGTGACCTGTAAAATCTGAATGCAACTTATTATACATTTGTATCATGGCTAGACATTGTGACCTGTACAAACTGAATGAAACTTAGTATACATTTGTATTATGGCTGGACATTGTGACCTGCAAAACTGAATGAAACTTAGTATACATTTGTATCATGGCTAGACATTGTGACCTGTAAAATCTAAATGCAGCTTATTATACATTGTATCATGGCTAGGCACTGTGACCTGTACAAACTGAATGAAACTTAGTATACATTTATATTATGGATGGACATTGTGACCTGCAAAAACTGAATGAAACTTAGTATACACTTGTATCATGGCTAGACATTGTGACCTGTAAAATCTAAATGCATCTTATACATTTGTATCATGGCTAGACACTGTGACCTGTACAAACTGAATGAAACTTAGTATACATTTGTATTATGGATGGACATTGTGACCTGCAAAAACTGAATGAAACTTAGTATACGTTTGTATCATGGTTAGACATTGTGACCTGCAAAAACTGAATGAAACTCAGTATACATTTGTATCATGGCTGGACACTCTGTCCTGTAAAAACTGAATGAAACTTAGTATACATTTGTATATTGGCTAGACACTCTGTCCTGAAAAAACTGAATGAAACATTTGTATCATGATAAAGAGTATATGTCCATTATAAGATTCAACTTTGTCAGATTGGTGCATTTTGAGTGACCTGTAGAAAATAGTCTTTTTTATCAGTATTTGATAGATATCTCTATTTTTATGATATGAGTTACACGCTTGTCTAGTTAATATCTTCAGAACCATTTAAGATATTTTCTTGAAGCTTAGTATACATTAATATCATAACAAAAGATTGTGGCCCATATAAGGCTACTGTTTGTTATATTAGTACTCTTAGAGTTTTATCAAAATTTTTGTCCATCCCACCTTGGCCTCCACCTCTGTCTGTCCATCCATCCATCCATCCACACCTCAGTCAGTTTTTCAATTGCAGTTGGCCAGTGAGTCTTGCTACATGGTATGTGACTATATTTTGTTGTGTACAGCAAGCTTGGGGGCACTATTGACAAGCAGGCTGTAAATGATTATATCTATGTAGGCTTGACTTGCAGGCTTTGAAAAGAGTCATCTTACTTGGTATTTGACTATATCTTGTTGTGTGTAGTAAGTTCATTGACATGCTTAATAATAAAGACTTTATTTTCAGTTGGTGACTCAATTAGTTACAAATGAGAAACTAATCTACCTTGAGGTGCTCTATTATGTACATATAAAATACAAGTTAATAACACACACACACAGTAATTCTACTGTAATGGAATGAGGGCCTTAATTTTCTTTGGGAACCAATGATAAGTTTATTTTCTTTGAAATATAATTTTTATGACAAGACCATTGCAAGTTATTGTCTACAAATATTGCAAGAATTCTATCTAAACACATCGTTCTAGTTATCATAAAGAACATGAAGCATATCAGTTTTCTGCTGTGTAGTTATTGAAAAGAATTTTGTTTTTTCTATATTGAGGATCATACCATTTTCCTTACACTGTATTTAAAGTCTTTTGAGAGCAGTTTGAAGGCTTGGTTGCCTTGAGCATTGAAAAAAGTATTGTCATCAGCATATGTTTCAGCTAATGAAACTGCATCTCCTATTTTTAGGAGTAGGTCATTTATAAACAAAGCAAATAACAAGGACCCAAGACAGAACCTTGTGACACTCCATAATTTATCATTTTAATTTCTCTTTGATTGTTTAATGATTTTGCTTACTTTATTTCTGCAGATTTTGTATTCATCTTCATTATCTACAGATTTCAGTGGTTTCTTCTCATTGTATCTAAAATTTCTTTGGTGACCCAGCCAGGTTGATGATCATACTTAACTTTGTGTCTTCAAAGGTGCATTTTTATTAACAACTTCCAAAAACAGATCAGACCAAGTGCTTAAAATATCTTCAGTTTTATCAAAAAGTTTGATAGTATCCTAGGGTATTTGCTCCAAATCCATTAAGAAATTTTCATTAATGACAGTTTTAAAAGACCAGCCTGTGATAGATTTATGAACATTCTTTTCTCCCACATTATTTTTATGCTTACTTTTGAGAAAAGTTGCAAAATGATTGCTTAAACCAAGTTTTGAAACAGAAATTTTTGAAACATTTTCTTTAGTATTTGTGTAGATATAGTCTATAAGTAGTTTTGAATTGGATCTTACCAGAGTGGGTTTATTGACAAATGGTTTAATCCTAAAGGTTATACAAAATACAACCAATGTTTTTTATTTGTCCCTATTTATATCACCTAATATGTAAAATTATTTCTCTTCATTTATAACTTTCTCTATTTGAAATTTAAAATCTTCATTCCAGTCAACATTTGAGGATGGATGCCTATGCATGAAACCCATTAGATAGGGTTTGGCTTTTTCTGGGGGTAATCTCAATCCATATTGATTCAACCTTTTTGGATTCAGCCAGCTTGTTTGAAAATTATATTTACACTTCATATCCTGCAGAGGTTACCCTGTAAGCACTTGCTCACTGACAGGTTTAGTTTTAATGGCATTTAAAGGCATACTCATGCAGCTTGCTTAGTTTGGAAACTGTTCCTTGGAAGGCGCTGCAGAGGTTACTTCATGCAATAGAGCACAAGTGAAAGGCTTCTATTAAACCATGTTTTGGCATTAAGTTAGGCATCATATGTAGACACATGCACACACACAAACACAGATTCAAACATAAGTTAGACAACTAAAATTATTTAAATGCAGAAACTGTTCATATTAGAATAAACTGAAGACTGTTTCATCTGAAGTACATGAGAATGAAAAAATGGGCTGGGTGGTAGTGGGAGGGGATAGGGGCACAACAAACCAACTTTTGTTAATGTAGGCATCAATTAGCTATGATCCCCTCTATTTGCTTTAGCAGTAATATGTAGAATGGTGTCTGTGTGATTTGGATTTTTAACATGGCTTTAACAATTTTTCAGTCATATTGCTACGATGTCTGCAGTGTGGCAATTTATAGTGATATCATGGACTGGGACATCATATCGCAGACATGTAGTATGATGTCCCACCCAGTCACATTATCCTGACACCAGGTTGACTAGTCCTAACGTTATCCTCTTAATGCTGAGCACCAAGCAAGGAAGCTGTTAGTACCATTTTTATAAGTCTTTAGTTTGACTTGTCTGGGGATTGAACCCACAACCTCCTGCATCCAAGGTGGACACTGTAACCACTAGGCCACCAGAGTGGTCTTTGAATGGTACAAGCTTTTAAAAAATTTCACCATGCTTGAAATAAACCTACATTAACCCAAGCAACATTTCTTATACACAAGATACATACAAAGTAAATTAAAAAACATTAAAAGGGTAATAAAATTTGGATTAGAATATTTTCATAATTTCTTCAAGTAATCCTATGAGTTGTTTTATTTTGAAAATGAATCACCATAGTAAGTAAATGTACAACTGTCTGAATAAATAAAATTTTATAGAGACACCTTTTTATTTAAGAATGGAATGTTTGTCTGGATGTACTGTAGAAAGCATAATTGTGGGTTTCATGATAACTTTTAACAAATCACACCAAACAATCAGCTGAATGTGTGAAACCACACAGTATTTTCAAGCCCTACCCTACCATCATGTCTTCATTAAATCCTTCCCGTGTTCAGAAAAATTCCACCCTTTTTCAAATGATCTGTGACCATCACCACCATTTTTCGGGTCTCCAATAGATTCTGGATAGTCTGAAAACCATGCTCACTATTTAAACATATTTGGAAGCTCTTTAAAAAAATATATGTTGCCTGGGTACTCTGGTTACTCAGAGTTCATATGAAAATTATATAAAGTTCTAAATTTCATCAGTGGCTGACTATTCCACCTTAAAAGTGTCTTCCTGTGGGACCCATGTATGTTGTAGTGTAACAGCCCTTAGACCACTTTATGGTATATTGTTAACTGACCAGATTAACTTAAAACCATCTTTAATACAAGTGAATTTCATTTGTTTCTGTGTGTAATTAATTACTGTCAACAAATAAATGGTACACAAACATTTTGTTCATTTTATTTATGTTGTAAAATCTGCCTTTACTAGTCATCATTTTATTAGTATATTTTATGAGTATATCTCTACCTTTTAATTAACTATTATTAAGCTGAGCATTGTATTTCTTAGTTAAGTCTCATTCTGTTAGTTTTATTTTGAGGTTTTCAGAGGGAAAATACAATCTGAAAACTATATCATTTCAAACTGTTTAAACTCTTCATGTATTATTCTCTTAGCTCAAATCAATTTGTGTCACCCTTACCAGGCAGTCATCTCAGCAACAATTGTTCCTGAGGTTGAGCGTGATTTTCAACTGCTGCAAGATGAGCGTGATTATTACCACAACCAGGTGGAAGAACTAGAGGAAAAGCTGCGTGAGGCAAGTTCTGTCTACAGCTCTAACAATGAGACATCTATCTGCGACTTCACACATGCCAGCAAGTTGAGTGAAACCATGGCTGAGCTTTCGGATGCACATAGTGTAAGTGAGCATGCAGTTTCTTCATCAGGTTATAAACATTCTATTTCATTACAGTGTTTGTTGAAATATGTTGCTGTTTGGGGCTTAGTGCCATTTTTCAGTGCATGATAGGCTGGCTATACATGGTGGCCAGTATAGCTGGTGGATGAAGAACCTAGGAAAATCATAGTAAGAACCACCAACCCATGGGAGGCTATGGGCAAGCTTTCTAACATATCCTTATTGGCCAAGCCCAAGACTCAAACCCTGACAGGCAGAGATGAGATGTGAGTGATTGATAATGGTGAGCACTTTATTTCACGTGACCACCCAGGACCCCTTTGTTGAAATATCACAGCATACTATGTAAAATGACACATATATTTGGAGGCTTTAGGAAATTACTCAAGAACACTTACTTAAATATTGTACTCAGTTTGAAACAAAGAAGTGACAGTCCATTGAAAATGTTGTAGGTTTATGAAACATATATAAAATATTTGGCTTATGCTAAAAAAGAATTCAGTGTAAACTTGGAATAGTGGTTAAATCAGATAACTTAATTTCTAAAATAGAAATGATAGAATATTAGCAGATGTGGTGTCATGTGTTTGAAATTGAAATGATGGAAAAGTAGTAGATCGTGTTATGTCATGTGTGTAATAATGTCATAAAAGGAATTCATAGTGGCAGTGTGCTAATGAAAATGCTATTGTGCAGCCATTTTATATTTTTCAACACTGTGAGGTGGATGAGGATCTATTGTATGGACTTTAACCCAGAAAGTATCTGTTGATATGGATAAAGATACTGAAGCATTAATGTACCCTTATGAAATGTAAACAAAATGATGAGTGAACCAAAAATAACCCTGAAAACAAGTGCTAAGAGAATGCAGAATGAACAAAGAACAAATGATAAATTATACTGGCCAAACACTGCTTAACAAAATCAATAAACAGAAAGATGATGAGAAATGATAAACTAAAAATGATGAATGATAAACCATAGATGATGAATGAAGCAATGTTGGATATAATCTTTGTTTATTGCTTTGATATTGGTTGTATTTTAAATACCTTTTTAAATTTTACTCCAGTATAAAATTCCTGATTGCCACCAAATACTTTCTAATATCAGCCATTGTTACTTATGACACCACCATTTATATGCTAAAGTAAAACTTTATTTAACATTATTGAAAGGAAATGTGAAATATTAAATAGTTTTTTGTCATAAAAGTATTAAAATCTGTGAAAGGAAAATAATTATACTATGATTTAAATGTAATCTTGTACTCTGCTGGGTATTCATTTGCTATTAGACAAGAAATTAGAATTCTTTCCTAATTTGTGTGTAATGTTGCAATTATTTTGAAGCATTTGCAAAAGTAATTCTAAACCATTCTTCAGTGAACATGAAAATTCGCAGTTCTCTTGACAAGACAAATTGTAAACAATGAAATGATAAATATTACATGATAATATTAAAACACAGATGCATACTCGCCAACCATTAGTCTTTTGGCAGAATCATTATGCTGTTCTTCACAGAAATATGTCTTATGCTTGCCTGTCTATGGGTTAATACTTTTTTTGGTACATCAAAACAACCCCTAGATAAAGCAAACAAATGTTGTGTTTATGATTTTTGAATGATGTGACCTAGCAACTGATTGGCTGAGCTTATCTGAGTTTGATCAAACTTGTGAAATGGTCTTATTTTATACAGCTGATGGATGAGTTGGATTGGAGTAAGACCAGTGCATATTAATGAATTTTTCTTGTATTTGATTGGCTCAGCTTGGTTGCTACTTTGGAGACTGAATTCTAGTTAAATTTCCATCCTCTTTAAGCTTATATTATTGTTATAGACCGATTCTATAATAAGTTTGATCTGTGCTTATTAACGAGATACCTTGCATATGATTGGCTGTCAGAGCTTGTTACCTCTCAAGAGCTAGAGAAATTATTTTTCATCCAATTTCTATAAATCTTGGTAAATTGGTGAATCATCAGTATCTTGGGTGACTTTCATAAATATAAGCAAGAAAAAGAGCATTTTAAATATTTCTTTGTTTTTCATTTTACATCAGGATTCATTAAAATAGATAAAATCAAAATGATATAAAGTTAGATAAAATCAAAATGATATAAAGTTTGGGAGTAAGTTTACACTGAACATGCTGCTGTAATACTAAATAAAGCTGCTTAGTGAAATTATCAATTGTTTTGTTATGTAAGACAGGTGAGCAAATTTAGACCTATTTGTGCTGCGTGTTTAATTTAGACCTCAGTTACTTGACATTAACTGACCCGGCATCAGAATGTTTAGCTGTTATCTTAACAATGGCCAATAACCACTCAAATCAAAGAGTTGTAAACTGTTATGTAACATGAGCCATTCAGACATAAGATTATTGAACTGTTATTTGACATTAGCCAATCAGACTTAAGAATACAGATACATCAACAAACAGAAATGTTTACAGTGTGCACAATTGCTGGATTACCCCCATTATATGGACACTATAAGCAAGAATACAAGTTTTAAAAGGTAGAAGTCATGCAGAAAAAAAAATTCTGCATGTTTGATATAATGGTGCATGATAATTAAAATAAAAATGAAGTGAATTCAAATAGATTTATATTTCGCATTCAGATGTACCAGTTTCCTTTCCATAAGCCAGTACCATTCAGCATGTTGTATATTTAGAACTGGAATTCCCCCATAATAAATCAGTGGTCATGCATATGTAACTGTACCTGAAGGTGTGACCACTCTGGTGGCCTAGTAGTTTGAGCATCTGCCTCAGATGCGGGAGGTTAAAACAAAGGCAACGAGGAATATCTGTTTGACATAAGAAAAGGAGAATCTTAAAAGTAATATATTCTGTGATGTTATTAAGTTTTCAGTGATGAAGGGAATACAATATTGTTGGCACTTCTATACAATGATCAGTTATGTATTTGTTTTACATTATAAATATAATGTTCTTTCATCAAGAGAACATCAAAATATAAGTGTCCATTTTCATTTAAAATTTTAAATAACTGACTCCACAGCATATATGGAAAAACTATTTTAATTCTCTTTGGTGGAAATATTTTTCCTTCCTTTATTTAATAATCGGTCTCATTTTCTATGTTAAGCAATTATTTACCCGAGCCACTGTATTATTAGATTTGCTACATAAATTAATTAAGCTCGGAGAACCACTGTTATGCAATACTGGAACCATTGAATTTTTCTCAATTGATGAGTAAAATATAAAAAAATTCCTTTGCAACAAGTTGTATACTTTTAGTTTGGTTCAGATGTTATGTATATCCATCTTGACAAACACCCTCTTTATTTAGAAAAACACTCAAACAAATCTCTTTGGCAGATCTGACTATGTCACTCATGAACATTTTCCTCCAGGGGTGGACTGGATAAGGGATTTTCAAGTTCACTCCCTACGATGTAAATTAATGGATAAAACCCCTGTCATGGGCCAGATCCAGTCTGCGGGCCGAGTTTTTCCTACCCTAGAACTACACTGTCCATCCTTAAATATAAATGAACTTAAGTGTACATTCTAATGTCTTAGGCCTTGCTGCTTTTTTTCTTTACATATCCTTTCATGTGTCTTTTTAGAGGCAAGCAGAGTTGGAGGAGATGCTGAAAGAGTCCCAGACAGAGATGGAAGACCTTAAAATCTCTTTGCAAACCATGAAGGTGAGCATTGAGAGATTGGCCAATGAGAATGAACAGTTGCAAGATGCCAACAAGAGACTTAAGACAGAACTGAAAGACATTGCTGAGAGACATGTCTTTGAAAATGAACAAATCGAAGAAGCAAACAAAAGACTCAAGACTGAAAAGGTCTCTCTACAAAACAGGGTGGACAGCCTTGAAGAGGTGAGAAATAAACATTGGAATATGTTTACAGTGTGCACAATTGCTGGATTATCCCCATTATATGGGCACTTTCGGCAAGAATACAAGTTTTAAAACTATTAAAGTTTTTTTTATTTAAACAATGTACTAGGCTCAGAAGGCAAGCCAAAATGCTGTCTTGATGCTCTTAAGGTGAAACTACAGCTTTATGTAATTAGTGTTGAGAGGAAGAAATCATGTCTGTTCTTGGTCTAAATTTGTCTTTCCATCCAAGTATGTCTTCTTAACTGGATACGTCTAACATTAGGACATTGCTAACAGCCGGATTTTAGCATTGCAATAGTAGCTTCTGACAGAGGTAACACTGGGTGGAGCCAGTTCATAATTACTGGTATCGACAGATGGGTAGGATCTTCAAACTAGTTTTAAATTAGTATGGGTCACTTTCAGTTGTAAGTTCTGGAATAGTGTGTACTAGAATAGAGAGTAGTTCTGGAGCAGACTGTTTTGTCAAGTTTCTGTGCTTGGACATACAATACAATGTCTTCAGTAGTGCCTCTTCAAAGATACAAGACTGAAAATTCCTACAGTGTTCTGCTTTCTTCTTTATGTACGTTATCCAATCATGATACATTAGGAAAACATCCACTGCTTCACAAATCCAGCCATTCCAAGCAAAAACAAGATGTTTGCTACATTTTTGGATTGCTTTAGCAATGAAAGTGCTTAAAAGTTGTCTGCATACTGACAAGAATTTTGGAGGAGAGCGATGTCCTTATGGATAGAAGGTTTAGTGGCATATCCTGTCTTTTGTCCGGCACCACTTTTGGTGTCAGGTCAACATGCTTTTTCAAGAGACCTTATAATTACCTTCTATTTTTCATCTTTCTCAAGTTTCAAGGTCACTGGCCAACTATATTGTACAAACATGTGATATTATAGTCATATAAAAAAAACACATTTGTTATGTATGCACACCATAAAAATGTTTAATTAGACTTTAAAATCCACTTTTGTAAATGAAAAAATTATTCGGCAATCTCCGTAAACAATCAGTAGCTTCTGCGGGCCAAAAACGGATATGACATCCATTTTTCCCTTTATATTAAACTTAGCCATTCATTTGTTTTTCCCCACGTAAATGTATTTGTGATATATCTTATGATCATGCTTTTGTACAGTAAATATGGTGCACTGTGTTGCATATGTATGTAATGAAAAGAGTGATAATGGGACAAAAGGGTTCTTTCTTTTTCCAAAAGACCCTATTTACCACACAAAAAGTAGATTGAAACTGTGGGATCGAATAGGGTGAGGGATGGGAAAGTCCTAAATCCTCCTAAATCCCGTAGAAAGCTCTATGATGCATATGAGAAGAGGGATAGCAAGAGCGTAAGTAAAATATATCAAATAAAGGATTGAAGTACAGTAATGTTACTGCAGATGTAAAATGTTTAATATAATCATAATTCTTTTTGAACGACCAGAGTGTCGGATATAACGTGTCATGGCATGGCTCCCAAAATAGTATATATTCATTCACGTCACACATGTTCAAAGTACATGAAATAGTGTATTAAAAATATATTACCAATTTGGGAAAGAGATCGCGTATGAATTTGAATATAATACGATTGTGACATGGTTCCTGAAATTTGAAATACAGATACCAGACCTGCCAACACTTATGACTTTGCCGTAAGTTTTATGAAAATTACCCTTTAATATGGACTTAAGGCATGCAAGCAAAAACTACTGAAAATGGTAGTTGCATAAAAATCTGGATAATTGGTTCATCCGTGTTTGATATGGATCCGGGTTTCATATTAAGATTAGTGAAATCAGTA
Source organism: Sinohyriopsis cumingii (assembly GCA_028554795.2). Classification (NCBI taxonomy): domain Eukaryota; kingdom Metazoa; phylum Mollusca; class Bivalvia; order Unionida; family Unionidae; genus Sinohyriopsis; species Sinohyriopsis cumingii. Next base: position 28,808,269 of record CM068824.1, read on the forward strand.
AGGGAACCAGACTAATTTTACAGCAGCACCCTAGACACTTTAAACTGCACCTATTTGTGCATGCAAAGCATCTGCATGATCAAACTGTTTAAGACAAAAGCAGAAAAAAAGTTCTAAATAGTGTTAAAATTAACACAGAAGAATAAAAAAGGAGTATTCAGATTCTTGTGAATAAAAGCTGGAAAGGAACCAGTTTTGTTTATTTGACTTCATGTGCCAATATGAGTATGTCTTGTGGCAAAGATATGATTGCTGTCGTCATGTGAAATGGAAAAAGAATTTCCAAGAATTACATCAAGGTGAGAGATAGCAACAAGCCATTGAGTTGCATAGGGTTGGGAACTAAAGTTTGTGCAACCGTACTAGTGGTAAATAAAGTCTACACGTACTTTACAAACTGTTCAGTTGAACATAATGTTTATCATTGCTGCATCGAACAATTTAATTACTTTTTCCAGCTTTACGATAGTAGTTATTAATATTTTGTAACACCTTACTGAAAACTGGTAAATCTAATGGAAACAAATCAACTGCCTTACTGAGACGGACTCGTCAGGATTGGCAGGTCTGAGGTATGTGCATTTTTCTCATACCTGTAAAAATAATTTTTTGTAAAGTACGAGAAATAGTGTGTAAAACATTTATTATCATTTTGGGAAAGAGTTCGCATATGAATTCAAATATACTACAATCATGGCATGGCTTCTAAAATTAAACAATTTCACCAGGTTGATGAAGTGTTATGCCAAAGTAAACATTATTGGAAATTTTACTTATTACTGATCCACGAGCTATTTGTCAGTAGTCTACACTTTTACAGTAAGGATGAATATTCCTTTTTCCTCCACCAGATTGTTGGATCATTAGCAAATTCTCTTCACAATGGCAGCAGGTTATATATTACTGATATTAAAATGTAGTTTTTGATAGTTGAAGGTGAGCTGAAACTAATTTTAATGTTGTAATACTGCTATTGCCAGATTCTCTCCTTACCACCCCAGACTGATATTCCACTAGTTTTAAGGCTATGTACTGAAAAAGAATGAGGATTGGTGTGCATGGGCCAAGGTCATGGGCTAGATATTTGATCTTTCAAGCAATCAACCAATGGTGTGATGAATTATAATCATATGGCTGAATGTATTTTCCATCTGGAAAAGAGTAAGCTATGCAATAGCAATGTTTAAGTATGACACCATTAAAATTAATTTTACCCCCATCCCCCCCAGGCCCTGGATGGCCAGGTAGTCTAAAGTGCTTGTCTTTACTGATCACTGCTATCTCATCTTTATGTGTGTTCAAGTCTCCAGTTTGGTCACTGTGTGTTTCTGAGAAAGCTTGCCATAATTTTTGATTGGTTTGGTTGTTTTTACCAGGTTTTTTCCAGGTTCTTAATCTGCCAGTTATACTGACTGCCATTTATAGGATATTGTGAAAAATGGTGTTAAACCCACAACTACATCCCCCCTCCAAATAAACTCAAACAAGTTTTTACTTTACATATATTTCTATAACAAACATTTCATGTTTGGAATAAAACATGATCACACATGACCTTGTTGATTTTACTACTACTTACACATTTTGGTCATGCACCTAGTTGTGGCCCACTGGATCACATGATGTGTTTTTTGTTTTCAATCTTTCTGTCGATTTAGCTAGCCATCATATGCATTTTCCTCTCTCTCAAAGAAATCCAAAACAATTAAATGTGTCTATTTCAAACTTACATACATATGGTTTATTGTTAAGACGTGCCATTTGCTTTTTAAAACAAAAATGTGTGCAACATGTTCTTTTGTTTGTACCCATCCACATGTCACCAGAAGCTAAATTACCAATAGCACATGAACTTTACCCATATTAGTCAGGTACATGCACATGATGCCTTTACTCCCAAGTAAACTTTTGTAAATGTGAACTTTCTATACATGAAATCTTGGCAGTTAAGGGTATATAGATGATTCCATCATCATGTTATCAAAAATATGGGTCCATGCCAGTATTACAGTTAAATTAGAATTTTGTGTGTTTGAGTTTTGTGCTTGCAATGTGTTTGGTATATGGACCTTTGGAAAGGAGTTTTATAATAAAGAACATTTCATGTCTCTTCATCAGAATGAGTGAGTTTTATTTATAGTTCTAAATTTAAGTTCATTGTTTATGAATGCTAGCGAACCATTTTTCTAGGGACTGTCAGTGAATCTCTGGTTTCAGGACAAAAAGACATGTATACCCCTTTTTCACATATCAGTGGTAAGAGTGAAACAGTTAAGAAACATATAAGAACTCAGTAAAATTTGAAATTGATTTTAAAAATATTTGAAAAAATTGTTGACTAAATTTCTGTAAATTTTGGCATGTGTCTTTATTTTCTGTTGAATCCAGAGAGTCCAGTTATACTCTGAAACAATTCATGACATCCAAGAAGAACAGAAAATATCAGAGAAAGTAACTGAAGAGCTCAAAGCTGAGGTTTCCAGATTGCAAGAGAACCGGTCTATTGAAGATGTAGAGCAGAAGTATGAGACTAGATTATCTGAGTTGAAAGAGACATATCAGAGATTAATGTTGGAAAAAGAAGAGGAACGGAAATCATTAAAGAAACAAATTACAGATCTCAAAGCTGAGAATTCTAGACTGGAAGACAACAGGTCTGTTGAAGATGTAGAACAGAAGTATGAGATTAGAATATCTGAACTGGAAATCACACATCAGAAATTCATGTCTGAGAAAGAGGAGGAACATAAAACAATAATGAGACTAAATACAGATCTCAGAGCCGAGATTTCTAGACTGCAGGAGGACAGGAATGTTGAGAACACAAAGCAGAAGTATGAGATCAGGATATCTGAACTGGAAGAGACACATCAACAGTTAATTGCAGTGAATGAAGAACTAAAGAGAAGCCACCTGCAGGAATCTGAAGATCTGCATATCAAGATTAATACTCTTGAGGAGGTAACACTATATATTAGCAAGACTATAGAACTTAAGCAACTAAATAAAACAAGAAAACCTGCATAACTACTAAAATATGTAAGCATAACTATAGAACTTAATGACTAAATCTACAAGCAAAACTACAGAACTAAAAGCAATGCTATAAGCAAAACTAGGTAATTTATGCAAATATAATCTACAAGCAGAAGTACAGAAATAAAAGCAAAGCTACAAGCAAATTTACAGAATATAAGCAACTGTAAGATAGAAGCAAAATTACAGTTCTTTAAACAAACACTACACATTCAACAAACCTAAAATAACTAAGGACTGTTCCAGTAAAACTAACGTGGTACCAAGGGAAGGCACTTTTAATATTAGATACTCAGCAATAGATGCAATTTAGAATTTTCTTTATATCATGTTATTATGAAGTCTTTGAAATCAATGAACCCTGGCATATATTTTACAAAAACTGCCCTCCATGGGTACCATGTATGTTTAAATGGAAAAGCCCTAATATACATCTGAAAAAAGTGAGGAAAATTGAGCATTGACTGAAAGAAAGAATCATTAACCCAACTGAAGGCAAATAAAATGTACAAGCATATCTACAGAAATATAAATGTAAACACATGCAACAGATTATGACAGAGCAGGATCTTGTTTAGTTATGTTTACCTATGGATGATGCATTTGCATAAATAAAGACCATGACCAATATACGCTAAATCCTCAGCTTGACTGTTCACTCAGATTCAGTTATTCATACTTTAAATTACAGCCTATTTAACAACATTCATCATTTAAGTGAATTTTTGAATTACTTCATTATCAGTCACTTTTTGTATGTGTGTGTTTGTGTGTTTGTATTTTTTAGATTTTTAATGTAGTTTTACCAATTCTTTAGTCATATTGTTAGGATGTCAGCAGTGTGACAGTTTATAGTGATGTCTAGCACTTGGTCATCATGCCACAGACATGTAACATCATTTCCCACTCAATCACATTATCCTGACACCAGGCCAACCAGTCATAACACTAACCTTTTAATGCTGAGCACCAAGAGAGGCATTTGTTGGTACCATATTTATAAGTCAAAAGTTTGACCCAGATAGGGTTCGAACTAGATGCTCTAACCATTAGACCCCCAGGATGGTACTTTGTGCATAATGAAGTGTCAAAAATGAAGTTTGAGTGTGCAGTCAAGCTGAGTAGTTTTGTGGATATGGGGACAAGCTTGTGTTTAAGGGGGTGCCCACCAGTTATTATGTACTTTTGAGAGAGTGAGGTATGTAAGGTGAAGTTGTTTGCATTTAAAACATGCACAGTGGAGAGAATGTTGGCATACCTCAATGCTACATTAATTTAATGTGGATGATATTTCTTTGGATATTGTACTTTTGGAAACTGAACATGATTTAAGCACACTGCTAACTAAAATGACTGCTCCCTTGTGCTGAAAAATCAGCCTGAATTTAGTCTAAAGTATACTATGCTTAGCAGCTATTAAAATAGGGAAAATGAATTTTGCCAGACTAGACAATACTAGCTTCTGAAAGTGCAATGAATGAATTACCAAATATTAAAAACGTAAAAAAAAGTTATTGGCTCTTTTTTTATACAATTTGCTTCTGAAGTTCAGGAAGTGAAAATGATAAAGTGGAGCTAGCACTTTTTTGAAAGGTGCACATCTAGAGTAAGGCCAAGCTGTATACTCTATAACCCATATTACACCCATCAATCATACACCAAAGTAAAGGGAATTATATATTCATTGAATTATACCCAAGATATTCAAAGTCTTTTTTAAATATCAATATAACCAGTGAGGAAAGCTGGGGAAATTCTTTTTCTTTAAAATTCTAACCCTATGCAAAATGCGAAACAGTAGAGCGCCACCTTAGCTAAATATTTCATACTTTATCCTCATAATGAGATTTTTTAATATCTTATTGCATGGTTAGTTAAAATGATTTTTTTTCCCCCAAATAACATCTAGCATTCATCATGGAGTTATCATCATAAAATCATGAATTGTGTTGAATTTATAAAACTAAAGTGTGATTTTGCATCATTTTCACTATCTCTGCTGCTGAGAAAAAAATTATTGATGTCTGAAGTATTATAAGCAAGATGATGTAAAATCTCAATCTGAGGCGAAATTTTTGAGAATTTTAATGAATCTGGGTTGGGATTTTAAAGAAAATTTAAATTATATGGTTATTTGAATAATATTTGGGAGAGAATTTCAGAGATTATTTTGCTGTTGCATACCTAAAAGTTTGCTTGGAAACTAGTAGAATTACCTGTAGCCATTTTGTAGCCGGTCAGCATGGTCCTGCTTTTGGTTTTTGTATCATGTGGGTCAGCATAAGGGAAATGTTTTCACAACTTGAACTAAAGTATAGGAAATGTAAATAGTAACTTTGAGATTAAAAAAATATCTCAGAAACTACTGCTTTTATTTTACTCAGTATTTGATCTTTTGGTGTATTTTATTTCATGTCTATTTCTTATGCATTAGGAAAGATTTTATTATGTACATGAGCATGGGTGGAGCTTAGATACAATTTATGTTAGGCCATTGTGAAACTTACATTATCTTGCTGTATAATTGTATGATGTTTATGTTCTTTGGATATATATATATATATATATATATATATATATATATATATATATATATATATATATATATATATATATATATATATAATGAATTTGATACATTTCATTTGGAATGAGCACATATTAAAGATACTATTTATGAAAAACATAAATTTGATAGGACACTAATAAAGAATAGTATAGTGAAATGACTTTGAAATGTATTCAGATGCATTGGTCAATAAGCTTTTACATTAAAGGAGATAATGATTAATTTGTGATGTCATGTTATTATGCATGTTACATAGAAAATATTTAGTATATTCACTTAAATTGCATGGAAAGATGAATCAAACATTTGCACTGAATGCCAGATCAACATGTAAGATGAAATGGGTATGTAATAAATAGTACAGTTGGAGTGTAACTCTTAGAGGCAATTTGGGTTAATTAATAGTTTGCTTTGTCACCTACCCTCCTTTTCCCAATTAATCCCACTGATATTCTACTCAGAAGAGTGAATTTTGTGGGACTTTTAGTTTTGTAAGCCTTTTATTGACTGGTGGAAAACAGTTAAAACATGTTTAAAATAAACTTTCATGCTAATTGGATATCCTCTTATGCCTCAACGTTGTACCAATTTATGATTTTATGCTTGGCACACAAATGTGAAACCCCATGATTTTTAGCCCCATAATCAGATATTATCATTAATGAAGTGTTTAAACTAAAACTATGAAGAGATTAATGAATTTAATGAATGTGAGATTATTTGCTTTTGATGAATATTACTCACCTGTTTTGGGAACAGCTGATACTTTCATGGTTACTGCCAGACAATTTGAATGAAGTTCAGGATAGAATGTTTTTAATCTTTTCATAAAGTATTAGTTTGTGTATTTTAATATTTTTTAGCTTGTAGGTCTGGTCAGCCCCATTTATTAAGGAACTTATTTGTCATTATAAACTTGTATGCCCAACTTATTTTTCATTTTCACCTCACTTTATCCCATTTAGACAAGAAGGAGAAATCACATGACCCTTGAAGTTATAATGTGTTGTATTTATGGTATTGCATGACAGTAGATACTGTCATTGACCTAAATATCCCGACATTAGAGAATAATTACTTTTCTCTTTGTCCAGAAAATATATAATAAGACAAAAATGATACATTTTCCCAAATAGATATTTATTATCAGTGTATTGATACACATGGCAAGTAGTTGTATCTAGGTATGCATTATATCCTTCCTGCCATGATGGCTATATTGGATGTTAGACCTGCATTATTTTCATTTAGGACAAGCTAGACATCATTAAAGGTATTTTAATACAATCTGCTGATATGCCCATCCATCTAGGAGGAGTGGTGATAACAAGATTTTAAAGATGGCTGCTGTGGTGGCCATATTGGGTGTTGAGCAGCACCATTTTCATTTAGGATCAACTAACAGGCTTATGCTTAACAGATGGATGGACAAAAGATGAGGGATGATGGATAACAGGCCATCCAATAAACTCTTCTGGTCTATGAACAGCATAGCTAATAATAGCTTAGCTGTTTCTGTAGAGGTTGCATTTTGGTGGTAATTATGTAGTTGTATCTCTTGATACAGTGAATGAATATGAGCAAATCTTTGCACTGCATTGAAATGTCAAAAAAAAGTAAGATTCTTGTAGTGAACAGCATTCAGGTTTGCCTTTCATTATTTTGTCAGTTTTGAAAAATTTATTTGCTGTTCAGAAATTGTTTGTACCATTGAAGTTATTACAGATGTTGTGTCTATGAAACTGGTGAGTCTGGATATTTATATTAAATAAGGCAGTAGTGTTTGGTTCTCAAATTTTAAGGATAATTAGATTTTGTGTAACCTTTGATGTGTAAAAAAAATCATAGGAGTGAATATTCTGGTTCAGATAGTGTCAGATTTGTAGATTACAAATATCTCCATCTGCTGCCCGGAAAGGCAAGAATAAAGACAAGAAGATAAAAACTTGTGTATTGAAGAAAAAAATTGATAAATTTTGAAGATGTGTAGAAGGGAGCATCCTAAAAATAAAAGCTTGTACCTACTGTTTGTAATTTCTTTGAGTCCATGTCAACAAAGTGTTTGAATTGTACTCTGTGTTATTACATTTTTCAGTATAGCATCTAATTGATATGAGGGCCTCTGGCAGTAAAGTAGTTTCAAAGACTGTTGATTTGTCATTATGTGCTTTTTTTGACCATTTTATGACTACAAACTACCTCATCAGTGGCTTAAACCATCATCAATTATTACAGAATTGTTTTTTATACATAATAATTCTACCTTTATACATGTGGCCTTTCTTACATTTTTCTGTTCAATATATTTTTAAAATGCATTTGGGATGGAAGATCCGATTTAGAGTAGCTGGTGCTACAAGTTTACCAGGTGTAATCCTTAGCCACTGGTCCATAGGACAGCCCTGTCTTTTAACCTGATTTAGCTTTTGCTATTTAATAAGCACTAGGTTTTTAAACCAAGTAGAATCTTCAACTACAAGAAAAATCTTATTCGCATGCCCTTTCATGTATTGCTGATAGGATTATTTGATTAGGACCTAAATTTTAGCTTTCTGTTTTTAATAGGAATTACAAACTTGGAGGACAAGGAATGGAGGAAATGAGGTATCAGGCTGTCAGGGAGAGTGTCAGAGGTTGGAGGCAGAGGCAGAGAAATTACGAGAGTATGAGACAAATTTGAAAACTCTTCAAGTCAGACTTGTGGAAGAAGAAAAGGTATGTTTGTATGTTAGCATGAGACATTCCACACAAAGTGTGGTCATCACTTGTTTCATGGAAACATTTTCATCAGAGGCTATGATACTGATGGGCCATGCTATTCTTTGCTTGAACATGTACCCAGTGTTGTTATGGTATGTTGAAGGTCTTTTCTCATGTTTGCCACTGACACCATAAAGTCATCAAATTATTAAATGATTATTTGACTGTTGTGATGCAGTTGTGACATGATTCTAATATTAAATTAAAATTTCAGTTTTTTTATGTTTAAAGTTAACTATTGTAATGTTATTTCCTGAAAGGAAAATGTCCAAAATCAGAAAATAGCAAAAAGCAATTGGTAGAAATAAATAGCATTTTACAACAATTAGTTAATTATTTATGCTTTCTTCTTATTTCACATTTGCATTGAATTCAGTTTGTACAAAAATGACATATGAGATGGAAAACTCCTTTCAGTTGCCCATACATTTTACAAGAGACATACCAGTTGTAATAATTATATTGTAATGTTGGAAACATAAATAGGAAAATAGCCTTTATTATATGTACAGCACCACATTTATATAGTCATTTTAGAAATGAAAAATATTATAAAGTGCTAAACGATTAAATGATGATTAGCTTATATAAAGTCATCCTGTTTTATGTGTACAACATAATTGATATTTAAATAGAATACATTGACTTTACCCCATCCACTAAAATGATGAGCATTTGCATGTGACTTTTTCCTTTGAAATAGGCAGTGTACAGGCTCTTGCTTTCTTTCATAGCATTGTCCTCGCATGATGAGAATTTTTTTTTAAGAACGGATGTATAGTAGTACAAATTTATTCTTGTCTGAATGCCTAAGATCTTTTTGAGTTGCTTGATATTAGCTTCATAATTTTTCATTTCAGAAAGTCGAAATATACAAAGAAGCTCTATCAGAGTTTAGGGAGGAGAGAAGTCGAGCAGAAAATGTCATGCAGGAACTGAAGTCGGAATTACACACATTGAAGGAAGAAAATGAGAGTCTTCAGAGATTGATGAATGTCCAGGAAACTTCAGTCACTGATTTAAAGAGGGAAAGTGGACAGTATTTGCCAGACACTAACAGAGATATGGAACTTGAGAAGAAGTGTAACAGTCTACAACAGACCTTGTTAGAAGCAGAGGAGGTATGTGTTTTTGTGTGTGTGTGTGTGTGTGTGTGTGTGTGTGTGTGTGTGTGTGTGTGTGAGTGTGTGTGTGTATATATATATATAATGAAATGCATTTCAGAAAATACTTTTGTTTCATCCTTTCATCTGGATTTAAAGACGAAATCTGGTTTCAGTAATTGTTTTTTTTGGATTCCAAGACCTAAACAGTGTCTGCATTAAGGAAGTCTCATGGTATTAGTATGGTAATATCAGTACTTCAAAAGGAGGTTTCCCCATTATCAACAATTATTTATATTGCCACTAATACTAATTCATTGCCATTTAAATCTCATGCTGAACTTCCCTCAACAAATGCCTTTATATGATTAACCTCCATCATGTTCTCAATTACCATCTTTAGAGGCAGATAGACCAGACATGTATTCAAGGTCTTTGTTTGCCATTAATGCATTCCAGTGTATCTGAGCACTCATTGATGCTTTTGTAAAGAGTAAATTGTAAACAGTGTGATTTGTCATTGATGGAAGAATACAAGTTTGTCAGTATATCACAGTCTTGCTTTAGCAAGAGGTAGATAAAGAAAATCAGTCCAATTCCACCTTAAGTCAATCAAGATATTTTCAGGGTTATCGGTTATTTGTCCAGGTAATAACACACTTGATACTTTTAATCCCTCAAATGATGACAAGATTTAACCACATACAATTTAGGCATCTCCATGTACAATGATTCCTTTGAGCATTGAAACAGTAATTCAGGCTCCATCTTCCCTCACATTCTGAACTTCTCTGACAAATTGTGCTTAAAACTCTTTCTAGGTACTTGTCCCACATCAGTATTTCACTGCTTGATTCACAATGAAGTGAAACAATACAAAGACTACTTTGAATTTTTTCTATGTTAATTTGACAGCATTTATTTGTAACTTGCAACTTTCAGGTTGGAAAGCACATGCAAATGTGAACAACTGTGATTGGCTGCTATTAAAAAAAAGAGTTTGGGTTCCTATAAGAAATATGATATGCAACAGAGATTGATCAAAAATCTAGTAAAATTGTACTTCTTTGTTTTATTTTGCTAATTGTAACAAAATAACATAAAGTAGTTTTGAAAAGAAGTCTGTTAGAAAAGAAACAAATCTGATCCATCAGGTGTCATTTGTAACAGATAAACATGTTTTGGGAAATCAAGGTTTATTGTGCCATCATGGACCTATTAATGTCACAAGTCTGGCATTTGTCTGGGACAGCTGACACTTGATTTCTAAAACAGATGCTTTGGAGACATTACTGCAGCTTTACAAGACCTGATTTCCTATCTTTCATATGCATGATATATAGGGGTCAGTGCAGTCTGATTTACTATTCTCCATCAGATAGGAAAGTCTGATCATCTTTAGTTCACGTGGTGATAAATTTTGATAGGACATTCACTTCAGTATTTCATATTATTTCCAAGACAATATTCTCCTTCACTTACCAAATAATCCTCACATGTTCTATGTGATAAGAAACCAGGTGGCATGCGGTCTTAATCCATTCACATCTGTTATGTCTTGTCCCTTCCTAACATGTAATGCATGTGATGTCTGTCATGAATTTTGTTTCCACTCAATAACTTTTGAAGGACTGCATGGATCAAAACCAAATATACATGAAGTTTTACCTTAGGATGAACTAGGTCAAGTTTGATTTTCACTGTTTCTGACAAAATCTCTTGGAGTTGACCCTTGGTTAACTTAGAACTTTGCCCTTAATACTATTGTATTGGTTTGGGCATCAGTGTCATGCTTGCATCTGTCTGGTTACACATAGATTCAAGTTTTGGTTCCATTTATTGTACACTGCATGAAATTATTATACAGTTCTGCAAGGCATGAAGAAAGACACATTTCTAGTCATAAAAAATCCTGAAAATTGCGTTCAAATTCTGAGACCCACCTTGAGAATATAACATTATAACTCGCATCACTTTGCCAGATTTTTAGCAAGGTTATGTTCATATAATCCTTGATTATCCCAAATTCTTGGAATCCAGCAGCAATTATTGGGAATAAATTTCTCTATGTTTTGTTGTTTGTTTTGCTAAGGCAGTGTTATTTTATTGCACAGTTCATCATTCTCTCTATTTAAATTTAATGCTGATGCTCATGTATTTTGTGATGTAGTATTAGTAACAAATTCTTAAGTGTATTGTTGGCAGCTTATTCCAGTTAAGGCATTTAAAGTTGTATGTTTTTGATACAACTTTTTGATACAGTAAACATAACTTGTATTATAGAATTCCTGATAGAAGTAAACATTTATTCTAAACTATAACTTTTGAGCAGTTTGTGTAATGTATATTCTCTCCCTTATTTTCATTACCTTTTCATCTGTCATCATTAACATACACCATTTACATTCCCTGTTGATTGGGAAGCTTTATTTATAACTGTTACCATCTTGTCATTTTACCTTCAACTCTTTGGTTTTATATTGCTGGTCGATACAAAACCTTTTACCACTTTTAAATGATCTTATATAACCTTTTGTATGCCGCTAAATAACCTAATTGTGCTGATGCGCCATAAAAAATATAATCAGTCAGTCAATCAATCAATCAAACTTGTATATTGTGTTGAATGACACCAAATTATCACTGTATGACAAAGACTTCATTTTACAAAATTATATCAAGAGTATTTGTATAGTAAAACATGTATGACATAAATATTTGTAAAGTATTATATGTATGGTATAAATATTTGCAGAACAATATGTACATTATAAATATAGGTAAAATATAATATTGACAGTATAAATAGTTTTACAGTATAATATGTACCATATAAATATTTGTACAATATAATATGTATGGTATGAATATTGGTACCATATAATATGTATGGTATACGTATTTGTAAAGTATTATTTGTATGGTATAATATTTGCAGTAGTATAAATATATGTAAAGTATTATATTTACAGCATAATTTCACTGTATGATATGTACCATATAAATATTTGTACACTATAATATGTATGGTATAAAGATTGATACGGTATAATATTTACAGTATAAATATTTGTACAGATGATATGTATGGTATAAAAGTTGGTACAGTATCATATATACAAGATAAATATTTGTACAGTATAATATATACAGTATAAATATTGTAAAAAAAACATTGCACAATACTATCAATTATAAACACTAATATATGTTGCAATCATGTAGAATTTACAGTATTAAAAAGATAATTGTTTTCAAAATGATCTGCAGTTTTCTTTTATCAAAGAGAGGCTTGTGAGGTTTTATTGTAAACACAGTGCATGTCTCTAGCCAAAATAGGGTGAGGTCAAAAATAGGAAAAATTGAGTGTAGCTGATTCAGAATTAATAAGTTCTGAATAGTCACTTTAAAATTCCTTTTTGCATATTTTCAGGTTGGATGCTTAAAATACTGATGAAATACTTTTAATACTTTAAAAATTATCACAACATTCCTTATTTTACTATTACACATTTCTTGTATAGCATAGTTATTGTATTTACATTAACCTGGGAAATATCTCATAGTTAAAAATCAGCAACTGTTTCCATAGTAAAAGTAATCTTTTGATATGTTTATAAGACAAAATATTTGATAAGATGATTAATTTTATTAGGGCTGTTCCATTTAAACATACATGGTACCCAGGGAAGGCAGTTTAAAAAAAATGTATGCCAGGATACTTCGATTTCACAGAGTTGATATTAAAATGATAAGAAAATTTAAAATTGCATCTATGGTGAGTACCCCACTTTAAAAGTGCCTTCCCTGGGTCCCATGTATGTTTTTATTGAACAGCCCTTAGTAATGGAACTGGATATGTCTTCTGATTTAAATTTTGCACTAGTTTTTTGAACATCATGCATGAATATTTGGTAGAAATTCAATAGATAGCATTGTAAGTTTTGGAATTTATAATTATCAAATTAGGATCTAAATTGACTACAGAGCACTAAACTTTTTATACTTTCCCTACTTTTCACCTCTTTTAAGGGAATATTTACACAGAAGTGAATGATTTACTTTGATTATTACTGCATTAAATTGAAATAGAAATGGGTGGGGAATGGCATGCAGTCACGGTCAGGTGAAGTGAAGTTTGCTTTTTGGGTGTGTGCAGGTGAAAGGACAGACTGGAGGACAACTATAAATAGCCCACAAAAGGACCTTGTTTTAAAGTCTCAACATCTTGTGTTGCAAGCATGCAGAATATTTCAGGCTTTTTGGCAGTGGCTTTATGTGCTTCAAGTGTTGTAAGAAATCATAGCCATTCAAACAAGAAAACCAGCCATGATAAAAAGTTACTACTTCAGCATACGTGGTGTACATCATTTTTACGAAGCACTGCTTATAATCAAATTAAAGACAAAAGCTTGCTTTGGATTGGACACTCCATCTTGAAAAGCACACTGAATTAATTGTAAGTTTTTACCTCACGTTTTTAGAGCTGAAATGAATGCCAAATGTTTTATATTCATATATTAATTAAATGTATGGAAATATATTTTGGAATGTTTTCGATGATAATAAAACCAATAAGTCCATCCTATTTTCTTTGTTTTGGTATTTATGGACCCCTATCCCATTCCAACCAATTCCACATTGAAAACATTGTGAACTCAGTCATCTAAATCTATTTAAATGACATTGTATGGGTTCTGAGTGCATTTCTTTTAGATTAAGACTGAAAAGTTAAGTGTTGTTTTTCTTGTTTATCTTCAAACTCAGTATGAATAAAACTTTCCTTTGTGGATCAAGAATTAGTAAAGATGGGCAGATGGGCAGACACTATCACTTACCACTTTAGTTAAATGCAGTGACTATCGAAAAAGAATTCATATGGATATGTGACCAATAAATAAATTTGGTTGATTGATATGTAAAGGATTTGTTGACATTGATATGACCCCGACTTGATATCATGTTCTGCATCAACTTGCTTATTTAAAAATTATCTTTTAAAAGTGCTTGAATGACGCTAATAGAAATGGCAAAATTCTATGAAGTCAGACTATTCAGTTTTAATTTCAGGTGATTTGGCAGGTTTGATCTTGCTCCATTATAAACTAATTCAGCAATGCATATTCTGCTAAGCTTGTTTTGAAAACAATTCTGCTTCAAATGTTTGGTTATTTGTTTCATCTCTATATTTGATAAAAGTAATACTTTTATGAAAGCAACGTAGTGTACCAAACCAAATTTCAATTAAAGTAGTAGCCACTTAGCTGTTTTTCCTGATGGACAAGCTGTGATACTTTTCAAACACTACAACCAATTTTTTTAGTCTGCTGAGAGGGCTATGATATAAAGCAAATGTGGAAAAGTCAGAAGTGATTTAATTGCCCGTTATGTAGGATGGTGAGATTGCTGTATGCTGTTCAATTACAGAGGATAGCAATGTACAGTGAGGCCATGGAAGAGTACAAAGAGGAGGAGAAGAAATTACAAGAGGAGTTGATGAACCTCAGATACAAGAACTTACAAATGAGGGAGGAATTGGCAGAGCATAGTGGATGTAAAACCAAGATTTTTAATCTGGAAAGTCATTGCAGAGAGATGACGCAAGTAAGAAGAAATTTTAAAAATAGGACAGTGAAAAATATGGACAGTAAAGCTGTGAGTTAAATATTTTTAGGTCAAGGTATATGTATCAGATATGAAGGCAGTTAAATTGTCAGACTTCCCAGTTTGCAGATTTTGTTCAATGTTAATTAAAATTAAAGTAATGCATATCTATTGTTTTTTTTTTAAAGCACTTGGGACTTTGTGGACAGTGTTAACACTGATGATGCAAATGATAGCATCTATATAACCTCTACCTTCTTTCCAAATTATATTTTTATGAGTTTTATATTATGTATTAGTGGATATATTGTGACAGGCTTCGTACAACCTTAAAAATCCCATTTAATTATAGGGCTTGATTTGAAGACCATAAGTAAAAAAAATTGCTGTCACAGTATATCCTTGTAATATCCTTAAATTTAGCCCAAAACTCTCATTATTTATCTAAGGGAATATGAGATGGTGAAATTGAATAAAATCTTGATTTTGAAATTAAGACTTCTAGACATTTTCATTATTTTACCCAAACTATTGAACAATTAAATAAAATGAGTTAAAATTGGGTGGATCAAATGACACACAACACTCATAGTTAACAAGGAATAAACATAGAAGATTCGATTTCCATTAGTCATAATTATGTGCAATACTTTGCCAGTCTATTGCCACATCATTTTCTAAACCACTTGGTTGAAAACTATGAAGCTATGTTGGTATGCTGCTTTTATGGTAACCATCGTCAAAGCAGATGTCATCTTTTGCTTTTACCTTTGGGTTCCATGGGAGTGGGTCACAGGTCACATTTACAAAACATGCAGTCGATGCAGGAAGATAAAACAATCAATTGTAAGGACATTTGTAAATATTTTCTGACCATTCTTTACTTATGCAGTCAAAGCGGGAAGATGCATTCTATATATTATGCATTTTGCAGCATGATCCTTGGGTCACAGTTAGGAGTGAGGGTGGAATTTGAAATATGCAGTTGCAAGCATAGGCATTTCTGATGGTGAACTATTTCAGTGCCCTTTTGTGGGTATAATTCTTAGTTAAAGGATAGTGTATCTTTCAACACATATTCAAACTATATTGTGTTATTGTTTTGTTGACAGAAGGTGGAAGAATTGTGCACCACAAAACAGGATTCCCAGGCTCCTCGATCTGCCACTGACGATGGAATATCTCTTCCCCACCATGATTGTCAGGAAGGGTCCTTACGACAGAATCTGGAAGAAACCGAAAAAGTATACATTAAACAGCATAATGGTTTGGATTGCAACATGTTTAGACATGAGTATTTCAATGGATGCTTTGTTTTTTCTTATATTTAATTTTTGAAGTTTTCTTTGCTTACTGGTTGACTTTGTTCATTGCAACTATTTTAAATTATACATCTCTACAGTTTAATTCAGACTTGATGCGAAATGTAATTGTGATCAAGTTATGCTGTACTTATAACTGACATAATAAATAAGATAAAATGAACCACTGCATGTATCAGATTTCTTTTGCCATTGGAGTTTCACTCATAACAATGCTGGACTTACATCAGTAGAAGGCACTGCTATAGGTGATTGTTGAATTTCCATATTAGGCACTCACACACAGCCTACAGTAGAAGTGTCATTGCTTGTGAACATATGATAGATTTAATCTGGTTAAATGTTGGTTGATGCAAGGCCAGTATTATCTTACAGTTCACATCATGAGCATATGTGCCACACCAATACACCTTTGGTGTACTTATTATGCTTTTTTTTTCTCCATCCAATTATGTTTGCCTGTATATGGATTACACTCTTCCGGTACATTAAAATATAAAATAAAAATAAAGCAGTAAAAAGTTGTGTTTGTCATTTATATTATCATTTCTTTAATTCCACTCATAACAATTTGAGAATATTCTAAAAATAAAGACTGCTGCATAAGAACAGCATAAGAGCTAATTTGTACATCATAGATCTACATGTACTTTCCTAATTTTCTATTTATAACAACTTTATATGACTGATTTCTAAGAAAACAGATCGGTTTCCTTAATTTGAAACCTTGCCTCAAAGATTCATTACATTGATAAACAAGTTTTTTAGTGGACCAGTCTGTACTTTTAAAGAAAATGACATCAGATATTAAGCAAAACGAGCTTTTACTGTTTGACTTGTTCATGAAAATTCTTTGAGCAGATGGGCCTTTTTTTAAACTTCAAAACGTATCTGATCTGAAAAAGGACAAATCAATACTGCTTTACAAATTTGTAAAGAAGAATACAGGAGTGATGCAGACCTACCAATCCTTACGATTGTGCCATAAGTTTTACGAAAATGACCTATAACATATGGACTTATGGAATTAAAGCAAAAAATATGAAAAAATTATTGTTGCCAAAAATCCGGATAATTGGTTCATCTTTGTTTGATATTGTATCTGTGTTTCATATTAGATTGAGTGGAATCAGTCAGGGAAACAGACTACTTTACAGCAATACCTCAGATGCGTTAAGCTGCACATATTTTTTTCATGTAAGGCATTTGAATGATCAAACTGTCAGGGTTGGCAGGTCTGGTCATGCAATACAGCACTTAGCACTTGGTTTGAGCTTTCATCATGTTTGTTGCAGAATTTTTGGACTTCACAATCATTTAGCAAAAGTTAGATATGTAGACTAATTAAAGTGAGTACTGAATATAAATAATTTTTTAGCATTCTTTTTGTTTGTACTCTGGTTCTAATCTGCATGGATTTTGCCCATTTTTGTCAAGGATTTTGACCTACAGAGCCAGGTTAGTAGTAAAAATAAATTATGTTGTTGATAGTGTACTGGGATTATGGCATGTAATATATTAGCTACAATGTCATAGCCTCAACAAAGTTGGGGTACTAATATTAGTACTAGTAATATATAGATTACACATTTTATGCTCAGATTATACATTTTTGCCACTTGTATTAGCAAAAATCAAACTTATACCTTTTGGGGTTGTTATGTATGCATGAGTTATTAGTGGAAGTTCAATGGCAAATGAAATATGTATTATGTCATTTTTTGTGCTCATGTTTTGTGGGAAAGCACTAAATAGCAGTCATTTGTCTGGTGTCAGCTTCAACAGTTGTTAAGGTTTTGGTTCAAGTTTTTAACTTGCATATCTTTCCAAACCCCATGATTGATTCTCTTAATATTTTGCATGAGTCATTATGAAGATAGGTCAGTTGATTTGTGACAAACAAACTTGCTTCTTTGACCTTGGGTTTAAGGTTACAGGGTTAAATATGATGCCCTAAGCATGGGCTGAACATACTGGCCTTGGCCTCCTTGTTTAGCACTGGGATAAATTGTCCTGAATACCCAGTGTGTAAAATTTCTATAAGACCACAGCTAGAATACATGATTTTTAATAACTGGTATATTTCTCTTTTGTGAAATGATTGGGATAAATTTCCTTTAATGAACCATTTCATAATATTATGCTATAGACGGGTCATGAGGAGCATGGTTTCTATCAGATTCTGTATTTTAAGTGCTGGAAATATTTTCAAAAAGAAATCACCACTATTCATTATCATTACAAGCTTCACAGACAAATCTTATTTTGGCAGACAATATTCCCTAATTAATAGATTTTCATTGTACCAATTGCTACAAGTATTCATAATATTAGTTTCAATTAAAAAAAACTCAGAGAATGGTCCATTTACTGTTCACTATATTCAGACAACTGTTTAAACTATGCACTGGCTAAAAGAGCTATTGTGAACTTTGGGCAAAATCTTTGTCAATCCTTTACTTGAAGGGCATTTTTATTACCTGAAACATCCCTATTTCAGAGAGTATCTATGTACATAGAGGCCGTGAATGAATTCCAAGAAGAGCAGAAGAAGTTGCAGGATGAGTTGAATTACCTCAGACACACTAACTCCCTACTTAAGGAGGAGATGGCAGAACATGCAGAGTGTCAAGCCAAGATTTCTAGTCTTGAGAGTCAGTGTACACAGTTAAATGAGGTAAACAATTTTGAACAATATCTATGCATAATCAGATAATGTAAAATGTTTAGGTCATGACATCTGTTAATCAAGGAGGCACAATCAAATTATCCATCTATAAATTCCAGATCTTATTAAAAGAAACAAGTGGTCTTATGCACATTAGTTGCTTTTGTAAAGAAGTTGGATGTTTAAACAAAATTCTAATAGTACTTTAACTTATAAGGAAATGGTTATTAGAAGTCATATCTCACTGATATGAGACTGAGAATACAGTTACTGCCTTAGTTGTACTTTGCCTTTTAAGTTCCAGACAGATATAATAGTATCAGATAAGATATGTTCGTCCTATATTGTGTGATGTTTTTTATTGTCTGACAAGGTTAATGAGTTGTGCAGAACAAAAGAGAAGTCCTTTGCTCCAGATGGTGCCACCGATGATGAAATAGTCTATGGCCACCATGATTGTGAGGAAAGGTCTTTACGACAGAAGCTGCAGGAAGCTGAACAGGTATACAATAAATTCTCATAGTTCTTTGAGTTTGATGACTGCAATACTATTAAACTTAATTCAAAATACCTGCTTGTGTAGAATATGCTTCAAAACAGCCTTGACCTTGATTGGATGTTTTATAATTCCCCAGTAAATTAGCATTCCATACCATTAAGTTAAATTGATAAGTATAACCAGGTGAGAAAAAAGTGCAGACAGACATATTTTGTGAATTTGCAACTAGGCCGGCATGGCATAAGATCATTCAGCATGTCTGATGTAGGTGTGAACATTGTTGCATGGATCAAGAAATTTCATTTATGTGATATGTTTTGTCCACTCGATTGTGGACAAAGTTATGGCCCTTGTTGATTCACTTCATATATTTTACATGTGATTAATTTTGTATTAATAAATTCTTGAAGGATGTGGATTTCAAGCATTTCATATTATCATTTAGTGGAGTAATGGCCTGTGAATACCTATCTTCTTCTAACTTTTGGTTTGCCTACACAGGTTCTATTGTTTAAGACCCCATGGAGCAAATTGTTGTGAGTGGGGCCCGTTATGATGCATCTATTGTCAATAGCTTTAGTTGATTCTAAATAATCATATGTTGTAGACGGAATTGTACAATTTGCAATTGACTATAACATTCTATGTTACAAGGGTCAGGATTGTGCTCAACTGTACCTTTAGCCAGCAAAACATATTACATGGATATGAAAAGATCTCAAAATGTGACCTATTTTCATACTTAAATGACAGTATAAACCTTTTATGCTTATGATTTACGTTTATGATAGTTTTGCAGATACTTTTGCATGTACAGTCATTAAATCTGAAATGTGCATTAATCTTGAATAGAATTAACCACTTTACCTGAGGTAGGTGAATATGCCTGGATTTATTTACATTGATTACATCAGTGTATACTGTTTTGATCTTTTTCCTTGCTTGGACCTCAAAACTTCATTCAGCCTAAAATAATAATTTATATTTTTCTGGTTTCCTGACTAACCCTAGTTTTGCCTGTTGACCCTAGATATTTTTCTGACCATTAATCCACACCAATTCCTGATTTTATGAATGTTTTCACCTGTCCAAAGTTTTATTTGATTCAGATTTATTAGATATCTTGGTCATTCTGTCATTTGCTACATTTGGCAAGATTTGTAAGCACCTACTGGACATAGACTGAAAAGCTTGAATGTCAACATTTGCATAGTGATTGCTAATTGTGGTCACCTTCAAATTTGCAACAAGCTATGTCAGAGAAATGGAAAGTATTTAAGTAATCATGTAAACCAATGCATATCTAAACATGTTGTTGGGTAATCTTTTCTGAATGGGATAAAATTTAATAATGCATCCATGTTTCACTTTCAGTAAATGAAAGCGAGAATCACATCGATTTGAGTTTGGTAGTGAATTGAGAGTAGCATGGGCTTTATGTTATTTGGACCATAACGGGTGAGATTTTTAATCAATTGGAGGGTAAGAGGCCTCAAGAAATAACACATAGGGCTCCTTTACCCTCAAATACATCACAAGTAACTTATGTTATGACCCAACTTCCCATGGAAAATTGAGATCAAGAAAGAAAAGAGAAAAAATAAATCTTATTGTAACCCACTGACCAAATATTTGCATAAAAATGAAACCATAAACTTATATATTAATCTTCAGGCCTAAATGCATACATGCTGAGGAATAGAAGTGATTTCTCCTAGATTTTCACACAGGGTGGAAGCCTCTGTCAATTTTATAAGCAGAGATTTTCAATTTGTAAGAGACTTATATTACCCAGTTTCCCTTTGATAAGTGAAGGGAAAAAAATTATTGTAATAAATCCTTGCTAATTATTTGACAGTTCACACCAGGAATACTGTGATAACCTTGGCTTTACAATAAATAAATATTGATCATTTTGGAATTGACAAGATAAACATATTTTACCTGCACCATACGTGCAGAGTAGCTCTGCCTTCTTTTCATGGCTCAATTTGCTTTCAAGTTCATTTTTATGCAAATAATATTAATCTTTAATTTAACCAGAGTGTTATTCAATTGCAGAGGGTCTCAGCATATACAGAGGCCATGACAGAATACCAGGAGGAAGAAAAGAAGGTACAAGAGGAGTTAAGTGACCTGAGACACAAGAACTCCCAACTGAGCGAGGAACTTGACAAATACAAGATGACTCTTGAGGAACCTGATTTACATGCTGAATGTCAATTCAAGATCTCTGGTCTAGAAAGTCAGTGCCAAGATATGACAGAGGTAAACATAAACTTCTAGGAGTCTAAACATGTAACAGAGGTAAATATAAAACTTGCATGAGTCTAAACATGTAACAGAGGTAAATATAAAACTTGCATGAGTCTAAACATATAACAGAGGTAAACATAAAAATTGCTTATGTCTAAACATGTAACAGAGGTAAACATAACACTTGCATGAGTCTAAACATGTAACAGAGGTAAACATAAACTTGCAAGAGTCTAAACATGTAACAGAGGTAAACATAACACTTGCTTGAGTGTCAGTATGTAACAGGTAAACATAAAACTTGCCTAAGTCTAAACATGGACAGAGGTAAACATAACACTTGCACGTGTCTAAACATGTAACAGAGGTAAACATAAAACTTGCATGCATCTAAACGTGTAACAGAGGTATACATAACACTTGTATGAGTGTCAACATGTAACAGAGGTAAACATAAACTTGCATGTGTCTAAACATGTAACAGGTAAACATAAAACTTGCATTAGTGTCAACATGTAACAGAGGTAAACATAACACTTGCCTAAGTCTAAACATATAACAGAAGTAAACATAAAACTTGCATGCATCTAAACATGTAACAGAGGTAAACATAACACTTGCATGTGTCTAAACATGTAACAGAGGTAAACAAAACTTGCATAAGTCTAAACACGTATCAGAGGTAAACATAACACTTGCATAAGTCTAAACATGTAACAGAGGTAAACATAAAACTTGCATGGGTGTCAACATGTAACAGAGGTAAACATAACACTTGCATGAGTGTAAATATTTAACAGGTAAAACAAAACTTGCATAAGTGTAAACATGTAACAGAGGTAAACAACTCTTGCAGGAGTCTAAACATGTAACAAAGGTAAACATAAACTTGCATGAGTTTAAATGTGTAATAGAGGTAAAGAATGTAACCATCGCACAAAAGTAATATGTGTTTCAATTGATTTTGTATGATATTTTTCCCTAATGCAGGCACTTTGAAATGCCTCAGAATTGAAACTCTACCAATCCCTTTTTATGCAAAGCTAAATCAAATTCTGGTTGCACTTGAGTTTTCCCTACCCAGAGTTACTCTGGGCAGCCATGAAAACTGATAACATACGAAAAATTTAAAGCGATTCATAAACTACAAGTATACTTTCTATTAGCTTTGATTTGACAAAGATGTCTACAATGGAAAGATCAGATAAATACTTTTACTATCCACTATATGCAAGCAATACTGTTTATGCTGCAAACTAAAATCAGATGAAGTAAGTTTGAGTTTTTGGAATAACCTTTGTTATGCTATTGTTCTGATATTTATTTTTTTACTTGATTCTTTCCAATGTCAGAGAGTGTCTGTGTACTCTGAAGCTATAAAGGAATTCCAGGAGGAGCAAAAGAAGGTACAGGAGGAGTTGAACAAACTTAGATACCAGAATTCCCAACTAAGGGAGGAACTGGTAGATCATAAAGGGTGCCAAGACAAAATTTTATGTCTGGAGAGTCAGTGTACACAGTTGAATAAGGTAAGCAAAAAATTACGAAGAACATTTATCAATCAATCAAGAAACACCATCAAATAATCCATTAGCAAGTTATGTTAAAAGAAACAAGGTTATCTGCTTAGCAAATAAACTGGATTTTTAAACAAAGTTCTAATAGTACCTAAAATTAAGGAAATGATTATTAGAAGTCATATCTCATTGAGATTGAGAATAAGGAATTGGTTATTAGAAGTCACATCTCATTTATTTGAGACTGAGGATAAGGGAATGGTTATTAAAGTCACATCTCATTTATTTCAGATTGAGGATAAGGAAATGGTTATTAGAAGTCACATCTCATTTATTTGAGATTGAGGATAAGGAAATGGTTATTAGAAGTCACATCTCATTGAGATTGAGGATAAGAAAATGGTTATTAGAAGTCACATCTCATTTATTTGAGATTGAGGATAAGGAAATGGTTATTAGAAGTCACATCTCATTTATTTGAGATTGAGGATAAAGTAATGGTTATTAGAAGTCACATCTCATTTATTTGAGATTGAGGATAAGGAAATGGTTATTAGAAGTCACATGTCATTTATTTGAGATTGAGGATAAGGAAATGGTTATTAGAAGTCACATCTCATTGTTCTGAGATTGAGAATAAGGAAATGGTTATTAGAAGTCACATCTCATTTGAGATTGAGGATAAGGAAATGGTTATTAGAAGTCACATCTCATTTATTTGAGATTGAGGATAAGGAAATGGTTATTAGAAGTCACATCTCATTTATTTGAGATTGAGGATAAGGAAATGGTTATTAGAAGTCACATCTCATTGTTCTGAGATTGAGAATAAGGAAATGGTTATTAGAAGTCATATCTCATTGAGATTGAAAATAAGGAAGTGGTTGTTAGAAGTCACATCTCATTTATTTGAGATTGAGAATATGGAAATGGTTATTAGAAGTCATAGCTCTTTGATTTGAGATTGAGAATACAGTTACTGTCTTAGTTGTACTTTGCCTTTTAAGTTCCAGACAAATATAATAGTATCAGATAAGATATGTTCATCCTATATTGTGTGATGTTTTTTATTGTCTGACAAGGTTAATGAGTTGTGCAGAACAAAAGAGAAGTCCTTTGCTCCAGATGGTGCTACCGATGATGAAATAGTCTATGGCCACCATGATTGTGAGGAAGAGTCTTTACGACAGAAGCTGCAGGAAGCTGAACAGGTATGCAATAAATTCTCATAGCTCTTTGAGTTTGATGACTGTAACACTTCTAAACTTAATTCATAATACCTGCCTGTGTAGAATATGCTTCAGAACAGCCTTGACCTGGATTGGCTGCTGTATATTCTCCAGTAAATTAGCATACATTCCATTAAGTTAAATTAAAAAATATATTAATAAATATAACCAACTGAGAATAATGTACACACAAATTTGTCAGTTACAAATTTTGCACACAGTATGTAAAAATTTGATCCATGCCAACCTATTTTCAGTCAGTTTTGTCATGCCAGTAAAACTTTGATGGGACATGGGTATCATTTTTTCTGGTGGTATTGTCATTGTAGGTTTTGGTGTAGTATTGCGTTTTTGCATTTT
The DNA here is from genome assembly GCA_028554795.2 of Sinohyriopsis cumingii. Classification (NCBI taxonomy): domain Eukaryota; kingdom Metazoa; phylum Mollusca; class Bivalvia; order Unionida; family Unionidae; genus Sinohyriopsis; species Sinohyriopsis cumingii. Next base: position 28,833,192 of record CM068824.1, read on the forward strand.
GCTCAATTTCTGTGAAGTATATTTATCATACAGGATACTGCTTATCATAGGCAAAAGGAGGTCACAGTGACCTACTTTTCATGCTCAAATGGCCTTTCTGGGGAAGACAGCATTCTGTGGTGAATTAGTGTATTTGGTGTATGTCACCCAAGCCCTAATACATACCAATATTTGTGGACTGCCAACAAATCCTATCACAGGCAAAGGTTTGCATCAAATGATTACAGGCACACTAAAAAATCATCATACTTTGAATGCCACTATATATCAGATACAAATTCCTTTCATTGTAGCTGAAACTTTTGTCTACAAATTTTCATGAATTATTTTTTACATTGTTCATTGGGGTAAATGTCAACATGAGATACTTCTGGATGCTGTTTTGACAACATTTATACAACACGACTTGCATTAACCACCCAGTAACATAAGTAACTTTTCATTTTTTTTCTCTGTCAGGTGTAAAATAAAATTACATACACTTCAAGCTCTCAATGCATTATCCAGCAGTATATCTGTGTCTATGCTATGTGTTACACATGAGAAGATTTAATGATGTTTACTTAATAATTCATAATCGGAGTTGATGTGATCAAGATAGCATTTCCTGCAGCATGAATATAGCTGTCACAACACTCTTGAACATTTATATCTATCAGATTATTTATTTATACCACATTCATTCAAGTAATGCCCTGTTTACATTTGAATGATCCACAGTATTTTTATGTTGCATTGTTATTGGGATACATTTAAATTTTGACAGAGTTATGGTCCTTTTTTTCAATTAATTTTTAATCTTCATTAGAGCATATCATTCTAACTAGGATAGTTTGTGACCCTTTCAACACATTCTGATGTAATTTTGGTGTGAACATTGTCTTATAGACCTAGATAAATCTTTTATGGGTTTCACCTTGTTGATTCATGTTTAAATAGAGTTATGACTCTTCAAAATTAACTTCATATTCTTTAAATGGGATATTATTTGTAATTAGCACAAGTAAAGAACCATTCCAATATTCTTTTGCAATGTGGTATTAAGATTGTCTCAAACCTATATGTTTCTTTTATGGGCTTTATGTTGTCACTTAATTTTGGATAGAGTTATGTCACGTACCAAGCATATTCTTGTCTTCACATGGAAACGTCAGAGATGTCGACCCTTATGTTTTGTCTTAAGTCTTAAATGACCTTAAAATAGGGACTTTCGGAAGAAAGGTACACATTACAAAAATATGATTGCAGTAAAATCTGGATACTGGTTCATCTCTGTTTGATTCACATCTGGGTTTCATATTAGATTCAGTGGTAATGGTCTGGAAACCAGACTATTTTACCGGAGTACTTTAGATGCTTTAAACTGCACGTATTTTGTCGTGCAAAATATCTGCATGATCAAGCTGTTGCTTTTTTTTTATCAATGTGTCAAGAATAAACACGTCAATGCAGAAAGGACAATAGACCTCATAAAAAAGTTTTAATAGTACAGAAGAAAAAATGGGTATATTTAGATTGTTGGGGGAAAAGGCAGAAAGGGCAACAATTATGTTTAGTGGACATCATGTGTTGATTTGAGTATGTCATGTGGCAGGACAGATATTTGCCATCACCACAGCCAACATGAATTTTCTAAGGATTACATTGGGTTTAGAGATATCAGGAAGCCATAAGTGACTGCTTTAATGAGGTTTTGTTAATTGTCAATTCTTAGTTTGAGAACCAAGCAACATATTCTAATGGAATTTAATATAAAGATTGTCTGTTAAAACTAGATGTACCTTTTATGGGTTTTGTCTCCTCTATTCCATTTTGGACAGAGTTATGACCTTTGTCAGCTGCATATCTTTACAATGATATGATGTTTGTAATCAGCAATTTCGATGCAGTTTGATATGATAATTCTGTATTAGCTAGAGTTATGTCTTTTATGTGTTATGTCATGTCTACTCCATTCTGGATAAAGTTATGGCCCTTGTTGATCAACATTATATCTTTTGCATGGAATTTGCTTGTAATAATGACTCTTTGCAGGATGTGGATTTCAAGCATTCAAAGTCATCAATTAAGGGAGTAATGGCCATGAATGCCAATCATCTAGCTTTGGTTTTCCAACACAAATACCATTATTAAATCTCTAGATCAACTATAGCAAGTGGGGTTCTATTGCAATGCATCTATTGCTTATAGCTCTAGTTGAATTTACATAATTGTATGTTATAGAGACACCATTTATTATAATTTTCCATATAACAAGGGTCAGGATTATATTCTACTGTATATTTAACCACCCAAGACCATGGATACAAAAAGGAGGTCAATGTGACCTCTTTCTTGTTTAATTCATACACGTCAACCATTTTGTTTTTGGCATAATCATTTTGGGTTTTTTCACGAAATTACATTTTACACTCACCTGTATATGGATTATGCTTTTTTGGTATATTAACAAAGAAAAAATGAAAATAGTCCCACATAGTCTCTTTAATTCCACTCATAAATTTGAGAACATTCTTAAAAAGATGACTGCTGCATAAAAATAGTGTAAGGGTACTTTTCTTATTTGCTATTTATACCAACTGCATATGACCCATTTCCAAGAAAGCAGACTTGATTATACAGATATGAATTTTGCCTCACAAATTCATTATATTGATAAGCTAGCTAGTTAGTTGACCAGTCTGTTCTTTTAAAGAAAATTGCACCAGTTTTTTTTAGCAAAATGCTTTACAGTGTGAGTTGTGGATGTTTCATGACAGAAATTGTTAGAGCAGATGGATCTTTTCAAACTTCAAAACATGTCAGATTTGAAAAAAGGAAAAATCAACACCACTTTACAAACTTGAAAAGATTTATATGAGAGTAATGTAAAACAGTAACTTTGAACACATGATCATGTTCATTGCAGAATTTTAGTTCACTATCATTCAGCAAAGGTTATACAGCTAGACTAGTTAATGTGAGTGCTGAACATAAAACATTTTCAGTTTATGTTGTGTTTGTATTCTGATTCTAATTCATATGGATTCTGCCCTTTGTGACAAGAATTTTGTTCAGCTGCAGAACCAGGTTAGTGGTAAAAATGTATCTTTTTCATATGTGCTGTATTTCTGGCATGTAATATGTACATTACACTTTTTACACCCAAATTATTTTTTTTGCCACTTATAATACCAATAATTACAATTGTATCTCCTACAGGGTTGGCATGTATGTTAATTGACTGTATCAACATTTTATGTTTATGATTAGTTTCTCAGATGCTGTAGCATGTAAGCATTAAACCTGATGTGTATTCATCCTGAGAAAAATTTAACAGCGAACCCAAAGTAGGTGAATGTGTCTTAATTTTTAGGATTGTTTTTGTATTGATTATATCATCTATACTGTTGTAATTCTTTTTGTGCCATAGGTGGAGAAATTGGTGGCAAAGTGTATTGTAGATTGCCTCTAGAAATAAGATACAGAGCCCCTTTACCCTCCAATCTACCCCGATTGCCTCTTTTATGGCTCATTGCCCTGTGAAAAAAATGAGTAAAAAAATAAATAAAACAATTTGTGTAACTGACTGACCCAATTGCTTTGTGTAGCATCTAACTATCAACATGTGTATTATTTCTTAGGCACAAGTGCATGCATGCTGAGGTCTCACAATACTGCTGCCTGGTTGCCATGACTTGCATCTAACCTGATTTGTTAGTGTGACATAGCAGTCACTTTTCTGGCAGTGGTATTGTCATTAACAGTTTGTTTAGATTTTGGACAAAGTCTTAATTTGTACATATTTCCTAACTCCTTGATGGATTCCCTTTATACATGTAACAGACATTTCACATTTGTCCACATGGGTTTGAGTCTCTGCTAAATCAATGTGGGTTGGTGGTTATTCCCAGGTTTTTCCTAGGTTCTTCCTCCACCAAATATACAGGTTGCAATGTATAGCCTATCATGTGCTGAAAAAAGGTGTTAAGCTAACGAAACCACAAAACTATCCTTTTGACCTTATTGTTTAGGTTCATGCATTTAAAAGCAATGTCTTTAATACAGATTCAACATTCAGGCCCTGGTCTCCTTGTCTTCACAATAATTCAGTATTGATCACTTTGGAACTGACAAGATAAACATGTTAAATCTGCATCATATGTGCAGATGAGCTCAGCTTTCTTTTCACAACTGTTTGATCTCATGCTCATTTTTATGCTAATAATATGACTATTTAACTCAACCAGAATGCTGTTCAATTGCAGAGGGTTTCAGCATATACAGAGGCCATGACAGAATTCCAGGATGAAAAAAAGAAGGTACAGGAGGAGTTAAGTGACCTCAGACACAGGAACTCCCAACTGAGAGAGGAACTTGACAAATACAAGATGACTCTTGAGGAACCTGAATTACATGCTGAGTGTGAATTCAAGATCTCTGGTTTAGAAAGTCAGTGCCAAGATATGACAGAGGTAAACATAAAACTTCCAAGAGTCTAAACATGTAACAGTGGTAAACATAACACTTGCATAAGTCTAAACATGTAACAGAGGTAAATATAAAATTTGCGTGAGTGTAAACATGTAGCAGAGATAAATATTAAACTTGCATAAGTCTAAACATGTAACAGTAGTTAAAACTTGCATGAGTGTAAACATGTAACAGAGGAAAATATAAAACTTGCATGAGTGTAAACATGTAACAGAAGTAAACATAAATCTTGCATGAGTGTAAACATGTAAAAGAAGTAAACATAAAACTTGCAAGAGCAGAGAAAAACGTAAATTTTGCATGAGTGTAAAAGTGTAGCAGAGATAAACATAAAGGTTGCATGAGTGTAAACATGCAACAGAGGTAAACATAAAACATGCATGAGTATAAACATGTAACAGAGGTAAACATAAAACTTCTTGCATGAGTGTAAACATGTAGCAGTGATAAACATAAAACTTGCATGTGTGTAAATGTGTAGCAGAGATAAACATAAAACTTGCATGAGTGTAAACATGTAGCAGAGATAAACATAAAATTGCATGAGTGAAAACATGTAACAAAAGTAAACATAAAACTTGTTTGAGTGTTGTTGTTGTTGTGGGGTTTAATGCCATTTTTCAGCACATGATAGGCTATGCATGGCGGCCAGTATAATTGGTGGAGGAAGAACTCAGGAAAACCCCAGGAAGAACCACCGACCCATGAGAAGCTACTGGCAAGCTTTCTCACATACCCACATTGGCCGAATCCTAGACTCAAACCCACGCAGACAGAGGTGAGATGGCAGTGATTTGTAACGGAGAGCGCTTTAGACCACTTGGCCACTCGGGGCCCCTGCATGAGTGTAAACATGTAACAGTGATAAACAAAACTTGCATGAGTGTAAACATGTAACAGAAGTAAACATAAAACTTGCATGAGTGTAAACATGTAACAGAAGTAAACATAAAACTTGCATGAGTGTAAACATGTAACAGAAATAAACATAAAACTTGCATGAGTGTAAACATGTAACAGAGGTAAACATAAGACTTGCATGAGTGTAAACATGTAACAGAGGTAAACAAGACTTCATGAGTTTAAGCATTTTACAGAGGTAAACATAAAACTTGCAAGAGTTTAAACTTGTAACAGATAAACAGCATAAATACCATGCAAAATAATGTTTTTCAGTTGACCTTGGAATTTCACCAATGATAAATAGAGGATATCTACAATTTTTGAGGTTATATAAGGAAGTTTTTTACAAGCTAAGTAGAACATTGTATTGTCATGAGAGGCAAAGCTGAGTGACAGTACAAAGTGTTTCCACTTCAGGAATGAAATATTTCCATATATCTACTGAAAATCACATTTTCTTATTATTGTATTTTTAAGGCAAAAAGCTACGATTTGCATGGTTTTGTTTCTCCATTCTGTGTCAGTGCTGTTAATAGCTGCATTAATTACATTGATAAAAAATTCAGAAATTTTTTTAAAAATTTAATAAGGCGACTTTTTTACAAATTTAGATTGTACATATAATACTTCAAATTTTATATTTTGTCAAGTTAACACATGTTTTCATGCAAAAAGGAAGAGATTTTATTTTTTGCCACATTTCTTATGGTAACAGATGCTGTACCCTAATTTTGTCAATTTTGGTTTGCAATCAACACTAATCAATGCCTGATTACTCCATTGTTTTTAGACATTATGATTATGATGATAGCTAAATGGCTATCTATACAATTTTATTACTATATGTAATCAAGAATTTTTCTTAAAAATGTGTACCATTTGTTATTGAGTATAACAGGTATGATATTGTGTGGTTGAAACAGAATATCCAATAGTAACAGATAATGTATGTTCAGTCACTGACACTTTGTTTGATTCGTGTGGAAAACCTATTACAAAACAGGCTTTCCTTATTAGCTGGGAGGCAGGTGATTTACCTGACTACTTTCACTTTACATCTGGCTGCTTTAAAATAAAAACTGCATCTCCATTGGGGGAGGTCCCCCAAACCTGCCACTTACTTTAGCAACTCACCCTCCAACATTAAATATAATGGAAGGCCCTGATAAAAATGTTAATACTTGAAGCCTGCTTTTTGTTGTTTGGGGTTCATTTTTATGCATTTTTGATGGCACCTTTTACTTGATTACGTAAATGTATACTAGAGGATCAACAGTGTTGATACATAGACAAAGCTACATATGTGTTTTCTTCCTAGCGGGTGGAAAGAACTTGGTTGATATGGAGTAGGAATATTCATACGCCATATCAAACAAGTTCTTTCCCTTGACTTGGAACAAAACACTTGTGTGGTTTTGTATTTGTTGCATATCCTCTTTTTATTTGCATATTCTGTTTATAATTTTTTAATGTATACTTGAAAAAAATGAATTGGACATTTGGCGTTTTATTAAAGATATAGTAGAGCTCTCAATATTTACATATATGTAGGTATGTTTGTATTACAGATATGTATTTACTTATTTCGCTTTTAATTTTTAAAAATGTGTATGAGTGGATTTAATCTATCGGCAATGGCAAGGTAAGTTTTTCTTTATTACTCAAATGGAACAGTGAGCGGCCCCTTTCTTAAATTCAACTTCTGAAGCGAAATTTACTTCCAAGTAAATTTCAGGGCAAATTTTGAAGACTAACAGTAATTAAATACATTCAGGTTTAGACAGAAAACTAATTTACAATACATTCAAACTCCTATTTTATTGTGTGTTTTCACTTAATAGACGAAATTATGTATGCATTGAACTTAAAGTGATAATTAAAATATAAAATTAAGAAATCAAAGATTCGGTCTCTTTCAGTATAGTTATAACATTCCTTTGGATATTTTTTAACGAGAAGAATCTAAACAATATTGCAAAATTGATCTGTTTTCTTCTCTTTATTTTCTACTTGAACAGTTGCAAGAATTTAAATTGTAAACATACATTTCCCTCATTGTGTCCCTGTCTAGCAATCTTACTAACACTGTAAATAATGGATGTAACATTTCTAATCTGGGTCACAATCATAACAGCTGCTGCTCTTTGAGATACGCCTACATTAATGTTGCAAATGTTTGTCAGTTTTATGCTAAGATTTAATAGACAAATTGTAATTCCCTCCAATTAAACTTGCTCCTTAAAAAGATATATTTCAGAAGACCACATTTTAGATGATTTACGTTGTTGAATGTCTCTTGGGAATTAAACATGGGGTAAAGTTTTGTCCATATGTGGGGCATTTCTAACCATGCCTTGAATCTTGAGACGACTCCATGAGTCTTTGTTACTTTGGATAATACAAGAGTTTAGCAGCAAAGTACTTATCTCTCTCTCTCTCTCTCTCTTCATGTGACTTTTCACATGAGCTTCTTTTGAGAACTTATTGTCAAACAGTCTGTCCAAGATATTGCTGTCCACCACTACAGTGAAATGCACATAAACTGCCCTTTGCTACCAACAGTACTCGCCCATTATCCCCAGCACCAAAAGCAGCCATTTTCACTAAATATAACTGCATTTCTTAGAATTACAAATGGTGTTGTCATTTTTGAATAATTTAAAATGTATTGCAATAATCATTCTATATTTTTTATTAGTTATTTAATATTTTAACTTACAAAAGTAGTTCCATGTTGTGTGATAGGGAAATTTTAGGCATGCAATACAGAATGTGCAATATGGAAGTAAAGATTGAACATCTGTATCAACCATGTAAGGTTAAATGGGTATGTAATAAATTTTAAGATCTATTAATTATGATGGGTAGAGAGAGGAAGAGTGGGAGAAATTGAGCAGGAAAGGAAGAAGAGAAAAAAAATACATGTAGGCCTAAATGGAAATACATATCTGAACAACATGCATAACGCAGATGTACTTCCTAAATGCAAGAATACAGTTGATCCAAAAGTGATATCTCCACTTTGGTGATAAAAGTGGTATCAGCATTGAGGCAATATCATGTTTTCTCTAATATCTTTCAAATATTTCATTATGAAATATATAATAAAACTTAGTTTAAGTCTGTTCTGGTCCTTATTTGAACAAAGAGTCATCTAGAAAAGGGACTGGCAAAGTATTCATATTCTGTAAACATTCTTTCCATTTGACATTGGTACTAAGATGCAATGTTCAACTTAAATGAATAATAATAATAATTTGAATATAACTTATTTGTATAGTATTTTGTATTAATTGCCATGTCTAACTGCTTGCCACAATAATTTCTTCTTGTTTCAGCAACTTGAAGTATATTCTGAGACAGTGCATGAGCTCAAAGAGGAAAATGAAATGCTGGAGAGAAAAATAACAGAACTTAAAGCCAAGATTTTTAGCTTCCAGGATGCTGAAGATCTGCAAGAAAAGTACAAGACTGAGATATCAGAATTGAAGGAAACCCAGCAGAAACTGATATCAAAGAACGAAGAACAAAAGAGACACCTACTAGAATCAGCACACCTACAGGAGAAAATTAAAATTCTAGAGCAGGTAAGTAGCTGGCATTGAATAATCAAGTTTATGTCAGGGTGTTTACCTTTGTATTCTAACTATGAGTAAATGGTCATATCCACCCAGTTTGTGAATATATTAGATGAATGCATTGAATGATGCCACATTAGATGTAACTAAATTTTACATAGATAAATCTTGACATTGTCTGGAACAATTTGGTGATTTTCTGCTTCAGATATCATTTAATGTGAAAGGCTGTTAGAAAGAACTTGTATTGCACATACAAGTTTCATCTGATGTGTTAACTTCAACATGTAACAAAGTACTTTTCTAACCATATTTGGTATGTTGGAATTTTCCAAGGATATCAGAAATGGGTTAAATGCTAAGCAGTTAAAACAGGTAAAATGACAGAAGAAATGGATTTATCTTGTACTCCTGGCAATTCTTTTTGGCCGGTAGAACACCAGTCTCATCAAGGAACACTTCTTGCTTTGTAGTTCTGTCCTCCAGTAGTTTACATACAATACATAAAAGTATAAAAAAATGACTGATTTTAGATATTGTGATCTTAGGTTTTGTGAATTGATTTATTTTTGTGGCTATAAATTTTCAAAGTCTTGCAAGATTTACTTTCATAGGTATCTTAATTCATGGTCTTGGAAAGATGGTCATGTTCTTTTGACATATATAATAGTTTGTTGGAACTTTGTTTTGTGTGTAGTGACCAGAAAATGGATGAAAATTGGTTCCTACTGAATTCCTAATTACTGTATCTGTCCACACAATACAGCAGTTGAGATGTACCATATTTTAGCCTAGCCTTAGAGGTTATATACATTATCTGACCAAATTTGATAATTATTTTGTGTGCCTTTGACAGGAGTTAGAGATTTCAAAGGTGAAAAAGCAAGAAGTAGATGATGAAATATCTAGCTACCAGAAAAAATGCCAGGTACTGGAAGTAGAAATGGAGAAAATGAAAGAATGCCAGAAAAGTCTTGAAACTCTTCAACTGATGGTCATAGAGGAAGAAAGGGTATGTTTCAGTCTTCCTGTTGGAGGAAATATAGATTAAAAATATCATGATATAGGGGGTTTAAAGGTCAGCATTTCTTAAGCATTATCATCTGCTATAACAATTCATTTTAGTCTGTACCATTGTGCCACTGAGCATTTTTTTTATTGCAAATTATTTTTCATCATGTGACCCAATTAAGCAATATAAAACTGAGATTAAGTTATCTACTTACACAAGCACATGGAAAATAGAAAATGAATGGGAATTAGAATGAAGAAAATAAAATATATATTTTCATTTAAAATACTTCCCTCCAAAATAGTTGGTAGACTGAGCATTGTCATACATTTTCAACAAAAAAAAAGACATTAAATAATAAACTACATACAAAGTTTCTTTATCAAAACCCATTGGACTTTGGGGTACAGTATTAACTCTTACAGACTTTGCTGCTGCCAATGGTTCATTGGAGAGTTTGAAGGAAATGTGAGTGTAATTACTGTTCATCTAAGCACTCATTAGAGACCGAATGGTATTGTTTTTTATACTTTTCCAAAATCTTTTCCAAGTTGCTTCTGAGAATTGAAAATGTTCTTTTGCATCTGCCCTAATGTGGTATAAACTACTCCATTACGATTATGAATATTTAATTGGTATATGCATTATGTAAAAAGTATAAAATACTCTAACTTGCTGCTGAGTTTCATGAAGTTAAACTCCATCAACCAGTTCTTAAATTTAGTTTTACTGGACTTTGCTTACATCACAGATTTCATATCCTTCTCAGACATATAGTTGCATTTTGACGTTTTGTCCTAAAAATTGAATCTCACTTTCATGCTTTCCAATGACTGTAATAATCATGTTTTGCATTTTACATATGGAGTAAAGTTTGACTTCAAAGAAACATTGCTACTGATAACGAACTAGCCAATAATATTTAATAAACATTCCTTAAACATTTTCATTCACGACAACAAAGTGTAATATCTTGTTTCTTCAATACACATATACTTAATTTACTCACCTTCAAATTTAGATGTTCCACTTTGTATACTTTACATACACAGATTACTCTAAAGGGCTCTTTTGGGGCCCAGGGTGCCACTCACACATTTTACCTCTGTGTGGGTATGTGAGAAAACATGCTAGTAGTTTCCAGTGAGTTGGTTCATCTCAGGGTCCTATGTTCTTTCTCCACCAAATGGACCGGCTACCACATATAACCTATGTTGTGCTGAAAAATGGCCCTTACCCACAAAAACAAAGAAGCTAATAGGCTCTCCTACATTATTGGTCAATGGACTCATAACAAATTAACTTAAGCTGTTGTCATTGAGTTATATGTGCAATGGGGGTTGTTTATTGCTTATTTTCTTTACAAAAATCCACTATATAAGCTGCCTTGGTGATAGTTTTCTATGAGCATTAAGAATGACTGTTTACTGTTTAAACAGCTACAGGTTACTGATGCCAAGAAAGTCTCTCTTTCTCATTTCATAAGATTACTGAAACTCAAGTTCGGAAGTAAAGAATTTTTTCTTTCTTGATGTGGCATATTCTCTTAGATATAGGCCTATAGGCAAAATAAAAATAAGAGATCATTACAGTGACTTTAAACTGACTGAACAGAGTGCATTTATTCCTAAAAACCCAGAGATTCTGCCAGGCTTTGGGATCATCGGTTTCTTGCAAAACTTATTGAGAGTCACGAAACTTTTAAAGCCCGATGAAGGGAAGATCACACAAGTTATCTGTGGTTTCCATGATTTCTCGTACCAAATGCATGATTAAATTCTTTATTTTAATTTGGATGATGTGATCACTGTCTTTTTTGCCTGTTATCCATGATCTTAGTCCTAACTATGGAGGTATTCTGATTTAATTGGTTCCTATAGTGGTAAAGTAAATCGATTCATTGATCAGCAATTTGGAAAATGTCTAATACGCAACAGGAGTGTGTCATGCTGAAACAAAAGATTACTGATTGCTTTAGGAAAGTCAGCTACATGGAAAGATCATCAGTTAAGGACAAAACTAGGAAATATGACATATTGGATGGTTTGTTGCTAACCAAGCATGGCATATAAAGTAGTGTTAACAGAAATAACCAGCATGTTATAATTTACTGTGGTTTAGGTCTTGCAGAAAATTTTATACGTCAATAGAAATATCCAAGGAAAAGCTTGCGTGAATTGTAGAAAATTGTGTTATAATATACACCACCAAAAATAAGGCTGATTGTGAAAGTGGACTCTGTTCTCAAAACAAAATTGACACTACTCTGAGGAACGTGGTAACCACATACCTTTGAAACTCTATTACTATTGTAAGAAAATGTCAGAATAAAACACAAAGAAATGAAACAGACTCCAATACAGACATGTCATTCAGATTATTTATATATATATATATATATATATATATATATATATATATATATATATATATATATGTGTGTGTGTGTGTGTATATATATATATATATATATATATATATATATATATATATATATATATGGTAAAGATCTTTTTTTCCATTTTCTCCTCTAATTTATTACTACAGTGATAGTTTTAAAGATCTCTGGGCTAAAATCTGAAACAGTAAATAAGCTAATGACTATATATATGTGTACGTGGTCCAATACATTTCAGTTTGCAAGGCTTTTTTGAAGGGGAGTGATCAGATTCAATGAAGATTATTTTCCAGCTGAGCAGCATTACATGGGACATGGACTATGTCATATACACTTAGGAAATTACAAAACCTAGACCTAGACCCAAATAAACATATTTACTTCTATTAATAATAATTCTGATTTTAAACCCATACACATAGAGAATAATTTAGCTATGTATTAGTTGTTGACAGAATAAGTGTCTATTTAGGTCAAGCAGAAATGAACTTTGGATTGGCCCTAGGGCAAGGCGAATGAGGCAACTGCCTTGGGCCCCGCGCTTTAAGGAAATAAAATCTGTAATGCAGTTTCTTTGCTTGGGGGCCCCACTTATTGCTTCTGATGCCTTGGGCCCTGCATGCTGCCTTGGGCCCTGCACATCCTAGGGCCAGGCCTGAATGAATTCAATTTTGGACAAGGTCAAGTCCAACATACAATGTTATGTTGAAATGGCATGTAATGAAATAAATTTATTTAAAAAAACCTAACAAACAAACAATGCAAATTAAATATACATAACAATTTCAAAATTTTAACACATTGACATTTTGTTCCAAAATGCTGATAAAATACCTGACTTTAATCCTTATAAAATAGTATTAAAGTAATCTGATTGTTCCAATTCCTACATTTTCCTTAAATGTTAGATTCTGCTACTTTAATAATTACTGGCTATTATTACCATCGATAATTATCAACATGGCAGAAGTGAACCACTGAGAAGCAGAAAATTGTTCAGCTCAAGTCAGCATGGCATCTAGTCACGATAAAGTATTAATGGTTTATTATCCATTTTGTCTACTCTCTCATAGATTATGAAAGGATCTGAAGGATACCTATCTATAACCAGTAGATCACAAGATAAGCTCACCTCCTTTTTAAGCAATGAGCAGTTCTTGTAGTAAGTACACATTGCCAATCAAGGAATAAAATATTCTCAGACGTTTTCAGTTTGGAAGCAAATGAAAACAATTTGACTAAATGAAAATGAGTTCTATGATCACTGCTGATAAATCTTATGTCAGAAAGAGTAAGATAGACATCATCACCTATGCATTTTACAGCAGTGGGAAAATGGAAAGGATGGACAAAGATGATATATGGCCAGATGTTTGTACCCTGATTTTACTGACAAAGTTGTTTTGTGCCACAATTAATGATTATTGATAATTTTTAAAAATAACATTAATATAAGCTTGGCTCAAACAGTCCAATAGCCTCATGCCAGGGCCCTTCAAAATTTAGATTGGGCCCCTCTCTTACTATGAGTTGCCCATGCCCAGAAAAGTTAATCTATTTGCTTTAAGGAAATATGCTGCAATTTTATTTTGAAGTTCTTGAAAGACTGGTAAATTAATGATGGTAAATTTCCGATGCTCAGTTTCCTGCTAGGGGTCCATCTGTAGGTCCCTCCACATTATGAAGATCATCTGTAACTGTATCAAAAGCTGTAAACTATGAGTGTACAGATTGAAGCACGTGACCTATGGCTGGGGAACAGTGCTATTCTGTTTTCCATATTTCACTGGTTACTCCTGATTTAGTGCTCACTTGTACAGCATGAAAAATAATAAGCTATCCTTTATTCATGCTGACTTTGTAATGCTTTACTGGTTAAATATATTGAGCAGTACATATATGATTGTTTGAAAATTTAACTAAGGGGATTAGCAACTTATAAAAGCCCCTAATACAATGTTTTTTTCATTCTAAAAGGAACTGAGATCATTTCATTGTATCTAAATCCATATAGTTCAAATAGCTAGTAACCACTGATTTTATTGATACAGAGGCTTTTCACATATTGTGACACATCCACAGTACAATAACATGAAGTAATTATTATGAGCTTAAAAGTATTATTACTCACTGATATTAAAATATCAATGCCTCTCAGACTTTTCAACTTTGGTAGGAAAACACTGAGGTTTTTGTAGCATTCAGAAACTTGTTTCTCCAAAGCACCTGATTACTTATCTCTTCAGTACAGATCATGATGAAATGCAGACTGTAAATTGACCTAAAGGCATGCAGTCAGAAATAGTGGAATTGTATGCCACAATTATTCATAATTTACTACCTGAGCATATAGAAATTGTGAAATAGTTGGAAATTGTTCTAGGGTTTAAGTCACATTATGGGGCTTTTCAGCAATCTGTACAGCTTATTTATTTAAATGGTTAAACTTATATATTCATGTGAAATAACACAACCCTACTTCCTGTCACCATTTTGAATTATTCCATCAATATCAAGGAACCAATCAGATGCACCTTCACTCTTTCGACTTGATTATCTACATTTGTAATGTGACTGTCACATGATGAATAACTCATTTTACTGTTATCAAAGTTCAACTTTGTGTCAAATAAAGAAATGGACAAAATAATTTAACATCTGGCATTCTAACCTAAATTGTTCAGAACTCTGTCAGTAAATTAATCCACTTTGTTATTTTATAGGTTTGGTGATGATTTACAAGACCATGCAATTAAGCATATTATTTTGCCCCTCTGTAGATGAAATCTGAAGAAAATATGATTGGCTAAACTTATTTAATTTTATCTATAAACTTTGGTACACACTTTTGCTTTCCAGAATTGGGTATTCACTCACACCACCATTTTGCATTTGAACCCAAATGTTTGTCAGAAGAAAAAGGAACTTTTAAGATATTTGAATTTCATATTAAATATACCTATGTTCTTTGTCTTTCATGTTTTTGCATGTATGTAGAAACTCTCTAAACATGTCAAAGTAGATAGAATATATGATTGCTAATAAATTGTTATAGATATGGATTGATCTGTCATGCTTGAATGATAATTTATACTAATAAGACCTGGAATGAATTTAATTTAAAAAGTGTTCTTATCAATTAGAAGAGTTATGGCTCCATGTTCTTTGTCCTTCTTACTTTGGTTTCCACAGCATAACTTTGTTTAGGACTATTGCCTACCAGCAAAAGCTATTAAGCACCTTTATTTTGATGAGACTTTGAATGATTTGAGTATTCTATATCTCACTGTTTAGAGGAGCTATGACCCCAGTATGCCCATCTTCTCCAAAGTTAAGTTTCCCAACAAAATTTCTTCTTTTTATGGCCCTACAGAGTAAACTGTAGTTAGTAGGAACCTTTGTGATGCACCCATTACTACAACAGTGTGATATTGCTATAGCATGCTCCGTTATACATGTATTTTTCTCGAACTCCAAAAAAAAGTGTTTTTTCTTCTTAAAAATATGAAAAATAACATGTAAAAAGTTTACTCGGGGATCGCACTGGGCCTTGCCAACGTTGCAAATTGCAATCTATATTCTTATTGGTGGCAAATTATACCATATGGCAATTTTTAAGACCAAAATTATTGACTGTTTAAACTTGTATATACAACCATAGGTTTGGAGTGAAGAAATTCAGAGGCATCATGAGAGGAAGCCGCAAACTTGATATAAAATGCATTGGAGTTTTTCTGTTGTTAGATAAACAAATTCTTTGTCCATATTGACAAACAATGTAAACAGTGCATTGTGATATCATAATCTGCTTATTCTGACATCTGGCCTGATTTTTTTTATATCTGTTATAACATTTCTGGTAGTGGAAATCAACCAGATGAGGCACTATGTCATAACAGATCTTTCAAACGAAACTTTAACAATGTTCCCTCTTGGTAAAGAGGGGTGGTTAAATAGATTTGGCTATCGTTATCTAGAGGATGACCTCGATGAGCATAGCTATTGAGAAGAAATAATACAAGTTTGTAACATGTGATCTATACTCAATTTCATGAATTTATTATATACAATTACAGTTCTTAACAGATTATGGATTGAATTACACAAATGTAAGTTGTCAGTATGCAAGTGTTTGTCAGACTAGTTTGTCTTCATTAAAACAAAAGCATGTATTTTGACTCCTGCTTTTATTACCCATCCATCACTCTTCCCCCCCCCCCCCGGGCCATATTTTAGGTAAATGCATCATTTTCTTCAGTTAACTGACTTGGTTGGTTTATAACACAGTCAGGTTCTATGGACCCCAACTACCATTTTATAACAGGGTCTCATTGTAGTTCTATTTTATTTCTTACAAACATCTTTCTAGATCTGAGTTTTCTTAGGCAAATGACTGAAGCTGTTTACATGCAATTACATTTGATGCAGACAGTTGCAAATTTTGCCTTCATATAACAAAATGTGGATTGTGTGCACATTAGTGCTTAAGAAATATCAGCCATAGAATTTAATGAACGGTTTATTTTTTTACTGCACCTTATTTGTTTTCATGTTTCAGAAAGTCCAGTTATATTCAGAGACAGTTCATGAGCTGCAGGAAGAAAACAGAGCATCAGAAAAGAAAATTACAGATCTTGAAGAAGAGATTTCAGAGTTACTAAAGAGCAATGATGTTGAAGATATGCAGCAAAGATATGAAAGTCAGTTATCTGAGTGGGAAGAAACTAGTAGAAAATTTATTTCAGAGATGGAGGAAGAAAAGAGAAATCGCTCCTTGGAAACTGAAAACTTGCAAAAAAGAATAAGGACTCTGCAAGAGGTAGATTATAGTACTTTATATGAAGATGTTTTCATGCATACTATGATGACAAGAGTAATGTCCCCTCAGTAGAACAATTAGAATTGCTTACCTTAATACTTTGCAAGATAGCCCATTGATCTTAGATCTTTTTTGTGGGATTAAATAATACAGATCCTGAAAATAATTTAGAGGCAGCAAAGTTCACATAGTCCTTACTGCCTTTTCCAGGTTTTCTTTTGACCAAGTATTTTGATAAAATTTTGCAGTTACATTTGAGTCTATGACAGACTTTTTGATGATGTTTTATATCAGGGCTTTGGGCCACACAACACATAACTTAAACCTGATTGTCATAGTTGTGCTGTTAAACTAAAGTTCCCCTATGAACAGGTGCATTGTTTTGTTTTTTCTTGGAATATACCTGTCAGATACAGTTGTCAAGCAGATCTGCAAACTTTTGGGCATTCATGTTACCATCTAGTACTGAAATTGTTCCAGTACCATTTAATATTACTCATGCGCAAAGCATCAACCTTAGCATGGGTGTTTGGCCATTTGACAAACTTTGTAGGGCACATTCTTTCTTGAGTTTATGGGTCATATTTTTTTCTTCTCTTAACATGTTTACATTAGCCTTCATGGTAAAAGCTGTTTTGATTGACCTTTTTGAAACATTTTCAGTCCTAACTCATTGTTTTCCACATTGCCTAATTTTTTAAGTCAGTTGATCACATGGCAAACTATAGATTTAGGATATATAATCTTTGGACTATATCTGATCGTTGAACTCTAGATTGATACTGTGAAACTATGTCATTTTTGGACACACTGGTCAGTTTTGTATGTGATTGTTACATGTTGTTTACTTCATCACCTGAGAGAAAGATGACACTGTTCAAAAAATATACCAGTACATGATAGGCATGTGGTGGAATGGGTATAAGACTGTTTAAATTAAAATCAGTGTGAGAGTTGTATAAAGATTAACCAAATTTCATTGAGAAGTTAGAGCCTTCATAGACGTCACTTACCTAGCTATAATATTGCAGTTTAGCCATTTTTTAAATTATGACTTCAGTGCTATCAACCATGTTAAGTCCAACATTGTCCCTCTGAACTTTGTCTTTCATGTTAATTTCACAATGTCCCTCTGAACTTGTCATTCATTTTAAGCCCACATTGTCCCTCTGAACTTTGTTCCTGAATAACATTGCAATTGCTAGTTTAAAATGGAGTTGAACCTCAGTTAGTCAATGCATACAACTTCAAAATATGTACAGACAGGTTTCCCTCCCCTTGAGAGTAATTAATTCTCATGACTAATGTGAATTAAAAAAATTAAAACAGTAATAATCACAAGAATTTTTTGGATGTTCCTAAGAGACTAAACAATTCAGTAATAAATTCACCAAAGTTACAGAGATTCAAATGATGGATTGATTGATTTAATAATTGCTTTTGGTAGTGATGTAATGGAATAATGTTACCCCTGTCTATTTAACTTTCATTTTCTTAAGGTTTGTATCACTATACCAGAAGTACAACAGATTACAAAAATATACTTGATTTCTCATTTATCATTTCCTCTGACTTTTCAAGCAAAATCACTGTCATTGAATGCTAATGGTTTTATATTATGTCCTGGTACTAAATGTGTGTTATGCATGTGATGTGATTTGGATTTTTAACATAGCTTTAACAATTTTTCAGTCATATCGCTACAATGTTTGCAGTGTGGCAGTTTATAGTGATGTCTAGCACTTGAGGCATCATGCTGCAGACATGTAGCATGATATCCCACCCATTCACATTATCCTGACACCAGGCCGACCAGTCCTAACACTAACCTCTTAATGCTGAGCGCCAAGCGAGGCAGCTGTTAGTACTATTTTTATAAGTCTTTGGTATGACTCGGCTGGGGATTGAACCCACAACCTCCCACATCTGAGGCGGATGCTATAACAACTAAATGAATTTCATGTTAAAATGCCACTTCTAATTGTAATAATATAATCCTTATTCTTGCTTTTAATGGCTATTATTTGATCAGTGTTTATTTGATATCAGAAACATAACATATTTGCTTCCATTTTATGATAAAAAGAATGAAATACAGTGGTCTTTCATTATAAAACCCCTCATTATGCCACTGTCCCTCATATAATGTGGGCATAATCATGGATCCCAATAAATGCAATTAAGAAGAAGTGGCAGGCCAGCACATGATAAAAGCATGTTGGCATAAAGTGCCTAGATGCATTATAAACGGCTTATGGTGTGTAGGTCTGTCACTTCTGCCTAGTTAATATATTTCCAGCCATGAGCTGGGTTGACATTTTCCTCAGTCAGTGTCATTAATTGCCTGTTGTTCAGCAGTGATACTTATTCTGCATGTTTATTTTTGTTGGTTCATGTATATAGTTTTTATCTTTTGTCCTGAAACTGACCCCATCTAGCACTGATGAAATAGGTAAGATCCAAAAAGATACTAAAAAGTTAGATCAAAGGAGAAGTAAATACCAGTACAGGGTTCTTACTGTCTTTGAAGGTCTTTGACAGTTTGAGAAAAATGAGGTAGCATTTTCAAAGCCTTGAAAGTTTGGGAAAATTGAGCAAATTACCCCGAGGTCTTTAAAAGCCTTTGAAAATTGAAATAAACCCAAAAATGTTAATTTCTTTCCATAATCACAAATAAAATTGTCTAAGGTTGTTAGGCTTGGATGTAGTTGAGTTTTCCTGGTTTCTTTCTTCTGATTAATTATAGTTTGAATTTCATCATTAAACAATATTGTAGTATTTTGCATTAATTGTTTTCTCATATAATGTAACTTGTACACAGAATGGTAGCGAAAGTAGTTCTTGAAAATCTATGTTTGTGGTCTTCGAAAGTTTGGGAAAAGTCTTTGAATTTATCATTCAGAATTCTGTACGAACCCTGCAGTATATCAATGGTAAATATAATATCAAACATTTTGTAAAATTTGTTGTATATTAATTATTCAAAGTTATTTAGCAAAAAGTCCAAAAGTCTGGGATGGTGAAGACTGCATGACATTGTAGTTGGCATTAAACCAATTCTATGGACTAGGTGGGATATTTCCACGTGTTCAAATGTCCTTGTAACATAGGTATCTTAAAAGTTGTGTGCAAATTGACGTGGATTTTGAGATACATTTGTATCAGAACTGGCTGCTTGTTCTTGAGCATTTATAGTTGTACTGGTACTTAATGAATTTTCTGCCTAATCTCTGCCATGGTTCTCTGCCAGGTAATAAATGGTGAATACACACATTTAAAAATTCTACATGTACAAATTTTGATCATGTGATTTAATTATGTGATTTACCTATTTTGTCATTGTGAGGTAAGTATCTGAAAACATTATATGTGAGACAAAAAAAATGAGCAAGTAGATTGAGTATCTCTGCTGACCAACAGACAGGTAATGACAATGACTGCTAAAAAGTTCAATCTGGCTCATGGCCAAAAATATAAGTGACAGACCGACACACAATAAAGGCATTTATGGTGCATCTATGTGCTCCATGCCAACATGCCTTTATCATGTTTATGATGTATGTCTGTCACTTCTGCTTAGTTATTATGGATATTTGTTAATCACTAATGCAATTCCAAATGCAAACAGTGGAGACCTAGATCTTCCATCACAAACCACTTAAGCAGGTGTGCAGTGTAGATCCCAAACATCATGTTATGCTATGGGTAGATATTTGTTCATGCTATTGCCGGTAGAGTAAGTGTTGACGTAAATTCTGTAGATAAATTCATACTATTTGCAGGAATCAGAAATTTTGGGGATGAAGAGAAGAGAAGCTGATGAGCAGATAATCAGATACAAGGAAAAGATTCAGGTTTTGGAAAAAGAGGCAGAAAAATGGCAGGAATATGAGACAAACCTGGAAACTCTACAATTTCAACTTATAGAGGAAGGAAAGGTACCAGATACTTCTTATACATGAAGAGTTGTGTACTTCTAATTAACACACACCCACAACCAGTATTTCTAGATAGTAGAGTTAGCAGGATTAGTTTTTAAAAACTGACTCATGTTTATATATACAATAGTTTAAACAAATTTTATATATACAATAGTTTAAACAAATTTTATAAATGTTATTTACAGATCTGCCAACTCTTAAGATTTTGCTGTAAGTCTTACAAAAATTACCCTTAAAATACGGACTTACGGCATAATAGCAAGAACTATGGAAAAATTATCGTTGCCAAAAACTATGGATAATTGGTTCATCTGTGTTTTTATTTGGATCTGGGTTTCAACTTAGAATATGTGAAATTAATCAGGGAACCAGACTAACTTTACAGCAGCACCCCAGACACTTTAACCTGCACCTATTTGTTCATGCGAAGCATCTGCATGATCAAACTGTTGATTATAGAATTTTTAAAAATGGCATCCAGAAAGAGATGCATGTTTAAGACAAAAGGGAAAATTAGCTTCTAAAAAAGTGTTAATAATCAACACAGAAGAATAAAAAGGAATATTCAGATTCTTGTGAATAAAAGTTGGAAAGGCCACAATTACGTTTATTGGACAGCATGTGCCATTTTGTGTATGTCTCATGGTGGGAGATATGGTTGACGTCATCACTTGGAATGGAAAAGAATTTCTAAGTATTATGTCAAGTTGAGAGATAGTAATAAGCCATTGAGCTGCATAGGGTTTGGAAGTAGAGTTTGAGCAACTGTACTAGTGGTAAATAAAGTCTACACATACTTTACAAACTTTTCAGTTGAATATAATGTTTATTGTTGATGCATCAAACTTTTAATTACATTTTCCAGCTTAACAATAGCAGTTATTGATATTTTGTTACACCTTACTGAAAGCTGGTCAATCTTACGGAAAAAAATTAACTGCCTTTCTGAGACAGACTCATCAGGGTTGGCAGGTCTGTATTTAGAATTAAGTCCACATTCAGTAATTCGGCATATATCCTGTTAAGGAAGGCTATAAAATAAATAATCCTTTACTGTCATATCAATATCATACTAATGTTTCAGTAGAACAAAGGGCTTGAAAGTGCAGTGGACTCGTAAATAGTCATCTAACTGCAATTATGGATCAATTGAAAGAGTACAGTTGCATGATCTGCAAACAATTTATATTATTTTACAGGGATTTTCCTAACCTTTTTAGGGGCTGGTCATTCCCAATCTCAAAAATGTGTACATTTTCTAAAGTTCAACCAGAAAATTTCCATTTGAGATAAGCTATGTTGAAGATAATAAAATAAGAAAAATCTTTATTCCCTTTTTACATTTTTGAGTGAAAAATGAGATTTTTTTTGAAGAGTCTCTTCATCATAGTTATTTTATCTGTATGTAAAACAATTTTGCTATTATTGATTGTATGGGATTACTCAGTAATTTCTTGAGGAGTGCTTACTGACTGCTTTTCAGCATTTAAACATGCTTTGTTTAGCTCACTTATCTGGACGCTATATAAATGCAGTCTTGGTTTTCTTTTCTTCAGAAAATTTGCAAATTTGGTTTGTGTTTGCATACATTTTCCCATTCCAGTATCGACAGGCACTATTTTAGAAATAATATGAAAATTTATTCTTTAGATCTGATTTCTTGTCTTGTCCATGTTAATGGATAGAGGGATCTAAATATCACATTTTGGTTGTGGTCAGTTTGTTTTTGTTAGCTTTAACAGCACTTTGAACACATTCCTTGGCTATATTAGGCGAAGAAAATTGGAGCTAAGTTACATTCCCAAGGACACACTGAGGCATCTGACCTGGACTGGCAAAGGTGGGAATCAATGTTGTTACTCTTGGATTGCAAATCCAATTCTCTACCAGCTGAGCTGCTGTGGCTCCCTTGTTTGTCAGATCTTTGGTAAGGGCTTTTCCAATAAAACATGTACCCCATTGGGGGGAAAGGATCTTTCAAATGTAACCAACCACAACAAAAGCACTTTAAAAGGATATGATCTACTGTCTGATGTGTTTTAACCCAAAACATTGCCCCCTAAAGAAGCATATTATTTTACACAATTTCTGGCTAGGGGTTGGTGGGTGGTAGAAGTGATTTTATTATCGGTTTGGGGACAGAAGTGATTTAAATGACAGCTGACTGGATATAACCTATAATGAATTCTTATAGATCATATAATCCACTACATTTTTTTATTTCAGTGATTTCTATCTTTTGCTAAATTCTTGTTCTAAGGCATGCAGCTTTTGATTTGAATGATAATTAAATGTTGTATTGCTTTAAATGTATGGTCAGATGCTATGATTTCTTGTTATTCTTTTCTGATTTTGCAAATAAATTTGAAACAATTTGTCAGAAAAAAATATATATTAATGCCTGTGGAAGTGATGTCACATTATTTCTGCCAATTTTTACACTACATAATTTCTGTAAGAAAAGTATATTTCAGTGACTGATATGTCTTATTTTTCATGCCTCTTTTTTGCATGATCAACTTAAAATTAACAAAAAGAAATATAGCATGTTGAACATTGTAACATCATAAATTATATTTTTTTTTAATGGATGCAAATTTAGGAATAATTTTTTCTCAGTGTATTCGTAAAATCAACATCATTGCAGTTAATTGTGTATTGTCAACATCAGCTTCATCATCATCATTGATGGCCAGCAGTAAGATTCTGGACTTCTAATCCAAGAGTCACAGGTTCAATCTCCCATTTCTTGTCCTTCCATTGTCCTTTGTACAAGATGTGTACTGAAGATCTGAGTGGTTTCCATGGCAGAGTGGTGTATGATGCTTATCTTGTGATTACTTGCCTCTCATCATGCTTGTTCAAAAAAATTCCACTCGTATTTGAGAATGTTGCCAGTTATTTGTAGAACATCAGTGGTTATATCCAGCTGGTCTTTGAAGTCTGAAAAGTACTTGGGGTTTTCTTCAACACTAAAAATGATGGCCTGATATAGATTCGCTTTAGCTGAAAATGGTGTAAAACCCATAATGGTCAACCAGCAACCTCATCTCCAGTTGACCTAGTAAGGTGTTGGACAAATCTAAAACACCAAATCAAGTTAAGGTCTATGCCTCAGTAGTCTAAGGCAGTGGTTCCCAACCTGTGGGCCATGGACCATGGGAGAGGGGGTGGCTGCAGGGTTATTCCATGAGGTATGTATTTTCTAAATTAACTTTGCCTAAAAGAACAACTATTAGTATGCAGGGGGCTTGCAAAATGTTTGGAAGTTAAGAATGGGTCCTCAGTAAGAGCTATACTCAGAAAGGTTGGGCTAAGGTGCTTGTCTGACATTACTCACACATCCATGGCTAAGGTGCTTGTCTGACAGATTGCTCACACATCCAGGGCTAAGGTGCTTGTCTGACAGATTGCTCACACATCCAGGGCTAAGGTGCTTATCTGACAGATTGCTCACACATCCAGAGCTAAGGTGCTTGCCTGACAGATTGCTCACACATCCAGGGCTAAGGTGCTTGTCTGACATTACTCACACATCCAGGGCTAAGGTGCTTGTCTGACAGATTGCTCACACATCCAGGGCTAAGGTGCTTGCCTGACAGATTGCTCACACATCCAGGGCTAAGGTGCTTGTCTGACAGATTGCTCACACATCCAGGGCTAAGGTGCTTGTCTGGCAGATTGCTCACACATCCAGGGCTAAGGTGCTTGTCTGACAGATTGCTCACACATCCAGGGCTAAGGTGCTTGTCTGGCAGATTGCTCACACATCCAGGGCTAAGGTGCTTGTCTGACAGATTGCTCACACATCCAGGGCTGATCAATTTGGTTTTCACTTGTGACACCTTACATTTCACTTGTCCCAAAATTGTAATCACTTACCAAATCTTGATGAGAGATATGAGCTTTAATTCATAGAAATAGCAAATGAAATATTGTACTACATAATTATTTATATAAAAATTTTAATTTTATAAAAATTTGGTACCACAAATTTGGGCAAGGTATATATGTTTTAGCTGCTGTATTTGAAGAAAAATAATGTGTGCATGTCTGCCACCAGGAAAAGCATTAATCAACAGTTGATAGCTGTGTATTTGTTGAAATCCTTAAGCTCTGGTCCATTTGCTTAAATGTTCATTAGTAAAAGATTGAAACAAGGTAACAGAAGACCAACAAGGTTTGTAAAATTCTACAAATAATTTAGTTCCCTCAAATACCAAGTGAAAAATGTATAAAGGAATTTTCAGTCCTGCAAGTTAAATACCAAATAATCCTAGAATTTCTAATATGTTCCAATGATTTAAGTTCTAAATAAACTTAAGTGGTATTCCAAAATAAATCCATTGCAGGAAGTGTTGATGTGCCTGTGATGGCCCGTGTCATACTGCCAACAGTCATTTGTTGATTCACAATAATGCAATTCAAGAATATAGCCTTATTTGAACTTCACTATAAATCCCAGTCTCTATTCGCAAGAATGTTAATTTTGAGCACTTTGTATTTCCATAGAAAAATAGCTTGAATTAAGTAATTTGAAGAAATAAATTGCAGGTGACACAACAATAATACAATGATTCTGCTCAGATGTTAAGCATGATTGAATACTTTCTAGACAAACAAGATTATGTAGTCCTCTACTTGATATCAGGTCACAATTAGGATGTTAGTGGAATTTTGTGTTTTTCATTAAAGTTTACTTCATTTCCACTTATAGGAACATAGTTATTACTTTTCTTTTCAAACAATCAATATGAACAGTACCATACAGTATATTTGCAATTTTGTTGTTGTAGAAAAAATATAAAAAGTAATTAAAATTATATTGATTACATTCTTAAAAGTAATTTAATTTAATTACTCTGTGAAAATTTGAGTAATTTTAATTATAGTCATAATTTTAAAAAGTAATTATAATTAACTGATTACATTTGAAAAAGTAATTGAAATTTGATCGATTACATTTGAAAGTAATTGTAATGTAATTTATTAGATTTTAAACTAATTATAGTTTAATTGATTACATTGAAAAGTAATTGACCACAAGTCTGGTTGCAGTGAAATCAATACTATTTGATTTTAAATCATATGTTGTAGCATGGGAGAGAGCTGCAGTAGCTCATTTAGTTGAGCAATAGACTTGTAATCTATGGATATTGGGTTTGATACTTGCTCCAGCCAACCCAAGTCAGCTGCCTTGGTGTATCCTTGGGAAAGGCACTTAGAATGCTAAAAAAAATCTGATTAGCCCAATGCGCAGGGCCCCTCTAATATCAGATCAGGCCCTTCTTGTATTCTATGTGAGGAGCCTGTCTGACTTGTTGAGAAATCTAAGGTTCCTGAGAAAGCTTAAATTGCAGTGATGAAATATGCAGATCTATTTTCAAGATGTTGAACTGCATATAAGATGGCATGTCATGCTAAAAACACTATTTTTACTCTCAATACCCCTGACATGGTCATGTTTAAAAATGTGCAATTTTCAGTAATCTTTGAAAATAGAACAAAAAGTAAACACTTCAGTATATGCCCATTATGTGTAGCATGTATAAACAGTAAGCACTCATGATTGGAGCATACTGGACAGAGGCAATGAATTTTAGGTGGGTTTATGGAATTTGAGTCAGGGCTTGTGGGTTTTTTTTATAGCCACCAGCCCTGGGCCTGTGTCTAACAAAATTTTCTTTCAGTACTGGTGTAGCTCCCATTTTCTCAGCATGAAATAGCCCTTAATAGTTAAAAGCGCTGTTAGAAACCAATTAACCAGCTCAGTATGGTTTACAAGTATGTGAACAAGGATTATAGAATGTTGATTATTTCTTAAAAGTTACCTGTTATAATCTCTACCAAATGATGAAATAGTCTCTTTTATTGTTTTTACTCTCAAGGTTGTGATAGCATTGGTCATAAAATGTATCAGTCATGAAATATTGGAGATAGATAATCCATAGTCAGGGTTACATCTCACTCAAACCGGAAGAAATTCTGATGTCATTATAACGGTACAGCTGAAGGCCATGATCACATAACATGCCATTATGATATCACATATAGCAATATATACAATGGTTTGCTACAAAATGACACAGTTGACAATGTCATGGACACTAAATGTGTAATATTAAAACAAAACTCATAACTTAGTGTGCATTATCAGTCAGTGAGTCTACACACATGACTGAAGAATATGAAATATGCAAAGCCTAGCAGAAGTGAGCACAGCTGAGAAAAACTATTTCTTCTATTTGATTTTTTTCAATTTCAGAAAGTGGAAATTTACAAGGAAACTGTAACAGAGTTCCAAGAGGAGAAGAGTCAGTCAGAAAAGGTGATGGAGGAGGTTAAGTCAGACTTATGCAGAATTAAAAATCACAATAAGGAGCTTCAGAGGACTTTAGACAATTATAAAACTTCAGTCACAGAATTAAACAAGCAATGTCAGCAATTAGAACAGAGTGCAGCCAGAGCTTCAGAGCTTGAGAGAGAACGAGAGAACTTGCAGCAGGCATTGTCAGAAGCAGAGGAGGTATGTTTGACATTTGTGTTTTCTTAGTGTTTCTGACAGGTCTTTTGAGCTGTGGTCTGCACAGTGATCTAATTCCCACCCACCCCATTCATGACTCTGTTGTGCCACACCATGGCCCAATTGAGAGGCATCAAGACCATATTGTACCATACTGTTATCCCATTGAGAGGCATCATGATTGTATTGTATGACACCATGGCCCTATTGAGAGGCATCAAGACCATATTGTACAATACTGTTATCCTACTGAGAGGCATCATGACTACTGTACAACACCATGGCCCAATTTAGAGGCATCAAGACCATATTGTACCATCCTGTTATCCCATTGAGAGGCATCATGACTGTAGTGTATGACACCATGGCCCTATTGAGAGGCATCAAGACCATATTGCATACATGCCAACCATTATGCTTGATGCATAATCATTAAGCTTTTTTCACTAAATTACACTTTATGCATGAACATATTCAGATTACGCGTTTTCGGTATGTCCCCCTCCCCCAAAAAATTAATAAATTGTTTTTTTATTTTTATTAACATCCCTTTAATCTCACAGACCATATCATATTATAGAAAAGATGGCTTCTACATAACTACGACATAAGACTACGCTTATCCATCCTTGCATGCACTTTCCTAACAGTATTATGTTCTATTTATAGCAGCTGCTCTATTTCCAAGAAACATGCTGGTTTTACTTTCAGACTTTTGACCTTGGTTTCTATTTATAGCAGATGTATGGTTTATTTAGGAGAGAACAGACAGGTTTTCTAATTTTCAATCTTTGCTTGCAGATTTTTTTATTTCTAATTTATATCTGATACAGAACCAGTCTGTAGATATTTGGCGATAAAAGTCAAGTCATATTTATGCATGTGTTAGAGCAAAAATGTTTTTCAAATAACTTTACAGATGGATTAGAAAAAGACGAAAAACCAATTCAAAGGTCAATACATGTACTACACAATACAGCGTTCCATTCTAGGGCAGCTTCATGCCCACTGCAGGCTGTGTGGAAAGGAATTTAATATTGGTCATGATGGTAAAACAAAGAAACCTTGAATTAGCTCATTTTACAAACTCCAATACTAAGGTAACTTGTAACTTCTTTTTTAAAGCAGAACTAATAAATGCTGAGGCGTTATTTACTGAGTTCTTAATAGAACACAGACTACCCCTAACAGTAGAAGACTATGTTAGTCCTTTGTTCAAATGGATGTTTTCTGATTCCAAAATTGCAGAAAATATGCATCTCCAAGAACAAAATCATCTAATATTGTTAGGTGTTTAGCTGAAGTTAAATCACTTAAAATTGCATGAAAATTGGGCCATTTAGTATTGCAACAGACAGGAGCAGTGATTATAATGACAAAAAGTTGTACCCAGTCTGTGTAAGAGACTTTGACAACAAAAAGGGCAAAGTCAGATTGCTCTTCTTTCATTACCAGAATTAACAGTAGATTCCACTTGAGAAAACGTTTTTTATTTGCTTGATAATGCTTTGGATAAACATAAGTTGGTAGAACTGTATGGGGTTTTCAGTTGATAATGCATCAGTAATGACTGGAATTCATAAAGGAGTTGCATTCTATATTTTAAAAATTGTCTCCATCAGTGTATATATAAGGTTGTTGCTGTCATATGATGCACCTTGCTGCAGGAAAGGCTGCTGATAAATTAGGAGAACCCCTGAAGTATCAAGTTGGCATTCTACCTGACAATGTACTTCATGCGGACAGAGTTGATTAGTAATGGCACCTTTTTTCCCAGCAAAAAGATCCAATAACTGGGAGATATATATATTCCTCTTCTTTGTCAGGTTATGAAAGGAAGATTGGTTCTTTACTATTCTAATGCCAACTGTGAGAGATTGTCCAGTGTTGTTAATAAAAATAAAAATGAATTCAGATCCAGGCTCTGTAACCCAGCACTTGGTTCTCTACTGGTGTGCAAAACATTCGTAATCTCAGCAGGTACAAAGTGTTTTGAAATGCAATATGAGAGGCTTGCTTTTAAAAGCTCAAAGTACTATATATGAAAATTTGAAGCAGTAATTGATGTTAAAAGACTAGAAGGGGTAAAGAAATCATTTTGTACATATGCTCATTGAATTTTATATGTTATATTTAGATTACTCTTTTCCTGCTCAGATTACTCTTTTTGTCCACTTGGATTACACTTTTTCCTCGCCAGGGGTTGGCATGTATGCATATTATACCATACTGTTATCCCACTGAGAGGCATCATGGCTGTATTGTATGACACCATGGCCCTATTGAGAGGTATCATGACCATATTGTATCATACTGTTATCCTATTGAGAGGTATCATGACCATATTGTATCATACTGTTATCCTATTGAGAGGTATCATGACCATATTGTATGACACCATGACCCTTTTGAGAGGCATCATGACCATATTGTATCATACTGTTATCCTATTGAGAGGCATCTTGATTGTATTTTATGACACCATGGCATCAAGACCATATTGTACAATACTGTTATCTCATTGAGAGGCATCATGGTCATATAGTTTGACACCATGGGCCTATTGAGAGGCGTCAAGACCATATTGTATCATACTGTTATCCTATTGAGAGGCATCTTGACTGTACTGTATGACACCATGGCCCTATTGAGAGGCATCAAGACCATATTGTACTATACTGTTATCTCATTGAGAGGCATCATGGTCATATAGTTTGACACCATGGGGCTATTGAGAGGCATCAAGACCATATTGTACCATACTGTTATCCCATTGAGAGGCATCATTACTGTATTGTATGACACTATGGCCCTATTGAGAGGCATCGTGACCATATTGTACCACATTGTTATCTCACTGAGAGGCATCATTACTGTATTGTATGACACCATGGCCATATAAAGAGGCATCATGACCATGTTGTACTATGCCATGACTGTATTAAGAGGCTTCATAGACCCTATTGTACCACACCTTGACCCTTTTAAGAGGCATTATGACACTGTTGTACCACACCATGACCCTATTGAGAAACATGATGACACTATTGTGCCTGACCACAACTCAGTTGAGAGGCATCATGACACCATTGTACCACACTATGACTTTACTGAGAGGAATCATGACACTGTTTTCACGCACCAGATACAGAAGTATCATGATCTTATATTTATTCATCATGGCCAATTTATAATTAAATATTCCACTTTAAGATTTTTCTTTAGATTGTCATGTTTTAGTTCAGAATCATATCGTCTTTCTAACAGTATACAGTACAAGTTGTTTCCCTTGTTTTAATGAGACTTTACTAGACTGGCTTGCCCATGACTACAGATCATTATCTCATTGGTTGATTTGATGTTGATTAAAGACAATGAATCTGTGTATTGATCCTTCTAAATGTGCAACTGAATCTTTAAACAGAACGGTCAACCATAAACCAGAATAATTCTCTAAGTGAGCTTCATCAAAACAGATGGAAAACAAGAGAATGTATGGACTTTCAATGAACAAAGTCAACAATATTCTTGACAAAATAGTGGTCAGTCGTAAATTGTCACTCACTCAGTCAGACAGGTTATTGGAAAATTCACCAAACTGCTGTAAATATCCACCCACCATTTTAAGTTGTGTGAGTACATTTTCAATCCCTTGGGTGGGTCTAAGCATCTGGAAGTACTAGGCTCAATAGTCCTTTATTTAACCATACTGATCAGCACACTTATGTGCAGCTTATATAATGCATCGTAGCTATGACATCTTTGTCTAAAGCTTTTCTTTCAGACAACCTTCTGTCTTACAGAATTTTACAATTTGAACCTTTAGAAACTGACACATGGAAATTTTTTGAAATTCATCAAAATAGACAATTTATCAACTGCCA
The DNA here is from genome assembly GCA_028554795.2 of Sinohyriopsis cumingii. Lineage (NCBI taxonomy): Eukaryota > Metazoa > Mollusca > Bivalvia > Unionida > Unionidae > Sinohyriopsis > Sinohyriopsis cumingii. Next base: position 28,864,723 of record CM068824.1, read on the forward strand.
TACTAGAGATAACCACACCTAGCAATTAGCTTTCTAGAGGTGTAACAATTCATTAACATATCTTTCCATAATTATATCTTTTGAAACACAATACTGAATCAGTATCAGTGCTACTAATGCTGGAATATCCCAATACATGTTAAATTGCAACTGCGACGAAACATCGATGTAGTAACACTTAAGGTGATGCATCATGATGGACATATTTTACTTGAGAAAAGAAAGAAAATTAAGGAGCTTTATGTGTGTTTAAAAATGTATTAAGTTTTTGGCAATGTTCTGTTGTTTATTATTATCATCCATCCACTACACATTAATTATCAGACTGTCTCACTGAGGAATTATTATGATCCTTTTTTTCATGTATAGTTTTGTAAAATGATAGATAAATCATACGTTGAATATTTATAGTGTTTTGTTACAAATTCCGGTATGAAAGATAGTTTCTAGATTGATGCCTAAGGAGCTTATGAGCCTATAATGCTTTGAAAGACCAAATTGCAAATGTAATCTTAAACCCAAACCTCTCAGCTGTGTTTAGGGCTGCCATCTAACAACATTGTGGGTTTCAGGGGCTAGACAATTAAAAATTGCGGGGTACAATTGATAACAAAATCCTGTGCAGAACTTTTTTAAATTCAGGTAATATTAGTAACGTTTCTGCATGAATACTGGGCCAACTCATTGACATGTTTTTTTACAAAAAAAATAGGCAGAAAAGACAAGGTACTGTAGATGTATGTATTGTGATATGCATTTTATTGTTGCTCCTGTGTTACAACATGTGTTACATTGCCTGCTAATTGTTTTGATACATAATGGTACATATTATATTGCCACCCAAGCATTGTGATCTGTATCATATTGTGACCAATCAAAGAACAAAGAAGTTGGCATGGGACAAATCAGGGGATTTTCAAAGTTTGGTAAGGAGTTTTGACTTTAAAAGAGGAGGGATTTTCAATCAGAATGGTGAATATTTTATTTCTGTCTTCAACTTTTTGTTATTCCAGTGTGGACCAAATGCTTAAGTCACGATGTGAGTAGTTTTTGTCAGTCTGCGACAATTTGTGCAATTTCTGAATTGGGGAATATTATTTTGACTAGATCTGAAAATGATCTGCTACCATAAATGGCAAAATATTTTTGGCTATAAAGTTGGCAAACAGCATCTATATATCCTCATCCACATTTGATGCAGATTTTTCCAACATGGATTTTAGTGATGGCATATTTCTTGCCATGTTTAATATGTCTAAATATACTGCATGACACAATGTCATTCTTGCCACCATAGCAGATTTTAAAATCAGCTGTATGGGAAGGGAGGAATGCATATTCATATCCTTTGAACTTGATTCCAACCACTGAAAATCCTTTTTCCATTTTGTGTGAATTTTGGTTCTTTAAATTTTGTCATTTTAGCATTGGGAGATAATGCGTGCTTAGATATCTCAATAGACTTTAAACACCAAAGCCAAACTGAGTTTTATGCCACTTGAGATCTTTAGTGACCCAACCAAAGTCAATTAACCTCTTTAAATCTTTAATCCAGTCCGAATTACTTTTGATCATACTTAGTTTAGACTCTAATCCATCTCAACAACCTTAAGCTCCAAAGCCAAACCTACCCTGTGAGAGAGAGATGTTTATTTTTTGTGGTCATTTTATTTGCCTGGCTCTGAAGGACAGGTTGGACCTAGGTACAGGGGAAGAATAATGATGCCAATTCAAATATAATCTCAGAAAATATGTTTTACCTCATACAGCATAATTTTCGAAAGAGTTACTTTTAATGTTTTACTGTTGTTATGCATTACCAATTAGATGAGTATTCCTTTGAAATCAATATTGATCGCCTACAGAGTGATTCAAATGTCAAGTTATACATACAAGTGCCACAAGTACATTTGCCAGCTGTAGTTTCCAAGTTGTTATAGATAACAGCATACAGCACATGTATCAGTAGTTACCAAGTTGTTAAAAGTAACAGCATAGAGCATATGTGTCTGTAGTTTCCAAGTTGTTATAGGTAACAACATAGAGCACATGTGTCTGTAGTTTCCAAGTTGTTATAGATAAAAGCATAGAGCACATATGTCTAGTTTCCAAGTTGTTATGGATAACATCATAGAACACATGAATCTGTAGTTTCCAAGTTGTTATAAGTAACAGCATAGGGCACATTTGTCTTTAGTTTCCAAGTTGTTATAGATAACAGTATAGAGTACACGTATCTGCAGTTTCCAAGTTGTTATACACAACAGTATAGAGCACATGTGTCTAGTTTCAAAGTTTTTATAGTTAACAGCATAGAACACATTAATCATTAGTTTTCAAGTTATTATAGATAACAGCATAGAACACATTGATCATTAGTTTTCAAGTTGTTATAGATAACAGCATAGATCACATGAATCTTTAGTTTCCAAGTTGTTATAGATGACAGCACAATACACATGAATATGTAGTTTCCAAGTTATTATAGATAACATCATAGAGCACATGTATCTGCAGTTTCTAAGTTTTTATAGATGACAGCATAGAACACATTAATCATTAGTTTTCAAGTTGTTATAGATAACAACATAGAGCACATGTGTCTGTAGTTTCCAAGTTGTTATAGATAGCTGCACAGAGAACATGTTTCTGTAGTTTCATAGTTATTATAGAGAACAGAACAGAGCACTTGTGTCTGTGTGCATATGTGTCTGTGTAATGAGAGAGAGATGTATAATACTTATAATAAATTATATATTTTTTCTTCTCAATGCCACATCCCAAACCATTTTATTTCATAAACTTTTTGGGGCCAAATTTCAGTTTAATATTATTTACTGCTCTAAATACCTTTCATAACAGAGCTGAATAAATGCAAAGAGACCACACATGACAAAGTATTATTTAAAAAACCCCACAAAACAAACAATTCAGCAGGATGACAACACTCGAAATGCATCATCATATTATAAGCACCAGATTTATATATACACTGTAAAATCATGAAATGAAACACAGAATGAAAAAGAAATATGCAAACATTATCTTGTGAAGTATGGGATGAGTGAAGGAAAGTGGTTGTGATCTAATGGCTAGATTTTGAAACTGATTATAACAATGACTTGCTGCTTGAATTAACAGTGAGTGACAATATAGTTTTTCTATGATTGTCTTAAAAATAAACAAAGTTATGAAATGGGTAGTTTAATTCTTAAACTTTGCATTTTCTTTATAATTTTAAAATTTTAAACATATAATACTATTCTGTATTTGCATTTAATATTATATGTAATCTGTATATATACTTAAGTGTGAATTATATGGAGGATATTTTCTTTTCCTACATTAATTCCAGGTATATTTCATCGTGGTACCAAGAACATTATATTTTCATGAGTGGCAAAGCCTTGAGTTAAAATATATAGTTTTTGGTACCACAAGATGATATATAACCCATATTAATGCAGGAAAAGATAATAAAAAAATATTATATACCAGACTTGCTCCAGAATTGAAGTTTATGCTGTTCATTTCTGTAAGATTAATTGATTTTAATTATCGTAAGTATATGTAGAAAATAACAGTTAAGTATTATAATAGTAAAATGTCTGTGTAAATCTCTAAGGGCAAAATGCATTATGTTATGAGAAGAAGAAAAAGCAACAGTTGCTTACATGCTCTGAATCACTTTTAATTCGTTGTTAAGACAATTTTTGTGGTTTTTGTGGGCAAGTATTACCATAAATTTAATTGTCAAAATGAAATATGAACCAAGCTGATATTCAGTGTGTTCACCCCATTGTATATATGTTTTTTTGTCTTAATACTAATAGTATTTATGTGAGATAACCCGTTTTAAAAGCGCATCACACAAATACACACACACACACATGCACACAAGCATGCACACACACACACTATTGCAAAATGAGAAGCAATTCAAATCTATTGATTATGATTTAATTTGCATTCAGAATTTTTTTAACTTGAAAGCTATAAAGTTATGTAATGACTATCCATTGCTGTAGTAATAAGAACAAAGTTATTCATTGTTTGCATCTTTCTTTACTGCAAAAGGTGCACATATCCATTTATAATAGTGCATACTGAATAAAACTTTCAGCAGTTAAATGAATTTGCAAAATATCTTGGAAACATGGAAGTAATAAAGGTCAAGAAAATAAAATGTCAATCACAGTTTGCAGTTTTCAATAAGCACATCTATCTTTAAATAACATTAGCAGCTGTTTATTTATCAAAATATTTAAAATGGTGATCATGAAGGCACTATTATCCTTGGTTAGACACTGTTCCATACTGAGTTGACATATTAATGCGGAAACAGTTATTGTGTCTGGTTGCAAAAGTTTGATGTTTGATAAAGAAAGAAAGTGTTCACTACATGTTTTTATTCTATTGATCACAAGTACTGTTGATCATACCATTGAGTAAATGGAACACAAAAGAGCACATTGTTATGAATAATTATGTTTCATACATGTAATTAATTCATAAAGAAATAATTAGTAGATCAGTCACAATTTCTAAAGGCCATTTTTAATCGTGACCATCCAAAGTGCAGCAAGATCATGTGAGGAGATAATCAAGTTTGTGTTAATTATATTCAGGTAGATGTTGTTTATGTTGATCAAATCCTTATTTGATGGAACATCCCCACTGTCCTCCTTACATTTAATTGAACAATCTTCATTGACAAATATTACTCATAAAATATTGATTTTAGTTGCTCCTTGGAAGATTTGTTGAAAGATAAATATGAGAGTTCCATACATGTGACTGGCATAATATAGGTATGATTTAATTTCCTTAAAAAGAGACAGCAGCTTTTCCATTGATGTTCTTTGAAAATATCAGTGTTATTGCCTTTGGTTTACACTAATTACATCAATGGTATTGAACATGTCTGATTATTTATATATACAAAAGGATGTTGGCATGTTTTTTTATTCAGATCCCTGAATTTATGCAATGTTAGTTATGAATAATTTAATTAACCCAATTACTGCAGTATGAATCAAGCACATTTACTTAGAAATGTGTTGAAGTGAAAGACAGTATAAATATTTAAAGAGATAAATACATTGTCACGTAATATTTTGTCTTTATTTTTAAAATGGCAACTGCATAAAATGAAGTACCCGTGAATATGCATTTTTAACCCAAACCACAACATTTGATATTCACAAAGGTAAAGTGATTCACTGTACCATGTGTTCATTTTATATCCATCCATGTTTGATATTAAAATGTTTACAGGTATTTAGTCATGATGGTACTCTTTTTAAACCAGAGAGATAATGGTCCAATATTATAGTTACTATTTCATATCAGATATTCTGTTTTTGAAGAATTTTTATGGAGTTTAATGTCAAATTTTTCTGCAAGAACACTAAACTGATAATGAATACTTGTGCAGTTGACAGTAAATAGTTGATGGGAACAGTGTTTCTACTTAAAAGGTATGAGATGGAACAAAGGTGACCTGTCATCATTGGGTCTATATTTGGGCTAGATCTGTTATGTTTGAGACAGCCAACTCAAACTGCAATAGATCTGTTATATTTGAGACAGCCAACTCAAACTTCAATATACTAGCATCAGAGCTAGCAACCTCTTTATTATATGTGTAAGCAAAATCATACTTGCATGACTAAAATCCTTTCTCACCAGAATTTGTCAATTATAAATTTATACAGAGAATTCTTTAAACAGGAAATTATGCTGATTTCATGAAATAATAATAATAATAATAATAATGATGGTGATGGTGATAATGATGACCACAGTATTCAGTAGATTGTATTTATTTAAGAACCAAGTTTGAAAGGTGAACCTGCATTCAGAGGTCACCTGTGCACAAAGTCCAGTTTGGCCTTTTCCTTTGGATGGCTGCTGTTGGCAGGTTTGACAATTTGAATAAGTTGTAAATATATGAAATTACATGTATTACTTGACTTCTTTCTCTGTACTTGAATGTGGCTACTTACAGAAAGTGTCAGTGTACTCTGAAGCCATGACAGAATTCCAGGAGGAACAGAAGATGGTGCAAGAGGAGTTGACTGACCTCAGACACAAGAACTCAAAACTGAAGGAGGAACTGGCAGATCATACAGAGTGCCAGGCCAAGATATCTGCTCTAGAGAGTCAGTGTAGAGAGTTGAATGAGGTAAATGAAAACAAAATCGAGGACAATATTAACAGTTTAAAATATATGGTAGTAGTTGTAATCTGTCCATGTCCAGAGACCTATGAATAATATGTTACTGTGAATATTGCAGTTTATATCATGGTAGCAGAATTATGAAAATATTTAATGGCAGGAACATCTTTTTGACTTAGCTTCAACAATGAGACCACTAATTTAAGAAATCCAGGCAATCAGGGAATACTTATAATGTTACAAAGCATGTAAAAAAAAAAATGAATCTATTATTAAGTGCAGCTTCTTACTATAACTTGTGCAGTAGTGATTTCAATTAATATTAAAACAGCTAATGATTTAGACAAAAATTTAAACATTAATTTCACTTGGTGATATAAATATAGAGGTATATAATTGATGAACAGTATTTAAACATAACAAATGGCTATATGTTTATCTCAGATTTTTTATAGATGAGTTAGCCCCCCCCCCCTTATGTTTTTCTAGTTGGCTGACTATCCCTGTTTTTTTTTCACCAGGGTTTGAAAAAAAATGAGCTAGTTTTGCCCAGTGCTTGAAGCATATAGTACATTATATATACTTATCATTATATGTGTTTTTAAAAATGAAAACAACCGACCTATCTACCCTAATTTTAAAACAAGCACAAGAGGAAACATGGTGGGGGGAGCAGTGCTGAAACACTCTGATAGCCCAATGCCCAGAACCTCTCTTAATTCAGATTGGGCCCATCCTGTATTCTAAGTGAAGTGTCAGTTGAGCTTGTCGTAAAAACATGAAATTTGACTGAGAAAAATTGGATCACACTGATTAAATGTGGAAATGTATTTTCAAGATATTGACATACCTGCCATAACACAGCTTAATCGGATTAAAATCAGATCACCACTGTCCTACATGAAGTTGAGATCTAGTTTTAAGCAAATTGTAACACGGTTTCTCATACTAAGAACATGATTTTGTACTCCCAAACCCACTGACACAGTCATGTCTTGAGAAAAACAATTTTCAGTAATCTTTGAAAATAATTTTTTAAAATAAAACAACACTTTCAGAATGTGTCCATTACATGTAGCATGTCAGAATGGTAAGCAGTCATGATTGGAGATGATGTAAAACTATCCTTTGAGCAGTTCAAACAGCGGCAATTAAAAGGCAAAAAGGTCAGGTATAAACCACCATTTCACATATTACTTAATTGGCTGAGATTTGAAGACTGCAGTGGGTGAGCCCATTGTGTTAATTTGCATTGTTAAGATCAGGAAGTGAAACAACCCAATATAGGTAAATCAAAGAGATGTTAGATGCATGGAGAAAGAAATTTATTACATATTACCTTGAATGAGGATGTTTAAGCCCATTGTATTATAGATTTTTGTCAAGTTTGTGAACAGCAGCAACATTTCTTTGAAGTCGGCTTTTTACAAGCATATTTAAAATGCATAGCATGATCATTTTGTTTGTCAGAATACAGCTCCAGTGTGAATCATGTTTGAAGCCGATTTAGGAAGCAATTAGCTATCAACAAAGCCCAACAAAAATAAATTTCAGAATTCCTGGTTGATGGAATTTTACTTTGTGAAGCACGCCAGCAAAACAATATGGGGGAGGGGTACTTAATTATTTGCACATACTGCAAACAACATGTTCAGTTTGGTTCTTACCAGGATTCTCTCTGAGAATTCAGCAGAGAAGTTTGAACACCAGTACCATCCAGTCTTTAGTGAGTGCAGTGATGAACACTAATGAGACTTACATTACCTTCAAAGCCCCAATTGAACCATACTGAATTTATATTTGAATTGCAAATGTAGTGTGACAAATAATATTAGAAAAAGGGGAAATTTGGCGAATATAAAAATTAGACTGGCAGAGTCCAGGCTTGTGGAATGTCAGTCAGGTCTTGGGATTTTTTATAAAGTCATCAGCCCTAGGCCAGTGTCTAAAAAATATTATTTGCGCATTGTGGCCTTAGTTATAATTTCTGCTGGTAAGATGCGAAGTGCAGCAATTAATTTAATTCATAATATTCTTCATAAAAAGAGCTGAATGATTGAGTGCTGTAAATAAAAGGTCAGCTTGCATCATTATGTTGTTATTGTTGAACTGTTAGCTTTAGAGCCATACTACTGATGGCAGTTAAAAACTACAGACAGACTGCTTTTGAACAACTGATGGAGCCGGGAAATGCTAAACAGGTCTGGTGAAGCATGCAGTTTTGAAAAATGTCTTGAGCTGTACTGTACCACCATTTTTTTGGCGTATTTGTGTTCATTTGTTTTCTTTATTTTGGGTAATAGTAGAGGTTAGTGTATGAAATAAATGATCTATTACTATGTACACTAGGAAAATCCTCCAGTTATAGCAGTAACACATGCTTTTATTGAGTTCAAAAATCAAAATATCATCCTTTGACTTGGACCAAGATGGAAGGACATGAGCTGGGAGGGAGGAGGCAATTGGGTAATAAATAGTGGGTAATTATTACATAATTAAATTTAGCCCCCCCCAAAAAAAACACCCCACCAACACATTTTTTAAAAATAACCACTAAAATTGATCCCATAAAAATAAATGACTCCATGGGGTTCATAAATTCTCTCCATGCTGTCATTATAGCAGACATGGAAAATATTATCTTGCTGTCCATTTCAGAAGGTGTCATCATACTCTCGTGCCATGACAGAATTCCAGGAGGAACAGAAAAAGATGCAAGAGAAGTTGAATGACCTTAGGAACCAGAATTCTCAACTAAGAGAGGAACAGAGGACAGGTGTTAGCTCTGATGTGCATAATGAGTGCCAGTCCAAATTCTCTAGTGTAGAAAAACAGTGTAAAGAGTTGATAGAGGAAAACAAAAAACTAAAACAGGATACATTAAAGAATGCTGACAGTAAGGTATGATAATGGATTTGTATGCTTGCCATTTTCCATTCCAATATAATGAGGAAACATTTCACATATTGATCATGGAAAGACTTTTAATTACCTTGACAGCAGAAGCTTACAGATTTATACTTTTACCTACATTAACCTCACTTTGACATGTCTTGTGTAATTCTACATCTGATGTACCTTTTTAGACAACCTGACAAATCTTAGAGGGAAAAAAATGATTAAGATACACTGAAGAAAATAAATGAATTTAAAAATATTCCTCATGGGTTTAGAATAAGTATTAGAAAAAACAAAAGACGTATGTTTAAAATAAAAGTATATGGTATCTTGCCCAGCAGAATATGCCATTTGATCTTGATCCAAGTTGATCCAAATCTTGCATAAAGGTTATGTGTACTTTACAAACTACTCACTTGAACATAATGTTTATTGTCGCTGCATCAGTTTAGAATACCAAACATTTTAAATTACATGTTTTCCAACTTTACAATAGCATTACAGGATATTTTGTTACACATTACTGAAAACTGGTTAAACTTACAGAAAAAAAATCAACTGCCTTACTGAGGAGGTTTTGTTAGGGTTAGTAGGTCTGCAATGTCGGACATGTATATAGATTAAACCACTTTTGTTTCTTAAATATAGAACATATTCAGTACTGTTCATGGGATAAATAATGACTGATTCTCTTGATATAAACTATAAAGGAAGAGGTCTCATTAAACATTTATAGAGCATCATCACTTGGAGATAAAAAAAACATTCTGTGAAGAAAGAAAAAAACAACATAGACCTCAATCACCAGAGTTATTACTTATCTAAACACATTAACCCCTCGAGGTTTTTGTCGTTTTTGCCTGAAATTCGAGTAGGAAACACATTTTCAAAGTTATTTTTGAATACATCCTAAATCGTCAACTTCCAGGTGATTTTCCAATAACCTAATGCCTAGTTGTGTTAGAAACATTGTTTTTCATTGGCTATTTTGCTCGCATGAGCAGAAGGGTGAAAGTTGGAGGTTTGGGGGGGGGGGTTTTCTTCATATCGGTCTGCCTTAGATCTGAGACCAAAAAGTCTAAAATCAGGACACAAAATCGGATGCTGACCATGGGCGAATATTTGGTGGAAACAAATCAGGTCCAAAAAATGAGGTTTTACCCTCTGTATTTTGTAGTGCAACTAGAACTTCCAGATTATTTGGCATCATTGTAAAGCTACATCTGTCTACCTTTCTATAAAACCACCTACATTAGTGTATCAAACATGACATTGACGCTACAGAGCTGCCACGTAAACTCATTGCCATGGATTAATGAGTTAACTCCACAGATGATTTAAAATATTACCTGTTATACTTCAGTGAAACCAAGGTGAGATGTTCTCTCATTATAGTAACATAGATTGTGCAAGTTTTCATAACAGATAAGAACCTTTGGACATAATATGTGCATTGAAGATGATTAACCTTTAAAGATGGTATGGTTAATCATAAAATCAGGATATGGATGATTATGGCATTACAATGACAGTTGGCAAGTTCAAAAGTCAGATTTGCACACTTTGCAGACTTTTTTGTCTATCATCCGCTGACCTTTCCTACCCCCATTTTTTATATTCTGTCCTTTATGTTGGAGTATGAGTCTCAGAGCTTTTGGCCTATCAAAAAGGCTGGTATTTGCCAAAACTGTGTGGTATCAGCATTAGGTAGCCACTTCCTACTGTGCCTACTGAACTTAAACAACCTTGCATCAGGCCCTGCCTGCATGAATGAATACAGATATGATTATCTTCTCAGAAATTGCAAGAATTGCAAGAATATGAGCCATTATGTCCTGGCGAATGACAAGATCCTATTGGATATATTAGTGTGTGTGCCTTTATAACAGCCTTATGGTATATTTGGTAGGCCGGGGTGATGTAATGTGCTTAGCGAACTAAATTGAACCAGGCTCCAATGATATAATTTAACCATGTTATGGCTCTTGTTTGACTTGGAACTTTGCTCTTAAATTTTGTTTCTACTCAATAACTTTTGAAGAACTGAATGGATATTATGAGTAGCAGACATTTTACAGCAGAATTCCGCTTTTCTCCTGACTTGAATCAGAATTTTCTTGATATAGTCCGTTTTTTATATCATCTCCAATCCGGTTCTTTAAAAACAGTCTGTCTGCTCCCATTCTGCAATTACCCTTGTAAATTGTTTGTTCCATATATTAATTAGCACACAACTCTTGTAAAGAGTATTCTGATTGGTCAAAGGTTTAAGCTCATCCAATGAATCCTCGTGTAATGGAAACTGATGGCAATGGAAAGAAGCATGCTTGCAAAACATGGCATCTGAGTTGTTGAGAGAGACCATGACACAGAAAGTTTAGATAAAGGTTTAAAAAACATATGGGAATGGCAGGAGTGAAAAGTTGACTGAAATTTAGTTGGTCAGTTTATAAGAAAACTGAATGCTAGAGGACTGGCATTTTGTGACCTCTGCTCTATGGTAATCACAGTTGGAAGAGTTTGGAACAGCACCTACAAAAGAAGCTGCATACGGAAAAATTGAAGCGCAGAAGGCATCGGGAAAAAGTTCAATTAATTACTATAAGAAAAAAGATTTCTTACATGAGAGACAGATGTAGCCCTCTGTCAGAATATGCATACTGCATGTCACCAATACAAGCACCAGCTTGAAAGGAAAAAAGGCTCTCACTGAGAAGGAAAAGAAACGATTGCATATTGAGCCAAAAAAGTCAGTGGTGACACAAAGGAAGGCTAAAGAAGTCTTTGCCAAAGCCACAAAAAGAGCTCGACTGGCGTATCAACATTTTGTGAACATTGGAGAAAAAGCCAAGTGAACTTATGGAATTATTTGTATATAGTTGATGTACTTGGTTGTCTATTTCACAGATTTGTTATGAAAAGAGAGAAATATAATATATTTGCTGCAAAATTTGAGAAATTATTTTGACTTACTTACGATTTGATCACTGACATTCACATGAAATAACTTCAGCATCAATAGTATTGGAGAACAAATTCACGTGACTATAAATATTGTGAAATTATTGAAGTCAAGTTGGACATTTTTGGTAAGTTTATTAGTTTTTTAAATGATTATTAAGGTTTATTTTATGATCATAAGTTGCACCAGGAGCAGGTTTTTATGAGTGTAAAATGCATTTCTGGACCCTTCTTTTTTTAAATGGAAAACCAAAAATATGTCTAGAATAGGGAAAGGGCAAATAAAGATGCCATGCACTAACTTATTTTTGGATTAGAAGTTCCATTACTGATTAAATCAGCATGTTCTATGTAAATAATAATACTAATAATAATATAATGTCTTTATTTAAAGAGTGTAACTCAAAAGCTGAATACAAATAATCTCCCTTGAGGCCCTCTACTGAAAAAGCCCCCAAACAATTACAAAGTATTATTAGTTATGTTAACGTAAAGTATCTTCATGCAAGTTTTTTTCTCATTCATGAAAATAACTATCATCAAGTAGACACATCTACACAAACACATACTAAATTCCATTATGAAAGTAGGAGGATTTAACTGCATGTATACATTTTTGTTCATTATCCAACAGTTATAATTTGAAATGCATTAGCAAGATCTTCATGTATATGTAGCAGTTATTAATCACTTCTTCTTAGATATACCTTTGAGAAAATCTTGGACATTTTGGGGGAATGTAGTTTATATAATACATTTTGACCCTATCTTTGGAGATGATTTTGGCAAGGGACAATCTCTCCAAGCTTATCGCATAACACATGATAAACTTATCCATCAAAATTAATACTGACAGTATTAGGTTTCACAGTAACAGCTATGCAGTATATAACATAAATAACTTTTAATTTGTGCAATGGTATCCAATTTATACTTTAATGTGCAATTTTCCATGGGTGGTTGATTATCAAAATGTATTGGATAATTATTTATCAATGTTTCTGTTTTTATCAACTTCATTCAATTAACAAAAGTATGATTGGTTGTTAGTATAGATTTTGTTATGCAAGAGTCCACATTAAGCAAGTGTGACAGTCATGGCTTTGATTAAAGACAACATAATTATTGGTGTTATCGGTGTCACATAGATACATTTCTGGTTTAAACTTGCAAAAGTCACTGGTATCCATAATACCAGTATTACTTAGTGGAGAAATCATGTATTTACCATTTGGGAAGGCTGACAACATTACTTGGGAATGTTGTCATGAAATTTTTTAGCTTCCAAAATTCTCCGTAGACCTGATTACGCTTATTAACACAGAACTTAGGCTTTGATTTGTTTAATTCAGAACAATAAATTATGAGTATATAGTAATTCAAAACTTTGTAACAGGTCCCAGAATTAGAAGAGTTTCACACTAAAAATCTGACATCTGATTCAATCATATCAACTCACTATCCAATCAAAATGTCAGAATTTTAAGTTGACATAAATATGAGAGTTATTGGTAATCTTGGAGTCAGAATAAAAATTCCAGTATACCTTTCATGATACAGACCCATAAATAGATAATTTTGCCAATGAAACAAAACTAGGATGCAGAATGAATGCAAATAAAATGCAGCATGAACATTAATGAAATGATGAATTCGTTTTGAAGTAAAGGGATAGTGCAAATGCAAAGAGCAGAAGGCTTAATGATAAATGAAAATGGAAAAAAACACATTTCATGAATACATTGGAAAATTCATTATTTTCAAGCTGCTCATCAGATGTCACCCTTTCATATTTTAATCCATGATCAGATTCTTGTTACTGACAATAATTTGTATCCATTACAAGCCATGTTATTGTTTTTGTTAAGGCAAGCATAAATAACAACTATTGAGGTGATGACCTCATCGCTGGTGGTTGTTTCTGTACAATTTTTATATGAAATGAAATAAGAAATAAAATGTGCAAATATTCTACAACTGTATTTCTATGCTTATTGCAGTTGCAGTTAAATTTCATTGTACATTCAGTCTTGTCTTTGTCTTTTGCATTTGATGCATTTGCTGTTTCATTAAATCACACTGTTAATATGACATGATATGAAAGCTGCATTATCTCCCTTTATGACTCAAAAACAATGTAAACCTTACTTTGTTAAATGCATTTCCACTTGTTCCAAACAATTGAAAATGAAAGAAAATGATGGCTGAAAGTAATAAATGCAAGATCTGAATGAAAAGCAAACCTGAATGGAATGTAAATAGAACACAGATGGAATGCTGACAAATTTCAGAATTGGTAAAATTATCAGTTTCAGGTATGTAAACTGTTCAATAACAGAGATTTGTATTATAACTGCTTCTCCTATCTGCTAGGCATTGGCTGATGAAAATCTCCGGTTGAAGAAACTGATTGTGCAGAAGGAAAATCATTTGCGGGATATGGACAGACAGAGGAACAGTGGAACAGCAAGTGAGGTCAGTCTGCAGAAAAGCGTTGTTGTTCATTGATGTCCTAATTGGTTGCCACTACTGTTCAGTCAGGACTTTCATGAACTGTTATGTACAATTTTTATGTGTCTATGTTTCTATTTTATTGTGTGTTTGGATGGGTATATGAATGTACACAGAAATATATGCATATACAGAACATATGTTTCCATATGTCTAACCATTGTTTTCTGATTCAGTTGATTAGTTTGTTGATGTTTCACAGAGTTATGCCCTGACATCTGCCAGAGAGGAGGTTGAGGCTCTGAAAAAGAAATACGCTATTCTGATGAAGGACCTCAAAGAGATGAAAGAGCTGAAAGAGGTTAGTTATAATTATGCCAGTCTAGTGTGGAAAATGTATCATTTTTGTGCTGTCTGTCTGTCCATTCATTACACTATTTTTGTATGCAAGCTCTAAAACTATTGGACCAAACCAGACCAAATGTGAATTTAGATACCTTGAGTAGGTCTCAAGACCTACCATATTTGCTGGCCTGTAAGTCAATGCAGAGCATTAGTTGAATTCGCTAATTTTGTAAATTCTCCAGCCTTCATCCATATATAAGTTGATGTGGAATATAAGATAAGACCAGATCAATACCTTGTATCACTGTATGCTATTCCATATAACTGGCAGTTGGGAAATTGTATCACCGATGCTAACATGCTTTTTCCACATATTGATTTTGGAGAGAGAGATTTCAGGACGATTGTAATTTATATAAAAGTTCAGTTACCTGACATTTATATCCTTACTCATGTACAAGGGCAATACTATATTTCATTATTAATTAAAACTTTTGAATAAACAGTTCTTTGTAGCTTTAATTATGATATCCATTGTCACAAGAACCATGTGGCTTTGCAGTGCTATTTATCTGCTACACCTTTGGTAGGTCATTCCTGCTAATACTTTTTCTGAGGGCGAAGATTTGGCAGACAAGATCAAATTAGTGAGGTTACCAAGAGGGAAATGAGGTTGCCCTTAGAGTATTGTGAATACAGTACTCAGGGTTCCCACGCTAGTGGAAAATTGTGAAAAAGTCAGAAAAAATGAATTTTTTTCCCCGACCGTGAAAAGTGTTGAATTTTGCAAATATTGAAGAAAGTCAGGAAAAAACTGGGAACTTTCCTCCACAACTTGATGCCTGAAACAATTACATAACTGAGTCATAACTAAACTGATCGTGAGTTAAATTTATCGAGTTCTAACCCAGAATATTAGGAGGTTGCAGTATGGATCATTTGAGTGCTTGCCATAAATATATTTGTTGAGACAATCCAAACGCTCAGGATTCATCTGGTAGACTTTTTGTTTCACAGACAGTTCGATATCCATATATTTTTTATATGGAAGGTATGAAAACCAGTCTAGCATTATAAGAGGCCGACATGGTGGCATTAAAGCATCTCCACTTTGCGGATGGGCTAGCATACTTAATGTTGTTAAATCAAGTTATACCTGCATGAAATCGATATGAAAATTATTTTCTCAGAAATTGTGAGTATCAAAATCGTTATGTCTTTAATCTGCTGAAAGACGATACAACTAATGCGTTGATGAAATCTGAGCTGGTACTAGTGATTTTGACTGCTAGTCGCATGAGAACACAGAATCTCACAACCGTCATTTTCAAATATTGTAGAAAAAAATATTAAATGAAAGTCGTATACTGGTTGTAATAAAAATGCAAAAACGAAAGAGCACAAAATTCTCTATATTTATTTTGAGACCAACTTTCGGAGTTTTGTTGTATCACGTGACTACCATATTGACATGTTCTCTCTCACACAGAGAGCATACGAAGCAGGGAACCAGACTACTCTGCTTGATGAATCAGACTGGCCAAATTTCTTGCAGTTGTTCTCAAAATAAATATGTTGAGAATTATATATTTTTTCTGGTTTTTGCAAAAGGTATCAAACTTTCATTTAATATAACTGACATTTTGTACAATGACATTAAAAAGAAGTTTGTTGTTGATATTTCATGACTATTGGACTTCAGATGTCGTTCTTTAAGAGTTGTGAAGTTATGTGACTATTAGCGCAAATGGCGAGTACCAGGTCAGGTTTCATCTGTGCCGAGTATCATCTAGTCTGTCAGCAGATTAAAGACAACAATTTTAATGCTGCTATTTTTTAGAAAATAAATAATTTTCCTATCGATTTCATGTGTAATTTGATATAACATGGTTTAAATTTGCTTTGCCCACTGGCAAGCTATCTTACGGTGGCGGCAGATTCCAACTTTTTTATATGTAATTTCTCTGAATACACATTCCATCCTAAATGTCCAAATGTGAAAAATGGGGTTGGAATATTTGGAGGAAACCCAGATTAGACAAATTTTGAATCTCTGAGTTGAACTTTGGTGCAAAACTATTACAATGACATGTAGCTTGAAGTATTGTTTTCAGATTTTAAATAGAACACAGGTGAAATGGGAAATTGTCGTCCCTTTTATTATATATTAAGTCCTTGTTTATACAACAGCATATAATTTTGAAGGTCTTTTGTCAAAATTTAAATCAACCCTTTTGTAAATGTCTTTAAATGATGGAATTTTTAACCAAATCGTCTTAAGGAGTTTTGGTTGATTGAAAAATCTTGTTTGAGATTTTATTGGCACACATAAATTCATGGTTAAACTTTTTCGTTACAAGATAAGATTCTGATACTTTGCATTTTTTTTTTCATACTGTGATAGGAAATGTTTACTTTGTATAACATGCACATATATTGCTCCAGAATTCTTTGGAATTAAAGGTTTGAAAGGAAACAAAATAACTTATGCTCATTATGTTATTTTCACATAGCAACATAATGCAGATCAGCAAAGTAAAGTTAGAATTCTTATTCTTTACACTGAAATGGCTTTAAATGCCAATTTATAGGACTATAGTCAGATTTGTTTCATGTGGCTCATTTTATGGTTTTGTACATGATTATCTTTTCTGACATATATGTTTTGGAGAGTCTTGAAAGAGAAACATGTTTAGATTTGGAAAATGCATGTTACATAATCCAAATTTCTTTAATTCCATTCAGTAATGATGATGTGTTAACCTTGAAAAAATTAATTTTATCCTGGAAAAAACCTGGAAAAGACCCGGAAATTTATATTTAGAAGAGTGTGGGAAGCATGAGTACTTTTTATTGATCGGAAAAGCCAGGTGCTTACTCATGTAAATTTCTCAACCAGTGACACATTTTGTTTTCACTGACAGAAGTGTCACTGCATTTCAAAGTAACAACTAGCATTTGAACAATTAAATAAAATTTTGGTGTATATTTTGGAACTTTTTCAGCATTTGGATTTTTTATTTTTACAAAAAGTTTGTTGGCACAATTAAGCAAAATCCAGTTGAGGTGGACAAATTAAATTGTGTGTACAGGGATCATGAAATTCTGATAGCTCTTTCTGAACAACACTGCAGCCATATGTTTGTGAAATATAATATAAAAACATTCAACGAAGATATAACAAGTTGTGACAAAAAAGGAAGGATTGATAAACCTAACTATTTAATGTACCAATAGCTCTATCCTTCCAAAATACACTGGTTTCCTGTCCAGCTCATTATGTATAAAAAGACAAACATTTGTTTCTTTCAAACAGTATACAAAAAAATTTCATTTAAAAACAGTACTTTATTCCACTTTGTTATTTTTAAAAATTAATTATAAATTGACAGATATAAAATTATAAATTGATAGGTATTTCTGGCAAAGTCAGATGGTGAAGTTTTATTTCAGGTAGGTTTTGGAGGATGGTAATTGTTTGTCATTGTTCCTAGTATTTTTTTTGTCTTAACTTGGGCCTATCTTTCAACTAAAATCACATATTTTAGAACAGCTAATTATCTTTGAGAATACTAAACTATTCTAATTCAACAATTTCAGGATTATTTACCTGACAAACATTGGTGTGTACCAATAGACTTGATTGACACGACGTTGATTCAGTGTTTTTTATTCTTTGAAGTCAGTGAAATATGAGCTTTAAAACACGCTGCAGTAACTAGTGTATACAATTAGTGTTTCATTAGTAATTGTGCTTCAGTCAATAGTTCGAGTATTGTACAGTCAGATTGTTAAACATGCATGAATAAAGTGAAACATCCTTTCACAAGCATTGAAATGTTTAGTAACAGTTTCATGCGGATGAAGAATCAATTTTGAATAAGTACTACATCTAATTTTCATATACTAGTGTCATTTATTGTTCTTTCTTTCATTTCAGTAATACCACTGTTTGAATACCTTAAATTTTTTCTCAGTGTTCTCTATTCTTACTTATGTTGCAACATAATGATTTGAGGCAGTGGATGGGAATTACACCCACCCAATACTGTAATGGGGCCCAGAGTGGCCAAGTTGTCTAAAGTGCTCTTTGTTATGGATCGTTACCATCTCACCTCTGTCTGCCTGGGTTCGAGTCTCGGATTCAGCCAATGTGGGTATGTGAGAAAGCTTGCCAGTAGCTTCTCGTGGGTCTGTGGTTGTTTCCAGGGTTTTCCCGGGTTCTTCCTCCACCATTAATACTGGCCGCCATGTATAGCCTATTGTGTGCTGGAAAATGGCGTTAAACCCTACGACAACAACCAATACTGTATAGATAAGTATGCATTGAAACAATCAATATAAAATACATTTTTTTTAAAGGGGTTAAACAAAATAAATACTTGTAGATTCTAATATTGTATTTAATATTGTATTGTCAAGTTACAGAAATGATGCTGATTTATCAAGCAGTTTTACTGATCACTCGGATTGAAGCATAGTAACAAAAGGGGGGTTGCGTTTAGTCATGGATGGCTAAAATGGCAATCTTTTGGATAAGATCACTGTTTACTGGCATGCAAAGTCAGTAATTTCTAAGTATGTTTGAGCTATGAAAGTCAGATGGAAATTGAGTTTTAATATAAGGTTGAAATAATATTGCCTTGCTTGTTCAACATTGTGTATGGGCCATTTGCTATTATAATACACTCCTAGGCACTTGTTCTGATGAGGCACTGTTACTTTTTTATCGGAGTAGGCTGTGTTCATATCTTCCTGCATGTATATCACAAAAGACCTTTAGGAATCTTCACATTATTTCTACACCTTCTTATATTGAGTATTACAAGCAGGTGTGCATATGCACACTTTGGGGTGTAGAGAACCTCCATGACAACTGCAAACGTAATCTTTTTTTAATACCTCAGCATATATCTTTTGTGTGATATTAGTTGTGTATGTGTTTAAATTTTTTTGAAAATATTACAGTCCTAGTAGCTTATATAATTCTGTCTTGATTTATGACAAGAAAACAAGCTCTTTCAGTTGTTCATTCTTAATTATTTCAGCTAACCAGAGTATGATAAGGTCAAGGTGTATAACCTGCTTTTCCTATACAATTTAAATCATATCTAGTTACATCTATTGCGAGAGAGTTAAACTTGTTTCTAGCAATACATCCTGTGTTTTAATGCATGATCAGATGGAAAACTAGAATATCTGATTTTTTAAAAAATGTATGATTTCTTTGACAAAATGTTGTGCATTTCATGCTATTAGGGCCATAGATGATCACTGAAAAAATACATTTCATCCTGGAAAAACCATCAAAAAGACAAGGTATTTTTTATGACAAGTGGTGGAATCCTGATCACAGAAATGATGCTCTAATTCTAAAACTGATTAGTACATATCTGATTAGTAAAATATAATAAAAGAATAAAAACACGTTGATTCTGTTGCAAGGTATCAGAATTTTTCCAACTCACTTACAGTTGACTGGTAGACTGGAAAACAATTATATTCACCTCCTTATTCTTGTGCAGACAGGAAAACAGTCAGATCCACTTCTTTATTCCTTTAGACTGGAAAGCAATCAAATACCCCTACATATTCATGTAGACTGGAAAGTAATCAAATCTCCCTGCTTATTCCTGTAGATGGGAAAGGTCATATCTACTTCTTTATTCACGTAGAATTGAAAGCAGTCAAATGCCCCCTTCTTATTCCTGTAGATTGGAAAGCAATCATCTCCCTCCTTGTTCTTGTGTACTGGTTCTGTAAATTAGAAAATATTCAAATCCACTTCCTTATTCCTGTGGATTGGAAAAGAGTCAAATCCTCCTCCTTATTCCTGTAGACTGGAAAGCAGTCAAATCCCATCTCCTCATTCCTTTAGACTGGAAAGCAATCACATCCACTTCCTTATTCCTGTAGACTAGAAAACAATCAAATTCACCTCCAAATTCATGTAGATTGGAAAACAGTCAAATCCCTCTCCTTATTCCTGTAGACTGGAAAAAAGTCAAATTCACCTCCATATTCCTATGGACCTGAGATCAATCAAATCCCATCTCCTCATTCCTTTAGACTGGAAAAAAATCAAATCCACTTTCTTATTCCAGTAGATTAGAAAACAATCAAATCCCCCATCCTCATTCCTGCAGACTGGAAAGGAATCAGATCCCACCTCCTCATTCCCATAAATTGAAAAGCAGTCACATCCCACCTCCACATTCCCATAAACTGAAAAGCAGTCACATCCCCCCCTCCTTATTCCTTTAGACTGGAAAGCAACCAAATCCCCCTTCCTATTCCTGTAGACTGGCAAGCAACTGAATACCTCTCCATATTCATGTAGACTGGAAAACAATCAAATCCACCTCTTTATCTATGTAGACTCTGGAAAATAATTACATCTACCTTCACATTCCTGTAGACTAAAAAACAGTAAAATCCACCTAATTATTCTTGTAGACAGGAAAACAAATCCACCTCCTTTTTCCTGTAGACTGGAAAGCATTTAAGCCTCCCTCCTTATTCCTATAGATTGGAAAGAAATCACATCCCCCTCCTTATTCCAGAAGACTGGAAAATAACCCCACCCCTATCCTTATTCCTATAAACTGGAAAACAATCCATAGATCAGAAGAAAAATGCATAGATCAGTTCTGATAATGTTTCCTGGGCTCTCAACTTCATCTACATCGCTTAATCCATACTTTTCTTAATCTTGGATGTTCATCCTTCTCAGGAAAATGAAAAATAAGATCTCTTCTGCTCTAACAGGTCAGTTAGTACAATTTAGTTTCACACACTTGACCATAATGACTTAAGATTGTGCAATATAAGAATGCTATATAATATTGCCTTGGCACCAATGACTTCACACATGTTCAGTGTGGCGGCATTCAATTATTACTAGTGATTAATTTGTGTATTATACTATATGACTTTCTTGTTTGATGAATCACACCATATCATGGAAAAATAAATATCTTCAGTTGAACAATCTGATATAATGCAGATTTTATTTTCAATGAACTTATTTGATAGTATGACACTTTTTGCTTTCCAGAAAGCAGAGATTGCCCCAATTGGGCCATTGCCAGAGCTGTCACAGGTAATTCTAAGAATTTTTTCTGTAGATTATAATGTAATTATATGGCATATCTTTGAGATGTGGCAGAAAGAAAAAAAAATGTGTAATGTCATATCTGTTTAGTTTCTTGTCAAAAAAATTTTTTTCTTACCAAATTTATGCCTAAGATTATATTCTTTCTTAACAAAGACCCTTGTGTGCAAAAATCATTGTCTAGATAAATTAATACCTATATGAACATAGGTACAGACTGTTTTCAGTTTTCCACATGGAAAGGCATTACCATTAAACTTTCATGCTTTGTACACATTTGTATGTATGAAAAGGCGTTACCTTTAAGCTTTTAAGCTTACACTAATTTGTACATATTGAAACGCATTACCTAGGCTTTCATGCTTTGTACTCAGTTTTACATATGGAAAGGCATTACTTTTAAGCTTTCATGCTTTGCACTCAGTTGTACATATGGAAAGACATTACCTTTAAGCTTTGATGCTTTGCATTCAGTTGTACATATGGAAAGACATTACCATTAAGCTTTCATGCTTTGTACTCAGCTATACATGTTTTCATTTCCTATTTTAGGGTAGTAACGTAAACTGGGAGTCCAACTGGCAAGCTTTCTGCAGAGCTGAGGCCTCAAAGGTATTGAAGCAATTACTAGTTTCAACAAAATCAAAGTGAGCCTATGATATGGCTTGCAGTTGTCAACAGTTGCCATTCTTATCTTCTCAGAAACTGAAAATTAATTTCAGCCAGATTTTACAGGTAGCTTTCTGGTTTCTTGGTCTTCATGCAAATCTAGTATCATATCAGTTCTTAAACTATACAAAATTTTCTCTCAATGATTTCATATTTTTAAAATAAGTAACAGAGTTTGACTTAATTTTGAAATAACACCCAAGCATTAGAGTCTATATAAATAATGCTGATATGTCATCAAATAGGTCCATCATTACTAAACAAAGAAACATCATAAAAGGACTTTTAAAAAACAGCATTCAAGAATCAACACTGTTCAAGTTTGTATACAGAATTTTGATTCTAAAGACTGAAAAATATAAAATAACTTCTTGTCATAAAGCATACAAAAAAGAACTTGACCAGATTTGATAGTGACAATTTGGTCATCAAGACCATTACATTTTACAGACGTGAGACATCATCAGATATAGTCAGTGTTTTTCAGTATTAACACTTGTCTTGAAAACCACTAAAGAGTAATATAGCCAAATTTAACAATAGTAGACCTGCCAACACTTACGATTTTGCCGTAAGGCTTACGAAAATTACCCTTCAATTACGTACTTATGGCATACAAGCAAAAAACTATGGAGAAATGATCGTTGCCGAAAATTCTTGATAATTGGTTCATCCATATTTGATTTGGATCTGGGTTTCATATTAGCAGCAGCACCCCAGATGCTTTAAACTCCACCTATCTGTTCATGCAAAGCGTCTGCATGATCAAACTGTTGATTATATAAATTTTTTAAAAATGGCGCCCAGAAAGTGATGCATGTTTAAAACAAAAGGGAAAATAAGCTTCTAAAAAAGTGTTAATAATCAACACAGAAGAATAAAATGGAGTATTCAGATTCTTGTGAATAAAAGCTGGAAAGGCCACAATTATGTTTATTGGACATCACATGCCAATTTGAGTATGTCTCGTGGCTCGGAGATATGATTGCTGTCATCATGTGAAATGGAAAAAGAATTTCCAAGAATTACATCGAATTGAGAGATAGCAACAAGCCATTGAGTTGCATAGGGTTTGGAACTAAAGTTTGTGCAACTGCACTAGCATACATGCGAACCATTACACTTTTGGCATAACCATTACCCTTTTTTTCACTAAATTACGCTGTACTTGTAAATGTATTCGGATTACACATTTTCGGTATAACCCTCTCAAAAAAAAAATAATTTGTTTTCCCATTATTATTGACATCCCATTAATCCCACAGACCTTATTCTAGAACAGACGACTTCTGTGTAACAACGACATTAGAGTACGCTTGTCCAAAGACTTGCATGCACTTTCCTAACAGTATTATGTTCTATTTATAGCAGTTGCCCTATTTCCAAGAAACAGTTGGTTTCTACTTTCAAGTTTTGACCTCGGTTTCTATTTATAGCACTGTATGGCTTAGTAGAGAACAGACTGGTTTTCTAACTTTTAATCTTTGCTCGCAGATTCTTTGTTCTAATTCATATCTGGTGCAGAACCAGTCTGTATTTGGTGCTTAAAGTCAAGTCAGATTTATTCTAGTCGATGCGTGTGTAATTTCACAGATGGATTAGGAAAAGACGGAAAACTGATTGACATGAAAACATGAATTACACAATACAGCGTTCCATTCTAATTGTGTACACGAATTTTATAGATGCAGAGGTGTTATTGACCAAGTTCTTAATAGAACACAGACTACCCCTAGCGGTAGAAGGCTACATTGGTCCTTTGTTCAAACGGATGTTTCCCGATTCCAAAATTGCAGAAAATATGCATGTGTAAGAACAAAATCATCTAATATTGTTATGTGTTTAGCAGAAGATACTTCACTTAAAATTGCAGAAGCCATGAAAATTGGTCCATTTAGTATTACAACAGACAGGAGTAGTGATTATGACAGAAAGTTGTACACAGTCTGTGTAAGAGTCTTTGACAACGAAAAGGGTGAAGTCAGAGTGCTCTTCTTTCATTACCAGAATTAACAGTAGATTCCACTGGAGAAAACATTTTTTTTATTTGCTTGATAATGCTTTGAATAAACATAAGTTGGCAGAACTGTATGGGGGTTTTCAGCTGATACTGCATGAGTGATGACTGGAATTCATAAAGGAGTTGCATTCTATATTTTGAAAAATGTCTCCATCATTGTACATATCAGGTTGTCTTTGTCATATGATGCACCATGCTGCAGGAAAGGCTGCTGATAAATTAGAAGGAGAACTCCTGAAGTATCAAATTGGCACTCTTCAGTATTGTTAACAAAAATAAAACTGAATTCAGATCCAGGCTTTGTAACCCAGCAGTTAGTGCTATACTGGTGTGCAAAACATAGTCTCGGCTGGTACAAAGTGTTTTGAAATGCAACATGAGAGTATGTTGCTTTTTAAAGGTCAGAGTGTTATATATGAAAACTTGAAGCAGTAATTGATGTTAAAAGTCCAGAGGGATAAATAAATCATTTTGTACATAAGCTCATTGAATTTTTATTATGTTATATGTGGATTACTCTTTTTCTGCTCAGATTACTCTTTTTGTTCACTTGGATTACACTTTTTCCTCACCAGGGGTTGGCATGTATATACTAGTGGTAAATAAAGTCTGCGCGTCCTTTACAAACTTTTCAGTTGAACATAATGTTTATCGGCTGCTGTGTCAACTTTTAGTTACATTTTCCAGCTTTACAATAGCAGTTATTGATATTTTGTTACACCTTACTGAAAACTGGCCAATCTTACAGAAAAAAAATCAACTGCCTTATAGAGACGAATTTGTCAGGGTTGGCAGGTCTGCAATAGCCTCAATTCAAGGCCTTTTAAGCATGTATCAATGTTGTGGATTAGATTTCAAACATGGACACTAACTAGAAACTTTAATAAACTTGAAAAGTGCTGTCACTGCCACACATCACTTTCTGCTATTGCCTGGGCAAGTATGTATGTCATAGTAAGTGGAGTATGTGATCTCAGAACGTTAGGCTTCTTATTTATCTATCTTAAAGATTCTGATTTTTTTTTTAGAACTAAACTTTTAGCTGGCACTAATTAGCCAGGAATGTGCAGATATGATGTTCAACTCAGTACATATTTATTCAGGGCAGAGTAACATTTGATAAATTCACTTTGATAAAAGGATAGACTTTCTTACACATAATGACATCTCTATTTGTAGATATAAATTACATGGGCAGCTTTTTAGATAACATTGCACATCATACTCATTTATGTAAGGAGTCTTGGTGGCTCAGTGGTTAATGTGCCAGACCAAAAGGGTGCAGTCTTGATTTCTAACATCACACCAGTCTGGGTCAGTCATCATGGTGTGTTCTTGGGCAAGCCACATTATTCCAGTTGCCTCAGCACTAAATAACTTGTGTTGCTGTGTCTGAAAGTTCCAGAACCAATCCTTTTTGTAATTCTTTAAGACAAAGTAGTACAAAATAACATGACAAAATGTAGAAGGGCTAACATTTCTGCAAAGAACATTCACATAGCAAATAAGGTACTGACCATTTAATTTTGTTGGTTATGTGATTGCAATTTTCTTTTGAGCTGAAATATTTTCTTTTCTTTTATCTCAAGATAATCAAGTTTTTTAAATAATATAATGGATATAATATATTGTTATTATGCTAGAAACCAGAGCTAGATATTTTTCCAGCTATTGATCGAGAGAAATTTTAAAGCCCCAGGCCTTTGACCCAGAACATTAAATTGTTTGTTCCCAACATAGTTGCAGTAAACTGTTGTTTGTTCAGAAATACCACGATATACCATGGTGCCAAATTTTTCATGGTACCCAACTGTATTATCAACATTGATCCATACTGCCAACTGTTCTGATTCATTGGGAAACATAATGGATTTGCAATGGCAAAAAATATAATAGCTTTTTTTATATTAAAGAGACATAATTTTGCACAGTCCAATGAGTCATTTTTTAATCTCTATTTTTCAGTCAAATCCACATTTCTAGTATCAATAGCCATAACTATGAAGTCAGTTTGAAATATGATTGGTTTCCACCTCAAAACTGCCAAAACTGGCAGATCTGTTGATCACAAACCAATTATTTAATTGGTTCTTTTGCAGCGGACAGTTCTTCTGGCCACTATTTCCGATCTGAAAGAGGAATTGCGGAAAGCTAAGTATCTGCAGGAACTTGCAAGAGAACTTGTTTCGGTAAACTTAACAGTTTTCTTTCTTCCTTTTCCCGGTTTCTTATCTTCCTCTTGTAATAACTCATCAGTATGAGAAGCAACTGAATAAAACTTAGATGACATTTCTGTTTAAATCTTTATTGTTTATACAGGAGGCTTATTTAAATTAAATCTTGTATCATTCTCGTGTCATTTATCTCATTTGTACCAATAACTGTCTTGTCTAATTTGTTGTCTAATTTATTCCCATTGTACAGGTGCATTAATCTTATGAATATGATACATGAACCCCCTAAAAATGATTATCAGGAAAACATTACAATGGAACAAATTTGATGTTTATCCTTCTTACATTCATTGATGTTTTAGGAATATGAGGAGCGAGAGAAAAATTCAGCCAATGTAAAAGAGCTTCAGTCAGAAGTGGAGAAATACTGGCAGCAGCTGTCAGTGGAAGAGGAGAAAAACATAACCCTGACTCAACAGTTGTTGGAGGAACAGAACAGAATTAGGACCTTGGAGGAGAGAATAAAACAGATGGAACAAAAACCAAGCAAAAATCCTGGTGAGTGACCTTGAAAAACACAATGCCAAAGTGAACAGAATACTACAGATTAGTGACTGGCTAGACACCATTCCACAGATCAAACACATGTTCTTTGTAACACAAATTTCTAACTGGAGGATAAACTCTATTTAGAAAACAGTAAGAATCTTAGAAGTCTTGGTCAGTATTCTTAGTCATTTTAGTCATTATTACATGCTAATTTTTTCATGTTGCATTAAAGAAGTGCAAGTATTGTATCAGACATATCCATTTTAAGCTTAAGTGTTCATTTCATCTCAAAATGTTTTTAAAATATGAGACCTGCACAGTTCAGTTGTCATGATAAATTAAAAAAATGTTTTTATAATCTCACTGCAGGCTCTGAAACCATTTTCTATTTTGACAAATAAAAGTAGAGGCACTACCGCAGCCGTATTGGCAGTGAAATTGGCATCCTACCTGGTTAAAATTTAGGCAGGTTTTAATTGCTATAATTCTTCAGGTAGTTAAACTATTCTGTTTTACAACAGTCCATGTTCTATCATATTTCATGTATTAGAATATATAATTGTTCTAGGCATTCAAATCATGTCCCCATAAATTTTGTGATGAAAAATCCTTGTTCATTTCTAGCAACATTAAATTTGAAATATTCCATCAAAAGTTCAATATGTACTTACAGAAGACTCAGAAAATGTTAAGAAGCTTGAAGACAAAGTTCGACAGCTGGAGGAGAAAGTGAGGGAATATAGAATGAAATGCATCAATTTAGATAGAAATCTTCAGAAGGCAGATGAGAGGTAAACTAATGAAAGCAAATTTACATAATTGATTGTTATTGATAGATCAGAATGTATGAAATATATCTTCTTTTTATTCCATTGAGCAGTGTTTGGTTGGTTGAAGAACTAATTGTGTGACCTTCCTATCAGTCTTTCCACAAATCTATAGATTGCTGATGCTGCTGGATGAAATTCTATTCACTATGTCTAAATAGTTTGGCTAGATTCTGAGTGTCAACAAAATTACACTTGAAATACCTCTGTGTTCAGTAGGCCTTAATAGTTGCAAGGTTGCAAATCTCAACAAAATTGCACTTGAAACATCATGCTTTTCTGTGGGCCTAAATTAAACTTGAAACACCAGTGTTTTCATTAAGCCTCAATAATTTGGGCAGATTCTTATCTCAACAAAATTAAACTTGAAACAGTACTCATTTATTTTAAATATCTACAATAGGAAAATACTACAGATGTTTGCTATGCTTGAGAAATGTTGATTTTTTTAAAATCTCCCACAATAGTGGTGGGGAATATTATGGTGTTACCCTAGCTCTCCACAATGTTGCAATAGTGGTGGCCTTTAGTGCAAAAGTTCCCCTAGTGGTGAGGAATATTATGGTGTTACCCTAGCTCTCCACAATGTTGCACTACAATCCCAAGGGCATGGGACTAGTTTAGAGGGACAAATGAAATAATAGTAAATACCTAATGCACTTATAGTGCTATAATAAAAATGAGATAATATTGGTTGCTTCAAAAGTTGTGCCACCTTAACTTTGTGCTCTGCACTCTATTATCATATTTTCTTGAATACTTAAATTATTGCATTAAATATTTTATTATGTGCACAAGTAACTCATGAAAACATTATCTGGTTAACCTGAAATGAGCTGTATAATAAATGTCTTTTTAATTACTTTTCATTCCAAAACTATCACTTCGATGGACTAGTGGTTAGAGCATCCGCCTTGGATTGGGTAGGTCATGGGTTCCTACCCGAGATGAGTCATATGAAAGACTTCTATAAAAAAAAATTGGTACTAACAGCTGCCTCGCTAGACACTCAGCATTAATTGTTAGTGTTAGGACTGGTCATCCTGGTGTCAGGATAATTTGACATCACTATAAACTGTCACACTGCTGACATCATAGTGATATGACTGAAAAATTGTTAAGGTTAGGTAAAAAAAAATCCAAATCACACACACTCTTTCCGAACTTAATCTACCAGCATTCATTATAATAAATGTTTTTTAATTACTTTTTTTTCCAAACTAACAGATCATTAATTATATGATGAATTGTATATTTGCATAAATTTAGTCAATTTTATCAACATCAAAATAAATTGAATCTTCCTCGCTATAGGGGTGACTTTAACTTCAAAATATTTTGCACTAACGGCCATCAAACACTTTACATTGCAACTTTGCTGACTATCACAAACTTCAAATGTTTTCATTGTAAGATACATTGTTTAAAAATATTCATTGTCATCTTTCAATTTTATCACCTTTTGAAACTTTGGACTAAAGAAAAAATGAACCCAGATGGTCACACAGGGTGAAGAGTTGGGGAACATGGGACAAAAACTTGTGGGAAACCTGTGAGCCTGCACTCTGTGTGCATCTGTCTGCCAGTCAATCACAGTGCTAATGTTTTGCATTTAGGACAGCTCTAAGGCACTGAAACAGCATATGTGTTCCACAAACAGATTGTTTGCTTTGGATTGCTTTAACATGTTCCTCAATTTCAAGCAATTTGCAAATGTAAAACTCCCAGCATGTTTGAATCAACTATGAACTCATTGATTTTTTATGGTAGCTGACTTTGTGAAGTGAGGATTTCAAAGGAAGGGTTGTTATTATTTTAGTCTTTAAAATTCATAGTTTATAACATGAAATGCACAAAAATTGGTACACCAGGAAGAACTGAATTCATAGTACCTCACTTGTTGGTACCAGGAAGAACTGAATTCATAGTACCTCACTTGTTGGTACCGATTTTAAGATTTCTTGTCATTGAATTGTTTGGTCTAAGGAGCCAGTGTTTACTTTATGTAGCATTTATGTTCCTTCTGATGTAAATTAACTCACAAAATTAGCACTATGTATGTCAAATATATAATAGAATATGTTCATTGCTTCTTCCACAGACTATCAGAATACAAGGAATCAGCTGATGTGTATGAAGAAAGGATTAGTCGCATGAAAAAGGAAATGAGAAGACTAGCAAATGCAGATGCCTCATGTATGTATGATTTAAACATTTCTATATTTGTTCATATACACCTCTCACTTGACAATTTGTGCACAACGTGGTCCAAAAACTTAGACTGCACTATAAGCAAGCGCGCAAGTTATCGAGAGACCTACATAACAATATGAAATGATGCCATCTTTGCTGGACATTGAGAAAGCCTTGGGGTGTTGGGTGCGAACTGCTTTGTTTACTGGATGAATACTCATTTTAATTCATTTATTTTCAAGGTGCCCAACTACTGAGAGATTGTTAACATTATTTCAACTGGTTTCAACAATCCTGCACATGTGTATTACATTACTGTTTTATGTTGTGGTTGAGTAGTCTGGTTCCTTGATCCGTATTTTCCTTGCTTTGCTCACTACTACTGTGGAATGCAACACAAAGATCATAACAAGCAGGGAACCAGACTATTTATTAATTCAGGTTCACAATCAAACAAGATTCCTTTTATTTAAAAGAACCAAGCAACATTTAGTTCATGAAACATCTGTCAACATCGAAAGTCTTTTATCTTATTGTTCTTTTAATCATCTATTGATACCATGATTTCACTGTAATAGTAAAACTAATCAACCATGAGGAAATCTACGAATGCCAATTCAGGAATTACAAGTTAACTACAAACTAGCTTCTCATTAATAAAATGTATATGAGAACCAGAATTTTATTTCATCAAGTATTCATTTCACTTGTTTGTCTTTCTTTCTTTGATCTCATTTGTGAATGAGTATACTAACTGAAGGTAGTTTAATTATATTACATTCACAAAAGAATTATAACTATTTGATTGATCACTGAGAAGACCTGAGGCTACTAGCTCTTATGCAGGTTGGATTTGCATGCCTTATAACTTTTCTATTTATTCCACCATCTTTATTTGATGCAAAAGAGGTAATTAACATATTAATACAACAATACAACAAATACTTATGCAAATCGGGTATCAAAACACCATTGGCACTTGATTAGGCTCTCACAGGAACACTCACAGACATAGCTGTTGCGGTAGATTGATATATTTCATGTTTGAATACAACTAGACACATTGTATTTATGATCGTTAAACTTGAACTGAACTGCAAGATATAATACATGAATTTCACTTGATAAAAAAGCTTATTTATTTGGTATTTAATTATGAAACTGCTGTTTCAAGTAGGCATTAGTGACGTTTTCATTGATCAAAATTTCGAAGAATGTTGTTTGGAAAGAAATTGTAACAAAATACATGACATCTTATTAAAGGTTGATTATTTCATAACATTGATTCATTGGTGCCCTAAGATTCAGCCAATGTGGGCATGTGAGAAAGCTTGCCAGTAGCTTCTCGTGGGTCAGTGGTTCTTTCCGGGGTTTTCCGGGTTCTTCCTCCACCATTAATACTGGCCGCCATGTATAGCCTATCATGCTGAAAAATGGCGTTAAACCCCACAACAACAACAACATCATTGGTGCCCAACTACTGAGAGATTGTTAACATTATTTCAACTGGCTTCAACAATCCTGCACATGTATGCCAAAACACTGTGTATTACATTACTGTTTTATGTTGTGGTTGAGTAGTCTGGTTCCTTGATCCATATTTTCCTATAAACCATTTTTGATGATAAAAGGAGTGATATATTAAGGTTTTTTAGTTGCCAATTTTTATGGCGATTTTCTTCATTTTCAACAAAAAAATGTATCATTTGTTTTTCTTTTCTAGTAAAAAAATGGGATCCATGACTTACCCCGTGTTATAAGTAGGTTTGTTAATTATCAGGGCACAAGTTATCGAGGGAGTAGCGTATATATTATAATTTGTATTAGTGTTGCACCTTGGTTAAACTGTCAGGTGGACATTTTGTGATCAAGATATATGGATTTGTTAAATTTAGGGGGACATGTGCAGTTTGGGGTGCAGGAAAATCCCTGTACTGTTGCATACTTGTTTTGAAATGTAATAAATGGAATGTTACCAAACATATAAGGGCCCAAAATTGTGTCTTACTGAGTGTAATGTTACCAGTTTTTATGTTTATGAAGATATCCTTGCTTATAGTCATAGGTTATGATCCTAGAAGCCAGTCCCAGGAGCCTATAACTCCACAAATGACATCAGCACCATCTCAGTCTTTGATGATGGGTTCAACGACAAAAGACAAAACACCTGCAACAGTAGGTCAGGCAGCCATGATAGACAGTGGTAGCAGTGATGGTGGTAACAGCAGTCAGAGCAGGTTTGCAAGCTTTAGCAGTCAAGGAGGGATTGCGTATGTTGGTCATGATGGCAGTAGCAGTCAAAGTGGGACTGCTGGCATTTACAGTGGCAGTAATTGTCGAGTAGGGATTGTTGAGCACTTCCATATGTGCCTTTTGGAGGGAAAGAAGAAAGAACTAGAGAAAGAAGTAAAGTCTTTGAAATCTAAAATCCAGAAGCTGGAACTGGAGAAAAATGAAGCCAGAAAACCAGCAGACACTGAGAGTAACAAAAAACTGCAGGAACTTGAGCAAGAAAATGTGGGCCTACAATCTCAGCTAAGAAATGAAAGGTAACTAAAAATGTTTTTTTTTTAATGGGAACATCACTACATAAAGCTGGCATAGTGTTGTTCCCTTCTGATTCCTTTTAAGTTGGACATAGGATTAGAGTTAGGTTAATCCACTTTTTATTCTTTTTATTTCATATTCTTGTTCTTTCTCATGAACCTTGGATAGATTCCCTACAGGAAACCAGGCAAGAGATTTTTACCTGTTCATGTCAGAACTGGATAGTAGATCTGACAGTTCCTTATGGTGCCCAATACACTCCCTAACTCTTGGCATCCGTCCGTCTACGAGAGACGATGGCATAGCTCCAAAGTACGCTTTTGCTTATCCTTCCTTTTAGCTCTCTTTTCAGCTTGCTTTATTCTTCTCTTTTCCTCTGCGTTTTGAACTCCCTGCCTGACAGCTAGACGCCAGCTGGAACGGTTGTTTGCACAGCTCTCCCAGTCGTTGACATTGATATTTGCTGTCTTCATATCCTTCTTGCAAACATCTTTGTAGCGCAGATGTGGTCGTCCAGTTGGTCGTACACCTTCTGCTAACTCCCCATATAACAGGTCCTTGGGAATGCGACCTGGGTCCATTCTCTTGACATGGCCGAGCCAGCGAAGGCGCCTCTCGCTGAGTATGGAGAACATGCTGTTCATGTTGGCGCGTTCTAGAACCTCTGTGTTGGGTACTTTGTCCTGCCACTGGATGTGCAGAATGCGCCGCAGACATCTCAGGTGGAAGCTGTTGAGTTTCCTCTCGTGTCTTGCATAGGTGGTCCATGTTTCGCTGCTGTAGAGAAGTGAGCTGAGCACGCACGCTTGGTAAACATACAGTTTGGTCTTCTCTGTGAGGTTGGGGTTGTTCCAGACCCTCTGGTTAAGTCTGGCCATCACTGCTGCTGCCTTGGCAATCCTGCCGCCCACCTCAGAATCAATGGAGAGTGAGCTGGAGATGTTAGACCCGAGGTATGTGAAGTTCTCGACAACTTCCAAATTGTACCCATCGATGGAGACAGAGGGAGGGGAGTCTGTGTCCTGTGCCATGACATTTGTTTTCTTCAAACTGATGGTCAGTCCAAATTCCTTACATGCATGGGAGAGGCAGCATACCAGCTGCTGAAGTCCATCTTCCGTGTGTGATGTCAAGGCTGCATCGTCGGCAAAGAGCAATTCATGGATGAGTACCTCTGTGACTTTAGTCTTAGCACGGAGACGGGCGATGTTGAACAGCTTGCCGTCAGCCCTGGTATGGATGTACACTCCCTCGCTGCAGTCCTTGAATGCATACTGGAGAAGCATGGAGAAGAAGATGGCAAAGAGCGTCGGTGCAAGGACACAGCCTTGTTTGACTCCGCTAACGACTGGGAATGCTTCAGATGTTGCGCCATTGAAGCACACTGTGTTGTGCATGTTCTCGTGGAACGACATAATGACAGCAAGCAGACGTGGGGGGCAGCCGATCTTCTGCAGAAGTCTGAAGAGTCCACTCCGACTAACCATGTCAAACGCCTTCGTCAGGTCTATGAAGGCAACGTAGAGGGGCATCCGCTGCTCGCGACACTTCTCCTGCAGCTGATGTAGTGAGAAGATCATGTCTACAGTTGACCTGCCGGCTCGAAATCCACACAGGGATTCTGGGTAGACGCAGGAGGCTAGGATCTGCAAGCGTGCCAAGGCAACACGGGCGAAGGCCTTTCCGACGATGCTGAGGAGGAAGATGCCCCGATAGTTGTTGCAGTCGCTACGGTCTCCTTTGTTTTTGTACAAAGTGACGATGTTGGCATCACGCATGTCCTGTGGGATGTATCCCTGTTCCCAGCAAAGGCAGAGGAGTGTGTGTAGGGGCTGGAGCAGTGCTGGTTTTCCGCTCTTGAGGACTTCAGGCGGAATGCCGTCGCTTCCGGGAGCCTTCCCACAGGCAAGGCAATCGATGGCTTTTCCAAGCTCTTCCAGGGTGGGCTGTGTGTCTAGCTCCTCCACGACAGGCAGGTCTGGAATGGCGTCCAGGGCAGTTCCAGTGACATTGTTTTGGGTTGCGTATAGCTCGAGATAGTGCTCAACCCATCGCTGCAGTTGTTTCCCCTGGTCTGTGATGACTTCGCCCATCTTGGACTTGAGGGGGGCGGTCTTGTAGCTGGGGGGGCCTGTCGCTTGTTTGATACCCTCATACATTCCTCTTGTATCCGCAGTGTCAGCAGCTGTCTGTATACTGTTGCAAAGGTTCAGCCAGTAGGTGTTGGCACAGCGGCGGGCGGTCTTCTGGGCGTTATTCCTTGCAATCCTGAGGGCTTGTAGTGTTCTGGGGCTAGGTGCAGCCTTGTATGCCAGGAGGGCTTTCCTCTTTGCCTCAGTCACGGGCTCCATCTCCTCCCAGTTTGCCTCATACCAGTCAACATTCTTTCGCTCCCTCTTCCCGTAAGCTGTGATGGCTGAATTGTACACAGAGTCACGGATATGGGACCACTTGGAATCAATGGTGTCATCAGGTGTCACTTTGGTGAGGGCTTCCTTCAGTTTGCTGATGAACTGCTGTGTTTTCTCTGGGTTGCTTGCACTGCAGGTGTTGATACGTGGGTGACCCTTCTTCTTGGCGTGGTGCAGCTTCTTGGGTAATATTCGCACCTTGCTGGCCACGAGGGAATGGTCCGTGTCACAATCGGCACTGTGGTAGCTGCGGGTAAGGAGGACACTGGCCAGTTCTGCACGCCTGGTGATGACGAGGTCTAGCTGGTGCCAGTGGCGTGAATGTGGGTGTCTCCACGACACCTGGTGGATCTCCTTGCATTTGAAGAAAGTGTTTGTCACACATAGGCTGTGGGAGCAGCACATCTCCAGCAGTCGCTGACCATTCTCATTGATCTTGCCCCTTCCGTAAAAGCCGAGACAGGTGGACCAGGCCTCATGGTCAGCTCCCACTCTAGCATTGAAGTCTCCTAGTAAGTAAAGGCTTTCATTGTTGGGGATACTGGATACTGCCTGATCCAGAGCCTCATAAAACTTGTCTTTCTCCTCGTAGGTGGAGTAGAGGGTTGGAGCGTACACACTGAAGATGTTGACCGGGCCTAAGGATGTTGACATCTGGAGGGCAAGGATTCTCTCAGTACCTGATGATGGAGGTTCAATGAAGGCGATTAGCGTGTTCTTGATGGCAAAGCCTACACCATGCTGCCTAGGTTCATCCAAGGGCTTCCCCTGCCAAAAGAATGTGTAATTGGCTTCCCTGATGGTGCCGCTGTCAGCCAGTCGGGTCTCCTGGAGGCAGGCAATGTCGATGTTCAGTCGGGAGAGTTCTCTGTCAATGACGGCAGTCTTCCGTGCATCGTCGATCTGCTGTAGGTCAGTGGTCAATCCAGGACACATGGTCCTGATGTTCCAGGTTGCAAAACGAAGAGTTGGAGTCTTTATTTCTTCTTTTAGTCTTTCCTGGTGCAGAGTTTTGTGGCCCACTTGTCGAGATGGTTCTCTAAGCTCCACGCACCCAGTGAAGCAGGCAGTTCCTTATGGTGCCCAATACACTCCCTACCATGATGCCTGATTATATTGAAGGTCATGAAGCAATTGGGGCTAACATTTTCTTCCATTGTGGTATTGAGGCACTCAGTGTGATAATGCTATTGATATTGCATCAGTCAATGAAAACCTGCCACTTTACCTCCTAGGCCATTAATGTGGAGGGCCTTCTAGCTGGTGATATTCTCTTAACAACAGAATGGCTGAAAATTCTTGTGATGCAAGGCTCAAGAGCCAGGTGTCCAGGCAGGAATGAAACACCTTTGACAGTGGCTGTTTGAACAATATGGGTTGTGGAGGGATTTTCACAACAATGGTAATAAGTCTAAATATATTGATTTTTTAGTATTTCTTAAAACTTTTTTATTTCTTATTTCATTATTTTCATACATTATGTAAATATATGGTACAGTTGTAGCAATATTCTTTGCTAGAACAGCTTATAGAACAAAAGTCCAACATGTGACATGTGTACATGGACTAAAAATAACCAAGTTTACAAGCTTCAGCTGCACCCTGTTTAACTGGGGACAATGTGATTGGAAACATGCAGGGTAGTCAAAAATTTATTTTTCCCTGACAGGTTTTGAAACTGCCATAAAAGGCAGAACCGAAGTTGGATGAGCCAGTCATAAAGGTTGACTAACAGCTTTAGTATTAATTGTAAATTTATGTACAACACAATAGCCTTCATTGATAATACTGTCATTGGAATATTCTTGTTTTTATGGCCATGATTATATTCATGTAACTGTTAAAATATGGATGGGATATAGATGCAAGGTTACATATACAGCTGTACTTGCCTAGGTTGTACAATAAGAGCCATATTTCAGATCATTATTAGCTACCCCCTACAGCTTCTAACTTTTGCTTGTCAGAATTCTGCCACTCAAATTTGTATCACTATCCAAAATTTGCCTCAGTGCTGAGCTTGAAACATTTTTTTTCAAGATTTCACTGCATGAATAATATATAATTTGAATTTTTTACAGAGCTGAAATGCAGAAGCTGAAGGAAGATTTAAAGTCTGCATCTATCATGTGCTCCAATTGCTCCAGCAATGTAGGGTCCACATCAGTTAAAAAACATCCTTTGGAAGGTAAGTAAGGGGATAACAGATAGAATTTATGTATCAGCACTTGCATAATTCTTCAGTAAATATTAGAACTAGTGTTTTCTGGTGATAATACATTTGGAGTACACCCACTGCCTAATAAAATATATTACTCCCAGGCTTAATATAGCAATAGAAATTATCAGCTTGCCAAAGTTGAAGCCCAACAAGAGTGGTCTCACCTTTGGTATAAGGAATTTACCCTAAATCCAGTCAGTTTCTACTTATGTTTATGCTGGAAAGCATACTCTTTCTGAAAGCCTTACAAATAATAAAGCTACTTGTGCCTTTTCATCAACTGATTCTGTTGAGTTTTCTTACACCAGAGAAGTACACTCATGCTGTATATGTCTGTTCCTTGCTCTAACTTCATTGTAGATGAATATTTTCAACTTCATTTTCTTAAATTCATGATTTGAAAAGCTAGTCTGTGCTGTTTTAATTGTCTGCTTTAGGGTCTATAAAACCTTGGTTCAGCCTTGTCTATTAGTCAAGCACTTGTCTGTTTTTACATGTTGTAAAGTCACGCATGTAACTTGCAAATGCACTTACATTATCACTAGCATCTTCTTCACAGTTGGTTTGATGTGACATTTAACTAATTTCACCTGTTTATGCAATTGTTTTGCTGTCTATATTTACAGGTGTCAATACAATGAGCTGGATTAAGTGCATGAGGTATAAACATTTCAAACTGACTGATGACAGATGAATTCACCTGCATATCAATGGTATGAGGTGCAGTTTGTATCATGCATGTCATATGTGCTTGAGAATGTATGGACTACCATCATTGCCTAACTTCTTGCCTCTGTCGGCACTTTTGCCCTTGTCACAGGCAGTTCAGGTTTTCAAGAGAATACCATGAGTCAGAGCCCACAATACAACAACCAGTCTGTCTGGGCCAATAGTAGATATACAGTCAACATAGAGCTGCATCACATTGCTGGCCCTAGTTATTTATTTCTAGAATAGCTAGTACTGGACCTGGGCACCAGACCCTAGCTCACTGCAGACAACACTAACTCCATCACAATCTCATCCTACACCTTCAACACCTGGGACCAGATATGATGATCAATATTCCTGGAATATCCAGTCCTAGCTTCAGACTCTTAAAGTTCATGTCATCAAGCCATGACAGTTCCAGCACAAGCTCTGACACAGGGGACAAGGTAAGCATATAAACCATGTCTAGCACTGGAATCAGAAGCATTTCACACAACACAGCTCCAGATCTATGGAAGTATAGCTAACCAGCACCAAACAATTCCATTACCTGTGCCAACTACAGGATCTCCTGATGGAAATTGAGATGTGCTCATATGCCATCATGACTGGGTTGCCCATCTTCTAAAAGTGAGTTGGAGCTGCAGGAGTGCTTATTACACATTAATCTTTGGAGATGAAGAGCTTTTTGAGGAGAAGAAGTTTGTCAGATATCATGAAGCAGTTTTCTTTGAAGGTAAATGGGGTAAACTTCTCACAGAGCTTTAAAAAAAAGTCTTTCATTTTAGGGATCGGGGCACTCAAAGGGACAATGTTATTGACTCAGAACCGTCTCAGAAAACACACCACTTTCTGTCATAAGCTTTCAACGTTGAGGACCTTCATGCTCATGAGATTTTTTCCACAATTGTAGGTTTAAATACTTTTTGCAATAATATCCTGACAAGAGCCAGACATGAACAAGAAGATGATCCAGGCAAGGGTGGAACACCTGCAACCATTTGAAAAGATTTGGCTCGGCCAAAATCTTCATGGGCAGATCTGTCATTGACCCAGGACATCTCCCATGTGAGGGGAGCTATCAGAGTCATCTTGCATGTTGGACCCATCAGCTTCTGTATTATTTTTGACACCAAGATAATGAGTTAGCAAAGGCCCACAACCCCTCCAAACTGATTGACAGTGTCCACAGTCCCAAACTTCAGTGACCAGGGAAAGAGAGAAGAGAATTGGGCAATTGGTGATTCCATTTTGGTTCAAAAATAGCAATAATAAAAAAGAACATTGATGGAGGGTCCATTTCACATGAATGATTTGACCTTTTCTGGACAGTGTTGGCCAGAACAATCAGTCTGCTTACAATGTGCCTGATTTGTACATTGGTATGGAGTTGGTAATACCAATATAGAAACTGACAACCAGTGCACAGGTCAGGTGATTTGGTGACCCCCTGTTTGAGGAGGAAGGTCACCACTACAGAATTGTCCAACATAATTGAGACTGTTTTCCCAGAGTCATGTGTGTGTGTGATTTGGATTTTTAATGTAACTTTTTAAAAAAATTCAGTCATGTCGCTATGATAACTGCTTTGTGGCAGTTTATAGTGATGTCTAGCATCGGGGCATCATGCTGCAGACATATAGCATGATGTTCCACCCAGTCACATTATCCTGACACCAGGCCAAACAGTCCTAACACTAACCTCTTAATGCTGAGAGCTTAGTGAGGCAGCTGTTAGTACCATTTTTTAAGTCTTTGGTATGACATGGGTTGGGTTTGGACCTGTGACCTTCTGCATCCAAGGTGAACACTTTAACCACTGAGGCCACTGGAGCGGTCTCCCAGAGCCATTAACTTGAATCTTGCTTAAAGCTACTATAGTACAAAAATGTTTCCTGATAGCCTTGGTTTTGGCATGCCAATGAGTTTGTTACATGCCGTATCAGCTGATGTGAAATATCCTCAGTTGAGATCTGATGATTATGTGGTCATCATGACACTAACAGACTTTTATGGCCAAGAATAGGCTACTGCTGGTCAGCAATCAGAGAGCCACATGCTCCCTCTTTTCAGGAGCAGTGGTCATGCAAAAGCATGTCTGTGCTTACAAACACTACTTGAAGTGAATGGAGGCAAGTCAGTGCATACACAGACCACTAGATCTCTGGGTGAAGGCCTGGAAGCAGGATATCACCCCTCAAGCCCTATCTTTGTGGCTGAAGTGGGTTATATGCTTGACAAACTCTAAAACTGGAAACAATCAAGGTGACATGAAGATTTCAGTGAGTTTCTATTTTGAATATAATGTTTCATTCCATGACATTATAGATGCTGTTGATTGGCATGCCGAGTGAACCGTCTCTAGTTTTTATCTCACTGAGTTAGCTTTGCTGAGACAAATGTTTAATCAGGTGGGTTCTGTAGCAGCAGACCCAATTAAAGTCAACACATCCTCTTAACTTTGCAGGATTGGCCAGTAAAATTTTGTTGGTAAGAATTCAATAATCATCTTCTTAACCAGATCAAAGGGTCACAGACCGTGTGATAGGCTGTGTTGTTTTCAAGTCCAGAAAATGGGTTATCTTTTCCATAGGGAATCCAGCCTTTTTATTTGCTAAAAGGATATCTGCGGTAAAGGCGGGATGCCTTGCATTCCTTCTTCTTATTATGTATTCTCCTAAAGTTAATGTAAGTGGGTAACATATTCAAAGGAGAAAGCAAATTTTTCAGTAAATTATAATTCTTCTAGAATACTTACATTGCTTAAAAACCCTCCCAGACACCCCACTATGTGAACATCCTTATTAGTTTATTGTTCAGCTTAAAAGCTATCAATGTCTACTGACAGCAAGGGAATTTAATGGGCAAGAGTTATTGCTTGTTATGATATAGTCAGAAAAGATACATTTTCCTTTTTAGTAGGGCTGGATTTGATGGGTACCAGACATATTCATAATGTTGATGCACATGGATAAGTATTCTTGGAAAAACATAATTGTTTAAAAAATTTGCTTTCTCCATGCTGCTTCACATACATTAGGAGACCTGAGATGGGGCCTACTCTGTGGTAAGGGGATGTAACTCATTCCACCTTGTATCTTTTCTCCTTATGTATTGTGATCAGATTATGTATTTGAAGATGAATACAGTGTTTGGATTAAAAAATGTTTTACAGTAATACCTGATCATAATAAGCCCCCCTCCCCAAGGCCCTCATCATCCTATGAAGAGTGTGCACCTCCACTTCAGTAGTAACTAATGAAGTGTCTATTTGGCAGCAAGTTCTCTATGGAGACCACTCATGTCTGACT
The DNA here is from genome assembly GCA_028554795.2 of Sinohyriopsis cumingii. Classification (NCBI taxonomy): domain Eukaryota; kingdom Metazoa; phylum Mollusca; class Bivalvia; order Unionida; family Unionidae; genus Sinohyriopsis; species Sinohyriopsis cumingii. The sequence continues at coordinate 28,906,306 of CM068824.1, forward strand.
TCCACTTTGGCAAGCAGATGACTTTTTAGTATTTCTGTTGTTGGTAGGGTTGGATTTGTGAGGTAGTTGATATACTTCTAATGTATTATGATTGTGCTTAGTATTTTTGAGAAGAAAAAAAGTATTTTTCCTGAAAAAATTGATTTCACAAAACTGAGTCTCTTTGCAAAATGTAAACTGCAGAGAACACCAATAATATAAAATTGAGAGAGCTTTTGCTAATAAAAATATGTTAATTTCAAATGATGTTACCTAATCACCTCTTTATTATTATTATTTTGGCATTAGTGTAGCATGAATCAATTGATGGAAAAGTGTTATTACAGTCAACCCATAAGTCCTTGCAATCTGTCTTTGATTTCAGATTGTAATTTTACGACTTTGCCAAAACGAGTGGTTCCCAGCTTCAAGCTTCCCATGCTGAAGGATGACAGAGATAAGCTGACCTCAGAGGAGCGAGAGAGGTTGGTGGATGAAAGACGGAAACAGGAGCAAAGAGATATTGATAAACAGATGGATGCTCAGTGTAAACAGCAGTAACACCACTGATATTTGAATATTATGGGATTGTTCAAAGTTTGAAGTTAAAACAGTGATATTCAGGATCTTCATCCTGTTTTCAGAGATTGAGGCAGCAAAGTGGAACATCTCTTGCTTGTTTTTATTGAATTGAAGTGGACAATCAATAGTGTAGCTTAATACAGGATTCCCCCCCACCCCATACTTTGAGGGTGCACCACTACATATTTTGATCCCTACTCAGGGACTTATGTCCATATTTTGAACAATGGTCAAGCAATGACTTTTTTTTTTAAATTCAACAATTTTGATCCTTTGTGAGGGATAGAGGGACATATTTTGAACAATGGTCAAGATATGAATTTTACACAAATTCATGGCTTAAGTATGTCCTAAGCATAAAAAGTATTACATGCATAACATTGTTATCTGCAATATGGCAGTGTTATAATTTTGTATTTCCTGGCTTTTTCAATGCATTAAGCACATAAGTAGCTTTCATTCTTGTATCATTTTGGATCATCCAAATGGTAAACTGCTCACAGTAATATACTTTCTATGTTGATATGTTATCCAAAGATTCATTCCTGCAGTCAGAGTCATGACATGGCATTTTAAGGATTTTACCATAATTGGCCTTAAACTTTGTTTTGAATGCCCTTTTGGGATTACCTAAACTTAGTCTGTACTGTATAGCTAGGTTTGCGCTGATGTGTCAGTAAACCCTTTTGGAGACATGAACCATTTTGGATTACATAGAACTATTAAAATTTTGTAGGGACAAACTGGCATTCAAATTCTATTGACAAAATTCCAGAAAATCCAAATTTGTGCAGAAAAATTGCAAACAGTTTTTGATGAAGGAAGAAAACTATCTCATCGCCAGTACAATAGGCTGGTACCTGGAAATAACATTTCTTAATATATAAACTGATATGTAAATAGCAAAAACCAATCAACACAACTTCAAATAAGTAACAAGGGCAGTTGAGATGAGAGAAAGGGAAGATGCTCATAAGTCATGAGGAAAGTTAATATTTTAGGTGTTCAAGGTTCTGGAATTGAAAAATGGTTACATCATTTATTGTCATTGAATCTAAGTTGTTACTGAATGTTTGTAGTTGTATTATAAGAAGATGCAATATGATTGGATGAAAATCTGTTACTTTCAAAGAATGTGTTATCCATTCCGGATGGGCTACCCAGATTCCCCCAAAAATCAATGCTTGGATTCATAATAAGCAATGCTCATGGGTTGGTATCTCTGCCTTTTACATACATACATATGTATGTATGTAAATACATACATACATGCATGCATGCTTGATCCTAAGATCAAATTATGCTGCAAAATTAATTGCCTTAGCTTTGTAATGATTTATCCCAAGTATGAACACAGTCCTTCAAGAGGGGGTTAAGAAGATAGAGTTGTTGTTTTCGTGGAGTTTAAAACGCCATTTTTCAGCACACGATAGGCTATGCATGGCGGCCAGTATTAATGGTGGAAGAAGAACCCGGGAAAACCCCGGAAAGAACCACTGACCCAAGAGAAGCTACTGGCAAGCTTTCTCACATACCCACATTGGCCGAATCCTAGACTTGAACCCACGCAGACAGAGGTGAGATGGCAGTGATCCGTAATGGAGAGTGCTTTAGACCACTCGGCCACTCGGGGCCCCGTTAAGAAGAGTAGAAAGCAAATGAAAGAAACTTGAATTAAAGCCATAATGCAATATTTTACAAATAGAGAAGAAGCTGTCTTAAAAGAACACCTTTTTTTCGAAAAATCTTAGTCTCTCAAAAAAGGCAGTCTGTTATAACAGGTCATCAGCAATGGTACATTTTGGGTTAAAACCATGCATGTATGTACATACATTTGTAATGTATGTATGTATGAATGTATGCAGTATTCTCTTTCATACACTAGATAAATCATTACAAAACAGACCCAATTCATTCTATGGCATGCTCATTCATGCCTCTGACCTAGAGGCCAAGGCCAAAGCCATAGATAACCGAGCTAGTGTTTTTGGTTAAAGTTTTAATTTGGTTATATTTCCAAACTCCTGATGGGTTCTGTTTCATGCCTGGGATAAATATTATTATGTATTAAATAAGACTATTGATATTGCTAATAATTTGTTCAACCGTCTGACACAGGTGACAAGTTTGAAACTAGTGATTAAATAATGGGAATGACATTCAGCATGTGGCCTTTTTTTATTCTGAGAAAAAAATAGTTTTCATATATTTTTAAATTAACCTGAAAATAAATTTTTGTGTTTGGTGTTTTAATCTCTAAAGCGACTATAAACTTTATTAGATACAGCTACTAAAAAGCACTGAAATATTGAAGTTGCATGTCAAGCATGTTTGAATTTATAGCTTGTATATTAACTTGTCACAGAATCTATATTTAAAAAAGTACATGTACTTAGTACAAAAATACTAAATCTTTATATTCTTTGCAAGCATAATAAATATGCCTTGTATTCCTTGATAAATTTTTAGAGGAAGGAATGGTTACATTAAAACTTCATGCACATAGTGAGAAGTGAGCTAATGCCAAAGCCAAATGTATCAATATCCTTTTTTTTTAAATATAATTTTTTGTGTATATGTTATTGTATGTATATGAATAGTAAGTAAAAGTTGATGTTTATATGTACATATGCATATCTGTTAATACATCTATTTAATTATATATGTGCAGTTTTCATAAATTTATTCAAAGCTTTGATTTTTACAAACACATTGGTGACTGGATATAAAGATCACATTGAACAAAATATATCCTGTCAAATATTCACTATTAAATCTAACAGCAACAACATAGACTCTGATCTGCTATTACATAATGTACTTGCAGAACAGGGTTTCTGTTTTTTGTTTAACTGATCACTCTTAATAAACTGCATAGACCCAAATCTGCCAGTGCTTAATATGATGGCACTATGGACATATCTGGATCTATGCAGTTTTCAGTTGGATCTGATTTATAAGCAACTACATATAATATATAAACAAGTGTCTTTATATCAAGATCCATAAGAGTGAATGTAGCTAAATGATGAATGTTTAACTTACACAAGAGTCAAGACAGAAATACAAAATTCTCAGATTGCTCTGACTTTGCTTCCCTGTACCAGACTACCAAATTTCTAAGACATTGGTTCTCTTTAAGTATCATATCAGATTTTGGAGGTTTTGAGCTTAAACTCTAGTTTCATACTTGAAAAAGTTTTGACAATATGGGAGGTCTGCTGATATAGATGCATACAATAAACAGCATAGACTTGTTTAGTACACTGGCAGATGTGTGTGAACTGTCTGCTTGATGTCATACACAAAATAAACAGCATAGATTTGTTTAGTACACTGGCAGATGTGTGTGAACTGTCTGCTTGACGTCATGCACAAAATAAACAGCATAGACTTGTTTAGTACACAGGCAGATGTGTGTGAACTGTCTGCTTGAATATCGTAGACATTATGTAGTTCATCAGCAGATATGTTGTCAGCTGTTTGCTTGATGTCGTGCATAGAAGTAACAGAGCAGACTTTGTAGTTCACTGGTAGACATGTGTAAGCTGTACTCTCATATTATATATCTCCTCAACATTGCATTGTGTGCTATTTGAGCCTGTAACACCTGAAGATTATGTAGTAGCACTAATTTTCTCCATCCATTTATGTTATTAAGTAATTTTTGATTGCAGATTTTCTTAAAAGGATTGTTTGAGCTCATGCAGTGGTCATACAAGTTTGTGCATTTGTCGAGTCTTTCTTTATTTAATCTTTGTGACTTGTATTTTTCATAAATTGAAGATTTTTTAGTTTTGTTTTTATTTGTTTTCTTTAAATTCGCATACAAGTTTGTTCATCAGTTTCTCAGATCAGTTAATGCATTATTCTCTTGTTCTGGAAGGAACAAGAGCCCATTAGAGATGACATCCCCACAAAAACCCACATGATCCCCCACTTTTGTAAACACACCTACTGAAACTATTATGTGGTCCAGCACTCTCAATTTTCAGTTCCACAATGACCAATGGAACATGTCAGGCGGAAAGGGATAATAAACCTCTTAAAACGTTTTGATAGTACAGATGGATGAAATGGAATATTTAGATTCTTGGGTAAAAAAGCAGGAAGGGAACAGTTATGTTAGTGGACATCATGTGTTAACTTGAGTATGTTACATGGCAGGAAAGATGAAGAAATTGAATTTTGTTAAGGATTACATCAAGTTAAGAGATATCAAGAAGCCATTGAGCTCTGTATGGTTTGGTACTGAAGTTTGTGAAACTGTACTGGAGGTAATTAAAGTTCAAGTAAACTTTAAAAACTGTAAAGTTGAACACGATGTTTACTGTCCTTAATCACACATCCAAACTTTTCAATGCTTGTTTTCCATCCTGACAATAGCAGCACATGATATTTTGTTACACCATACTGAAAACAGGTCCAGCTTAAAAAACAAATTAACTGCCTTACTGAGAAGGCCTTGTTATGGTTGGCAGGTCTGCATCATTTGTTCATTAGTGGAAGTTTGTTACTGTTACTCTAATTAAACTACTTGGAGGATTGCCATGAAACTATATACACATATTCACCCTAAAGTAGTTGGTACTAAATGAAAATAGTGCTGCTCAGAAATTCAATATGGCTGCCACAGAAGCCATGTTGAAAATCTTGTTATTACAACACTTGGACAGATGATCATATCAGCATGTGATTTTCCCTACAAGATTTAATATGAAGTCTGGTTGGCTCTAATATCCAACATGATTGCCAAAACAGTAACTTTTTAACCATTCCAGCCATCTTGACAATCTTATCACTATTCTACCTAGATGAATGGTCCTATCAACATGGGGTTTATACCAAAAACTTTTTTATGGTGTCCTAACTGAACTTGATGCTGATTTAATATCTAGTATGGCCATCACAATAGCCATGTTAAAATGTTTTTATCACTACTCCTTCTAAATGACAATTCATGTTGATGATGGGGTTTTCACTCAAAGACTGCATATGATGGTTAGTTGGTCCTAAATAAAAAATAATGCTGATCTGATCTTCAATATTGTGGCCATTTTTAAGACCTTCTCATCACTACTCTTCCTAGATGGATGGTTTTATTGACATCTATTTTTCATCAAAGATTTAAATGATGTTTTGATGGCCTCAAAAGAAAATACTATCAAACTGACATCAAATTTGGCTGCGTGGCAGCCATCTTGAAAATCTTATTCCTACTTCATAGAAATGGAAGGTCTTCTCGTCATGGAATTATCAACAGAAGTATTTTTTATGGCTAGTTGGTCCTTAATGAAAACGGTGCTGATCTGATCTTAAATACTGCTCCCATTGCAATGTCTTGAAAAGCTTATTCCTACTCCTTCTGAATGGATGGCCATATCAGCCTGGGGTACGATTGTTATGCTCAGAAAATTAAGTTGTTTCTTGACAAAGAGGTATAATGATGAATATATCCTACCTCTATTACATATATGGAGGCACAGCTTCAGTGCCCTAGTGGTTAGGTCATCTGCCTCAGATGCTGGAGGTTGCAGGTTTGAACCCTGGCTGAGTCATACCAAAGACTCACTAAACTCTCAGCATTAAGAGACTAGTGTTATGACGGTCTTCCTGGTGTCAGGATTATGTGACTGGGTGGGACATCATGCTACATGTCTGCCACATAATGCCTCAGTGCTAGATAAAATTATAAACTTCACACTGCAGACAACGTTTTGATATGACTGAAAAAGTTACATTAAAAATCCAAATCACACACACACACACACACTTGGAGGTAGGAGGCTAAGAAGACCTGTACATCCCAAATGGAGACAGAATGATTTGTTGAAGCTTTCATGTATAGAATATTCATATGTACCATGTACTAAGGTTCAAAAATATATCTTGAATGGTTTTGAAGGCATGCTTTGGAAACCAATGTGTGAAGGCTGCTTATATGAACAAATGGATGCGAATGATAACAATATTGAATCTGAATTGTGAATTGTGAAGGCACATCTGTGTACCAAGCTTCAGAGAGACACTTTGAATGGTTTGGAATTATGCTTCAGATATGAAAGCACGTATACAAGCAATTGGTGGATGGACAGACAGAAAAACATAAAATAAACAAATACATGTATACATACCAAGTTCCAAGGAGATAATTTAAATGGTTTAGGAGTTTTGCCATAAAAAAAACAACAAAAGTATGAGTTTTTGGTGGATGTATAAACAGAAAAATAAACAGAAACATAAGTTAATGAAATTGAAGAATTGTGAAAAGCAAAAGGCACATCTGGCTCCAGTTTCATTAAATTTCCCCAAATCCTTTCTCATATTATGGTCTGGCATCAGCATGAGATCTTTGTCAGTGGTAGTTGTAATAAAGAGATAACAGAATAACTCATTACTCTTAAATAAGACTGGAATTTCTGTCAGGTAGTTGTAATAAAGAAATAAAAATTGCATACCTGTTAGTCCTTTTAATTCTTTCAAACAGTGCTGAGAGATTCCTCAAGTTTGAGGCAATCTTCAGTATTTCTGCAGAAATAAAATGACTAATTTCAGGAAATTACAGTATATTTTAACAGTAGTTAATTCTTAATGCCTGCCTCATGTTCAGTAACAGGAATATATAGTATATTATGACAGCATTTGATCCTTAATGCCTGGCTAATATTCGGTAAGAGACTCATATTTCCAAACCACATGAAACAAAAGATTCTGAAAAATCTTAATTTACTGAAGATGTTTAGTGAAAGAGGGACCTGGACCAATAGATGCACCAGTTATCCTAGAGATACTTTGAAAGGTTTGAAAGTTATGCTCCAGAATTGAAAGTGTAGATAATGGATGAATGGGTAAAAGAGCAAAGGGCACATATGGACTAATAGACCAGTATGCCTGCCAAACTTCATAGAGATACACTGAATGGTTTGAGAGTTATGCTGCAGATACAAAATTGTGTATGGTTAGACAGACAACAGTAGCTATATCCCCAATATTACATATATTTTACATTCCACCGACCAGTTTTTGTATTCAGACAAGACCAAAGTGGGCATGCCATTACTCATAGCAAAGTGCAAAAGCAGTTGGCAAACAAATATGATGGTTCCTATGGAAATTATTTTCCACTGCTGATGACTGCACTTGTTAGGGAAAGAATTATTTCAAGGTTCCTTTGTTTGTATCTTCATTTTATCCTTATATGATGGCTTATCAACATCATATGTCCAATATTGATTATTCTTTATGAAAGCATGCCTTCTATACAAACATTCAATTCAGTGTTGTGTTTTTTCAAGATCAAGCTGGGTTTTTTTAAAGTAAAGGCACTATTTGATGGCGAAATTGGTATTGTTGATACAAACTTGAAAGCCCATTTGTGTATATGCGAAAGCCCTTCATGTCAAATTTGACTGCACAATGACATTTGTATAAATATGAAAGCCCTTCAAGACATAATGATTTCTGTATTATGAGGTCAAATTCTGTTGAGAAATTTTTAAGAAGTTGCTCAAAAGGTGTTTCTATGTTTAGTAACAGTGGCCAGTGATCTTATTTGATGGTGAACTTGCAACACTTTTCAAATTTTAAAGCCAAGATATTTTCAGATTTGCTCAAATTCTGATAACTTGTAAGTTGTAATGAAGAAGAAATATAAGTTTCTATTATTCTATTTACTACTTCAGTAATGAAAGTGAAACTTCATGACAGATTGCCATCTTTTGTGCAGACATTAAAGTTCTTTATGACAGGATGCTCTTGCCAAATTTGACTGACATTGGTCAAGTGGCTTTTGAACAGAAGTTTAAAATATGAAATGTTATTGGATGACACTTTACATCAGAAGTTCATTAGGCCTTGGTCACGTAGGCTGAAATCTCTCTGACTACAATGTTTAAACTCTAAACTCGGGATTTTTGGCTGTACTTGTCAAAAACCAGAATAGATTATGGGATGACATTATATATGTCTTCCATCCAGAAGTCTGTTATTGCTACTGCCCATAAACTATTTGGAGGATTGCACATGAAACAACATATACACATTCATCCCACGGTCTAGTTGGTTCTAAATTAAAATGTTGATGCCCAGACCTCTAATATGGCCACCACAATGGCCAGCTGGAAAATCTTAATGCAACTTTTTCAGAATAAATGCTCATTTCAATCTGGGAGTTTTCTCCAAAAGATTTATGATGTCTAGTTGATCCTTACTGAAAACAGTGTTCATCTGACATCCCATGTGGCTATCATACCAGCCAGCTTGAAAATCTTTATTGCTAATCCTTTTAAACAGAAAGCGATATTAACATGGGGTTTTGAAGTCTAGTTTGTCACATATGAAAATGGTACCAACTGAAACTTGTTATCACTTCTCCTATATGGGTGGTTATATTGTCATGGGGTTCACCAAAATACTTCTTACGATATATTGTTTGTCCTAAATGAAAATGGTTTCAATCTGAAATCAAATTTTGGCTGCTATGATTTCCATCCTGAAAATCTTGTGCCATGGGAAGAGAGGACAGAAAAGGCTTATAAGGGAAAGAGGACGAAGTACCAAGGGTTGGTAAAGTCTTGTAGGGGCTGACGATGGACAGTATGGTTATTCCTTTTTGGAGGTTGATTGTATAGGTTTTCCAGCCCATTCGGTAGGGAGGATCTTCAGTGCATTGAGAATAAGAGGAAGGGCATGCAAGACAGCTGTGCAAGCAATGGGCAGGGCCTCAGGGCACACAAGACAGGAAGGGCAGGCAAGACAGCTGTGCAAGCAATGGGCAGGGCCTCAGAGAGAGCATCTAGTTGGCTCTGGCTCATATGTAAAGACAAAATAGGGCAGCCATCACAGATGGTGAATACTTGATCACCCCTGCCATCTGGAGGGTGTTATGAGACAAGGGGCAAAGCATCCATAGAAAGAAGGTCACTTGGCTGATGACATCTGTGGAAAGCAGTTTCACCAACTGTACATCTAAACTCCATTGTTATCAGTATTTCTCCTGGATGTATTTTCATATTGACATAGACTTATAATGTCTAGTTTGTCATAAAGAAAATGATGCCAATTGAAACTTGTTATCACTCCTTCTAGTTGGAAAGTTATATTATCATGGGGTTTCACCAAAAGACTTCTTATGATACACCTCTCCCTTGATAACTCACATCTGTGTGGCTTGTATTTTTGAAAAGAAATTTCTAAATTTAATCATATCCATGTCCCCACTACACCAAGTCTGATGAATGCTTCACAGCATATGTGTATCAACTCCTTTAAATACAACAAAATTTTGCAGTTATCTCTGACCACTTTAGGTATTTGTGTATATCACTGAGTGACATAAATTATGTCTGTATTTTTATGTCTACCTCGTGAAAATATTCTAGCTAGATTTGATGTTTTGTCCAGCATCACATCATCATACACTACTAGATTATTAATACATGTAAATCCATCAAGATCATCAAATGATGGAGCTTCATCAATATTGGGGATAAAATCAATAATATCATTGCCGTCCATCAGCAACTACTACAGGTTGATCCTGGCATGAAATTTCTTGGTGCAGAGTCATCGCTAACGAAAAACATCAAAATCAGATGAGGACATACCGCAATTCATCGTGATCAGGCAATTGTTGAATGATTTAATCAAACGCTTGCTGAGTGGTTATTTGGATATCAGTATGGGAAGGAAATAGTTAAAAAAAGACGAGATCTTGTGAATGGGTTGCAAGACTAGCAAGTGTGATAGCTGCGTTAAATAATGAAATTACTCATGCGTTTTCTATGAAACCTACCAATGCGATCACAAAGAAAAAAAAACATATAACAATAAAACAACATGACTTTTCAAAACAACCAGTACTAGGTAATGTGACTGTGAGGTATTTATATGAACCTGGTGAACTTGAAAGTGGTTTTAAAAAAAAAAGAAAGAGCAACTGATCCTATTTGGAGTATTACGACACATAAAATTTCCAGCGTGGTTACATCTATGGGTAGACCTGCAATCTATAGCCTTTCAACTGCTCCTCAGCGTAGATTTGTGCGTGAACAATTACAAGTAATTTCTGAAGACACAATTACCACAGCATTCACGTTTGTGGACTAGCGCCTCGACGTTAATTACATTCAAGACAGGTCAGCATCACATTTTTGCATGTGTGACCAAGATTGTTATTAATTCTATCTATGTTAAACTTTCTTGGATTTGAATACTGCCACAACATTAATGTGTTACCGCTTGTACAATGATTATTCTGTCGTTGTTTTAATGGCATGATAAATTCAGCATCAAGAACAAAGTCGCGTTTATTTTTTGTCACATTGTTTATAACTAATTTTTTCTTTACTATATCATCAACAACAACTTTGCTTTCGAGATTTTCTGTAAAACCTATGATATACAGCTGATACATTCTTCTAACTTGAGACACTGCAAGATAAACTAAATTTGACCACTCAATATAGTCATCGACCATCCATACATTTGTGTCAGAAACAGTTAATCCTTGTAATGAATGAATTGTTATAGCATATCCTAGTGTCCATGGAGATTTTCCATTGATAAAACATCCTCAGCAACACTGACAGGAACTAAAACAATATCATTTAATACAAGATTTTGTTTTCCTCCATCTGGAATTTCAGCTTCAATATTTTGCTGTAGAGTATCTTCTGGTCGATAGTACAATGGTACAGGTAATTCTGGAAATTTTTCTTTATGTAACAGAAATAATTGTTGAAGTGTATCACAAACTAAATTTCTACTTGCAACTATCAAATCATCTGGTTTCCAGACTTGCAGAAAATCGTTCATAGAAGTTTATGGAATTAACAAAGGTATTACCTCACATTGAATTTTATCTGACTGTAATCTGATTAATTTCTTAAGTTTTCTTAATTTTTGATCAAGCGCTCTATGATCATCAGTTATTTCCTCATAATAATCAACAGAATTCCATAACTATTTATGCGAAGACAGTCCAACAAAAGGTGATGTTTGACCATGATCGCCACACATTATTACAGCAGTATTTTCTGTCAACAACCAATCAAGAAATAATTTTAATGTTTCTACTGGCACTGTACATATTTCATCCCAGATAATAATCTTTGGAATATATTTCTCACCCGTTCGTTCAGGAGTCCATTTGTCTCCCTTTCATTGGAAAAAAAACTATGATAAGTATGAGGTTTAACTCCTCGCTGTTTTACTTCTTTGGTGAGTCTATGAGTCGGCATTAATACAACCATATCAACTGAACTGGGATGAAATGATTCAATCACACGTGTTGTCTTACCAGAACCTCCAGATCCATTGAGATAAACTGTTTTATGCCTAGTTACAGGATCATATATTGATGGTGATGATGATACTGTTTCCTGAATGTTTTTATAATAAGTATTCTTACACTCAACATCGACTTTTTCATCATAACTATGTAATTGTTCTTTTTTTCAATCTCCATCCACCCCATAATGATTCAATGCCGATATTTAGTTGTTTTAACAAATCTACATGTTTCTTATCGATATAAAATGAATCCATCACTACATCACGGCAATTTTAGGAAATCTGTTCACCATTGACAATACATTTATTGAAACATAGGCGAGCATTGAAGATCTTAAATTAGTATATTGCAGTGATTCAACATCAGTGTACCTCACAATTGTATCTAATTTAGTTCCAGCTGACAAGTGAGCTGTTTCACGGCTGATACATGTATTTTTCTTCATTGTATCGGCGATGAAAAAATCTAATTCAGCACAGTCAATAACTAACCTACAACAACTTCGTTTATGATCACGTGATCCTCCTTGTGTAAATTTACCGATTATCTTTCCACCGAGATCCTTTGCTTGCTTATTTTCATAATCTATTTCATCCTCATCCTCAAATAGATCCAAGACTTTTTTCTTTCTTCTGGTAACCAAACTTGCTTTTGTGGATGATACAACATTAATATTTCACTTACGGTCAATGATAATACAATTCCTAAATCAAGCACATACCGTAATAATACTGTCGGTGCCCCCATTTTTTTGTGAAAAATGTTTGCCAGACCAGACATAACAAAATCATATGGAGATCTTCAGCAAAATTAAATGATGTAATTCGTGCAAAACCCGTTACATCAAATGGTAGAGGTTCATTTACTGAAACTCTAATCATTTCATGGGTTGAATGTCCAATCTCTTAAAGTATTCAGAACACTCACCCGCTCCAAGAAAACTTCATGGATAACATGCTACCATATAGAGTGATATCATATTTTTGCAATCGAATCTGGTATTCCATAATCCACCATGTCCATATTCAACATAACTTGATATTACATCATCGAGAAAATCAAACCGAGTCAGCTTCCACGAATTTTTCTCTCTGGCGAAATGAATCACAACAGATGGAATAGTAAAACAATTACTGAGTAATTGATCATAGTTGCTGGTTTTCAGCGATGAATATCGCTGTGCGAGATATTTAATTTTTATATGAAAAAATTCTGTTAAATAAATCTCACCACTAGGTCTTACAAACTGATCAAATCTGCTTTTCATTCAAAGACTTCCATCAGGCCTTATCAGATCACTATCATCTTCAGAACTTTGGAACAACCATATAGATACAGGACCACTTTTGCTAATCTGATAAATAAAATAAAAAATATTTCCTTGATAAAATTTGACTGTTCTATCTCATAGAAATATTGTTACTGCATTTGTCCATGCATGTACATCAATTTTATTTATCGGAGCTCCTTTTGCTAAATATTTTGGTTTGTTTAATACCTCTCCTGTTATTGTCTTCACTGATATTGGAAACTGTGATTTCCTTTTGAGCTCAGTAACATCATTAATTGTTACTTCGTTATCTCTGATTTTTATTGCCCACTCATTTATTTTTTATGTTGTAAATCTGTTAGTTTATTTCCATGTGTTGCATTTGTAAAATGTTCCATCACTTGTTCTTCAACACAATTCAGAGTTGAAAATTTCATTGGTTTGAGATCACCAAAGTTAGGTTTATTGTTCAGCATATAGATTGCATAAATAACTACAGTTACAGGATATGCTCATTCATAATACAGTTTATCAATTCCTGTTAATATGCCTAGTGTGGAATTTTTATTTATTGTAAAAAAAGTTCCAATGTGAAGAAAACGGTCATGCTTGTCATGAATAATCCAAGTATCACTTTCCTTGTTATTTATCAGTACAATAAATTTGACTGAAAAAATATGTTTAATTGTCAAGATAATTGATAATTTTTACTGCGCGTTTGTCAATTCATTGTAGCATTAATAATATTTTCAGTGTTGTGTACTTTGAATGTTGACCACACATGAAAAGCACCATCGTTGCGAAATTCTTCCTTGGCAACACGAATAATTTTAATTAGATTATTATTTGCTGGATCAGCCAAAAATTGCCTGTGAGCCGGGGGTACTTTTATCAAGATCAAATCTGTAAGAAAGATCCCTTTCAATTTTGAATGAAAATTCATCCATATAATACTTAAGCAAGTATATGTTCAGTTATTACATTCTAATTTCATAATGACTGAGCAAAAATACAAATGTAAATGGTTGTTAATTGGTTCTATGGATTTTTGCAATCACATCTGTGAAAACGAATATTGTGCAACTCGTACACACTATATAAAATGCGGAAGTAAGGGACCAATTTGTTGCATAAATTGCCAACATGGAGTATGAGCAAAAACACAATTATGTTTAGATTGTGGGGGTAAAAGATGCAGAGAATTAACGTGGTATTATAATAAGAAATATAATACTGACGTTGTTAACAATGTCAAGGATTATATGGATAAATTTTCAGATATATATAATTATGATTGAACAGTTATTTTTAGAAAATGAAGTTTTCCATTCTAAGGCTTCTATAGATAAATGTGAATTCGTGCGATAATTATATATATATATATATATATATATATATATATATATATATATTATATATATATGTATGGTTTTCACATTTATTGATAGAACCCTCAGGATGGAATATTAAAGTGAAAGAGTATGCATGCCAAGATCATCACTGAATTGATGTGAAAGAGAGTGAGTGTGTGTCAAGATCATCACTGACTTGATGTAAAAGAAAGTATGGGTCTCAAGATCATCACTGACTTGCTTTGATAAGAGTATGTGTGACAAGATCATCACTGACTTGATGTGAAAGAAAGAGTATGGGTCTCAAGATCATCACTGACTTGCTTTGATAAGAGTATGTGTGTCAAGATCATCACTGACTTGATGTGAAAGAAAGAGTATGGGTCTCAAGATCATCACTGACTTGCTTTGATAAGAGTATGTGTGACAAGATCATCACTGAATTGATGTGAAAGAAAGAGTATGGGTCTCAAGATCATCACTGAATTGATGTGAAAGAAAGAGTATGGGTCTCAAGATCATCACTGACTTGCTTTGATAAGAGTATGTGTGACAAGATCATCACTGACTTGATGTGAAAGAAAGAGTATGGGTCTCAAGATCATCACTGACTTGCTTTGATAAGAGTATGTGTGTCAAGATCATCACTGACTTGATGTGAAAGAAAGAGTATGGGTCTCAAGATCATCACTGACTTGCTTTGATAAGAGTATGTGTGACAAGATCATCACTGAATTGATGTGAAAGAAAGAGTATGGGTCTCAAGATCATCACTGAATTGATGTTAAAGAAAGAGTATGGGTCTCAAGATCATCACTGACTTGATATGAAAGAGAGTGATTATGGGTGTCAAGATCATCACTGAATTGATGTGAAAGAAAGCAAGTATGAGTGTCATGATCATCATTGAATTAATGTGAAAGGGAACAAGAATGGATGTCAAGACCATCACTGAATTGATACCTGTCTAGCACATCACAATTGTGGTAAGCAGATTTTGTCACAGTATCTCAATAATCAAGCAAATTTTGTCATGTCATCTGAATAATCAAGGAATTAATATATTTACAGTGAAGTTCACATCTACATACATCACAGACTAACCCTGTGGAAGCATGCTCTATGCATTTAAAAACAATGAAACAGGATATTTACAGAAAAATGGCAAGATAAAATAACTGCAGCTACATACCAGCTGTCAACATTTCCAAAGCCAAGTAGGGAGACTGAATAAAAATAATAGGGAGATTGGGCCCTAAAATCAGGAGGTTTTTCATGTAATATTTAAGCCTTGTTTTCACTAAATACTGACCATTCTTCTGGGTCCAATGCACATGAAATTCTCAAAGGATACACCTTCTCTCCCAGTGACACACCTTATTTTCCCCCAGGATATGCCTGTTTTCATATTCTGGCCAGTTGTAGCCAAACTGCGCAATAGTTAAAGGTCAGTCTTAAGTAATAGAGTAAGAAAGCCAGTGCAACTAAGTAATAGTTAATCCTTATCAATGCAACTATCTTTGAAAATGACTGGCTCTCCAACATAATTTAAATAAACCCATGTTCTACAGTATGTTATGTAAGTATCAGCAATTGATTGGCAAATAAAGGATTCCCTATTTTGTTGCAGGTAAAGGTGCCTAAATACGCAGTCTCACGATGTCATACATGTGGCAGCTATTTTCCTCTCATATATCCCACCTTATTTCCTTATTGTCACCTCATAAGGCACTTAACATTTTTACCATAGAACATATTCTGAATAGTTTTCTGAGAACACATATGTTGTGTGGTATGTAGTTTCATCATGTCTTTTAATTTAATGATGGTTATTAATGTCTGTATATACATTACAGTAATGCCAGGTGCTCACTCATGTAAGTTTCTTTGGTGGGAATGGAGCTACAGCCTATAGGGCTTCAGCATTCACAGTGATCATTCTTGGTTCTTTTTTATTTTTTGTTCTGGTTTGTTTTCAGATTTTGTACTGATGTAGAGATAAAAGAAATTTCATAAATTTACATGAATAATGTTTAAACTTAGCATTCTATTTAGTGAAGAAGCAAATTTTTTCTAGTGTGGTAATTATTTCATTATAACAATATTCACAGGTGATAAAATAGAACTTGGATTCTGTGGATTGCATACAATATATCTATTTATGTAAGAGTTATTTTTAGGAGAAATGAAAATCGAGACACATAATTAATAATCGGGAGTTCTGTGTGAAAATCGGGAGATATTATGAAAAATGTTGGTAGGCATGGATTGACCCCAAAAATCGAAAGTTTTGTTTTCTCCTGGCGTGAGTGATGATAGATACATAACTGTGCAAATCTGCATGCAGTCTAGGCAGGAGATTGCAAGAACTATGAGAAGTTGGATATCTAAAGATTAATTAAACATTATGTATTGTGTTTACAGATATAGACTTTTTTGCACTGACATTGTGTTACAATGCCATGCAGAAAAACAGTAAATAATATTTGCTGGATTCACTCACCATAAACATAGTATTAATAGATACAACAAGATTAAATGATCCAATCTCAAGTGTTCTACTGTAGTATCTAACAGTAAGCTTGTATTGATAGACAAGTTTTTATTTTAGGAGTCACTGTTATAAATAGGTAATAGCATTTGCATATTAAGTAATCATACTTGATCTGCAGCATGTGTGTCACTGCCTGTGAACATGCGACAGATATAATCTTCCTGGACATCATTAGATGCAAGGCCAGTGTTGTTAAATAAGCATGCCCTTAAATCATTAGCGGAAGTCCCTCGGCAAAATAAATCTTACGTAAACCTGTTGACTATAGATAATATCATTTAATCAAAACAAAATTTTCATTTAAAAGTTTTTCATTAGGAAAGGAAATTTTATATTACAGTCAGACAATTTGTCTCTTGGTTTTTATAAAAAATATAGACCATAGATTTTGGGCATCTTAACATCTTGATACCATATCTACAGGAAACCACCCAAAAATTCTAAATGGACTGAATCATTTCTTGTGTGGGATTCTAAAGGTTTAGCTGGGGAATCTTGAATTTGGAACTGGCAGATATTATGGCTGTATCTGAATCTGTTGTTGAACATTTCTTGAAACTTCATAGTTTTTAACCAAGTAATAAAAAAAAGATCAATCTGAGGAAGAAAATTTGAAATGTTTAGTAAAATTGGACTCTTCATGCAGAATGTCTAAAAAAAATTCCATGATCCTTGTTTCATCTGGTTATTTGTCTTGTATTAACATGATATGTTTTGTGTATAATTAATGTCTAAAAAAATTCCATGATCCTTGTTTCATATGGTTATTTGTCTTGTATAAACATGATATGTTTTGTGTATAATTAATGTCTTAAAAAAATTCCATGATCCTTGTTTCATCTGGTTATTTGTCTTGTATAAACATGATATGTTTTGTGTATAAATAATGTCTTAAAAAAATTCATGATCCTTCTTCCATCTGGTTATTTGTCTTGTATTAACATGATATGTTTTGTGTATAATTAATGTCGAAAAAAATTCCATGATCCTTGTTTCATCTGGTTATTTGTCTTGTATAAACATGATATGTTTTGTGTATAATTAATGTCGAAAAAAATTCCATGATCCTTGTTTCATCTGGTTATTTGTCTTGTATAAACATGATATGTTTTGTGTATAATTAATGTCTAAAAAAATTCCATGATCCTTCTTTCATCTGGTTATTTGTCTTGTATTAACATATGTTTTGTGTATAATTAATGTCTAAAAAAATTCATGTTCCTTGTTTCATCTGGTTATTTGTCTTGTATTAACATGATATGTTTTGTGTATAATTAATGTTGAAAAAAACGTATATGGAAAAATGTAACAAAAAACCCAGCAGTTACCTGAAGGTACTGGGTGAGAAGATCTTCCAGGAATACAAGATAAGACCATTTGTTCCTTTTAACTTTGGAGTGATGAAAACATCTTTGATATTCCTCAGTAATATGAGATTTTCAAATTAGTTGCTGTGGTGCACATACTGGCTGTCTGATTGGCACCAGTTTCATTTAGGACAAAATAGACATCATTAGAAGTCTTTTGGTCAAAACCCCATGTCATAATGATCATCCATTTAGATGGAGTAATGACAACAAGACTTTCACAGTTCGATGTACAACTGGTACCATTTTCATTTAGGACCAACAAGGTGTCGTATACTTAGAAGTCTATCAGTGAAAATCCCATTCTGATATACTGTATATACAAGCTTATCAGTTGACCTGTTTTATTGAAAATTCAATTGATGCAGAGTAGAGGTCATCTTATAAGCACGACATAAAAAAAACATTTTGATACGACTATCCATTCAGGAGTAGTGATAATCTTTTCAAGATGGCTGCCATACTGTATGTCAGATCAGTACCAATTTCAATTAGAACCAACTAGACATCATGGGAAGTCTTTTAGGGAAATCCCATGTTAATATGACCATCCATTCAAAAGGAGTAGCAATAACAAGATTTTCAACATGGATGCTGTGATGGCCAGATTGGATGTGCCAGCAGAACCATCTTCATCTTAGACCAACCAGACATACCATAGGATGAATGTGTGTGTAAAGTTTCATGGCAATCCTCCAAGCAGTTCAAGAGGAGTAGAGATAACAAATTTGTGCTAATTGACAGATAGATGCTGGAGAAAAATTTACCATAGTCTGATCTATGATCAGTAGAGCTCAAAGAACCCATTCATTTATTCATTTTTATTAAAAAAACAAAAATAAATTAAAATCTTTGCAAGAGACAAGTGGTATAATATATTACGGTAACAACAAACAGGTATATTCTAGACTGATTCAAATATTTATTTAAAGTGAACAAGATATAACAGATAATGTAAAAACACTAGATCAATGAACTGCAATTAATGTTTAATATTGCAAAAATGCCAAAATTGCAAAGTTTAATAAATTGTAAGAAAAATAAAACTGTAAAAGGTATATTTATAAATAGGGCTGTACATCACCCCTGAACTATGAACACAGAACATATAGTTTATAACAATTTAAAATTATAATTACTCTCCAGGTAATGCCTGAAAAACCATGCAAAGTTTACAGATGTGCATCCACACAGAATTGTTGACACGAAGTGACCAGATCAATAATAAAACTAATGTGTATATGAATACTGAAAAATACCAAATAGTGGTCAGCAAATATGAATCTTGTTGGGTGATATGACTATACATAGATCTCCAAAGGGCTTTTCCCTCTTAACATAGTTCACCTGAACATGCAAACTGAAACTGAACAAGTTATTAAATATCCTGCACATAAGTGCTTTAATAAAAATAAAGGTAAGAAAATCAGTAATAGTACCAAACATACTGCAGATGAATAACATATAAACATAAGATTATGAATAACATATAAACATAAGATTACGAATAACATATAAACGTAAGATTACGAATAACATATAAACATAAGATTATAAATAACATATGAACATAAGATTTATTCAAATAACAAAGTACCGTTCCAATGGACTAGTGGTTAGAGTGTCCGCCTCGGATTTGGGAGGTCGTGGATTTGATCCCCGGCCGAGTCATACCAAAGACTTATAAAAATGGTACTAACAGCTACCTCGCCTGGCGCTCAGCATTAAGAGGTTAGTGTTAGGACTGGTTGGCCTGGTGTCAGGATAATGTGGCTGGGTGGGACATCATGCTACATGTCTGCGGCATGATGCCCCAATGCTAGACATCACTATAAACAGCCACACTGCAGACATCGTAGCAATATGACTGAAAAATTGTTAAAGCTACGTTAAAAATCCAAATCACACACACGAATAACATATAAACATAAGATAATGAATAACATAATAACAAATAACATATAAACATAAGATTACAAATAACATAAACATAAGATTGTGAATAACATATAAACATAAGATTACAAATAACATATAAACATAAGATTACGAATAACATATGAACATAAGATTATGAATAACATAATAACAAATAACATATAAACATAAGATTACAAATAACATATAAACATAAGATTACAAATAACATATAAACATAAGATTACGAATAACATATAAACATAAGATTATGAATAACATATAAACATAAGATTACGAATAACATATGAACATAAGATTACGAATAACATATAAACATAAGATTACAAATAACATATAAACATAAGATTACAAATAACATATGAACATAAGATTACGAATAACATAATAACAAATAACATATAAACATAAGATTGTGAATAACATATAAACATAAGATTGTGAATAACATATAAACATAAGATTACGAATAACATATGAACATAAGATTACGAATAACATAATAACAAATAACATATAAGCATAAGATTACAAATAACATATAAACATAAGATTACGAATAACATATAAACATAAGATTGTGAATAACTTATACATGAGTTGGTTCCTCAGGGAGTCCTTGTAAGCCAGGAGTATAGTGTAGATCCGTTTAAATCATCCCCTCCAATTACTGGGTTATATCATAGTATAACTGCCACCATCTATAACACTGTGTGGGGATGGCATAAAATGTATACACCTATACCTTGATAACTCCTACACAGTGGGGTCCAAAAGCATAAACTGCACTATAAGTGAGGGCACCAGTTACTGAGGGACTTACAAGTCATTAATGGGATGCCATCCTTGCTGGACATAGAAAAAAAAATGTGAGGGGGAGAGGGCTGTAACAGTGCCATTTAATGACTAAATATTTGATTTATAATCGGTTTTGGGTTTTGCCAATAAAGAGCTTATTCTAATGAAGCTGTTCACTTTACTTTTATTTTCATTATACCCAACCTCTGAAAGGTCATTAACATTACATTTCCTAAGAGGTTTCAACAACAACCATCAAGTGTTCATACAAAAAATGGTGTAGATCACTACTTTTTGTTGTTATTAATTCACAACAAAGCAAGATATCTTTTTTCAAAACCAAGGGACATTTATTTTGTAAAACAACAGTAAACATCATAACTTTATTGTTTTAACTGTTCCGTTAGTAAAATGTTGATGCTGTGATTTCACCGCAAGAAATAATGAAACTTCTCATCATTTATGAAATCTATGAGTGTCAATTCAGGAATTTTAAGTTCATTACAAACTCAAAAACTCAGTTTTCCATAATGAACCATATCTGTGAAACAAAGCTTTTTATTTACCAAATCCTCATTTTACTTAGTTGTCTTGATATCTTTGATGACAATTGCGAATGAGTAGACCAATTTAAGTTTCATGATATTAGTTACATAACGATATTTATAAGTGTTTGATTGATCAATTAAAATAAGCTGACCTGACTATTGGTCCGGACCACTACTTCTTACATAATATAGGATTTGAATGACTTTTAACTTTTCTTATATTCTACCCCTTTTTATACAAAAGATGTGACTAATATGAAAATAAAAAGCTTTTAACTAAGCGTAACAATATAACAAATACTTTTGCAAATCAGTGATCAAAACAGTCAGCACCTTAATTAGTTTCTCAAAGAAATGCTCACAGACATAGCTGTGATGACAGATTGCTATTTTTCATGCTTGAATACAAGAGGGCATATTGCATAATATGATGATTACAAGGAAAATGAATTAGAAGATAGAACTGAACCATGAATTTCACAAAATGTATTTGATTGGTATTTATTTATAAAAGTGTTGCCATCAATAGGCATCAGTGACATTTTTGTTGATGAAAATTTCATCAAATATTGTTTATTACAATGTACTGAGAATGATGTTTGGAAAGAAAATTTAACAAAATATATCACTTCTTATTAGAAGTTAAGAATTTCATGATGTTTATTCAAATTTCCAAGTGCTAACCAGTTTATCATGACAAAAAGTCACCTTAAACTGGGGTAAATTGTTCAGTGCTGTAATCCCTCATTATAACACTGTACAGCAGAGAAAAAAGTATGCAGCATTATAAGTAGGATTACCTTATAATGGGGTATAATGTGCAGCGTTATAGGTGGGATCACCTTATATTGGGGTATGATGTGCAGCATTATAGGCATGATTGTTTTACAATATAGAGATCTTTCATGTTTTCTTTTCTTATGGTATCAAGCTACCCTAGGAGTTAATTAAATGGTGTTTCAACAAGAGGATTAATTAACATTGATACCAGAAACAAACAGACTGATGTTCTTACATAAAACCCAACAAAAACCAGAAGTTTTCAGAAGCAATTTAGGTTTTCCATAGTAAAGATGCCAATCTGGTAAAATGGGCTCAACAGAATTCTTTTCTGGGGAGGCACATACTTCCAATCAGTTATGTAAAATGGATGAGTGTCTTCTAAGACTGGTTGAGAAATAGCATCTTTAGCAAGCTGTTCAGTATAATATGTTATTTCTGAGGAATATAATAACTATCAGATTTTTTGCAAATTTGGAACTGTATTTCAATTTATTTACAAATGAGAATACTCAACAGTTACTGTTGAACAGACAAAATGAAAAATATTTTTCACATATATTATTACTTCATCACTCCCCAGGAATAACATGCATAAGGGAAAAACATCATGTCTTGTTTCTACTCTGAAATGTTCTCTCTTCACTGTGATTGAAGAACAAGACTATGCTTTTAGTCAATAAAGACATGACAGTATGCTTTCAGTCAATACAGACATGACAGTATGCTTTTAGTCAATACAATTATGACAGTATGCTTTTAGTCAATACAGACATGACAGTATGCTTTTAGTCAATACAGACATGACAGTATGTTTTAGTCAATACAGACATGACAGTATGCTTTTAGTCAATACAAACGTGACAGTATGCTTTTAGTCAATACAGACATGACAGTATGCTTTTAGTCAATAAAAACATGACAGTATACTTTTAGTCAATACAAACATGACAGTATGCTTTTAGTCAATAAAGACATGACAGTATGCTTTTAGTCAATAAAAACATGACAGTATGCTTTTAGTCAATACAGACATGACAGTATGCTTTCAGTCAATACAGACATGACAGTATGCTTTTAGTCAATAAAAACATGACAGTATGCTTTTAGTCAATACAGACATGACAGTATGCTTTTAGTCAATAAAGACATGAGAATATGCTTTTAGTCAATACAATTATGACAGTATGCTTTTAGTCAATACAGACATGACAGTATGCTTTTAGTCAATACAGACATGACAGTATGTTTTAGTCAATACAGACATGACAGTATGCTTTTAGTCAATACAAACGTGACAGTATGCTTTTAGTCAATACAGACATGACAGTATGCTTTTAGTCAATAAAAACATGACAGTATACTTTTAGTCAATACAAACATGACAGTATGCTTTTAGTCAATACAGACATGACAGTATGCTTTTAGTCAATACAAACATGACAGTATGCTTTTAGTCAATACAGACATGACAGTATGCTTTTAGTCAATACAAACATGACAGTATGCTTTTAGTTCAATACAAACATGATGTGGAATGCAGTCTTTTGTTTTGATTGTGGGCTAAGAAAATTATAAGTACAATAACACACCATCACATTAATGCTACATAAAATCGAATATTGATTAATATATACAGCCACACTGATAATCCAACAATGATGCAAATGTAGTCTTATGTACTCACATAATATTTGTAATATTGTGATATACTCTCTGTATAATGTAATGTGCTTGTTTGCAACATATTTTTCTGAACATTATTACATGAGGACATTATTGCAGAAAACAAACTGTATTTTGAGTCAATATACTGCTTTGCTGAACAAACTGGTAATAACAACCTGCAGTTTGAATTGGGATGTCTTAACTGATATATATGAAGAGACCAACATTACTGACTTGCAAAAATTAAAATCTACAAAAATAAATAAATAATGTACAAAAATATAACTACAACACTCAAAAACTGATTCTAACGTTCTATAAAAATGCATGGTGCGCTATGAAATAAAGATAACACTGCAAACCCTCAAATCTATAAATTTCTCTTTTTGTTATCTATTCATTATTTTGAGCATTTCCTTCTATGTAGATAAGAGGTTAATGATAACTAACAAGATTTTAAAAAAAAGTAGCTGACACCTTCCTTCACAGAAAGAATTGCCAAGAATAAAAAAAAAAAAAATCTGTACCTTCTGTCCTTTAATGCCCATGTAACTGCAGAGTATTGAAACCATCTCTGATATTCTTGAGAACCTCTGAGACACCCAAATTTAGTAAAAACAATATTTTCTTACATGTTTAAGTTAACATGTTCATAAGATATAATAGCAGTAAATTACAAACAGTGAAGTGGAACCTGTAGTGTTTTTTTTTAAATTTTAAATACCATAGTGATATGATGCTCCATTTGGAAGATTTAGCCATATAAAGAATTTCAACATGGCTGTCAAGGCATTTTGGAGGTTAGATCAGCATCATTTTAACATACAAATAACTACCATGCTGTAGAAAGTTTCAAATTTTGAGAGGTCACACTGGCTGCATTTTCATTTAGGATCAACTAAATATAGTGAAAGTGTTCAGTAGAAACCCCATGTCACTATGAGGAATAGTGATAAGATGTTTGCAGTGGTGGCCAAGGATGGTCACAATTGTCACTAAGGACCAACAAGATGTCATAAAAAGTTTCTTAGTGAAAACCACGTGTCTATATGACCATCTGTTTAGAAGAAGTAGCTCAAACACAATTTTCAAGATATTACCAGGGTGGCTATACTGGAGGTCTGATCAGCACCATTTTCATTTGGGACCAACTACAGATATCAGTAAGTCTTTTAGTAAAAACTCACAATTATTTTTTATTCAGAGGTGGTGATAAGATTTTCAAGCCATGATACTGAAGGTATAATATAGTACAATTTTCCTAAGACCTACAGGACATCACACAACTTTTAGTGAAAAAAGCCAAGCCGACACAACCATCATCTCAGGAGAATAAGCAATAATAAGATTTTCAAGATGGATGCCATGGCAGTTATACCAGATGACAGATTGGTGCCATTTTCAATTAAGATCAATGAAAGACCATAAGAAGTCTTTTAGTGCAAGCGTGACAAATTGAATATCCATTCCAGAGGACATGCAATATGATTTTAAAGTTGGCCATACTGCATGTCCAAGAGGCACCATTTTTATTAAGGACCAACTGGACCTCTGGATGAATGCATTTGGAAAGTTCATGGCAATTCTCTCAATAGTTTAGGAGTATCAATAACAAACTTGTGCTAAGACACACTACAGATGGACAAAGGATGGCCATCACATAAGTTCTGATGATTTAGGACAGTAGAGTTAAAAAGTTATTACTATACAAATAAATGTATATAAGAAATATAAAAGAATACTGATTTTGACTCACTTTCATCATCATCAAAATCCATGTCCTCTTATGAAAGTACCAAAAGCCAAACATAAAATCAGAATTGCTAGGAGAGAATCTTGATGTATGAAACTACAGTTGTAAGTACAAGGTATTTCCAAATTTCTAAGCACAGGGCACTTGTTCTGGTCTGCCAAGCTGCTTGTGGATGTATCCTCATGATCACAGGTACCGTTGATGATCCTAAATGCCCCCGAGTTCACAATACTGAAAACAGAACACTCCAGAATAAATACACATGACTTTCTTTTAAAAAATCATATGGATGCAAGTTATGAAGAATACTATGCTTGGTACATACAAAAACAAAACATTTATTTTAAAAAACTTTGATGGTCTGTCACTATCTCTAAAGTACCATAGTTAACTGTCTCTGATCTTCCTGGTTGAATGGTTCATCTTCTTTAGAAAATATTTGTTGGGAATAATTTATCCTTGAACATGTTCTCTATTACATGCTGACCCTGACTTTGTTTTTATCAATTACTGTCCAACCTCCAATATAAATCACCCTGCTTAAGAAAGAAAAAATACTTGTCATATCCAATCATCAATCTCTCTTTTTTTTTAAATATTTATATTTTATTACTCCTTATTAGTTATCTCCCTTACAAATTGATTTATCATATGACTGACTGGGTAAGACAGGCTGCATTGTATTTATCACCTGCCAATGAAAAAGTCCCATATCTAGATAACTGCAGTTCAGCTAGCAGTCTGTTTAAATGAAGGAGGTAATTTTGCCCTTTGAGATGGTTCATCTAGGCCATTATTACCATAAAACATATTGGGTGCGAATTCTGTCTGGTAAATTGTTATGACCAATTGTGTGACCAGTTTAGAGAACATACTGAATCTAGTCCATTTCTAAAGTGAAAATAAATCATAAAACTGGACTTCAATAATTTGCATTAATATCCATTTCTATAAAGCAATTCTTTTTAAAAGTATGTTTCTCTGATAATACTTATCTGATCTCATTACATTAGGATAACTTTCTACTTCCCAGAAGGGGTTCCCAAGTGGCCAAGTGGTCTAAAGCACTCACTGCCATCTCACCTGTCTGCGTGGGTTTGAGTCTCAGGCTCAGCCAACGCAGGTACATGAGAAAGCTTGCTAGTAGCTTCTCAAGGGTTGGTGGTTCTTCCCAGATACTTCCTCCACCATTTATACTGGCGTCACGTATAGCCAATTTTATGCTGAAAAATGGCGTTAAACCCTACAACAACCTCTAGCTATATATTATGCAGACAAGGGGAATCAACTCTTTTAGATTAACTCCCCCTTTTACCTGCTTGGTGACTACTGTTATACCCATTTTTATCCAGTTTTTACTTGAGTGAAACCTTTGAATACTTGAATTGCATGGAAGGGTGGGTTGAATTATTTGTAATGTAATCAAGTAAGTATTATTTGATAAACATAATTTACTACAAGACTGCTTTTTTCCATCAAATAGATTACCTGGTCACATTACATTGGGAGAATAGGCAAGAGGAGGTGTGAATGCTGTCATCCTGTTGGAACATGATTGTTGTACTGTTGGATGAAATTCTCCAAATGTTAGTTAAGCACAACAGTTTATATACATGAAATGAGATATCTGGGAGATTCTGCACTTTATTATGATCACACACTAAAGTTTTTCCAGGAGAATCCAGCAGACGTGGCAAATACCATCTTGTTCTGATGCTATGCTGTCATAAATAGGGAGTGGTTACTGTCTGTGCAACTACCGCTGGCCCATTATTGTTTAGTTGTCTCCTCTGTGAGACTATGTTCCCCAGACAGAAGCTTGAGAAAGTGTTCTGGGCATGCCATCCAACTGATTCCACTATGTCTCAATTGAGAAAGTAAGTTTGAAGGGCAGGATCACGGATACTGCATGTATTTCACAAGCTGATATTTTCATGAGGTGAAAGCGTTCCTGGGAGAGATCAGAGCATGCAGATTTTATAACTCCCTTTAATCAAGTGGCTAGTACTTGAGAAAAACCCTGGTCTGGCTCATCAGATGCCTCAAATAATATCTGACTGCATGAAAAGATCTTGAAGCTTAAACTCTATATTGATTGAAGAAATGGGACAATATTTATTTGTTGCTTGCCTAATAAGTTGGTTCCAACTGCAAACACGATAGGCCATGATATACTTTCATAAACTGCTGGCAAATTGGGGTCTATGTTGTTTGTTTTACTGATTACTCCAAACAAACTGTACAAACTCAGATCTGCTAATGCATTATATGATAGCAGATCTGGGTTAATGAATTTTACTTTTGGATCAAACTTATAAGTGAGTACATACAACATGTCAAAAAAAATTATCAACATGCCGGCTGCACATCTGGATTAGCTTAAGCATGATTGCTTGTTAAATGTTGGAGAATCTGTCATTCTAAAAAAATTTATGTAGTCAATGGTCTCAGCAGTACTGCACTTAGGATCCTAAGGGTAGGGGACACTGTCTCTCACCCTCCAAATATTTGAGGGAAACCCAACATTTTCAAGGGACAAAGAAAAACTGTCGTACATACTGTACTAGTAGCACTTAAAAATGAGATAATCTTATTTGCTTCTGTAATTTTCCCACTTTAATTGTGTGGTCATACTTTCCTTACATTACCGCAATAAATGTTTTGTCATATGCCCAAGTAACTCAAGTAACTGAAATAAGCATGAACTTGTGGGAATATCTGCTTAACCTGGAATTTTCCATTCTGGATCATTCTCTCAATTAACTTTCATATTCGCTCATTACTACTTGAACTTCTTAAAATAAATACCCATGATTTTTTTAATTACTTTTCATTTCAAATTAAAAAATAATTAATTACATGACCAACTGAGTATTAGCACAAATGTAATCTCTTTAGTCACTAATTCAACCTCAAAATAAATAAAAGCGTCCATGCAAAAGGTGTGACTTTAACTTGAAAAACATATTACATTACGAGGCATCAAGGACTTTACATTGCAAGTAAGCCGACTAACACAAACTTTAAATTTTTTCATTGTCATCTTACAGTTTTTATCACCTTAGTGACTTTGGCCATTGCTAGTGCCAACACAGACATTCATTAAACAAATGCTGGTGGTTACTTTTTCTGTTTTCTTTCTTGATGAAAAAGCATGCACATGATCAAGATTTGTGGGACAAAAATTTCCCACAATCCCATGCTCTAGGTGCAAACTTTGCCCAAGCAATCCAAAATCACTTAAACAATTGCTTAGCTGAATATTTAATAATGGCCATTACACTGAAAAGTATGGAAGAAAGTAGCTGTAAATAACAGTCCATCAAATTCATCTAATTTGCACAGTCGGAAGAATGTGTATTCTGGGTCTGTTGGGTTTGATGCCATTTTCAGCACATGACAGACTATATAAAGCTGCCAGTATATTTGGTGAAGGAAAAACCTGGAAAGAATTACCAACTGATGTGAAGCTACTGGTAAGCTTTCTCATAAACCCACTTTGGTTGAACTGAGACTTGCACGTGGAAAGAAGTGAGGTGTGTAAATGATCTCTAAAGGCGAGTGCTTTAGACCACTTGGCCACCTGGGGTGCCCACGTATTCATATCATCCATTATACAAATCTAAGTGTATGTTGGGGAATTAATTTTTATCATTACAATATGATTATTTAGATTGGTTTTCTGTGATAAATCTATTCTGAAATTACAGCCAGTCAAAAACTGCTAATCATTTCCAAATATCTCATACACATTAAACAGACATTATTAATTCTTTCCATGGACTGTTATACTGAGAGCATTAAAAACGTATAAGCATTTATCTATTTCATTATTTTGTAAGAGACACAAGTCACAACCATGTCATTTTATGTTCAATTATTCTGAGAGTTTATAGGACAACAATACTTCAGACCAAATGATGTGATAGTGATGACATCATAATGCAATGAAAACATCATTTCAAATGATGGTTGATATTACAACAGTGAACATCCTTAAATGTTCCATGGGATAGCTAAAGCTGACCTGCGTGTGATCCTGCAGTTGAAGTTGTAGAACAAGGTCTCTCTGTATGGCTTCCAGTTCTCTATCACCAGCAGATACAAGTTTGTTTTGGGGAGGGCAGTAACATAGTAGAACCCCGACATGCATGGCCCTGATACATTACCGGTTATCATGCCACTAGAACCTGTAAGAAAAAAAATCTGAGGCTACTAGATAATAACTGACATATAAACACACATTACCATCACCTGCACTTTACAATTTATTGATCTATTGGAAACAGAGATCAACCATTTATAAGCTACACTAATGTAAATTATGTGTTTATAAAATATATGTTTATTTTAGTCTAAATACCATAACATAATAAAAGTTAGGTAATGGATAGCAAGCACTTTTAGTCCTCTATTATAAGTATGAATGAGATCATGTCAACACTTACTGGGCACATGCTTTGTTCAAGATAATCAAACTTTAGGTTGGAGTATCTATACTATAGTCTGATAATACAAACCCGTTTGTTTGTACCCCCCTACCGATTTAAATAACGGAAACCTTTAATGTGATAAAAAGTGCAAGGAACTTAGTCAATTCATTCATTGATTTATAGTTTCTAACCTGACTCTGAGTAGAGTGGCCCTAACACCGTCATCTTACGCGCGTTTCATGCATAACGGAAGTTTTCAGTGCAATAGACGGACATGCTCGGATCCATTTCCAGTTTCTGGACAAGTCCATTTTTAGCAAAGGGGTGTATCACGACTACAGATGTACACACATAAGTCGTCTGCTTCCAATATTTACAATGTCGAATCAAGCAAAGGAAAATGACAACTACGCTTTTCGTGTGGATTTAACAAGCGGTTTAATTTCTATGTTCATGTATGCAGAGGGATATAATTCCAAACACTCAACGTTATGTAATTTGCGCAATTATTCAGCATTTGCCGAACAGGATGAACTAAGTCATTATGTTGTCTGAGGGAAATAAACCAGCCAATAGTGTACACAGTATGGTGCCGTGTTAGTATGGAAAGTCCATTAAGCATGAAATGGTGCAGGGCATGCCAGCATTAGTGCCATCCTGGTCACAGTCATGTTAGAAATTATAAATCAATGATTCAGTTGACTTACCGATAGTTCTGTGCACTTTTTATCACATTAAACGTTCTCATTTTTTAAATCGGTAGGTGGGTACAAACGGGGATGTAGAGTCAGACTATAGTATGCCATTTACTGGAACAGTTAAAGATGCCAAAGCAATTCCTAGCCCCATACTAACTGAAGAAAAGATAATAATTCTTGATGGGACAAGAATACACAAGTAATTTTTTGAGGATGTTCATAGGGACATTCATTCATGAGTAATTTTGTGTTGATGTATGTTGGGACATGCATAAATGAGCAATTTTGTGAGGATGTATATTGGGACATGCATACATAAGTAATTTTGTGAGGATGTATATTGGGACATTCATTCATGAGTAAATTTGTGAGGATGTATGTTGGGACATGCATACATGAGTAATTTGTGTTTGATGTATGTTGGGACATGCATACATGAGTAATTTTTGTGAGGATGTATATTGGGACATGCATATGTGAGTAATTTTTGAGAGATGTTGGGACAGGCATACATGAATAATTTTGTGAGGATGTTTGTTGGGACATATGTACATGAGCAATTTGTGCAACACCTCCTAAACCATATATGATAGAGACTTCAAAGTTAGGCTTATGACTGGACTAAACCATATACGACTGAGACTTCAGAGGATGGGTTACGACTGGACTAAACCATATATGTCAGAGACTTCAAAGCTAGGGTTATGATTGGACTAAACCATAAATGACAGAGACTTCAAAGCTTGGGTTATGACTGGACTAAACCATATATGACAGAGACTTCGAAGCTAGGGTTATGACTGGACTAAACCATATATGAAAGAGACTTCAAAGCTAGGGTTACTAATGGACTAAACCATATATGACAGAGACTTCAAAGCTAGGGTTATGACTGAACTAAACCATATATGACAGAGACTTCAAAGCTAGGGTTATGACTGGACTAAACCATATATGAAAGAGACTTCAAAGCTAGGGTTACTAATGGACTAAACCATATATGACAGAGACTTCAAAGCTAGGGTTATGACTGAACTAAACCATAAATGACGGAGACTTCAAAACTTGGGTTATGACTGGACTAAACCATATATGACAGAGACTTCAAAGCTAGGGTTATGACTGAACTAAACCATATATAATTGCAATGGCAGTAACTGGTACAGGAAAGTAACATTTCCATTGGTCAGAATGTTACCATGTGATCAAAGTGAATTGTGTTCATTTCCGTATGAACTGTAAGGAGAACTACTTTTCTAAGAAAACCCATTTCTATAAATAGAGTCACGTGTACAGCATAAGATAAACACTGCCAGTGAAGGCAGACACAAAGTAAGCATTAGAGGAAAACAACATTCTTACATTTAAAAAAAAAAAAATTGAATAAATTTGGCTTCCATTGATTGAAGGACTTGTATTATGATGACTTTATTTATTATGATCAAGCAGGACAATCCCAAGTGCTATATATAGTTACGTAACAGAAAAAAAACAAACATGTATTACAACGCTCAATTAAGATTTCTATTTTTAATGATGCAAACAAAATAACATAACGAATAATTGAAATTTCAATTATAAGAGTTTAACATTGTTTTTTTCTGAGTTTATCGTGGTATAAACTGTCAGTTGCCGACTTACACAGCTGACATAACGCCCTTTGGGCATTATTTGCTGTGTGAATCGGCAACTGACAGTTTATACCACGATAAACTCAGAAAAAACGTTAAACTCTTACATGACAGAGACTTCAAAGTTAGGCTTATGACTGGACTAAACCATATATGACAGAGACTTCAAAGTTAGGCTTATGACTGGACTAAGCCATATATGAAATATACTTTAAAGCTAGGGTTGCTACTGGACTAAACCATATATGACAGAGACTTCAAAGTTAGGCTTATGACTGGACTAAACCATATATAACAGAGACTTCAAAGCATGGGTTACCACTGGACTAAACCATATATGACAGAGACTTCAAAATTAGGCTTATGACTGGACTAAACCATAAATGACAGAGACTTCAAAGTTAGGCTTATGACTGGACTAAACCATATATGACAGAGACTTCAAAGCTTGGGTTATGACTGGACTAAACCATATAATAATAATAATAATAATAATAATGACCTTATTTAAAGAGGGTAACACAATTAGCTAAAAACTAATCTACCTTGAGGCCCTCATACAAAGGAATTCATTTATTTAAGCTGCATCTCTGAAGCCACTGGATATATTGGGTTTGGAAGAAGGAAATAGTGTGGGCATTTCTAATCTCAGCTGGAATACTATTCCAGAGCAGAGTTCCAGAGTATTGGAAACTTTTTTTAAATAACTCCTTATTTGGTTTGGGAATTTTATACTGTTTGGTTGACATGGATCGCAGGTGGGGAGTATTACCAGGTAGCCTATACTGGAATAGTGATTGTAAATATTCAGGAGCACTATTCTGAAATATCCTGTACATTAATTTGGCTTTTCTCAAACAGATTCGGTCTTTAATAGGTAATATTTTTAACCTACCAGCTAAACTTTCCTTGCTTTCTTTCTGGATTGATATTAGTCCAAAATGCTCTTTTTTGAAGATGTGCCAGCGTTGCTATGTTATTATCATTTGAATTACCCCATACTGTGTTACAGTAGTCTAAATAGGGTTGTATGTAACTGTTATAAAATAGTTTCCTGTGCCTTTCAGGGAGAAAATGTCTTATCCTACTGAGAAGCCATAAACTTGAATTGACTTTTTTACTGGTATGTTTGATACGTTCAGTCCATGATAGGTTATTATCTACCAGAACACCAAGTAGCCTATCATGACAGACTATTTGCAGATTTGTATCCTTCCATGTCAGACATAGTTCATCACTATCAAGATTTGTCCTTCTTTGCCGTGTTGAGATAAGTAATATTTTAGTTTTACCAGTATTTACCACCATGCCATTACATGTGCACCAGTTTTCCAGTTTGTTTAGTGCATTCTGTAAAGAAATTTCGAGCTCATGCTTTGTGTTTTGGATGTCTGACAATGTTGTGTCATCTGCATAGAGATCTGTAGATGTTATTGAGTCTCTTAGTAAAAGTAGTAGGTCATTAATAAATAAAATGAATAGTAGTGGACCTAGAATTGAGCCTTGTGGTACTCCATATCTAATTGTTTCAGGTTCAGACAGAACATTATTTATGTAAACATGTTGTGTTCTCTCATTTAAGTACGAAGTAAACCATCTAATTGTTCTTTCATCACACTGGTAGATTTTCAGTTTCTTCAAAAGGATTTCATGATCCACCATGACAGAGACTTCAAAGTTAGGCTTATGACTGGACTAAACCATATATGACAGAGACTTCAAAGTTAGGGTTATGACTGGACTAAACCATATATGACAGAGACTTCAAAGCATGGGTTACAACTGGACTAAACCATGTATGACAGAGATTTCAAAGTTAGGCTTATGACTGGACTAAACCATATATGACAGACTTCAAAGCATGGGTTACAACTGGACTAAACCATATATGACAGAGACTTCAAAGTTAGGCTTATGACTGGACTAAACCATATATGAAAGAGACTTCAAAGCTAGGGTTATGACTGGACTAAACCATAAATGACAGAGACTTCAAAGTTTGGCTTATAACTGGACTAAACCATAAATGACAGAGACTTCAAAGCTAGGGTTACTACTGGACTAAACTGCAAATGACAGAGACTTCAAAGTTAGGCTTATGACTGAACTAAACCATATATGACAGAGACTTCAAAGCTAGGGTTATGACTGAACTAAACCATATATGACAGAGACTTCAAAGCATGGGTTACAACTGGACTAAACCATATATGACAGAGACTTCAAAGCTAGGGTTATGACTGAACTAAACCATATATGACAGAGACTTCAAAGCATGGGTTACAACTGGACTAAACCATATATGACAGAGACTTCAAAGTTAGGCTTATGACTGGACTGAACCATATATGACAGAGACTTCAAAGCTAGGGTTATGACTGGAGTGGATAGGGTGGCTCTGTAAATGTGCACAATGGTTTTAGTATTTTGATCCACACACACACACACACACACACACACACACACACACACACACACGTAAATTCAACAGAAGATCAGATATACTCATCCTTTATTTCTTCAAGTACTTTTGCATTATCATTTATGCTCTTTAGGTAGACACATTATACTTTTAAAGTATTTTTTTAATAAATAAACACTCTGATGTAAATGTTATGTGCATTAATGTCAAAAATGTTTTATATTCTTTTACTTAGTGAAGGGTGTTTAATGATCTTTTTAAGTCTTACAAACATATTTTTTGTATAAATGTATTTGACGGTTAAACAACATCATTTGCAAAAAAATGTGAAAGCTCTTAATACAATAATGCTTCATGCATGGTTCCCACGCTTTTCTAAAGATAAATTTCCAGGTCATTTCCAGGATGAAATTACTTTTTTCAAGGTTCACATATGACCATTATTGAATGGAATTAAAGAACATTTTAGATTACAAAACATGCATTTTCTAAATCTAAAGATGTTTCTTTTTCAAGACTCTCCAAAAAAATCTAAGTCAGAAAAGATGATCATGTACAAAACCAAAAAATGTAGCACACGAAAAAAAAGTTTGATTATATTCCTATAAATTGGCATGTAAAGTCATTTCAATGTACATAACAGAAATTCTAACTTTATTTTGCTGCATTATGTTGCTAAGAGGGAACAACATAATGAACATAAATTATGTTTTGTTTCCTTTCAAACCTTTAATTCTAAAGAATTCTACAGAAATATATATATATATATATATAATCAAAAGAGTTTAACCATGAATTTATCTGTGCCAAAAAAATCGCAAACAAGATTTTTCAAACAACATAATATCCTTACGATGATCTGGTTAAAAATCCGTCATTTAAAAATCATTTTCAAAATGGTTGATTTAAATTTTGACAAAAGACCTTCAAAATTATATACTGTTGTATAAACAAGGACTGAATTAGACAGAAATTATAAATGTACATATTTTACCTGCCTTCAAATTCTTTTGATGATAAATTTTGCTGCAAACAGAAGTCCTCCAACACATGGTTGTATTAGTGACATAATTACAACTGTCTGACAAATGCAGGAACAACTGAAGGGTTGAAATAATGCAAAATGACTAGAAGTCAGTTGAAAGCATATAGTAAACATTTCTACAAAATGGCAAGAATATGAAATGTGTACAAGAATCCCAAGTGGCCTTTCTTACTCATCATAAACTTACCCAAAGCAGCATCTGCCACCACATATCCAACTACATCTTGTATGCACCCATACTCGCTGTTGAACTTAGGAATAGGTCCCTTGTTTTTATAGTAATCATCCAACTCCTCTGGATTCTGGGGGATTCCTTCAAGGGTCATCTTTATAATAATAATAATACTAATAATACTAATAATAATAATAATCAATAGTATCAAATTTTTTTGTGATGAATACAATATTCAATTACATTTACACTCCAGTACTATAAATACTAATCATATGGTAAGCAGGCAGAAAAAGTTGATTCAAAAAAAATCTTTTCATGAAGAGAGATTTGAGAGTTGTGAAGGTTTAATGATAAGTTTGATTCTTAAGTATTTCTGGTAAGCATATTTTAATGGGAAAAATGCATGTTTTAAGCACTGAATTCACTAATTTTCATGGTGTAAATGTTTTCATGGATTCATGGTTACTATGAATTTAAAGACCAAATGAACAATATTATTATGGAAACCATTGGACTTATTGGTCAGTTTACAAATGTAAGCATTGATAAAAATGTGATTTTTTGCAAAACAATGAGAATTGGTAACAATAAAAATAAATCAATTCCCATATGTGCTTGCTTTTAAGTCAAGTCCAACTGTAAACTGCACAGACCCAGATCTGCCATAGCATAATCAAACATCTAAGTCAATGCAGTTTATCATGAGGAATCCGTAGAACAAACAACACAGACACTGACCTTCTGGCCCATTATGTGACAACAGAGTGGTGTCTATATTGTTTGCAGTTGGATCTGACTTATAAGTGAGTGTATACGGTAACAGTAATTGTTGATATGTAGCATTTAAGTACTAAACATTTGTAACTATATCGGGGTGTCATTATCTGAGATATAGAATAAAATAAACATTAAACATTTGCTACTATTAAAAAGTCAGTTTTAACTTTTATAAAGATATTTCACACTGGTTAACAAATAGCAGAATAATTCAACAGAAATAGTCAATTCTATTAGATAGGTTAGGTAAAAAGTTAACTTCTAATTATTATGTTTTTTACTGGAGTTTTAGTGAAATGTAGCAAAACCTCCTTTAACTGTTTTGTTGTAATAATATAATCATTTAAAAAATATAGAAAATTTGCCAATACAAATCTACAGCGTATGACAACAATAGAGAAATCTACTGATCCAAAGGTGTATATGACAACAGTTATTTAAAAAAATGCCTAAATATAAAATCTTAAGTTGACATTTACAAAACAAAAAGAAATGGTAGCTAAAATATGTATGCTTCAATTAAATAAATGATATATCCATCTTATTTACAAGTTTGGCATATATTGGGAACAACTCTGTGGCACACAATCAGCAAGTTAGAAGCATCTGAATTACTTATAATCATACAACAAAAATACAAGATACACAGACTAAGGAAAAAATACAGTATATTAGGGTGCAACTGGCTAAGGAGATGCACCTGTGCAACTATCTATGGAGCTGCATATACCAATCAAAGTGCAACTAACTATGGAGTTCCAAAAGGGACATTAATTCTGAGATTGAAACTGGTTAGGGAGCTGCACTTCAGAACTTTAACTACTGCAAGTATCTAAGGATCTGATAGCAGAAAATGTACACAATCCCATGTGTCGCACAAGAACTAAAGGTATGTGACCCCTGTGTGAGACAACAAAGGTATGTGACCCCTGTGTGAGAAACAAAGGTATGTGACCCCTATGAGAGACAACAAAGGTATGTAACCCCTATGAGAGACAACAAAGGTATGTGACCCCTATAAAAGACAACAAAGGTATGTGACCCCTATGAGAGACAACAAAGACTATCACATTTCCTGAGTATTATATTATATCAGATGACTTTCTTTGCATTGAATTGGACAATTCATTTATACAACCAGCATTATCTCCCAAGAATGTATATCTGCCCCTGCTGACAGGAACCTGATTCATAACTTAGAAACTGTTCAATGCCTCACCATTAAAGTATATACACTTATTTCACATTAGAAAGAGTATTAATCTGTGTAGTCAGCATGGATTCCTGACCTGTCCTTTAACCCCCCCCCACCACTATCCTTTCAGTCATAACAAAGAAAAAATTGAAATCCCCACCCAAAGGAGCTGTGGTAGCTGAGGTTTGATTCCCACCACTTGATCAACCTGGATCCTAATTAATATACATTAATCTTGTTCATAACTTAACTTGTCTTGATAATCTTACATATTGAATTTAATCAAAATCAAATCAGATCAGAAATATGGACTATATCATTCATAAGCCAAACTAATCAGATATCCTACATATTCCAAGGAATGGTTCATCTTAATCCCTTTCAGCTTGTAAAGGCAGTATCATCTTTGTTTTCCCATGTGACAACACTTTGATCAAGCCTTGAGTTTGATACTTGCTCTGTGTCAAGTATTAGAGGATGGTTATATTATTTGAGCTTCTGTGATCTTGCCATAAAATTGACACATGCTAAGTTGCAGCCTTTAATATATTTCACATACCGTATGTTCAAAATGTTAGTTACAGAACCCAAGCTCAGTCTCCACATACCATGACTAGATCACAACGATTTACAATGACTAGATAACAATCGAGGATTTCAGAACTTTATCTGACAATGAGGATAAATTCTTGGACATTGTACCAGATGGCATTTGATAGTGACGTTTATAAGATACTGTGAATAAAAATAAAACATGAACTTAACATCCATTGTTTATTTGTAAGACATGTGGAATTAACATATTATGGGATATTGTGAATTCGATTATTCTTAACTATTTCTATACCAGTGTGTTATCTATAATTAAACTCTTGGATTTCTCGTATATGGATTTAAAATGTCAAGCATTATGGATTTTAATTGATTTAGTTAAGACAAAAAGTAAGTTGTCAATTTATTTGTGAGATGTTCCACTCAATAAAACAATTGCCCAATCAATAAAATACTGCATTTTACATTGGTTCTGTCATTATCTATCCATCCATCCATCCATTCCATTACTAAAAGTGAATATCCTCTATGTAATTACTAAATATAACATACATCCATCTGTATGTGGCACAGTCCATTATTAAGAGAGAATACCTTCTATGTAATTACACAAAATAACAGACATCCAACTGTGTATGGCACAGTCCATTACTAAAAGAGAATCTCTTCTATCTAATTACCCAATATAACAGACATCCAACTGTGTATGGCACAGTCCATTGTTAAAAAAGAATATCTTCTATGTAATTACACAATATAACAGACATCTAACTGTACGGCACAGTGCATTACTAAGAAAGATTATCTTCTATGTAATTACCCTAAATAACATACATCCAACTGTGTATGGCACAGTCCATTATTAAAAGAGAATATCTTCTATGTAATTACACAATATAACATATATCCAACTGTGAATGGCACAGTCCATTACTAAAAGAGAATATCTTCTATGTAATTACACAACATAACAGACATCCAACTGTGTATGGCACAGTCCATTATTAAAAGAGAATATCTTCTATGTAATTACACAATAGAACAGACATCTAACTGTGAATGGCAGAGTTCATTACTAAAAGAGAATATCTTCTAAGTAATTACCCAATATAACATACATCCAACTGTGTATGGCACAGTCCATTATTAAAAGAGAATATCTTCTATGTAATTACACAATAGAACAGACATCTAACTGTGTATGGCACAGTCCATTATTAAAAGAGAATATCTTCTATGTAATTACACAATAGAACAGACATCTAACTGTGAATGGCACAGTTCATTACTAAAAGAGAATATCTTCTATGTAATTACCCAATATAACATACATCCAACTGTGTATGGCACAGTCCATTATTAAAAGAGAATATCTTCTATGTAATTACACAATAGAACAGACATCTAACTGTGTATGGCACAGTTCATTACTAAAAGAGAATATCTTCTATGTAATTACCCAATATAACATACATCCAACTGTGAATGGCACAGTTCATTACTAAAAGAGAATATCTTCTATGTAATTACCCAATATAACAGACATCTAACTGTAAATGGCACAATCCATTATTAACAGAAAATATCTTATACATAATTACCCAAAATAACAGACACCCAACTGTGTATGGCACAGTCCATTATTAAAAGAGAATATCTTCTATGTAATTACACAATAGAACAGACATCTAACTGTGAATGGCAGAGTTCATTACTAAAAGAGAATATCTTCTAAGTAATTACCCAATATAACATACATCCAACTGTGTATGGCACAGTCCATTATTAAAAGAGAATATCTTCTATGTAATTACACAATAGAACAGACATCTAACTGTGTATGGCACAGTTCATTACTAAAAGAGAATATCTTCTATGTAATTACCCAATATAACATACATCCAACCGTGAATGGCACAGTTCATTACTAAAAGAGAATATCTTCTATGTAATTACCCAATATAACAGACATCCAACTGTAAATGGCACAATCCATTATTAACAGAAAATATCTTATACATAATTACCCAATATAACAGACACCCAACTGTGTATGGCACAGTCCATTACTAAAAGATAATATCTTCTATGTAATTACCCAATATAAGATACATCCAACTGTACATGGCACAGTCCATTACTAAAAGAGAAGATCTTTTATGTAATTACCCAGTATATCAAACATCCAGCTGTGTATGGCACAAACTAAGATGTATCATTGCATAATCTTCTGGCAAATACTTTATGTACCCTGAACTTGCCTTTGGCTTCTCCGGAGTTATCCGACAGGATCCCTGGAAATCTACAATCTCAGTTCTCTTGAAGAAACCATGCTTGTAGATGAGAGCGTTCATAACCTCTCCCTCCTTTTTGCCAAGCTGGACACTCTCATACTGCCTCTCATCCAGGTTACTGGCTGTAATGAAGTCTGGGTCCATCACCAGGAATGCCTGGGAGTCAAAAAGGTAACACCTGTCCATGGACAAAAAGAAATAAATTATGACACTGGCAAAAAAGTCACACGTTGAATAGTTCTGGTATTGTGCTAGTAGAGGCTCAAGTTTGAAGGCATTGTATGTCACGAATCCCTTGATGGGAATGACATTCTACAGGCCCAAAAGTGAATTAAATCCAGAATAGACCATTTCTTCTTTTAAAATACCATGGTGGCCTTACTGGATGTCAGTACTGCATCATATTCATTTAGGACCAACTAGACATCATAAGAAGACTTCTGACATAAACCACATGTCAGTATGAATTTCCAACTAAAACGAGTAGCAATAAAAGGAGTTTCAAGATGGCTGCCAAAAATGACATACTGGATATCACACTGGCACTTTTTTCATTTAGGTACAGGGAGACATTATAAAAGTTGATTGGTGAAAACCACACGTCAGCATGACGAGCCATCCTTAATAAATAGCAATAACAAATTTCCAGATGGCCACAGTGGTAGCCATTCTGCAGGTAGATCAGCACCATTTTCATTTATCAACTGTTGCTAGTCAATGCTGGGAAAAAATTAAGCCAATGAGAATAGAGAGTTTCACACATTCTACAGTGCCATATTTTGACGTCACTGATACAACAGAAGGATATTTATTTTTCAACTAAATCACTTATACTAAATATATTTTATCATCAACATTTGATAAACATTCAATCTGAAAGAAAAACCAGTTCAGTTTTTAAGCCCCTGTATTGTGTTCTAATCTTTATTGTGGATCCTACAAAAGTAGACTAAAAAGACCAGTTCACTGAGAATAATAATGATTCCCTTAATTTACAAATGTGAAATAGATGATAATTCCCTATTTATTTAATTAGGTTTTAACCTAGTGTTGAGATATTAATGCTGACATGTTTTATTTTAAGTACTGAATAATATAATCTATTTTAGATCTGTTAGTCTTAATGATTATTTACCCTGACCAGAAGAAAATCCCACAAAATTAATGTGCTTACAATTGAAGATTTTTGTATAAATTGAGTAAAACTCTCAAGTGATATTAATGACAGACTTTATAGTTCAATAATGATCTTACCTTCACTCATTACTCATGCTTTTAAGAATGAATACTTAACTGACTGATTAACTTGTATATATGGAAGCTACCAGGAGCAAAAGAAACAAACCCACTGATCTCTGTTTTCAATGTCTGGAGTTTCTAGTACATTGGCAATGTTAATGAGGTTACTGACAGTACCAAAATAAATTTAAACAACAAATGGTTTAAAAAGGGTTAAAAACAACACACAAAAAAAACTTTAACAATTCAATAAAATAATTCTTTATTTCTTTCTTTCTGGCAAACTGTCACTGTTAATCAGT
This sequence comes from Sinohyriopsis cumingii, assembly GCA_028554795.2. Lineage (NCBI taxonomy): Eukaryota > Metazoa > Mollusca > Bivalvia > Unionida > Unionidae > Sinohyriopsis > Sinohyriopsis cumingii. Next base: position 28,948,951 of record CM068824.1, read on the forward strand.
CTTGTACACATGCATGCCCCCAGAGCAGACAAAAAAGCCCAACTGCAAAAAAAAATTAAAATCTGCTAATGTTCCTAAATCTTATCTGAATGTCATAATCAGATCATTTTCCCATGCAAATAAACAAGTATTCCAAGCCATATTTGCACAGGCTTTGTGGGGAAAAAAAACCCCCATGCTAACAAGGTTTTGTATACAGTTCTGTTCTGATGTAGTAATAGCATTGCTCATGTATTTGTACATCGAAACATATCAATGTCTTGGACTGACGCTTTTAATTTAGTTAATCTACAGGGAAATCACCACTTACTGTTCTCTAAACATATATAATCACACCCACCTAATTCAGTTACACAAGTTAAATTGTTTCTTTCATCGCCCAGTGGTCTATTAATTGCTTTTAGCAACAACTGTATCTTATGCCATTCTTATGAACTGGTTATGTTTCCTTCTACTGATGGAAAGCATAAAACCAAACCATAGGCCAGACACATGTATCAAATCAACAAGTTCAGTGTACTGCATCTTAATTTTGAGACTTAAAAATCTAAAAGTCAACTGATTCATGCAAATACTTTGCAATTTGATATACTGTGTTTTACTGAAACCTAAAAGTGAAGCGATTCATGCAAATACTTTGCAATTTGACATACTGTGTTTTACTGAAACCTTAAATTGAACTGATTCATGCAAATGCTTTGCAGTTTGATATACTGTGTTTTACTGAAACCTAAAAGTGAACTGATTCATGCAAATACTTTACAGTTTGATATACTGTGTTTTACTGAAACCTAAAAGTGAATTGATTCATGCAAAACTTTGCAGTTTGATATACTTTGTTTTACTGAAATCTAAAAGAGACTTGATTCTAGTTTGATATACTGTGGTGTACCGAAACTTGGCTTAGGAAATTCACTTTGAACAACGAAATCACCATATTAAATTATTCTGAACCATTCCATAAGTCATAGGAAAACCCTTGAAGATGAGGTAGCTATATATGTCCAAACTTGCCTTCCTGTAATTCTACGATCTGATCTTGACTTGCTGGACTAGAATTCATTTGCATAGAAATAAATTTAAACAGAAAAATACTGATTGGAGGGTTATATGGACCACCAAACAATGAATCACTTGTATGGAACCATATTAAACTAAGTACTGAGAGAGCCCAGATCTCTAAACCAGACTACCTTGTTCTCATGAGAGATTTTAATAAAGAATTTGTTGTTCCAAATATTAGTACTTCTACTATGCCACTCTTGTAACCTACATCAAATTATAAAATAAACAACACATTTTACAGAGTATTCTGAGACTATGATAGATGTAACAATGGTGTCCCACCCCGAATTTTTATCAAGTGCTGGTCCTTGATCCATTTCACTCTAGTGGAGTCAGATATCATTGTCCAGTATATGCTACTTTAAAATTTATGTTCCCCAGATTCAAGTGCTATAAGGGTGATATAGTTATATAGTAAACAAGACTACACTTTCTTAAATTCAGTTCTACAGTCTTTTATATGAGATGAAATGAAAAATATGATCGTAATGATAGTGTTGATAATTTACAAGTCTAATCTGGGATGCAGTAAGTAAAACTGCAAAAAAAAAAAAAGAGTTACTATTTGTGCTAAAGATCCAACCCTGATGCACAATAAAATTAGAAAATTCATTTAACAAAGAAAAACCCTTTATCACTGAGTGAAATGCACATAACCTATAACACTGTTTGTTTTTGCAACAAAAGAAATATTAACAATTTTGTATTAGTGAAATATGTGAATCTAAATATCTCCACAATCAGCAGCTGACAGATAAACTTAAAAATTGTTCAGGTAATTCTAAGGAATGAAAGAAACATGTAAAAGGCATCCAGGTAAAGTCTAAGGAATGAAAGAAACATGTTAAAGACATCCAGGTAAAGTCTAAGGAATGAAAGAAACATGTTAAAGACATCCAGGTAAAGTCTAAGGAATGAAAGAAACATGTTAAAGGCATCCAGGTAAAGTCTAAGGAATGAAAGAAACATGTTAAAGACATCCAGGTAAAGTCTAAGGAATGAAAGAAACATGTTAAAGACATCCAGGTAAAGTCTAAGAAGAAATAATCACAAACAGGACTATGTTGACAGGTGATGGAAAGAAAGCTAATATACATAATGATTTCTTCTGCAAACATTTTAAAATACATATTGATAATATAACACAACCACATCCTGCTGAAGTAGACAAACATTAATTGCCATACCCCACATCAACATCACACAACCTCAGCTTGCTGAACTAGACGTGCATTAAACATCAGTGACAATGACATACACAATATTATTATCAGTTTAAATCAATCCAATGCATGTGGTCCATATTTACTGCATCCCAAAGTAGTTAAATCAATTGCAAGTTCAATCAAGTATCCAGTTTGCAAATCTCAACATTTCTCTTTAAATCTTAAGATTTCCATATTCTTGGAAATTAGCAAATGTGATCTCAGTATATAAATCATCTATTACTCCCTTGTATTTTGTGCAAGATGTTTGAAATGTGTGCCATTTAATATTTGTATAATAATATTGTTCAACATAATCAGTGTGCACCTGCTCAATCACAATTTACGCCTGGTGACTCTACAACAAATCAGTTATTACTTGGTATTTATTAGATGATTTGCTTAGCTCTAGAACATAGAAAGGAAGGTAGAACTGTTTCTTTGATATAAGTAAAACTTTAGATTGTGTTAGCATTCCAGATTACTTATGCAAACTTAGAAAGATTGGCATTCACAGTAGTTTGCTGTTGTGGTTAGAACATTATTTATCATTAAGAGTTGTCCTAAATTCCAGATTCTTGGATTTTAAAACTACTAAATGCAGGATTCAACCAAGGATTCATCTTTGAACCATTATTTTTAATATACCAAAATGATATTATAAACTGCTTGGACTATTTACTGATGATACTACACTATAATTGCTATAAATTATATCAAAAATAATTTACAATTTCCACAACTGTGGAACATGTTAGCAATTGAAATAATAAGTATTCATTAAAAATCTTAAATTTTACTTGAATCCGATAAACATAAAATTCCTGTCACATTATTATGTTGGTGATTAGGTGGATCACATTTAGTATACACGACTGAGAAGCAAATGCGGCAGCATCAATAATGATTTATTCCTAAATTGTGTTTCAATCATTGGTACTGCACATGTGGATGAGTAGAAACTGCTGAACACTCTCTGTTAAAATGTAAAAATAAATAAAACTCTAATACATTGTTTTCTCCTCACATTACCATATCAAATTATGACATTATTGTTATTCAGCAATCCTATCTACTCTGGTGAAATTAATATTCAAATATTTATGGCAGCGTAAACCTTCATAAAATTATAAATTATTTATTAAAAAACCCCACAGATCACAACCATACATATGTGTTGCATCTTTCTTACTATTAAATGATCTCAAAAATAATTACATTTAGTAGAATTGATCATGTCTATATTTATATTTGTAATTGATCATGTCTATATTTATATTTGTAATTGATCATGTCTATATTTATACTATCTACATTTATATTTGTAATTGATCATGTCTATATTTATATTGTCTATATTTATATTTGTAATTGATCATGTCTATATTTATATTTGTAATTGATCATGTCTATATTTATATTTGTAATTGATCATGTCCATATTTATATTTGTAACAGATCATGTCTATATTTATATTTGTAATTGATCATGTCTATATTTATATTTGTAATTGATCATGTCTATATTTATATTTGTAATTGATCATGTCTATATTTATATTTGTAACTGATCATGTCTATATTTATATTTGTAATTGATCATGTCTATATTTATATTTGTAATTGATCATGTCCATATTTATATTTGTAACAGATCATGTCTATATTTATATTTGTAATTGATCATGTCTATATTTATATTTGTAATTGATCATGTCTATATTTATATTTGTAATAGATCATGTCTATATTTATATTGTCTATATTTATATTTGTAAATGATCATGTCTATATTTATATTTGTAATTGATCATGCCTATATTTATATTTGTAATTGATCATGTCTATATTTATATTTGTAATTGATCATGTCCATATTTATATTTGTAATTGATCATGTCTATATTTATATTTGTAATTGATTATGTCTATATTTATATTTGTAATTGGTCATGTCTATATTTATATTGTCTCTATTTATATTTGCAATTGATTATGTCTATATTTATGTTTGTAATTGATCATGTCTATATTTATTGATCATGTCTATATTTATATTGCCTATATTTATATTTGTAATTGATCATGTCTATATTTATTGTTGTATATATACTTTAAGTCAGCAGACAGTTATTAAATCTTAAAATTACTCTGTAATTGGGGAGACAGTTTTCAACAAGCTTTCGGCTTTCTACCAACATGCCATATAATGTATTGTTAAAAATCATACATGAAGATACCCTCTTGAATAAATACTGTTTAAATAAAGGTTTCATTTGGAAAATGTCATTCAAGAGTCAAGACAACTTATGAAAACTCCTAAATTCATAAAAAATGATTTGAAATCTAATCAGGTCATTTACAGTCCCAAAAAAGTTCCAAAATATTCCAAATTTAATTTGTTTCATGTGGTTTTGCATAATCATGCTAACAAGAAGCATCATAAGAGAACAGACAGGACAAAATCAAAATCCTTTTGGTGCAAGAGGTCTGAGCATCAAAGTGTCCAGCAGCATAATTTGATTCCTAACTAGACACTTCAACTATAAGATGTTATAACTCATTATTACACACATGCATTACTGACAACTGAGATGGGATTATAACATGAGATAACATTAATCATATAATATGATATGAAAACTGAGATAGGCTTATTATTCACATCATCTGACAATTGAGATGGGCTTATAAAATGAGATCACACTGATGACATCATCTGATATGACAACTGAGATAGGCTTATTATTCACATCATCTGACAACTGAGATGGGCTTATAAAATGAGATCACACTGATGACATCGTCTGATATGACAACTGAGATGGGCTTATTCCTCACATCATCTGATATGACAACTGAGATAGGCTTATTATTCACATCATCTGACAACTGAGATGGGCTTATAAAATGAGATCACACTGATGACGTCATCTGATATGACAACTGAGATGGGCTTATTATTCACATCATCTGATATGACAACTGAGATGGGCTTATAAAATGAGATCACACTGATGACATCATCTGATATGACAACTGAGATGGGCTTATTATTCACATCATCTGATATGACAACTGAGATGGGCTTATTCCTCACATCATCTGATATGACATATGAGATGGGCTTATAAAATGCGATCACACTGGTGACATCATCTGATATAATTGAGATGCTCTTATAAAATGAGATCACACCATCTCATGTGACCAATGAGATGGACTTATAAAATGAGATCACACCATCTCATGTGACCAATGAGATGGACTTATAAAATGAGATCACATCATCTCATGTGACCAATGAGATGGACTTATAAAATGAGACAATGTTAATGACATCATTTATAAATATTCTTCATCAACATTTATTATCTTTCATTTGAACAAAAGTCCCAATTATGCACTTTTAAGATCCATATATTGTTATATAAATGTCAGTGAAGTGGTGAAAAAAAACTGCAATCATGTATATTTACAACCTTGTCTGGCAATCAGGTTCACCATCAGGGCAGGTGTACTTTTGACCACAGGATTTGCGGAAATCACTGGCTTGCATGCTCTCCATTGTTTTGTTCTGGAAGTCATCATACAAAATGTCAAGTCCTGTCACACCCTCAACACGCTCTGTAGCACACCGATGGTGATCAGCATTTGGGCCAGGAGCACTACTCAGGTAACACACCTCTGTAATGATGTAGGTATTTAATGGACTGACAGGTGTGATAACGTGAAACTGCACTAAATCAACAGCTGTATAACATTAAATACTGTCATATCTTGATAATAGACTATAAGCTTACTTTTTAAATTAGTGAAGGTCATATGCAGTTATTTTTTATATGTACCTGTCTATAGTGAAATAGACCTGCATACAGGTGTTTTAATACTTGAAATGTTTATGGTTTCTGATGGAATTAAAGGCATGGCATATCAGAAGGCTGATCACAGAAAACAATATAAAGAATACATACTAATTTCTCATGCTGAACGGTTAATTAGTACCAGAACAATTGTCAAATAAGTATTCTTTTCTATGTCATTCACAAATATATCTTGCTTATTTTTTTGATACAAAAATAGTGGAGGACCAGTATGAATGTTTATGGTTTCTTTACATACATATTGGAGTGTCAATTCAGCAATTTTTGAGTTTGCTACAAACTTTCAATCTCACTTTGCCATTATGAACCCATGGTACAAAAGCTTTTCACTCACTGAGTATGCCTTTTGCTTGATTTCTTTACTTTCTATGATCACATTTACAAATGATTAGAATACATGAATGATTATCATATATACCTTAATGATGTTTAGTACATAATATTTGAAACCATGTTCAACTAGTCAATTAAAATGGAGTGATTTTGAGACACAATAGTGACCGTAACAGCTTAATCAGGTATGACTTGCATGAATTTGAACTATTTTATTGTAATGCCCTTACTTGATCTCATACAAGAGACATACTTAACATGATAAAACTGTTGAACTATTTTATTGTACTGCCCTTACTTGATCTCATACAAGAGACATACTTAACATGATAAAACTATTGAACTATTTTATTGTACTGCCCTTACTTGATCTCATACAAGAGACATACTTAACATGATAAAACTATTGAATTATTTTATTGTACTGCCCTTATTTGATCTCATACAAGAGACATACACCGCTCCCTCGATAACTCGCGCCCGGATAACTCGCAATCCCGCTTATAACGCGGTGTCCGTCTTGGCTCCCGATTTTTTCCAGACAAAATGTATTTAAAATATCTTTAAAATATGCTGAACATGAAAAAAATTACGATAAGAATTGATAAATTAAACCTTGATACATTGCTCGTTTTATCATCGAAAATGGTGATTAATGCCCGTAAAAATATAATCCATATTTTGCAATTTGCAAGTTCTAGAGAAGAATTAATTTCAGAGATCTCGAAAACGCTTAATTACGCGTATTTGGACGCCAAGTTTTGATCTGGGACGCAGAAAATCACCGAGGCGGGAGTCCTCCGTACGCATGTAATAGGTGCGCGGGAAAATTCAAAGATTTGCCGGTCCTGTTTCAGCCACCTGCTTTGTGGGAAAATGTGTTGATCAGTTTACTGTGCTGATATTTACAATGACAGAATTCAGTGACTGAAAGACTCTTTGATGTACTGTTGCTATTTCATAAAGAGTACATTAAAAAAAAAGAACATGATGCAACAGCTAGGCGGCTAGTTCAAAGGCTTTGACTTGGCGGCCGAGTGAGAAAATATACTGATATTTAGTGATTGAATTCAGAGGCAGAAAGACCCAGTTTTAAAATTCTAGTGAGACCTCTGTTTAAAGATATCATATATTATGTAAGTTTTTAGGATAAATAGTTGTCATTATACTGTAAATAAACAGTCTGGTGAAATAGCGATCAATGAAAACTTCTGGTAAATGTTAACAGGTGGCAACAGAGAATGAAATAAACACCAATTAAACGACTTCCTGTGTGAAAGTCACGTTCTAATCCTTTAATTCCGTTTCAGTGTAAACATTATAATCACAACATAGTCTGTTCATTGAAAACATGAAAAGAGTCAATCGACCGTCACATTGAAACCCGTGAGTACTTCTGTGAGAACCTAATTACATGTACATGCCGGCTTTGTTTTGATCAACAACTTGGGGAAGTGTTTGTTGCATTAAAAACAAAATCGATTACAAGAGACCTCGGGTGCTGGATTAAGGGTCTTGGAGTTGCCTTTGACGTAAAGCAAAACAGTAACAGAGACAACGACGACGATAGTGACTTCGAATGTTTCAGTGAAACTGATGTCATTAATGCCGAGGCTGTTTGGGAGAAATTAGTACAGACTCATGGTCCTAAGATGGGCGTTTCTCTTGATGGAGGAGTGGATTTGTGCTGACAATGATTGCCCTACAGCCGAATACATGTCAGATGAAACTATAATTATTTCTATAGCGAACAAATTTGCAGCAGAAGACGATTCTAACTGGAGTAACACAAGTGTTGAAAGTGATGCAGACACAGATGTTGCACCCCCACCCCTCTGCACAGGAAGCAAATATTTTGCTATTGCCATAAGGTGGCTGGAGACCCAAAATGTTGACTACGTAAAGCTCATGCAGTTGAGAAATCTGAGGGATTTTACTTGGCGGCAGAGAAACCAAGGAGTAACACACACAAAAAAAATTAACTGATTTTTTCAAAAAGTGAATTGATATTTGTCAAGCGTGGCACAAACGTCAAGTATTAACTTGTTCTAATTTACGTTGTTTTAAATTTGTAGACCAATTAAATATGACAGTACTGATTAACTCTTGTTTTTTTTTTTTCCATTTTACTTCTATCGCATTCAAATCTATCTATCTATCGTTCGATCGACACTGTTTCTCGAAAAGAGTCGATCTTTTGTGTATAAAAACTTCTAATTTGGCTCAAAGAATAAAACTAGAATGTATACAATTCAACATAAAACTTAGTGACGTAGTACACAATGTGTGAAGTGGTACACATGTTCAGCGAACGGAAACCACGTGGAATAATGTTTTCGATGATCACCTCAATATACTGTAATTTATCCTGAAATTTTTAATGTTGTCCTATGAGAAAATAATAAAGTACACCGTTATGAAGAGATATTTATTAACAGTTAATCTCAGAACGATTATAAAGTGAGTATTCAACAGTATAATCTGCCTACCCCCCCCCTTATTTTTCCGTTATGTCAATCACTTTATTGGTTTTGGGCTTATTGTATAGGTCCCTCGATAACTCGCCCCTCGCTTATAGTGTGGTCGATGTTTCTGGACCCCGATGTGCGCGAGTTATCGAGGGAGTGGTGTATTTACATCATAAAACTACTGAACTATTTTATTGTACTGTCCTTACTTGATCTGATACAAAATATATACTTACCATAAAAAACAATGCAGGTATCTTTTAATCAATTTTAACAATGTCACAAACATTTCCTCAAGTTGTAGATTAAAACAGCTCCCATTTTTGTAGATCAAAACATAGCTCCTCATAGTGCAGATAAAAACAGTGCTGGCACTTACTTAGGCTCTCACAAAGGTGTTTGTGGGTATCGATGTTAATGTAAATTTACTCTTTTCATGTTTTAAATAGAAAAGAACATGCCATGCTTATACAATTTACATCTAAACAGAAGTAAAACATTAAAACATGAATTTCACTTGACATATTTAATTGGTGTTTATTTCTTTCAATGTTGCCACCTGTTAGCATTTGCCAGAATTTTTCATTGATCACCAACTGAACATGTATTATCATAATCAGTGCACTGAGAAAATATGTTTCCAATAAAATCTAACAAAATTTGCGAGTTCTTTTTTTACATTGTTAATTCTAACTTTTGGGCATTAAGTACTATTAATGACGATAAAATGAGCAATTTATCACGGCTTCATTTACCAATTCTGATCACAATTTTCCTTGCATGCAACTCGATAGGCCAATTTGTTATACTTTCCTTAAAAAGAATGGGACCCACACTGGACACCACAATAAAAGCAGGTTCAGGAGTTATCAAGGCTCAAGTTATTAAGGGAGTTGTGTAAATGCATGCATTATATACAAGTAAAAAAACAATAACAGATCTGCTGAGCAAGGCTGTTTACAAGCATATGTCAACATAAAGAATTGAAATCATGCCAAAAAATGTGCAAAGTTAAAAAATAAATTAGAAGGCACATCTTGTTTTGGTTATCGGTTTACAAAAAAGATATCCAAACATCCTAAAATGACTGCTAAATTAAGATCATAGGGAGCTGGAGAGAGAGACTATTAAATTCAATACTAAACTGATGGACCCTATAGAGTTATAGTGCAAACACTGACAATTTAATTATCATAAATTTATCTATATTTAACTAAATCAGACTGAAAAATATGTACAGTAAAATAATTAAAATTATGTTAAATCAAGAAATGTCAGGCAATAACTTATATGAGGCTGTGATCTGACAAAAGGAATTACAGTTAGTGCATGACCACGATCAATGGTAGACAGAAATGTTCGTTGGTAATCTGGCAAATAGCTTGACCATATCGTTGTAATTTACAGAACTAAAATTATGTCGAAGAGAAATGCTTACTTATAATACAGTCATCATCACTATTGCATCGGCAGCCCCCAGGCCAGGGTCCACTTTTTGAAATATTTAAACACTCTTCATCTGTCCTTGGTGTCATACCCTCAAAGACTGCCTGTGATATGGTGTTGATTTTCCCCACACCTGCTGCATCCATGTAGGGTGTTGAGATAGATGTCCTGTGAGGGGCTGCACTTGTGCGCCTATACCAGGGTCGCCTGTGACAAAAGAATTGGAGGAAACTGGATAAGCAAAATCATTTACAACATAACAGCTCTCAAGCAATCCAAGCAATTACTGTGTCTGATTCAAATATTAGTCATTTCATAAAAAAACTAAAATGTTTTCATGGCATTGTTAATTTTGCTAATCACAAGGTACTATTCATTATTCCACTAAGCAAATGGAACTCAAGAGCACATTTTAAGTATTTGACACATTTCATACATATAACTAATTGCTGAATAAACAATCAGCAATTCAGTCTGACTTTCTCAAAGCCCAGTTTAATTCAAAACTGTCAAAGGACTGCATGCATCTGGCACAACCAGTGGTATGATGCTGTACAATCAGAGTAGTTTATCCCTGTGATGCATTTTGAAAAACATCAAAAAGTGGTAACACTTTTCAAGTTTCCTGATTTTTTACCATTGTCTCAATGGTATCATGATAGCTGAAAGTTTACCACTGTCTCTAAGACATTGTGAAAGCTGAACGATTAGCACTGTCTCTGTGGCATTGTGAGAGCTTAAAGTTTACTACTGTCTCTGTGGCATTGTAAGAGCTTAAAGTTTACCATTGTCTCTTAGGCACTGTGATAGCTTAAAGTTTACCATTGTCTCTGACATTGTGAGAGCTGAAAGATTAGCACTGTCTCTGTGGCATTGTGAGAGCTTAAAGTTTACTACTGTCTCTATGGTATTGTGATAGCTTAAAGTTTACCAATGTCTCTTAGGCACTGTGATAGCTTAAAGTTTACCACTGTCTCTATGACACTGTGAGAGCTTAAAGATTACCACTGTCTTTGTGGCATTGTGAGAGCTTAAAGTTTACTACTGTCTCTGTGGCATTGTGAGAGCTTAAAGTTTACCATTGTCTCTTAGGCACTGTGAGAGCTTAAAGTTTACCACTGTCTCTGACATTGTGAGAGCTGAAAGATTAGCACTGTCTCTATGGCATTGTGAGAGCTTAAAGTTTACTATTGTCTCTATGGCATTGTGATAGCTTAAAGTTTACCACTGTCTCTGTGGCATTGTGAGAGCTTAAAGTTTACCACTGTCTCTATGACACTGTGAGAGCTTAAAGTTTACCACTGTCTCTATGACACTGTGAGAGCTTAAAGTTTACCACTGTCTCTGTGGCATTGTGAGAGCTGAAATATTAGCAGTGTCTCTGTGGTATTGTGACAGCTTAAAGTTTACCATTGTCTCTTAGGCAATGTGATAGCTTAAAGTTTACCACTGTCTCTATGACATTGTAAGAGCTTAAAGTTTACCATTGTCTCCATGGAATTGTGAGAACTTAAAGTTTATCATTGTCTTCATTGCATTGTGAGAGCTGAAAGTTTACCATTATCTCTTAGGCATTGTAAGAGTTTAAAGTTTATCATTGTCTCTATAGCATTGTGAGAGCTGAAAATGTGAAACTCAATTTCAATATAACTGTTTATATATTAAAACAAATAGGCTTTGTTTATTTTCGTCAATGTATTTTTTGTGCCTAATCCTTAACTGTCAACATCTCCTTTGATAACTGTACTTAAAAAAACATTGAAAAATGAAGTCATGACAAAAGTAGTGGAATTCACCTAGTACACATACAAAAGATTGTTACCAGCTTGTTTGACTTAGATTACCATATTTATGCTAAGTATTAGCATGACTAAATTACCACATTTATGCTAAGTATTAGCATGACTAAATTACCACATTTATGCTAAGTATTAGCATGACTAAATTACCACATTTATGTTAAGTATTAGCATGACTAAATTACCATATTTATGCTAAGTATTAGCATGACTAAATTACCACATTTATGCTAAGTATTAGCATGACTAAATTACCACATTTATGCTAAGTATTAGCATGACTAAATTACCACATTTATGCTAAGTATTAGCATGACTAAATTACCACATTTATGCTAAGTATTAGCATGACTAAATTACCATATTTATGCTAAGTATTAGCATGACTAAATTACCACATTTATGCTAAGTATTAGCATGACTAAATTACCACATTTATGCTAAGTATTAGCATGACTAACTTCAATAATTAACCTAATTACTGCAGGATGCATTAGGACCGACGGCTGAAAAATGCATAAAAGTGAATGTCATCTTTTACAGAAGTTCCTCAATATTTTGTCTATTTCTTTCTCAAATGAGACAAACCAATGAAATTAAGTAACAAATAAATATGTATTTTCTACCCAAACCTCAAAATTTGATAAAAGCAAAATTAAAGTCATTCACAGTATTTAATCAGCTATTATTAATAAATATTGCCATCAGAGTGACCATCATCAAGAAGGAATGTACACAGCCAATCATAGTGACCATCATCAGGAAGGAATGTACACAGCCAATCATAGTGACCATCATCAAAAAGGAATGTACACAGCCAATCATAGTGACCATCATCAGGAAGGAATGTACACAGCAATCATAGTGACCATCATCAAAAAGGAATGTACACAGCCAATCATAGTGACCATCATCAGGAAGGAATGTACACAGCCAATCACAGTGACCATCATCAAGTAGGAATATACACAGCCAATCATAGTGACCATCATCAGGAAGGAATGTATACAGCCAATCATAGTGACCATCATCAAAGAGGAATGTACACAACCAATCATAGTGACCATCATCAAGAAGGAATGTACACAGCCAATCATAGTGACCATCATCAAGAAGGAATGTACACAGCCAATCATAGTGACCATCATCAAAATGGAATGTACACAGCCAATCATAGTGACCATCATCAAAATGGAATGTTCACAGCCAATCATAGTGACCATCATCAAAATGGAATGTACACAGCCAATCATAGTGACCATCAGCAAAAAGGAATGTACACAGCCAATCTTAGTGACCATCATCAAGAAGGAATGTACACAGCCAATCATAGTGACCATCATCAAAAAGGAATGTACACAGCCAATCATAGTGACCATCATCAAATGTACAAAGCCAATCATAGTAACCATCATCAAAATGGAATGTACACAGCCAATCATAGTGACCATCAGCAAAAAGGAATGTACACAGCCAATCATAGTGACCATCATCAAGAAGGAATGTACACAGCCAATCATAGTGACCATCATCAAAATGGAATGTACACAGCCAATTATATGACCATCATCAAAATGGAATGTACACAACCAATCATAGTGACCATCATCAGGAATTAATGTACACAGCCAATCATAGTGACCATCATCAAAATGGAATGTACACAGCCAATCATAGTGACCATCATCAAAATGGAATGTACACAAACCAATCATAGTGACCATCATCAAAATGGAATGTACACAGCCAATCATAGTGACCATCATCAAGAAGGAATGTACACAGCCAATCATAGTGACCATCATCAAAACGGAATGTACACAGCCAATCATAGTGACCATCATCAGGAAGGAATGTATACAACCAATCTTAGTGACCATCATCAAGAAGGAATGTACACCGCCAATCATAGTGACCATCATCAATATGGAATGTACACCGCCAATGATAGTGACCATCATCACGATAGAACGTACACAACCATAGTGACCATCATCAAAATGGAATGTATACAGCCAATCATAGTGACTGTCATCAAGAAGGAATGTACACAGCCAATCATAGTGACCATCATCAAAAAGTAATGTACACAGCCAATCATAGTGACCATCATCAAAATGGAATGTACACAGCCAATCATAGTGACCATCATCAAAATGGAATGTACACAGCCAATTATATGACCATCATCAGGAAGGAATGTACACAGCCAATCATAGTGACCATCATCAAAATGGAATGTACACAGCCAATCATAGTGACCATCACCAGGAAGAAATGTACACAGCCAATCATAGTGACCATCATCAAGAAGGAATGTACACAGCCAATCATAGTGACCATCATCAAAATGGAATGTACACAGCCAATCATAGTGACCATCATCAGGAAGGAATGTACACAGCCAATCATAGTGACCATCATCAAAAAGGAATGTACACAGCCAATCATAGTGACCATCATCAGGAAGGAATGTACACAACCAATCATAGTGACCATCATCAAAAAGGAATGTACACAGCCAATCATAGTGACCATCATCAAGAAGGAATGTACACAGCCAATCATAGTGACCATCATCAAAATGGAATGTACACAGCCAATTATATGACCATCATCAGGAAGGAATGTACACAGTCAATCATAGTGACCATCATCAAAATGGAATGTACACAGCCAATCATAGTGACCATCATCAGGAAGGATTATACACAGCCAATCATGGTGACCGTCATCAAAGAAGGAATGTACACAGCCAATCATAGTGACCATCATCAAAATGGAATGTACACAGCCAATCATAGTGACCATCATCAGGAATTAATGTACACAGCCAATCATAGTGACCATCATCAAAATGGAATGTACACAGCCAATCATACTGACCATCATCAAGAAGGAATGTACACAGCAAATCATACTGACCATCATCAAGAAGGAATGTACACAGCAAATCATACTGACCATCATCAAGAAGGAATGTACACAGCAAATCATACTGACCATCATCAAAATGGAATGTACACATATTTATTTGGGTCTAGGTCTAGGACATTGGTATTCCACATAAAAATACCCAGCCTACCAGATGTTTACCACATCCTTATTATAATTTTAATAACAGATTTTATCTTGTAAATAACTTGGAATGTTCTAGAATGGAAACTTCTATTAAGTCACGGTATTTCTTGAAAATAATAGTTGACCTAATAGATGGTTTTATAATCTTGTTTACCCGAGAAAATCATTCCTGTAATGACATCAGAGGCAGAAATCAGTTTGAGTGTTGAGTTCAGCATTTTATTTTGGTGAAATTATTTATTCAATTTATTTTTCACTGGAAATAAAAAGTGCTCTTAAGTAATATTCTTGGGCAGAAATGTTAACTTGGAAGTTGAATTGACTTTTTTACTGATATGTTTGATGGTTCAGTCCATGATAGGTTATTATCTACCAAAACACCAAGAAGTCTATCATGACAGACCATTTGCAAATTTGTATACTTCCATGTCAGACATAGTTCATCACTATCAAAATTTGTCCTTTTTTGCCGTGTTGAGATAAATAATATTTTAGTTATACCAGTATTTACCACCTTGCCACTGCATGTGCACCAGTTGTCCAGTTTGTTTACGGCATTCTGTAAAAAAAGTTCAAGTTCATGCTTTGTGTTTTGGATGTCTGACAATGTTGTGTCATGTGCATAACAATCTGTAGATGATACTGAGTCCCGTAGTAAAAGTGGTAGGTCATTAATAAATAAAATGAATAGTAGTGGACCTAGAATTGAGCCTTGCGGTACTCCATATCTAATTGTTCCAGGTTCAGACAGAACATTATTTATATAAACATGTTATATTCTCTCACTTACTGTTGTCAACTAATGTTAATCATGTTTTACTGCTGAGGCCAACTAACATTAATCATGTTTTACTGAGGCCAACTAATTTTATTCATGTCTTACTGAGGCCAACTAATGCTAATCATGTTTTACTGAGGCCAACTAACAATAATCATGTTTCACTTAGGCCAACTAATGCTAATCATGTTTTACTGAGGCCAACTACTGTTAATCAAGTTTTACTGAGGCCAACTAATGTTAATCATGTTTTACTAAGGCCAACTAATGTTAATCATGTTTTACTGAGGCCAACTAATGTTAATCATTTTTTACTTGGGCCAACTAATGCTAATCATGTTTTAATGATGCCAACTAATGTTAATCATGTTTTACTGAGGCCAACTAATGTTATTCATGTTTTAATGATGCCAACTCATTCTAAACATGTTTTACTGGGGCCAACAAATGCTAATCATGTTTCATTGAGGCCAACTTATGCTAATAATTTTTTTAATGATGCCAACTAATGTTAATCATGTTTTAATGATGCCAAATAATGCTAATCATGTTTTACTGAGGCCAGCTTATGCTAATCATGTTTTACTGATGTCAACTAATGCTACACATGTTTTAATGACGTAAAATAACTTAAAACAATGATTATCTAATGTGTATTTTCATCAGAACAAAATCACTCACTTGGTAGGGTCATAACCTCTCCGTGATCGATGACCTGGATATGTGCGGAATACACCACTTCGTAACCCAATGTTAGTCCACTTGATTTGACTGAGGGACTCAAAATTTCGAGCCTTCCAAATTTCCTCAATGGGCTGAGTTATGAGAACATCAGCTCTGAAAAAAGAAAGACAGCAGGAATTTACAGTAGCAAACATCTATTTTTTCAGAAAGGAGTACAATCCTGTAATTTTAATAAAATCTGCAACATCTGACATAATAATGTATAACTACCAGGACCAGATGACAACATTCTGTGGTCTTTTAATGGTAGAAATAAGAGCTGATGAAGGTGCAAAGCAATATCGAGTTATTCTTTGTCATGCCAGAGCAACTACAAAATAAAATACTCCCTATTTACTTGTTAATAAGATTGACCCAGCTAAAAATAACACTGACCAATTCCTGATGTCACCAAATTTCCAGCAAATGAGGTTCCACAGTGTACAGTCTAGCTGTGTTTTTAAATAAACAGCACAGACCTTGATCTGGTTTCTTGCATGCTGTATACAGTATAAATTTAAAGAATTTTATTTTTACCTGTACAAGCATTAACATCACATGATGCTGCACCTTACAATGTATATTATGCTGCTCTGTCAACATTGGTCTTTTGCCATTTATCACCTTATTTTTTCCAAAATTAAAACGTTTGCATTGACAGAAGACGGTTTGGTTTTAAATTTGTATTGTTTAAAGGAACTAAATAATCCTCAGATAAATAGTAAGTGTGTTTGATAAATACTTTTGAAGACTAAAGGCCAGAATATGGATGTGTTTTTAAGTAAAAGGTGCAGACCTTCATCTGCCAACACATTATGTGAAAGTAGGTATTGGTCTACAATGGTCAGTCTAATTATGTTTTGAAGCAAAAGGCCTTCATCTGCCACCACATTATGTGACATAAAGTCACAGACCTTGATCTGCTGGCACATTATGTGAAAGTAGGTCCCAGTCTATAATGTTCTCAGTTGGGTGTGCATTTTATATGGGTGAATACAGTTATTTCAAGAATATTTAAACTCTTTTCCCTACTTCCTACATGCCTAAGTTCCTATTCAGAGAGAACAGAAACTTCTAAAGCCAGTAAAGTAGTTTTTAGTATATTATGTTTCTCCTAAAATACTTACTATATCACATTAACATTAGAAGATTACTCTCTACCTACCTCTAAATTGAGTCCTTCCTCAAAGACTTACAAATGTCTTCCACTTGAAAATCATACTGACACAAGGGAAGTAACTCTTACCAATTAACTCCCTTGTTCCTGCTAGCTCAGATGTTACCAGTTTAAGCTTGAATGAAACTTATAATAGGATGCTCACATAGTGACATAGTGGGTTAGGGTGGGAGGGATTGACAGCAACATGATTAGGTAAGTAATCTGAAAGAAAGATAATGGTGGCACTCTACAGTTTCGTATTTTGCATTAGGATTTTAAAGAAAAAGAATTTCCCCAGCTTTCCTCATTGGTTATACTGGCTATTTAAAAAAGACCTTGTATATCTTAGGTATAATTCAAAGAACCTTTAATTCCCTTTATTTTGGTATATGATTGATGGATGTAATATGGGTTATAGAGTATACAGCTTGGCCTTACTCCAGATGTGCACCTTTCAAAAAAGTGCTAGCTCCACTTGGTCATTTTCACTTCCTGAACTTCAGAGGTAAATTGTATCAAAAAGAGCCGATAACATTTCTTACATTTTCTATATTTTAATAGCTGCTATGGATAGTGTACTTTAGACAAATTCAGGCTGATTTTTTAGCACAAGGGAGCATTCATTTTAGTTAGCAGTGTGTTTAAATCATGCACCAGTTATTATGTATTTTTGAGAGAGTGACGTATGTAAGGTGAAGCTGTTTGCGTTTAAAACATGCACAATGGAGAGAATGGTGGCATACCTCTATGCTACATTAATGTAATGTGGATGATATTTCTTTGGATATTGTACTTTTGGAAATTGTACATGATTTAAACACACTGCTAACTAAAATGAATGCTCCCTTGTGCTAAAAAATCAGCCTGAATTTGTCTAAAGTACACTATCCATAGCAGCTATTAAAATAGGGAAAATGAATTTTGTCAGACTAGACAATACCAGCCTCTGAAAGGGCAATGAATGAATTACCAAATATAGATTTTCTTTAAAATCCTAACCCTATGCTAAATACAAAACTTTAGAGCGTCACCTAAATGATTTTCTTTCTCCATTAAAATACATTGCCCAATCACATAACATTAAGAAATAGGTACAAGAAGGAAATGCTTGAGCATTCAACCTCTATCTATGTCACCCTACAGAATGACTGCTTTACTGAAAGGACAAACTTCTCCTGTTGTGAAGTTCACACAACCAATGACTATGCATTTATACACATGTGAGTGGAATCCTGCATCTGGCTATTGCTTTACATTGGAACGTTTCCCTGCCAAATCCAGCATTATGAATTAACTGGCAAGAGTTACTTCCCTTGATCTACATGAGATATATATATATATATATATATATATATATATATATATATATATATATATATATATATATATATATATATATATATACACATTTTTTATCTTTCAGAGAGGACTGGATTTAGAGCTAGCACAGAGTAATTTCCTAATGCTAATGTGATCAGGTCATGTATTTCACAGGGAAATATTTAGTGTTTCCAGACACTGTATTGTACAATATTAAATTAAATTAATGTTTTTCTCACCATCAAGATATTTCTAACTGTAGAAGAAAATTTGTCAAAACAACTTTTTTAAAACAATGCACACTGTATTGTACATAATATAGCATAGTTTAAAAATTTATGTTGATGGGTGAAAGTACCTGACCCCCTTAACAAACTTTTGGTCTGAAAGATCACATCCATGGTCTGGAACATCAGAATTAATCCACTCATGGGCATCAACTGTCTTCCGTGCTAGGTTATCATCATACAGGTAGGATATGGGATCACAGTGTGACATAGGAGCTAGGAAAATCGTTGAATACTTGTAGCTTATTCTTAATCCTGGGTACTTGGTCTCATTTTCCAGTACCTCCAGCTCTTCAAAAGCATGAGGAAATTTCTCCAAGACATCAGAACTCTTGTACTCCTTGAGCAGGTTGTAATAGCTCATAGTGTAATTTGATCTATTCCAAGGCTCTTGTGACCGCCGGAACCCCTGTTTGAAAAAAGATGGCATAAAACATTCAGCATTTGTGATTACTGGAGTACTTTAAAACAGTACCACAGCTAGATAGAAATAGAGGGATAGGGATGCCTCACTTGTGCTCTAATTGCCTCTCAAGCTCCTCCATACTGCATTTTAAGATCCATCCCCAATGTCTCTCTATCCCCTCCATACTGCATTTTAAGATCCATCCCCAATGTCTCTCTAGCCCCTCCATAATGCATTTTAAGATCCATCCCCAATGCCTCTCTAGCCCCTCCATAATGCATTTTAAGATTCATCCCCAATGCCTCTTTAGTCCCTCCATAATGCATTTTAAGATCCATCCACAATGCCTCTCTGGCCCCTCCATAATGCATTTTAAGATCCATCCACAATGCCTCTCTAGCCCCTCCATAACACATTTTAAGATCCATCCCCAATGCCTCTCTAGCCCCTCCATAATGCATTTTAAGATCAATCCACAATGCCTCTCTGGCCCCTCCATAATGCATTTTAAGATCCATCCACAATGCCTCTCTGGCCCCTCCATACTGCATTTTAAGATCCATCCACAATGCCTCTCTGGCCCCTCCATACTGCATTTTAAGATCCATCCCCAATGTCTCTCTAGCCCCTCCATACTGCATTTTAAGATCCATCCACAATGTCTCTCTGGCCCCTCCATACTGCATTTTAAGACCAATCCCCAATGCCTCTCTGGCCCCTCCATAATGCATTTTAAGATCCATCCACAATGTCTCTCTGGCCCCTCCATACTGCATTTTAAGACCAATCCCCAATGCCTCTCTAGCCCCTCCATACTGCATTTTAAGATCAATCCCCAATGCCTCTCTGGCCCCTCCATAATGCATTTTAAGATCCATCCACAATGCCTCTCTGGCCCCTCCATAATGCATTTTAAGATCCATCCTCAATGTCTCTCCAGCCCCTCCATACTGCATTTTAAGATCCATCCCCAATGCCTCTCTAGCTTTTCCATACTGCATTTTAAGATCCATCCCCAATGGCACTCAGGCCCCTCCATACTGCATTTTAAGATCCCTATGCCTCGACCCTAGCCCCTCCATATTGCATTTTAAAATCCATCTCCAATGCCTCTCCCATTTATACTTTTGCTCTTGATTCCACTTTTATTAACTGTGTAAGTGTGTTTTAAAACAAAATCCATTCCTACATCCGAATAAATGAAAAAAACAATTCCTACATCCAAATAGATGAAATTCAAAATTTCATAATTGATATCAAGTTTTCAAATCTTGACAAAATGAGTGGTCAAGGGTGAAAAACCAATGTGTACATTTCGAAACAAGTAGATAAATTTAAATTATATAACTTAACATTTCATTTAAAAAATACTTCCTCTATCCATAATAAGTGCTCCTTGCTTAAAAAACTGCTGCCATCACTAAAAATGCCTTTCATTCCCTCCTCTCCATAAGTGATTAAAACTAAAGTCCTGTCTAAAGGTCAAAAACAGTGAAAATCATGCCCCAAGATTATCATGAATTCTAGCACTATTAAATTCAACTTAAAATTTGAATATTGATTAGGTGATGATTTTAATTTAGTTGGTCAAATATCAATATCTAATCAGCTTGTGATTTCAAGTTATTCAAACAACTTCAATATATATTTGGCTGATTGGTGATTTTAAGTGAGCCAGTCAAAGCCCAGAACCTTGAGTCTGAGTCAAGAGGAGAGAATTCTTAATAATCTTGGTGCCAGTCATTGACTATGTCCCTTGAAATTACTTTTCCATTAGTACATTTTAGCTGTTCTCAATACCAGTTCTTTACAAAGCACTATTTATAACATGTAGTTCTAATCTTAAACCTTAAATACTCTCTAATTAATGCCTTGAAAGAAATCTTGAGATTCTGACAAATCCAAATTAGTGTTTCAGATAAAAGAGGAAATCTTGACAACATGAGTGGTCAAGGATGAAAAACCAATGTGTACATTTTGAAACAAGGAGATAGATAAATTTAAAATTATATAATTTAACATTTCATAGCAAGCTGTAAAGTACACTATCAGGTATTCTTTCATAATTTGACATTTTTCTCTGAGTCTAATACATTCTACTTTGAGTAAAAAATGTACACAAACCCTAGGCCTACATATGACCACTGAGTTTAGCATTCCTGACAACTCACTGTGTGTCACATAAAAGCATGATTTTTTTAACTAATAACCCTTTAAATGGGTGTGTTAGAAAAAACATGAATTCATCAAGATGCAATAATAACAAATAAGGGAGGGACATGTTTATGAAAAGTTATACAGTTGTCTCATTTGATGGAATATCCTGCTTGGGGAATGTTTTTAAAGCTTATTAATGCCTTCGATAAGGAATAAACCAGTAATTAATATGTTCTATTGCACACTTTATCCAGCAAAATGCACCATTACTGCTGCTAAATTGACTTCCTGTGAGTATACCAGGAAGCAAGGAAACTATCTGGGAGATTAAATTTAAAAGCAGATTTTGAACGCTGATCCAGAAAAAAAATAAAATTGTTTAAGTAGTCATAACAATCATAATCATGTCTGAACATGATTAAGAAATCAGGCATTGATGAAAGTAGATATAAATCAAAATTAAGTAACCGTGTCTTTTACTAAAATTGACTCTCAGCTTGCCAATACACAAACATTCATGTCTGAATGCAGAAATATACAAAAAATAGAGATTTAAATCCTTAAAATTAAAGTCACAATCCTTAAAACTAAAGTACAATCATTAAAACTAAAGTCACAATCCGTAAAATTAAAGTCACAATCCTTAAAACTAAAGTCACAATCCTTAAAACTAAAGTCACAATCCGTAACTTTAAAGTCACAATCCTTAAAATTAAAGTCACAATCCTTAAAACTAAAGTCACAATTCTTAAAACTAAAGTGACAATCCATAAAATTAAAGTCACAATCAATAAAACTAAAGTCACAATCCTTAAAACTAAAGTCAAAATTCTTAAAACTAAAGTCACAATCAATAAAACTAAAGTCACAATCCATAACTTTAAAGTCACAATCCTTAAAACTAAAGTGACAATCCGTAAAATTAAAGTCACATTCAATAAAACTAAAGCCACAATCCTTAAAATTAAAGTCACAATCCTTAAAACTGAAGTCGCAATCTGTAAAACTAAAGTCACAATCATTAAAACTAAAGTCACAATCCTTAAACCTAAAGTCACAATCCTTAAAACTAAAGCGCAATCATTAAAATGATGTTGTTTTGTTTCTAGAGTAACCCTACCAAAGCAATTTTCACTGTATCATTTCATGCAAGAAATGTTTTTAAAAATAAAAATCTCTTCATTTTTGTAAGAAAACAGACATTAATTTGACAAAATATACAATGACAAAAAACACAATGTATATCATTATAGGCAAAATCTAAATTTGTCTTAATTTACTGTTAAATTTCATAACCATTAACTGATGTATTAATACTGCCATTAACTGCACATAATGGAGAAACAAATCCATGCAAACTGATTGTTTGTGCCTGAAAAAATATATAATATAAAGAAAATATATAGTGGATATCTATTTTTTTAAAGCAGATATAAGGAAATATTTCATTTGTGAAATAGAAACATTTTCTATTGTCACTCATGGCTTCACCACTCATGAAAATACAATGTTCCCACATCATGAATTAAATATTTCCTTGCATCTACCCCAAAAATGTAGATATCCTCTATATATAAGACAAATCCCTCTGCTGGGTGTCTGAGCAAAATGACATTACTGCTTAACACTAGATCACTGTGGCTGGGAAGAGTTTCTACAATGTCACAGAATTCTAATTTCCCATTGTGTACTCGATTAAGTTGGGGTACTGACTGCAAAAGTATGCCTATTTTTAGTTACAATTAGCCAGCCAGGTAAACTTTACCTAGTGGCTTGGGGGAATTCAGTTCTCTAGGTAAATGTATGGGAAGGTGGCACATTTCCCCTAGTAATGGACTTGTAATGAAATACATACCACATCTGTGTCTGCGAGGCTGTAGGCAAATGAATATTCGGATTCATTAAGGCCAGCATAGTAGTATGTCTGAAATACCAAAGTATCAATATCACTGACAATGTGGATCATTGTACAAATTATATACAAATTTTTTAGACCCCTCCCCACCGCCCAGCAGATGCCTTTTCCAATATTACACAACTAAAGAAACATTAATTCAACATTCAGGTGCAAACTGAAGACACCTTAATTCAATATTCAGGGGCAAAGCTCTAATCAAAGTGGCCATGAATCAGTAAAATTTTGATAAGAAAAAATGAAAGTCCAACTTTATGTAGCTTTTCTGCATAAAAAGCCTCATAGCAATTTTGTTTTCATTCATGAAATCTTGATATGTTACTTAACAAAAACAGAATATGTGACTTATTGGATGGAATAGATTTTGGACATGCAACACAGACGAACATGGGTAACACTTGTCCATCTCCCCAAAAATGTGAAATTCTAATGTCTCTTGATGGACATATTTCCTGAAAAAGAACATGGTGGCCATATATTTGTGACACTTAATATAAAATCATTCAAAGGGGATATAGCAAGTTCTGATAAAAAAGAAAACATTGATATAACTAAAAAATTAAATGTACCAGAAAATATGTTGTTTTTGGTTTCAAATTTGCTTCTGCTTTAGTGTTAGTATTATCTTTCCATGATTAACTGGTTTCTTCTCAAACTAATTATTTATTTTTCTCAAAAAATCATTTTTCGTTCAGAACCTTTACAACATAATTTCACCCAACAAAACTATTTAATTCCACTCTATTGTTTTTAAATTTAATTATTCACTGACAACAAGATGATTTACTACCTTAAAAGTAGGCAGCACCTAATTAATAGGCAGTGTTGGTAAAATTAAATGGTGAAATTTAATCTGATCAAGTCCCAAAATAACTCTTGGAGGATGATAGTTAGTTTTTGTTGCTAGTATATTTGCTTGTTCATTTGGGCCAAAATTTCACATATTTAGTTCTAAAGGGATGATGTGCTGACATACTGCAACAATAACCATGTGGTGTGAGGGACAGATGTAATGTGTATAGTACAGAACCTGGGGCAAACATTCAATACTTGTGTTTGAACAAGTCCATGAGATGCACTTTCACACCTCTTTGTCTTGTACTTTATAGTCCGGGAGAAAATTAGCATTTGTGACTAAACAAGCTTAGTCATCAACACCTCTACTGATTGTCTGACAAAGAAATAATGCACAAACTGGACCTAGTCACCTCTAAATTAAGCTCTTTTGATAAACATTTATATTGATTGCATAACAAAGAAATAAAGTGCAATTAAACCTAGTCACCTCTAAATTAAGCTCTGTTGGTAAACATTCATACTGACTGTATGACAAAGAAACAATGTGCAAACTAGACATAGTCACCTCTAAATTAAGCTCTTTTGATAAACATTTATACTGATTGTCTAACAAAGAAATAATGTGCAAACTCAATCTAGTCACCTCTAAATTAAGTTCTGTTAGTAAACATTTATTCTGATTATATGACAAAGAAATAATGTGCAATTAGATCTAGTCACCCCTAAATTAAGTTCCGTTAGTAAACATTTATACTGATTGTCTAACAAAGAAATAATGTGCAATTAGACCTAGTCACCTCTAAATTAAGCTCTGTTAGTAAACATTTATTTTGACTATGAAAAAAAATGAAGTGCAATTAGACCTAGTCACCCCTAAATTAAGCTCTGTTGGCAATATTTCTATGACTGTCTGACAAAGAAATACCATGCAATTAGACCTAGACATCTCTAAATTAAGCTCTGTTGGCAATGTTTCTATTGACTGTCTGACAAAGAAATACCATGCAATTAGACCTAGTCATCTCTAAATTAAGCTCTGTTGGCAACATTTCTATTGATTGTCCAACAATAAAACAATGTGTAAACTTTAACTCTGATTTTGTTAATGTGCTTATTTGAAAGCTTAATGGATAAATGACTCACAGACATGTTAATGAAATTTATTTAGAGTTTCTATGACTGATGGATGGTCATTCAGGGTCTGTACTAGTCAAAACTACTGATCAACTGGATTTCATGTCTGTCAAATACAGGGATATCATGCTGATGAATTACCATAATACATTTAAATTAATGATTTTTTAACATACAAACAACTAGAAATCTCCCATTTTAAACAATAAATCGTTTCCAGCATATTTAATTTCCATACTTTCTCATACTTTGTTGTACTGATTTCATGAACTTTACACTTTATTCCTGACATCTGAAATGCTCACCAATTTAATGTCATGAGTAAATGTCCTTCAGTAACTGAATGCAATTATAAAAGAATGCAAATTTAAAATTATGTACAAACTTAAACCAGAAGGATGCACATGTCATATGTTTTATGTGATTTTGAATGTTTTAAGGGATTTATCATTAATGGCTGATTGCTACCAACTGTTACATACTGACTGATTCATGTACTTTGCTTTCAGTTAATTTTCTTTTATACTGCCATACAATATAGTATATAACCATGTGAAAATTGTACATCCATATAAAACTGTAAAGTAAATCCCAACCTACAGCCAAAAAATACCTCCCCCCCCCAACCTCCCTCTTACTCGTGGTATCCTATCCCTGGCCTTGGCAATCCTGAGTTTCCCCATTTTGCCAGCTCGCATGTTTTGCTCGATGGTGGAGAATTCTTGGGGATTTCCTTCTTTGTCTTGCTCTAACTGGTGTATTGGGATAAAGATCGGATCTTCTAGAAGCTGAAAAAGTCAGATAATTAAACATGAGGTTGAAGTGGGACCAATACTGCTCACCTGATCAATTCTGACTTTTAGTATAAGCATTGATGCATTTAACAAGGAAACAAAAATTTGGATCCAAGATTCTAAAGCAGATCATCAAATATAAATCATTTGTGTCACGAAATCTTTTCCTTTGAAACCTATGTAAAAATTAAATCTAAACTCTGGGCAGAAAACCTTGTTTATCACTGGATGAGAAACAAGGACAGCCAGCCAACAAATCTTCAAAATATACTGATTTTTGTTAAAACTTTACTAAGCAATCAAATGTAAAAAAAAATAATATTCACTAGATTACTGCAGAAATACAGGTGATGAATTTATGTTCATGATTGGGGATAATCAAAAAGTTGTGCCATGGAGAAAAGCAGGAAAGGAATGAGCAGTCCAATCATCTTACCAAGATCAACATCAAGTCTGATGATATTGCATTGTATAAACATCACGTAGTTGTGTTATGTATATCTATAATTTTGTAACTCTTGATACATGATTATGTCTACATTATGTGTAGGTTTTGTTCATAACTGTAAACTGTTATGATCATCTATAGTCAAGAGATTGGAAAGCTAGATTTTGTACATGGGAATAAAATTCTATTTTAAGATATTAAAAGCATAGATGAAGTAGTATCTATAAATAGTTTCAAAAGTACATGTCTATGACCATTAATAATAATATTAAAAATATTACCTGTATGCTAGTTCGGGGTTATTTTCGATTGGATGGGTTAGGTCACATGAATATGTATTTTGAAATATTAGACTGAGTAGTAAGATCTGACACATGAGGACATTGTGACATACAGTCATATCAGACTCTAGAAGGTGTAAAAAAGGATATAACTGTGCAATCAGATTCATTTCTATTTTGGGTTCATTCCTAGTTCAGATTCTTATTTCACATGATGAAATCAGCCTGCAGATGTGTTTAATGTTCAAGTCATCCAGAAAGATAAACACCAAAAATCATCTTGAATTGTATGTATTGAATGGTGTAAAGTATGGAATTAAACATAATGTATGTAATGAATGGTATGGAATTAAACATAATGTATGTATTGAATAGTGTAAAGTATGGAATTAAACATAATGTATGTATTGAATTGTGTAAAGTATGGAATTAAACATAATGTATGTATTGAATGGTGTAAAGTATGGAATTAAACATAATGTATTGAATTGTGTAAAGTGGAATTAAACATAATGTATTTATTGAATGGTGTAAAGTATGGAATTAAACATAATGTATGTATTGAATGGTGTAAAGTATGGAATTAAACATAATGTATTGAATTGTGTAAAGTGGAATTAAACATAATGTATTTATTGAATGGTGTAAAGTATGGAATTATACATAATGTATGTATTGAATGGTGTAAAGTATGGAATTAAACATAATGTATGTAATGAATGGTATGGAATTAAACATAATGTATGTATTGAATGGTGTATAGTATGGAATTAAACATAATGTATGTACTGAATAGTGTAAAGTATGGAATTAAACATAATGTATTTATTGAATTGTGTAAAGTATGGAATTAAACATAATGTATTTATTGAATGGTGTAAAGTATGGAATTAAACATAATGTATTGAATTGTGTAAAGTGGAATTAAACATAATGTATTTATTGAATTGTGTAAAGTATGGAATTAAACATAATGTATGTACTGAATGGTGTAAAGTATGGAATTAAACATAATGTATGTACTGAATGGTGTAAAGTATGTAATTAAACATAATGTCTGTATTGAATGGTGTAAATTATGAAATTAAAAATAATTTTATGTATTAAATGGTATAAATTATGGAATTAAACATAATGTATGTATTGAATGGTGTAAAGTATGGAATTAAACATAATGTATTGAATTGTGTAAAGTATGGAATTAAACATAATGTATGTACTGAATGGTGTAAAGTATGTAATTAAACATAATGTCTGTATTGAATGGCATAAATTATGAAATTAAAAATAATTTTATGTATTGAATGGTATAAATTATGGAATTAAACATAATGTATGTATTGAATTGTGTAAAGTGGAATCAAAAATAATTTTATGTATTGAATGGTATAAAGTATGGAATTAAACATAATGTATATATTGAATTGTGTAAAGTATGGAATTAAAAACAATTTTATGTATTGAATGGTATAAAGTATGGAATTAAACATAATGTATGTATTGCATTGTGTAAAGTATGGAATTAAAAATAATTTTATGTATTGAATGGTAAAAAGTATGGAATTAAACATAATGTATGTATTGAATTTTGTAAAGTATGGAATTAAAAATAATTTTATGTACTGAATGGTGTAAAGTATGGAATTAAAGTTGATGTATGTATTGAATGGTGTAAAGTATGGAATTAAACATAATGTATATTCATACCTACAGGGGGCTTAGCTTAGCATTGGTCTGACACCAAAGTAATTCACCATATAATCATACCTAATGGGGGCTTAGCTTAGCATTGGTCTGACACCTAAGTAATTCACCATATATTCATACCTAAAAGGGGCTTAGCTTAGCATTGGTCCGACACCTAAGTAATTTACCATATATTCATACCTAAAGGGGGCTTAGCTTAGCATTGGTCGGACAGCTAAGTAATTTACCATATATTCATACCTAAAGGGGGCTTAGCTTAGCACTGGTCCAACACCTAAGTAATTTACCATACATTCATACCTAAAGGGGGCTTTGCTTAGCACTGGTTCAACACCTAAGTAATTTACCATATATTCATACCTAAAGGGGGCTTAGCTTAGCACTGGTTCAACACCTAAGTAATTTACCATATAGTCATACCTACAGGGGGCTTAGCTTAGCATTGGTCCGGCACCGAAGTAATTTACCATATATTCATACCTAAAGGGGGCTTAGCTTAGCACTGGTTCAACACCTAAGTAATTTACCATATATTCATACCTAAAGGGGGCTTAGCTTAGCACTGGTTCAACACCTAAGTAATTTGCCATATATTCATTAGAAGATTATATCCTGCTAAACATAGCAAATGTCTTTATTTCCTGAAATATTGATGACCTAGAGTCCAAAGTTTTATACAAGGCCCACCAAAATTATAAGATTTTGATAACAAAATGGCATAAAATAGGTGGAAATTCTTTTCCTGTTCAATCCAAAAGAAATGTCCTGTCAACAACTTTTCCTACCAAATATCAGTCAAAAATGATTCATACTAAAATTAATCATACACTTGGAAATAAATAATATAGTATTCTTCATTTTCTGCAAATCTGATTTTTACCTTCTTGCATAAGATATCATAACAGGTTTGCATCTCTATTAACTCTGACTGATATAATATTAAAGACAGTATACAAATTCTTGCCCAAGTATACTCACATTGGTGCTGGGTTTGAGTTTGGGATGGAAAATTGTCTCCCCCTGATTGTTGATGAGGAATGAATAGACATTCCCTGGCCATTGGTGCTTTGTCAGGAAGTTCTCGATTTCATCCAGAGTTGCATCAATTCCCACAACTCCAATTGTCCTGAAGCCCAATGAAAGACACAGACATTAAAAAATGAAAGAAAGTAAACATCTAAATATTGTGGAGCCTTTGAATTTCAGTGATCGTTTTTGTTGCACACAAATATTTTGTCAGCAGATGGCAATGAATGGTATTGTTTGTACTAATACAAACAGTCAGCACATGGCAATGAATGATATTGTTAGCACTAATACAGTCAGCACATGGCAATGAATGATATTGTCTGTACTAATAAAGTCAACACATGGCAATGAGTGGTATTATTTGTACTAGTACAAACAGTCAGCACATGGCAATGAATGATATTGTTGGTACTAATACAGTCAGCACATGGCAATGAATGATATTGTCTGTACTAATACAGTCAACACATGGCAGTGAATGGTATTGTTTGTACTCATACAAACAGTCAGCACATGGCAATGAATGATATTGTTGGTACTAATACAGTCAGCACATGGCAATGAATGGTATTGTTTGTACTAATACAAACAGTCAGCACATGGCAATGAATGATATTGTCTATACTAATAAAGTCAGCACATGGCAATGAATGATATTTTTTGTACTAATACTGACAGTCAGCACGTGGTTATGAATGATATTGTTTGTACTAATACAGACAGTCAGCACATGGCAATGAATGATATTGTTTGTACTAATAGTCAGCACATGGCAATGAATGATATTGTTTGTACTAATACAGACAGTCAGCACATGGCAGTGAATGGTATTGTTTGTACTAATACAAATAGTCAGTACATGTCAAAGAATGATATTTTTTGTACTAATACTGACAGTCAGCATACGGCAATAAATGACATTGTTTGTACTAATACAAACAGTCAGTACATGATGCAAGATGGCTGGCATGTAATGTGATGTGAGATGGCTGGAATGTAATATGATGCGAGATGGCTGGCATGTAATATGATGTGAGATGGCTGGCATATATTATGGTGTGAGATGGCTGGCATGTAATATGATGCAAGATTGCAGGGAATAACCAGCTCTACTTTGTACCTAAATTATGCTGTATGAAGAATAATCTAAAGATGGGGGGTGGGGTTAATATATATATATAGTTTACAGTTTCTTCTATAATTAAGACTCAACCTGAAAGGGTATAGACAGAAAACAAGGTGGCAGAGCTGACTCACTTCTCAGTAACATCACTGGTGACAGGTATTGTGTGTGTGACCATTATGCCAAGGCCCCATGAATCAAGATATGGTGAGGTCCACATAGCTATGCTCGTCTTTGCATTTGTTGACAGGAAGTCAAAGTAATTGCTCATCTGTGAAATCAGGTTCTCCCCATCATGCAACTTCTTGATGCTGCCTGCATGGTCACATGCCAACTTCCCTGGGAAAAGTTCTGCATCATCTTGAATCAGGTAGCTGAATATTCTGGCCTTTACGAAAAAAAATCAAAGCATGTAAACAAAACTTGGAAGCATATTTTCATATCTTAATCTACAACTCATAAGGGATGTAATTTAATAACTGACTAGAAGACGAAGCTTAGATTCCAAAACAATTAAACCAACAAAACACAAGACATGTATTTAGATGAGATGGCTATCTGTACCAAATTCTAGCATTACAACAATAAAGTATAACAGAACCATTTGCCTGACATAAAGAAGTCAATTTCTAAACCAAACTTGAGTCATAAAGTTGTCAATTTTAAGGGGTACATGCGATTTCAAATATGCCTCAAGTCTTGTTAATGATATACATACACCAAATTTTGTTTCAATTTATCAAGTCTTTCAAAGTTATAAACCAAAAATGAAATTCAATATCCTACTGGCAAACATCAAAGTTAACAATCACAAATGAAATTTAATATACTCAGGCAAACTTCATATTTATCAGTCTGAAATGAAATTCAATATGCTTGGGCAAATTTCAAACTGAAATAAGTGCCATAATTTACACAAATTTGGACACAAAAAGGTGACAATACAAATTAACTTCAATTCCATGAATATCTTTCAAATATTATCAAGCAAAAATTAAATCTGTGATTCTAGGGAAGACAAATAAAATGGAGACCATATCTCACTCAAATTATGACAGAAAAACATGAAACAAAAGCTCTGAACTAAGTCTTCTTGACACTGAATCTGATATCAAATTAAAATTTAAACCCATAAATTTCATAATATACCAAAGCAAAGTTCTGAGTCAAACACTGTCTATAGTTCAGTTAAAGTGCAGAAAAAAATTTGGTGAAAATCAAATCTGACTTAATGGGTGTATCTTTTTAATCTTAAGTCTCAAACCAAAATTAGCTTCAAACCATACAGCCCTTCCAAGGTAATTTTCAACCCATACAGTCCATCAAAAGTAATTTTCAACCCTTACAGTCCTTCAGAAGTAATTTTCAACCTGTACAGTCCTTCAAATTTTCAAGCCATACAGTCCTTAAAAAGTAATTCAGCAGAAATGACATTTCTGACATGCAGGACTGTATGGTGCATTGACAAACACAACCTTACATGACTACTCTACAATCTATGGC
This sequence comes from Sinohyriopsis cumingii, assembly GCA_028554795.2. NCBI lineage: Eukaryota > Metazoa > Mollusca > Bivalvia > Unionida > Unionidae > Sinohyriopsis > Sinohyriopsis cumingii. The sequence goes on from CM068824.1 coordinate 28,981,794, forward strand.
ACAAGTACAAAAAATACAAATGACCTTTGTAAATCTGAAGATGGTGGGTGGAATCTTAGTGACTAGTTTTTATGTTGAGCATGATCACAAGTAACTTTGTTTCCCCAAACTTTGGAGGATACAAATTTGATGGGCTACTCATCTTCAGAGAATTCAAGACTGGGAGGAAATACAACTCTTACACTGACCTTTTCTGAAAAGTTATAACTACATTTCAAATTACAATCTGGACGGCTTGTACAAGTTACAACTATATTTCTTGTTACAATCTGGCTGTCTTGTACAAGTTATAACTACATTTCATGTTACATTCTTCCTGGCTTGTACAAATTATAACTACATTATATGTTACAATCTGCCTGGCTTGTACAAGTAATAACTATAGTTTATATTACAATCTGGTGGTCTTGTACAAGTTATAATTGCATTTTATGTTACAATCTGCCTGGCTTGTACAAGTTATAACTACATTTCAAGCTACATTCTGCCTGGCTTGTACAAATTATAACTACATTACATGTTACACATTCTGCCTTGCTTGTACAAGTTATAACTACATTACATGTTACAATCTGCCTGGCTTGTACAAATATCATAACCTTATTACATGTATTCAAATTTAAATGTACATTTAAAGAAATGGTGGTGAAATATTTTATTTTGATAATACTTACACAATAATAAATAATACATCATGATGAGTACATCATCAACCTTGCAACAGCACCCCTTCCAAGCTAAAGGAGACATGTGCCACATCTTTTGGCTTGTTACAGCAACAAAGGTGCATGGTATCTGCAACAATTTCATCTGGTCTGAGCTGAGAGCTTACTGTATCAGGACGAAAGAGCCTTTGCTGAAATGTCATTCCTTCCTTCACTGAGTTGTAAGAACATGTCAGATTCATTCTTCTGAATGACTAAGTTCATTTTCAGCATGACTTAAGAGCCCTTACAGGGATCCTTTAGAAACCATTTGGGTAAAGGCTCCAAGGAAGACATGAGTTTCAAGACAAAGAACTGATTTCCCTCATTGGGAACCTGTTCTTGACAATTAGAAGAGTGAAGACCATCATGAGTGGCACTTAAACAACATGATGGTACTGGACATCTGACAAGGCATGATGAATCTCACGACTCCTACCTGCTGTAGCTAGAATGACTAGAAAGCAGGTTTTTAATGATAGGTGCGTCAAGAAGACAGTGGTTTTGTATGATAGGTGTGTCAAGAAGATGGTGGTTTTGTATGATAGGTGTGTCACGAAGACAGTGGTTTTGTATGATAGGTGTGTCAAGAAGACAGTGGTTTTGTATGATAGGTGTGTCACAAAGACAGTGGTTTTGTATGATAGGTGTGTCAAGAAGACAGTGGTTTTGTATGATAGGTGTGTCATGCAAACAGTGGTTTTGTATGATAGGATTGTCATAAAGACAGTGGTTTTGTATGAAAGGTGTGTCAAGAAGACAGTGGTTTTGTATGATAGGTGTGTCAAGATGACAGTGGTTTTGTATGATAGGTGTGTCAAGAAGACAGTGGTTTTGTATGAAAGGTGTGTCAAGAAGACAGTGGTTTTGTATAATAGGTGTGTCAAGAAGACGGTGGTTTTGTATGATAGGTGTGTCAAGAAGACAATGGTTTTGTATGAAAGGTGTTGTCAAGAAGACAGTGGTTTTGTATGACAGGTGTGTCATGCAAACTGTGGTTTTGTATGATAGGACTGTCATAAAGGCAGTGGTTTTGTATGATAGGTATTTCAAGAAGACAGTGGTTTTGTATGAAAGGTGTGTCAAGAAGACAGTGGTTGTGTATGATAGGTGTGTCATGCAAACAGTGGTTTTGTATGATAGGATTGTCATAAAGGCAGTGGTTTTGTATGATAGGTGTGTCAAGAAGACAGTGGTTTTGTATGATAGGTGTGTCAAGAAGGCAGTGGTTTTGTATGATAGGTGTGTCAACAAGACAATGGTTTTGTATGATAGGTGTGTCAAGAAGTCAGTGGTTTTGTATGATAGGTGTGTCAACAAGACAATGGTTTTGTATGATAGGTGTGTCAAGAAGACAGTGGTTTTGTATGATAGGTGTGTCATGCAAACAGTGGTTCTGTATGATAGGACTGTCATAAAGGCAGTGGCTTTGTATGATAGGTGTGTCAAGAAGGCAGTGGTTCAAACGATGCCTTATTCAACCACATCATAATGCATGGAAGATTCCATTCTGGACAATGGCTGTAAGCCTGGTTGAGAAAAATCAAAGTTTGCAAGAAGGTTTGAGAAGTTCTTATTCTGGCTTCAATGATACCTTCCATGATAGTGAAATGTGGCAAAAGTTTTGGATTAATAGTCCTTAATGCTGATGGGAGCTAACATCTTCTTGACAAGCCCATGGAGCAAATATAAAAACTGCAATATCAAGCATGTGTGTGTTGAGCAGATGCCCCGCACAAGAGACCAACACCCAAAATATGGAAGAGTTTAGGCTTTGTTTAGACTGCTGAAAGATAGTCAACAAAATGATGTCAAGCATGGATCATATTGATACAACATTCCAGACCTGTCTTGGGATGTTGAGGATGGGCTTCCAGACCATATGTACCAAAGCTCACAATTTCTCTGTTGGCTGCTGGGATATCGCTGTGAAAAACTGTTGACTGCTGGGATATCACTGTGAAAAACTGTTGACTGCTGGGATATCACTGTGAAAAACTGTTGACTGCTGGGATATTACTGTGAAAAACTGTTGACTGTTGGGATATCACTGTGAAAAACTGTTGACTGCTGGGATATCACTGTGAAAAACTGGCTTGAGCATGGAAAACCAGGTTTAAATGTAATACGAGCTGTTGAAGTAAAAATAAAGGTTATTAACAGTGTCTTGGCCAGAATGGGGTACTTGTTTGAACAATGGCTGGACTCTGTTGGCCAACAGACCAAACAGAGTGAAAACTTTAGAAGTGGATAATTATGGAGCAGGTAGAGGTGGCTGAAATACTGGCAGCAAAGACCAGGAAGTCCCTTTAAAGAGTGAACAGAAGGCAAGGACTTCTCTGGGCAATGTCAGATAAGAAAGGACCTCCAAGTGTAAACCTCAAACATGGACAAATGTGGTGACATACACTGTGATATATGTGACAAATGAATTAGCAAAACAGGTTGATTGGGGCAATGAACAAGTTTGGGGTCTGGCCATGTTGTGACATGGTTAACTCTAGGTGTTCAGTACATACATCATCAACATTCTAGGACTGGTATTTAGCATTGATGAAAGGAGTGTTGCTGTAGATAATTCTGAGTCTTGACAAAGAAAGAACCAGTGGTGGATCTCCAAGATACTTTCAGGAGTCTGGTACTGGGTTGCGTGAGATGGTTCACCAATTCCTCACCATGTAAACAAGGAATCTAAGTCAAAGCCAGGGCTGGCCACAATCTACGTCTCTGAATTAGGAATGGGTATACTAAGAAAATATATCGTTGTATCCAGTCCAATAAATCAAAGGTGTAAGTTAAAACTGTCAGAGCTTGTGTGATCCATTGCTACTTGGCATCTGGTGCCAAAATCCAGTAATGTCTATCCAGGGAAAAAGATCACTATTAGACTGTACCAGGGTAGGCATGCATTACTTGTGTATTCACCAATGATCCACTGGCTTCAAAAGTGAAGTAATGGAGATCTAATCTGTATGTGGTGATGAGGGTGATGGCAAAGTTGGTGCTGTGTGAGACGCTCGCGATGGCCTGGACTGCCAATTCCTCATCTGAACCTTTGGGGATACTGCTAAGAGAAACTTGCTGACTCAGGCGGCAGTGGTGGCAATACTTACAGCGTCCACATACCTGAATGTTCATTTCTTAGCTCTCCCATTTATCCAAGTTAGTTCTTTGATTGAGACAGTTACCTATACATCACCACACAAGTATAAATGCAAATGACATGTATGTTCAAAATAGTACCTCATACAATTCACACAGTGAGACAGAATGATCACTTAATCCTACCCAATGTGTACTTGACAGAATTCATGAAACACTGTTAAATACTAAGAGCATTTTGGTGAATAGCAGACAAATAAACAGGTACTGACATGCTTATTGTATGATAAGTTGAACAAATGAAGTGACATATACTTATGTGTCTATCGTGAAAATAGGGCAAAAAATAGAATAACTGGAGTATACATTTTTAATGTGACAAAATCTCAGAAGAATTGTTCAAGGCATATGCAACTGAAGAAAAGACACATGTGAATTCAGAATTTGTGAGGCCTATGGAAGGGCTGTGCTTCACAGAATAAGCTGAAGAAGTAACTGCCATATTTACAGTATCTGGTGCCAGTCCCTGTATCATGGAAAGACCACTCTTGTTTCATTTGACAAGCAGATGACTGTTATAGCATTGCCAAAACATGACATTACAGACATTGTTTTTAGGCTGGAGGATTGTGTGTTGGACATGTAAAGTAGTGGATGTACCCTAAATGTATCATGAATGGGTGACATATCTGAAGAAGAAAATTAAAACAAAAGTCCTTCATAGGGACTGACACTCTACTGAACACAAGGAATTTCCAAGATTCCAAGATCAAATGATTACTACTTTTTGACAGCTATAACTTTCTTGAGTGCTAAATAGATTTTCAGACTGTCCACTTTGATGGCCATACTAGGTGTAAGATTGGTACCATATTTATTTAAGATCAACCAGGTATCATTAGGAGCTTTCTGGAAAAAAAAATCTATTTCAATATGACCATCCATTCTGGAAGAGTATTTACAGCAAATTTTTATCATGACTTTTATTGCAGCCATATTGGTTGTAAGATTGGCAACAATTCTGGAGTTAGAACCAATTAGACATCACAAGTCTGTTAGTGAAAACCCTATGATGATATAGCCATCCATTCAGGAGTAGTGATCAAATGATTTTCAAGATGGGCACCATGATGGCCATATTGGAGGTCAGATCATCATCTTTTACATTTAGGACTAACTAGACATCAAAAGAAGCCTTGGAATGAAAACTTGATGCTGTTATGACTTCAGTTCATAACCCCATATCAATAACAAGATTCTCATGATTACAGGTCTCATATTGGCACCATTTTTATTCATATATTCAACCATACATCATACAGATTCTTTTAAAAATCCCATGTTGATCTGACCATCCAGTTAGGAAGAAAAGCAATAAGTTTAAACATGGTCACATGACAGCCATCAAATGACACCATTTTCATTTAGGAGCAACTAGTCTTAAGGATGAATATGTGAAAGTTTCAATGCACTCGTCCATGTAGTTTAGGATTAGTAGCAATAAAACCTTGTGTTATCATATAGACGACAATAGACAGAAGATGAACAACACTCTGGTCCTCAGTAGAGCTAAAAAAATCTCACTGAATGCTTTATCTCACTTTTTCTGCCACTGCATGGTATAACAACCTAATATAGTGACTAGAGAAAGAATACTAGGTTAATGTGACCTAATATGGTTGACTGGCAGTAAGAAATATTCCAAGTATAAATGAATCCATCAAGTGTCATGACTGTACATGTAACAGTGTCAGAGAAATGAAAACGAATGCACCAACTTCACATCAGCACTGAAGTGAAATGTAGATCACTGTGATCTATTTTTTCTAGCACTTAGAAGTACCTCCCAAGATGACTGCACATATCAAGTTTCCTGACTGTGAATTATGACAATATCTTCAGAATAAATCTCAATGAAACAAATAAAAGGAATGTTTCCTATACCATATAAAATAGGAACCTACATCTAGCTTCATCTTTGCAGGTGCAACAAAACACCATATATGTGAATGAAGATTGTCTTGGCTGTATCTAAAAACCTTTTTTCCCTCAATAAATCATCTCAATATCAGCATTTAAATATGCAAGAAAAAAGATCATCCTACAATGATGCAGGTATTGCAAGAGATTTACCTTTGGGGCCAGGAGTCCATTTTTCTCCTCCACCATTTGCCAAACCTTGGTCCAATTGTACCTACAGACTGGACCTGGCACATAACCGCTTCTAGTGTAGTAACCTGAGTAAAGACAGTAAATCAAATGTAGAGCATTTAAAGCACCGTATTCCTCATGGGTATGTCTTACATCTTTCTTTAATCTGACCTTGCTGTTGTTACACAACACTCAAACACAGATATGTTTGCAGATGATGTAACACTGTCAATATCTGATAGAAACAAACATGCAGTGGAATAAAAATTAAACACTGATCTGGCAATTACTGATAAATTAAAAAAATGAAAGAAAATGATAGTTAATGAAGCTTCAGAAAGTACTAAATAATGGTGTACAACTGTATTCTTCATGGCCATCTTCCTCCACAGTTGTCTTAACTTTTTCAGTGAAACAGCTCAGTCCATCATTACAATCTAAATTTACACAAGCCAAAGTCCCAACAGTTTAAATGTTCCTTCCAAAATACTGGTACTGTAATGTGGTACTCTCTGATCATATCCATTCAACTGACAGAATATGTGATAATTTTCTGACTGTGTGTACATTGTGTTTAAATACTGAGTTCAAAATCCTGTTGAATATAGTAGAAACTTTCATACTAATTGAGATAAATTATCATTATTTTTAATATTGTTTTATTACTGGTTGATTACAGTTGGTACAGATGTAGCAGTAGTATTAGGAATGTTATCATTTATAACTATTGGGCTAAAATGCATTCAAGACAAGAGACTAAGGACATACAGACATAAGGACAGGTATAGCTAAAAGAAATTATGGGCAATATATAATGTTGGTTTAAAATTACCAGGTTATTTAGTCAAATACACAAATAAAAACAATGATTTGAAGACAGATCTACTGCATATATATATATATATATATATATATATATATATATATATATATATTAAAGACCTAAATACATAATAAGAAGAATATAACAGAACACAAAACTCACATAACTGAAAAAATACCTAATAGTAAATGATATCAACAGCAAGCGTTCATGTGTGGCAGCTACAAAAAAGTAAAATTGTTCATGTGTGGCAGCTACAAAAAAGTAAAATTATAACTCCAATCATATATATATATATATATATATATATATATATATATATATACACACATACATGCCAACCCCTGGCGAGGAAAAAGTGTAATCCAAATGGACAAAAAGAGTAATCCACATATAACATTATAAAAATTCAACGATCATATGTACAAAATGATTTATTTATCCCTCTGGACTTTTAACATCAATTGCTGCTTCAAGTTTTCGTATATAATGCTTTGAGCTTTAAAAAGCAACAGACTCTCATACTGCATTTCAGAAAACTTTGTACCAGCTGAGACTATGAATGTTTTGCACATCTGTAGAGCACCAAGTGATGGGTTACAGAGCTTGGATCTGAATTCAGTTTTATTTTTGCTAACAATACTGAACAATCTCTCACAGTCAGCATTAGAATGGTAAAGAACCAATATTCCTTTCATAACCTGACAAAGAAGAGGAAATTTATATCTTACAGTTATTGGGTCTTCAAGGTGGGAAATAAGATGTAAAAAATAAACTCTGTCTGCATGAAGTACATTGTCAGGTAGAGTGCCAACTTGATACTTCAAGAGTTCTCCAAATTTATCAGCAGCCTTTCCTGCAGCATGGTGCATCATACGACAGAGACAACCTGATATGTACAATGAAGGAGACATTTTTCAAAATATAGATTGAAACTTCTTTATGAATTCCAGTCATCACTGATGCAATATCAGCTGAAAACCCAATACAGTTCTGCCAACTTATGTTTATTCAAAGCATTATCAAGCACAAAAAAATATGTTTTCTCCAGCGGAATCTACCATTAATTCTGGTAATGAAAGATGAGTACTCTGACTATGCCTTTTTCATTGTCAAAGTCTCTTACACTGATTGGGTACACCTTTTTGTCATAATCATGACTCCTGTCTGTTGCAATACTAAACGGCCCAATTTTCATGGCTTCTGCAATTTTAAGTGAAGTATCTTCTGCTAAGCACCTAACAATATTTGATGGTTTTGTTCTTGCACATGCATAATTTCTGCAATTTTGGAATCGGGAAACATCTGTTTGAACAAAGAACCAATATAGTCTTCTACTGCTTGGGGTAGTCTGTGTTTTATTAAGAACTCGGTAGATAACACCTCTGCATTTTTTAAAATTCATGTCCACAATTAAGTTCTGCTGTAAAAAAGAAGTTACCTTAGTATTGGAGTTAGTAAAACGAGCTAATTCAAGGTTTCTTTGTTTTACCACCATGACCAATATTAAAATCCTTTCCACATAGCCTGCAAGGGGTGTGAAGCTGCCCTAGAATGGAATGGTTGTGTAATTCATGTATTCATCTCTGAATTGGTTTTTCGTCTTTTCCTAATCCATCTGTGAAATTATTTGAAAAACATTTTTGTTCTTACAAATGCATCGACTAGAATAAATCTGGCTTGACTTTTAGCGCCAAATACCTACAGACTGGTTCTGTACCAGATATGAATTAGAACAAAGAATCTGCGAGCAAAGATTAAAAGTTAGAAAACCAGTCTGTTCTCTTCTAACTAAGCCATACAGCTGCTATAAATAGAAACCAAGGTCCAAAGTAGAAACCGGCATGTTTCTTGGAAATAGGGGCAACTGCAATAAATAGAACATAATACTGTTAGGAAAGTGCATGCAAGTCTATGGACAAGTGTACTTTTATGTCATAGTTACATAGAAGCCGTCTTTTCCAGAAAACAGTCTGTGGGATTAATGACATGTTAATAAAAATGAGAAAACAAATTATTAATTTTTTTGGAGGGGGATATACCAAAAACATGTAATCCGAATACAGTTACGCATAAGGCATAATTTTGTGAAAAAAAGCGTAAAGATTACGCCAAAAGTGTAATGGTTGGCATGTAATATATATATATATATATATATATATATATATATATATATATATATATATATATATATAAGAATACAAATAATATGGCAAAAAACAGTCCTTTCAAGTGCACTGGATCCAGCAAGGGATCACGCATGTCAGGGATTGATTAAGATATATGCAATAAAATGACAATGAACCATGCAAAATTAGTATCTAACTAGCCTAAGTGCTTTCGACTCTCAATGAGTCTTTTTCAAAGGCAAATACAAAACATAAACAAGACAAACAAATAAAACACAACAACTGTTGTGTTTGCAAAACTTTACACAGCTGTTTCTACAGGAATTAAACCTTTAAATGTATTATGTTTCAACTAGTTTATTTCAGCTTGTTGCTGATGATGGCAAATATTTTTATTGACCTAGAAATCGATAAGCCATAACAACATCTGTCGTTTTATGTAAATTTATGTAAGCACAAATTATATCCCAGATATTTCATTGTTACAGTAAGTAATTATAGGCTATTAAGCAAATTAAGAGAATTATTTAAAAGAAAATGTGTCGGCTGCAAAATAAAATTTCATGAAAAGGGAATGTTTATTATACGGCTTTTTGGCAGTATATGCTGATATACAAGTTTTAACGTGGATAATGATTGGCTACATCAAGTCTTGATTTTAAGCTCATAGTGCAATGTCTGGAAGACAGAAGAAAATGTTTACGGCTGCATTTGATTTTATCAAAGACAAAGTTTTGCTGATTGGCACCAGGTTTTGGCTTGGTGCTTTATGCTACAGCAACACAAGTAGGTTATTTAGTGCCCAGGCAATTGGTGTAAAGTGTCTTGCCTGAGGACACACCATGGTGGCTGACCCAGGCTTGTCCAATGGTAGCATTTAAACCTGCACCCTTTTGGTCACGTGTCCATGCCACCTGTTAAACCATTTTTCTAGCTTGTGAATAAAGATCAGAAAATGCGACCAAATGAGATTTAAATGACAGGAGGGTCAAGGAAACTTATGTACTGATGCAACCAAGGGAAATAAGAATACAACCAAGGGAAATAAGAATACGAGTCTCAAAAGCTACTGATTTAAAAAGTATCAAATGGAAGTTTAAATGAATTCATGGACAATGTTACAAATTCTGTTCTCTCATTAAAGGTCATTTTACTTGTACATGTAATTTACAATATAATACATGCTTGTTCTGGAGGATATTTCATCATATTCCTTGTTTGGAATGTCCATTCTGACCAATGTGGCCAAAATAAGTTATTTTTACTAAACAAGTGAAATCAATAATACTTAATCATGGACAGCAAATGTTATACTATATATACTTACTTACAAGTCAAGTTCAACCACAAACAACATAGACACTGATCTGCCATTACATAATGTGCCAGCTGCTCAAGGTCTATGGTGTTTGTTCTACTGATTACTCCTAACAAACTCTATAGTCCAAAATCTGATGGTGCATTATGTGATGGCAGAACTCGGTTTGTGTAGTTTTTACTTTGACTTTATCTATAAGTGAATATATCCAGTACTTTTTCTTCCAGATTAGACCAAAAGGAGATAGAAAAATGGGGGCACATTAAAAGGGCATGGAAAGGTAACATCAGTTGGTCAAACAAGGTATCGCCAGGCAAGGAATACTAACATACACAAAAAAATGGAATAAATACTTTGATCCTGAGATAACTTACAGAAGCTAATGTATTAAGCATTTTCTAAACATAAAACATTAAAAAAATAACAATTAAGTCTTCTACATTCTATTTTATGAAAATTAACTATATGCAGCAAAACCTGTCCTAATGGTCACCTTTACATAGCAGTCACCTGGTAACAACTGCCATTCTCATTTCCTCCCAGGCCAATTTTCTATATAAATGTCATTTGTGTAATGGTCACCTGCTTTCTGTGGTCAGCCCCAGGTGTTTCCTAAACAAATCAAATGGTTTCTCCCTTCTTAAGCAGTCACTGAAGCATAACTACAGTGAACAGTCAGTCTATGCAAACTAAACTTACGCTTCAGGAGGAAGGCATTGTTTAGATAAAGAAATATTATGTGCAAACATTTTTCTCACTTGTGCTCACTGTACTCTGGTCACACTGTCAATATATTTCAAAGGTTTCAGTATGTAATATTCAAAATGAGGCAGTTTATATCATTAGAGTTATGGGTGAAGGTAATTTGTTTGCTGGATGGTGGGTAAAGTAGTTGTGTTATCAAAGCGGAAATGTAAGTCACATTATTTGGCAGTCTGACAGGTTTAGTTCAATATCTTCATTTATCTGCCTGTGAATTAAAGGTATACTGGATTAAAATAGGTAATCTTTGAGATGCAATGTTAGCTACCTCTTTTTCTATTAGGTTCAGGGGGCATTCATTACTTAAAACCTGTTTTTACAGACAGGAAAAGTTCATGAGTCATAAAGAACAACTATATATGGCTTCTTCTGATTCCCTGCTTATCATAGGTGGCGCTCACCAGATAATATGTACTTTTGAGAGAGTGACGTATGTAAGGTGAAGTAGTTCGCATTTAAAACCTGCACAGTGGAAAGAATGTTTGCATACCTCTATGCTACATTAATGTAATGTGGATGATATTTCTTTTGGATATTGTACTTTTGGAAATTTTACATGATTTAAGCACACTGCTAACTAAAATGACTGCTCCCTTGTGTTAAAAAGTCAGTCTGAATTAGTCTAAAGTACACTATACATAGCAGCTATTAAAATAGGGAAAATGAATTTTGCCAGACTAGACAATATCAGCTTCTGAAAGTGCAATGAATGAATTACCAAATATATAAAATGTAAAAAAAGTTATCGGCTCTTTTTAATACAATTTACCTCTGAAGTTCAGGAAGTGAAAATGACCAAGTAGAGCTAGCACTTTTTTGAAAGGTGCACATTTGAAGTAAGGGCAAGCTGTATACTCTATAACCCATAGTACACCCATCAATCATACACCAAAATAAAGGGAATTAAAGGTTCTTTGCATTATACCTAAGATATACAAGGTCTTTTTTAAACAGCCAGTATAACCAGTGAGGAAAGCTGGGGACATTCTTTTTCTTTAAAATCCTAACCCTATGCAAAATGCGAAACTGTATAGCGCCACCATAGACATCTCTTTTGATCTTGGTAAGTTGGGCAACTGGCTAATCCAAATATTGTTTTTGAAGATGAAACTGTGTAGTGAGGTCACCTGTGTACAAAGGTCAGTATCAGCTTTTCCCATGGGTGGCTGCTATTGACAGGCTTAACTATCTACATAAATTAGTCAGATATTTACAATACATAACCTGATGTTAACATACAACATAAATGAAAATGTTTAAGCAAACTGCAGTAATTTTTAAACTCTTCTATCAATATTCTTTTTTTGTCACAGAAACAGCAGACTACTGAAATCAAAATGTAATAAAACACAATAAATAAATCTGAAGTCATTCTAATTTTTTCAGAAATGGAGGTAAGTGTACCTGGGCCACAGCGGATATTCTCCCCATCTGTATCCTGTCCATCTGTAGCAAAGACAATGAAGGACTGGCATCCAGTGTGAGGGATGCTTTTCAGCAAATCCATGGCAATCTCAAATCCCCTCCTGAAAAATTAGACACAAAAAATGCTACATCAATTCAGATAATTGTTTTTGTTGTTTGAATATAGCAATCACAGTTTTTGACTTGGGACACATTTTATGTTGGGGGCACCGATTATCTGGTAGTCACACTGGGACAGTGAGAACACATGCTTTACACTTGTCAAGGTAATTATTGTGAGAATTGTACAATGACATATGACAGACTGTACAATGACATATGTCATTCTGAGTGAGACTGTGTACAACGACATATGTCATTCTCAGCATGTCTGTGTACAATGACATGTCATTCTGAGTGAGACTGTGTACAATGACATATGTCATTCTGAGCATGACTGTGTACAATGACATATGTCATTCTGAGTGCAACTGTGTACAATGACATATGTCATTCTGAGTGAGACTGTGTATAATGACATGTCATTCTGAGTGAGACTGTGTACAATGACATATGTGATTCTGAGTGAGACTGTATACAATGTGTCATTTTGAGTGAGACTGTACAATGACATGTGATTCTGAGTGAGACTGTGTACAATGATGCGATTCTGAGTGAGACTGTATACAATATGTCATTCTGTGTGAGACTGTACAATGACATGTCATTCTGAGACTGTATATAATGACATGTCATTCTGAGTGAGACTGTGTACAATGGCATGTCATTCTGAGTGAGACTGTGTACAATGACATATGTCTTTCTGAGTGAGACTGTACAATGGCATATGACATTCTGAGTGAGTCTGTGTACAATGACATGTCATTCTGAGTGAGACTGTGTACAATGACATGTCTTTCTGAGTGAGACTGTACAATGGCATATGACACTCTGAGTGAGACTGTGTACAATGACATGTCATTCTGAGTGAGACTGTGTACAATGGCATGTCATTCTGAGTGAGACTGTGTACAATGACATGTCATTCTGAATGAGACTGTACAATGGCATATAACATTCTGAGTGAGACTGTGTACAATGGCATGTCATTCTGAGTGAGACTGTGTACAATGACATGTCATTCTGAGTGAGACTGTGTACAATGACATATGTCATTCTGACCTTTTCACCACTTTGCTGATACAAGAAAACAGCAAAATAAACAAGAACATACTTGATAGCTTCAGGTAGTGAAATTTATGAAATTTTGAGAAATCAGGTAAAAAATGACTAGAAAGACCAAGATATTAAAAAAATAAGAACAGCTTTAAAACTTTCTAGAGACTATTCAAAGAATTAAAAGAAGAATGGTATTCCATCTCTGTACATTAATGTTATATGCACAGATGACCCATTATGAATGGGAAATGTTTTTAATGACTTTTTTGTGAATGTGGCCTCAAAGCTTAAAGAAACTAAAACTGTATCAGATCACTTGCAACCTTGGGGATTTTGTACTGAAAGGTTATTACCAGATGATAGGTTTGAAATTCCAGAAATAAAAAACTGTTTAAAAACTCAAATACTTGCAAAACACTGAAATTACTAAATCAAAAGGACCAGGGCCTAAGGCTTTTAAAAGCGACTACCAAGATAGCTGCATTGCACAACAATGACATTACCACATCAAAAGGAATAAGGCTTTTAAAGCAGCCACTAAGACAACTACATTGGTATAGAAATACAGTATGAAAGCCAGTAAATTTCCCCATTTATGGAAAACTGCAAGGGAATTCCACTTCACAAGGCAACAGATAACTTTAATTATCTTCAGCCAACTTCCATCCCACTCCCTCTTTAAAAATTAATCATCAACAAATCTATATGCTAATGATAATTTCTCTGATGAACACAGTTGCAAATATGTACAAGGAAATAATCTTTAAATGGCTTCAAATGTGCTAATGATAATTTCTCTGATGAACACAGTTGCAAATATGTACAAGGAAATAATCTTTAAATGGCTTCAAATGTGGTGTAAGGAAAAAAACATGCTTGTTATGCAGATAAAACAAAAGTTTCATTAAAAATTGCACAGTAAAAACAAGCAAAATTATAGACAAATAACTTGAGCCTTTTATAAAATAATAAAAATGTGAATGTGGTTTCAAAGGGCAAAATTCTTGGTATTCTTGCTAACAATAATTTACTTTAGTTTGATCATATGAACTTTGTTACAAAGAAAGCAAATTCCTATCTTTGGCTATTAGGAAGTCTCTCAATGGGACTGACACACTACATGCCAAAATTAATGTCCAGGAATTAAAGATAAAACCATTTCTTCTTTTTAAAAGCCAAGTGTTGAAATCATCTCTGATATTTTTGTGTGATATGATTTTCAAATCGGCTACTGTGGAAACTGTATTGGATGTAAGATGTTCAATTAGGACAAAGTGGATGCCATTAGATAAGTTTGATGAATAATGGCCATCCATTCAGGATGGTTTGGTTTTGTGGGGTTGAATCCCATTTTTCATCACATGATAGACTATACATAGCAGCCTGTATATTTGGTGGACTAAGAACCAAGGAAGGCCCCTGGAAGAACCACCAACCCACAGAAAGCTACTGAGCTGAGACTCAAACTCACAAGGACAGAGGTAAGAAGTGTGAGTGATATGTAAAGATGAGCACCTTAGACCACTTGACCCCCCAAGGACCCTCCATTCAGAAGATGAGCACCTTAGACCACTTGGGCACCCAAGGACCCTCCATTCAGAAGATGAGCACCTTAGACCACTTGGCTGCCCAAGGCCCCTCCATTCAGAAGATGAGCACCTTTGACCACTTGGCCGCCCAAGGCCCCTCCATTCAGAAGATGAGCACCTTTGACCACTTGGCCGCCCAAGGCCCCTCCATTCAGAAGATGAGCACCCAAGACCACTTGGCCCCCCAAGGCCCCTCCATTCAGAAGAATTAGTGACAAGGTCATCAATATGTTCTTTGTGACAGCCACATTTAAGGTAAGATAGGCACCATTTTTATTTAGAATCAACTAGATATCCTAATTAGTTTTCTGATTAAAACTGCATTTTGATATGATTTTCCATTTAGGAGTAGTAATGTCAAGATTTTCAACATGGTTGCCATAGCAGCTGTAATGTACATCATATCAGCACCACTTTCATTTAGTACCAACTACACATAATAAGATGTGTTCTGGTGAAAACCCAATGTTGAAAGACCATTCATTTTGAAGGAGGAGTAACAAGATTTTAAAGACAGCTGCTGTGGCAGACATATTGGATATCTGATAGCCACAATTTTTTTTAAAGCAGCTAAACACGATAAAAAGTCTTCATGTGACAAGTCCATTCTAATATGACTTTCCAGTCAGAAGGAATAGCACTAGCCTAAGTTTCAAGATGGTTGAATGTGGAAGGCCATATTGGATGCCAAATTTGTACCATTTTCATTTAGGGCCAACTAAAAATCATAATGATAATGAAAACTCCATGCTGATACAACCATCTATGCAGGTGAAGTAGTGATAACAAGATTTTCAAGATGGTCACTTTGGTGGCACCATTTTTATTAAGAACCAGCTAAACGTAAGAAATCATTCTGTGAAAACCTCATGGCAATACAACTTTCTGTTCAGAAGGAGTTTGAGTAGTAACAAGACTTTTTAGATGGCTGCCATGCTGGACATAAGATTGGCACCATTTTCATTTAGGACTAACAAAATTTCATAGTGTTTTTAGTGGTCTGTAGAAAGACCAAAAAACACCAAAAAATGTGCTGGAAAATGCCCAAAAATCTATCTATAAGAATTATATTAATGGTATGTTGATAATTGCAATGACATAAAATATAATAAATTACATGAATTGTAAATTAATTATATAACATTGAATCTCATGCACCAGGCAAATGGAAAATTGTCCAATATGCCATATGAACATAAATCTACTGAAAATGTAATCGACGAAGATGTTCACACTGTTCTCATATAATAGAAGGTAATTATTTTACAAACAGTTGAACTTACATTTAAAATGCATTATAATACTGATAGTTCAAGTTCAAATGTAATGTATCTAATAACTTGCGACACCTGCTAACTCTGGGTTGATCAATAGCTACAATGCCAGTTGAGATTGTAGTCCTTCTGAGATGGGCTCCACGTTCACAGAAATAACAATGGATGACAGTATTGCAGCTCGCAATAAATCAATAGATGCAAGTTTTTCTGACCTATACTTCATTATTTCACATGCAGATGATAATAAATGTGCCCAATAATGATAAACAAATTTATAGTAAAACACAAAGTATGTTTGATGCCACCAAAAACAGTCTTAACTGTGGTGTGTCAGAGAATATTTTTTAGTTTCTTGTTTGGATGAACACGAGGTTAAGAAGCACAAAAAAGATCCTTGTGCAGATGGTGTACAGAATCATTCATGTGTAGATGGTGTACAGAATCATTCATGTGTAGATGGTGTACAGAATCATTCATGTGTAGATGGTGTACAGAATCATTCATGTGTAGATGGTGTATAGAATCATTCTTGTGTAGATGATGTACAGAATCATTCATGTGTAGATGGTGTACAGAATCATTCATGTGTAGATGGTGTACAGAATCATTCATGTGTAGATGGTGTACATAATCATTCATGTGTAGATGGTGTACAGAATCATTCTTGTGTAGATGGTGTACAGAATCATTCTTGTGTAGATGGTGTACAGAATCATTCATGTGTAGATGGTGTACAGAATCATTCATGTGTAGATGGTGTACAGAATCATTCATGTGTAGATGGTGTATAGAATCATTCTTGTGTAGATGGTGTACAGAATCATTCTTGTGTAGATGGTGTATAGAATCATTCTTGTGTAGATTGTGTACAGAATCATTCTTGTGTAGATGGTGTACAGATTCAGTCTTGTGCAGATGTTGTACAGAATCATTCTTGTGTAGATGGTGTATAGAATCATTCATGTGCAGATGGTGTATAGAATCATTCTTGTGTAGATTGTGTACAGAATCATTCTCGTGTAGATGGTGTACAGAATCATTCATGTGTAGATGGTGTACAGAATCATTCTTGTGTAGATGGTGTACATATTCATTCATGTGTAGATGGTGTACAGACTCATTCATGTGTAAATGGTGTACAGAATCATTCATGTGTAGATGGTGTACAGAATCATTTTTGTGTAGATGGTGTATAGAATCATTCATGTGTAGATGGTGTATAGAATCATTCTTGTTTACATTGTGTACAGAAACAGTCATTTAATCTTGATAAGACTTTGTTAAGACTTTGTATGGTAAGTAAGAAAATGGTGTTATGGATGCTGATATTTTTGTTACTATAGTGTTAAAAAAAGAGAATGGTATCAACAACGTGTTATGATACCAGAAAGAGAATTTCTAATACAATAATACAAACATTATCAACAAACACTCACAAAACAGAAGCAGTACATTTGGTGATGACTGGAATATGGGATCATGCCAGCGCTACCACCCCCAAAAACTTACATATCTGAAATGCAACACTGGCATGCTTTCAGTAATTTTGTTAAAAAAAATGGACTGTTTTGTAGGAGAAGATTTGTGCAGCAGAAAACAGTGTTTGTACCCATAGATCCACAACTAGAAACAATCAGCTTGTTGAGGTTCATAGGTATTATACTCAATTCATACAGGAAAAGAGTAACTTGGTTTTCCTATTCTAGTGGCATCAAAAACAAAATGAAGATTGTGTAAAACTAAACAATTTCATCAAATGCAATTTCTAAAAACAAACTATATTTTCTGGTAAATTTTCATTTCCTTCAGGTAATCTACGATAAGCAACACAAGACAAAAGAAAAACTAAATGTCAGACTGGTAATATTTTGGAACACCAGTTACTGATAAAGCTTCTTCCTTATATTAATATTTTATTGATATAATAGTTCTTTCATCTAAACATCTATTTCTAATGTTTTCTTTCTTAAAATATCAAATAGAAATAAATAGCTACATATGAATCATATAATGAGTTTCACTTGTTATGAATAGATGCTGGAGAGAGAGAGAGAGAGATTTGCAAATTTTATAATAATGGTTAAAAACTTTTGATAACAGAAACAATAAATGTTTACAAAAACATGCATGTATGATGAATGTTTGTAAGATTTTTTAAAGTGTTTTCCAGCAGCATTGATCAACCAGGCAGTGATTATCAGTTACAGTTCATATAGAATAGAACTGAATTCTGGTATTAATAGTCATGCATAGAAAATGACTATTTATTTTTTGTGGTTTTTTGCATTTTCCTGCATTTTTCTGCATTTTACAGTCTTTCTATGGACCATGTTTTTACTGAATAGAGCAGTCAGAATTTCAGAAAACTTCTACCAGGTACCCATTAATCCTAATGATCAGTTACCCAGGTACCCATCGATGCTAATGATCAGTTACCCAGGTACCCATCGATCCTAATGATCAGTTACTCAGGGACCCATCGATGCTAATGATCAGTTACCCAGGTACCCATCGATCCTAATGATCAGTTACTCAGGTACCCATCAATCCTAATGATCAGTTGCCCAGGTACCCATCGATGCTAATGATCAGTTACCCAGGTACCCATTGATCCTAATGATCAGTTACCCATCGATGCTAATAATCAGTTACCCAGGTACCCATCGATGCTAATGATCAGTTACCCAGGTACCCATCAGTGCTAATGATCAGTTACCCAGGTACCCATCGATCCTAATGATCAGTTACTAAGGTACAAGACCAAAGGCAAATTTGTACTAAATGTGTATGAACCTGAAGTTAAGTTCACATTTTTTAAAAATTTACGGTATCCACTATATATCACTACTTAATATGACCTGTTACAAAGTTCAAGAATTCATCTGCATCCTCATTGTCTGAGGCAAAAAAAATTGTGTTTTTGTTAGACCGAGCATACTTTGTTTTTTGCTGCCAACCCTAGCACATTTTTCCCCGTAGGTTAATTTTAAAAAAATAATCCCAAAATCGATTTGTGGTTTATTAGTGAAAACCCATGATGATTTGACCATTCATTCAGAAGAAACCATAACAAGATTTTCAAGATGGCCACTGTGGTGGTGATACTGGATTTCCTTACAGCGCCATTTTCGTTTAGGAGAAAAATGAGAACATAAGAAGTCTTCTGGTGAGAAACCCAAGTCAATTTGACCTTCTAGTCAGAAAAAGATGCCATAACAAAATTTTGAGATAGCTGCCCGGGTGGCTATAGTGGATGTCTGAAAGGTACTAGTGTTATTTAGGACCAAAAAGATGAATGTGTGTGTATAGTTTTATAGCAATCCTCCAAGTGTTTTGAGCGAAGAAGCGACAATAAAACTTCTGCTAATGGATGATGGACAAGAAAAGATTAAAAACAGGCTAAAAAAAGTATTCATTCATAAACAACACTTTGTCACTTTTTCAAACAGCTAAATTCACCCTCATTTTGACTATTTTAACAGCATATTGGGGAAATGCAGCTAAATTCACCCTCATTTTGACTATTTTAACACCATATTAGAGAAATGCATCTGCTGCTAATATAAAATTGTTTGTTTGCAAAAGCAAGACTAAAATATTACAAAACAGCAATCTGGATACATTCTACATTAAAATTTCTATCATTTCAAGAAAGTAATGTAATTGGGTAAGTATATTCAGAGAAACAAAAAATTTACCTGAAAAAGGTGTTTTCTCCATCAAATATGTTCTCGGATCACATTAACATTAGGATAATAATAGGAGGAGGGAATGTTTAGTATCCAACCTATATCAGATATCCATTGTAGGAAGAATGCTTGATTCCCCAAATGAATGATAAGCTCCTTTAGTGCAACGTAACCGATGGAGACACGGTTTACATCTGGGAGGAATTTCTGGGTGAATCCAATGAATACAACTGAGGGGGTCTGTTCTAAGGCTTTGCTGATGTCAACTGGGTCGAGTAGTGTCTGTGTGATTCTGCTGATGTCAAATGGGTCTGGTAGTCTGTGTGACTGACAGTGGACCTATCAGATTTAAAGAGTTTCTCTTCAAGCCTAAATCTTGTAGATAAAAACTCAAGAAGGTGGACTTCGCATGCCAGCTAAAAGCAGCCTTTATAATGTCTTCAATTGAAATACTGAAGTCAAATGTAAGAGATTGCCCTGATTTCTTGAGTTTCTTAGTCTTGAGACTACAGGGCATGGTATTGTAATGTGTGTACATGGAAGGGGTGTGCTTACCCCATGGTCTTAAACAAAGTAACAAAAAGAAAGGAAAAACAAAACCAACAAGTTTTAAAAAAATCAAAACAATAAATTTATTTCCCCAAAATACAAAATGAAAATTTTAAAAGCACTCAGATTATTTTGAATTAAATCCCAAATAGTTCTAAATTTTTTATCACAAGTCAAAAAGTATGGAGTATTCCAAATGAATTCTTCCAGTGATGTTCAGAATGATTTCTGATCTTGAAAGTGTTGATGTACCAATAGCCTGGAATAATGTTGATGTGCTAACAACCTTGAGCTATCAATGATATAAAAAAACACTAAATCAATTTATTTATAATTCCAACATAGTTATTTAGTCCTAAAGTCAATGAACACTTTGTAATTCCAATTAATAATTTAAATAAATAAATAAATACTCTCGAATTAAAACTGAACACAACTGAAAGACTGATCCCACTAGTCAGATATTAAAGTAGGAATAAAAAATTTCAGTTTACTTCTACCCTATATAAAAACCTAGGATGCAATATGATGACCTGAGTGATGGTTGAGGGTTAATTTCCAGAACATTCTAAGTTGTAAATAAGAATAGGTCTATTACTAAAACTTTAGCCAAGAACATTGCGAGCATGAAGTAGACCAGGAATTATCAATGGGAAAACAAATATCCTGAACTCAAATCCAAGAAAACATGTTTACCTACAAATCATAATAATCTTAATATATAATCAACAATTGCAGACAAAAATTAGATATGTAATAAGTTGTTTACAAAAAAAACCCAAAACATCAGTCAGATAGGCCCAAACTCCTACCCTCAATTCTGGACAAAGGTCAATCACACAATTCATGTTAAATATACATAATACTCCAGCTCACCTGTGCCCCCTGTCTTAAGCCTTAATATTGTGAAAATAGAGCATGGTATCAAACTGTGTGTAGATGGTTGAGGTGTACTTACTCCAGCTCACTAGTGCCCCCTGGTTTGAGAATCTCAATCTTATGACTGCTGGGCACTGTATCAAACTGTGTTTAGATGGAAGAGGTGTACTTACTCCAGCTCACTAGTGCCCCCTGGTTTGAGTATCTCAATCTTATGACTGCTAGGCACTGTATCAAACTGTGTTTAGATGGAAGAGGTGTACTTACTCCAGCTCACTAGTGCCCCCTGGTTTCAGTTTCTCAATCTTCTCAATCAGGTCTTTACGATGTGCGACAGTGGCTGGCACCATCTTCTCCTTCACACAACTCAAAGCCTCTGTCACGAAAGAATGCCATCTGAAAGAAGAACAGAGACAGTAATCAGTCATGATATTACTTTTCGCAAGCTTTATGTAACTTTTGATTCCAACATAGAATGCATTGAAAAACATTTACTATCAACAAAAGAATTAGTTATCTGATTTCTTCCCTGTATTATATATTTTTTTCCCACAAGATAACTGGAAATGTTGTATCATTTATGATGTAAGTGTTTTCCTCATGGCCATTTAGTGATACTATTATGATACACTCAACATGGCCATTTAGTGATACTATTGTGATACACTCCACATGGCCATTTAGTGATACTATTGTGATACACTCCTCATTGCCATTTAGTGATACTATTGTGATACACTCCTCATGGCCATTTAGTGATACTATTGTGATACACACCTCATGGCCATTTAGTGATACTATTGTGATACACTCCACATGGCCATTTAGTGATACTATTGTGATACACTCCACATGGCCATTTAGTGATACTATTGTGATACACTCCTCATGGCCATTTAGTGATACTATTGTGATACACTCCTCATGGCCATTTAGTGATACTATTGTGATACACTCCTCATGGCCATTTAGTGATACTATTGTGATACACTCCTCATGGCCATTTAGTGATACTATTGTGATACACTCCTCATGGCCATTTAGTGATACTATTGTGATACACTCAACATGGCCATTTAGTGATACTATTGTGATACACTCCACATGGCCATTTAGTGATAGTATTGTGATACACTATCATTTCAGCCTGCAATACTTGTGATTCCACTGACAGCCACTGTACTAGCATTGATTCACTTTGTTTCCCACTATTCTATAAAACTGATTCTGTTAAATAATCATTCTATCACTTAATTCCAAGTCTTATCATTCCAACAACCCTTTTTCTTGTTTCTTGTTGGATATGCAATTGAGACAATCTGGCATAATTACCCACTTGCTTAACCATTATCTGTTGTACCTGGCTTGACGTGGATGCTAGGCATTAAATTGCTATCGATGGAATTAACACAGTATTTAAATATGATCTTTGAAAATAAAATGCGAGAAAAATTCCAATTGTGTAGTCCAGTCAGACTAGAATTGTGATTCAATGGATGTATGCAAATCAAACAATAAAATATATCATTTTATTTAATATTCCATCCTATAAACATATAAAAATGATTTCAGCTCTGGAAACTGTTGCTGATTTTAAACTGCAACCTATTTTTGAGATTGCTGTTGTATTTTCTACAATACAAATGTGGTGAAGCAAAGTAAGAAAAGTTTAAATATTAATAGAAAGTATTAATATTATTATAAAATTTTATTATTATTATGAAGTTCACATATTATTATAAAGTCTATATATTATTATAAAGTGTTAATAGTATTTAATCATTATTTTAAACATCTCATATTGGATTATGCATAATCAGAAGACAAAAGTGACCATTTTCAGCATGGCCATTGCAAACTTTCTGCTCTCTTCTCCAACCTCACCCTATTTTAATTGGAAATAGTAGTATCCAAGGTGGACACTAAATTATTAGCCAATATTGATTTTGAATCTTCATATCCCTGCTACACTCGGCACAGTAATTTCTCTGCAAAAGTCAGTTTAGTAATTTTTTTTAATTTAAAGTTTTGATTGTGATCATATTTCACTGAGACTTTCATTTAAAGCCTTTGAAATTAATGTCACAGTAAAGATACTGAGAAAAAGGTATTAAAGAAAACTATCTTTTATTTAAATTGAAAGACTAATGAACTCTGGCAACAAAATAAAATCTAAATTATGAAAATAAAGAATACCATGCAAATGTACTTTCATTTTTTTTCTTCCCTTTTATGATCATAATGTGCATATAAGGCTAATGCTGTAACTGTGCACATGCCCTGAAGCTATAAAAATTCTGTGGGGAGATCCCTGTATCCTTAACCAGGAAAAGTTGTATCATTTACAACCATAATTCAACCTGAAAAAGCTGTATCATTATTCATTATATCTTCTACTGCTAAAAAAAATATCATAAACAGAAGGTCATTGCCCAAAACAGAAACATGCCTGTGACAAAGACATGGAAAAACAAAAGTCAAATGGTATGTACTTCAATTTAGCATGTTTCCCCCATATATGCTGGTATGTACTACAATTTATCAGGTTTTCCCCCATATGTATTTATTTTGTTTGCAACTTGAATTCCTCATTCAGGTGTGTGCACTTCAGCTTAGCATGTTTCCCTCATATGTATTGGTGTTTACTTCAATTCAGCGTGTCTCCACCATATGAATTGGTGTGTACATCAATTTAGCACTTCTTCTCTATATGTATTGGTTTTGGTTGTGAAAAAGATACTCACTTGCCCACCTCGTCCCAGTTGCTGGCCCTAGCACAGATGACATTGATGTTTTGGTTGTGAAAAAGATACTCACTTGCCCACCTTGTTCCAGTGGCTGGCCCTAGCACAGATGACATTGTTGTTTTGGTTGTGAAGAAGATACTCACTTGCCCACCTTGTCCCAGTGGCTGGCCCTAGCACAGATGACATTGACGTTTTGGTTATGAAAAAGATACTCACTTGCCCACCTTGTCCCAGTGGCTGCCCTAGCACAGATGACATTGTTGTTTTGGTTGTGAAAAAGATACTCACTTGCCCACCTCGTCCCAGTGGCTGGCCCTAGCACAGATGACATTGACGTTTTGGTTATGAAAAAGATACTCATTTGCCCACCTCGTCCCAGTGGCTGCCCTAGCACAGATGACATTGTTGTTTTGGTTGTGAAAAAGATACTCACTTGCCCACCTCGTCCCAGTGGCTGGCCCTAGCACAGATGACACTGACGTTTTGGTTATGAAAAAGATACTCACTTGCCCACCTCATCCCAGTGGCTGGCCCTAGCACAGATGACATTGACATAATCCTGCTTGGTAAGAGTGTGTATCACAGTTTTTGCTACCCCTTTAGCAATCTCAAACTTTTCTCCTCTCATAGACTGACTAAAATGTAAAGAAAATGTGTTTATAAATTACTGAGATATCGGTTTGAGAAGAAAACCCCCTAGCAAGATGCAGAAGTATCAAAGATCAATTACCAGCTGAGATGCAAATAAGTAAATCTTCTGAAAGCCACAAATGTAATTATTGGGCATTCTTCACTAACTTTCATGCCACAAAGCCCAAAATTATTTCTAAATGTCCGTAGTTAAGAATTGAAATCCAGTTTCTCGCATGTTTATTTTATGTAATATAAGGCATTCATCAGACATATCCATAATGTCAATAATTCATTCGTACTTATTTGTTAATAATCCATTCATACTTATTTGTTAATAATCCATTTGTACTTATTTATTAATAATCCATTCGTACTTATTTTTGTTAATAATCCATTCATACTTATTTGTTAATAATCCATTTACACTTATTTGTTAACAATCCATTAGTACTTATTTGTTAATAATCCATTCATACTTATTTGCTTTATCATGCCTACAGACTAGAACTAAATACCTGCATCATGACCTTTGACCTAAAATTTGATTCAGAGTAGAGACTATCAACTTGTTCATTGGACTGCAACTAAATACAACTGTATTTGTGCAATCCACTGTGTTCCATAAATTCACTGAGAAACAAGAATGCAGGCAATAACCTCTGACTTGACCTCAAGGTCAATTAGATCTGGTTTTGAAGATATGTTGGTGGTTAGAATTGTATCACCTCCATTCAAAACCAATGAAACAGTGCAAGATATGTTTCAAGGAAACCCCATATCTATGCCACCATTCATACCATTTTGATTTAATACCAACTATGTATCATATGAAGTTTTTAGTGGAAACCCCATGTCACTACAACTATCAGTTAAAAAGAAGTAGTAATAATAAGATTTTCAAGATGGCCACAGTGGCCATGAAATTGGTTTTGACATTTTAAGGAACATGCAACACAAGCATGAAATTAGAGGCACCATTCTTATTTAGAACCAACAGACTCTTGCTGAATGTCCATTTTCTTGAACATGATAAGAAGTTTCTTAGTGAAAACCTTATGCCAGTATATGATTATGCATTCAGGAGTAACAATAAATATTCTCAAAATGGCTGCCATTTTTACTTAGATTCAACTTGACTTCATAAGAAGTCTTTTAGTGAAACCCAATGTCACTGAGACCATCCATTTAAAAGTAGTGATAACAGGAATTTTAATTTGATACTGGATGTATGATTGGCAATAGTTTTATATTGGGCCAACTAGGCATCATAAGAAGTATTAAAGAAAACTCAAAGTCATTATGGCCATCAGTTGAGAAGGAAAATTGAAAACATGATTTTCAACATTGAAGTCAACTTGGCAACATATTCATTTAGGACCAACTGGACATCATAATAAGTCTGTGCATGAAAGTTCATATCAATACAATCATCCATTAGGAAAGAATTGCAATGAGAGTTTCAAACATGCCATTAACTGCCCATATTTAATGTCTGATTCACACCACTTTCATTCAGGACCAACAAGACATCAGAAAAATTCTCCGAGTAAATACCCCGTGTCAATATAACTATCCATTCATGAGAAGTAATGACTAAAGTATTTTTAAGATGGCTGCCATGGTTGTCATTATGGATATCAAAGTACACGTAGTATCATTTTCATTTAAGATCAATTAGAGCTTGGGATGAATCAGTGTAAAGTTTCATGACAATCCTTCAAGAAATTTAGAAAGAGTCGTGATAACAAAAGAAAGAGTTGTGATAACAAAGTTGTATTAATATACTGATGACAGACTGACGTTGTGTATGATGGACAGCAAGTCATAACATGAGCTGGTCTTGTTGAAATCTGAATTAAATCAAACAATAGAGGTAAAAACTAGAGTGTTAAAAATATTGGGATGTAAGTAAGTCAAGTGTCATAACTATAAAATATGGTCATAAATGAAATCATCTGGGACCCTGTTAGGAAGAATTTTATAAGTAAATCATAAAAACTGAGAATGCTAGTGTTCACAAACTAATGCCTACTGTATGTTGTTCAAGGGCTATAACTGTACAAGCTATGATCACAATCTGATCATCAATGAAGTCACAATCTGATCATCAATGAAGCTACAATCTGATCATCAATGAAGCCACAATCTGATCATCAATGAAGTCACAATCTGATCATCAATGAAGCCACAATCTGATCATCAATAAAGTCACAATCTGATCATCTATGGAGTCACAATCTGGTCATCAATGAAGCCACAATCTGATCATCAATGAAGTCACATTCTGATCATCGATGAAGCTACAATCTGATCATCATTGAAGCCACAATCTGATCATCAATGAAGTCACAATCTGATCATCAATGGAGTCACAATCTGATCATCAATGAAGCCACAATCTGATCATCAATGAAGTCACAATCTGATCGTCTATGAAGTTATCATCTATGGAGTCACAATCTGGTCATCAATGAAGCCACAATCTGATCATCAATGAAGTCACATTCTGATCATCGATGAAGCTACAATCTGATCATCAATGAAGCTACAATCTGATCATCAATGAAGTCACATCTGATCATCAATGGAGTCACAATCTGATCATCAATAGAGTCACATTCAGATCATCAATGAAGCCACAATATGATCATCAATGAAGTCACATCTGATCATCAATGGATCACAATCTGATCATCAATGAAGTCACAATCTGATTATCAATGGAGTCACATTCTGATCATCAATGAAGCTGCAATCTGATCATCAATGAAGCTACAATCTGATCATCAATGAAGTCACAATCTGATCATCAATGGAGTCACAATCTGATCATCAATTAAGTCACAGTCTGATCATCAATGAAGCCACAATCTGATCATCAATGAAGTCACATCTGATCAGCAATGGAGTCACAATCTGATCATCAATGGAGTCACATTTTGATCATCAATGAAGCCACAATCTGATCATCAATGAAGTCACAATCTGATCATCAATGGAGTCACATTCTGATCATCAATGAAGCTGCAATCTGATCATCAATGAAGCTACAATCTGATCATCAATGAAGTCACAATCTGATCATCAATGGAGTCACAATCTGATCATCAATGGAGTCACATTTTGATCATCAATGAAGCTACAATCTGATCATCAATGAAGCCACAATCTGATCATCAATGAGGTCACAATCTGATCACCAATGGAATCACAATCTGATCATCAATGAAGCCACAATCTAATCATCAATGAAGTCACAATCTGATCATCTATGGCGTCACAATCTGATCATCAATGAAGCCACAATATGATCATCAATGAAGTCACAATCTGATCATCAATGGAGTCACAATCTGATCATCAATGAGGTCACATTCAGATCATCAATGAAGCCACAATTTAATCACCAATGAAGTCACATCTGATCATCAATGGAGTCACAATCTAATGATCAATGGATCACAATCTGATCATCAATGAAGTCACAATCTGATCATCAAAGGAATCACATTCTGATCATCAATGAAGCTACAATCTGATCATCAATGATGTCACAATCTGATCATCAATGGAGTCACAATCTGATCATCAATGAAGCCACAATCTGATCATCAATCAAGCTACAATCTGATCATCAATGAAGTCAAATCAAATAAAAAAATGGCTATCAGAATGTTAGCTAAGCCTCCTGACTAACTGTGGCTATTACAGATATAAAATGAATATAATTTTACCTCACTAAACTTGTCTGGTAATGATTTTATACCGCTTTCCCTAAACTATGTCAAAATCTGAACTCATGTCACCCTGAAGTTTGTAAGTTTGACCCTCGATTGTACATCAGTGTGTGTGTTTTTATGTTCATCAAAAATATTACAAATGACCGATTGTGACTTCAGACCTATAGACCCCCAAAAATGATTGGAAGCTGCTACTTTAAAAATGTTGTGTACTTATGCTGCTTGATGAAAAACTGTTCCATGTAAGTTGTCTTATTAAACAGACACAATAGGGAGTTATGAAACAGACACAATAGGGAGTTATTAAACAGACACAGTGGGGAGCTCCTCTTGTTCAAGTGTAATGCAACTATGAAGGTGATAACCTGCTGTTGTTGTTGCTGTTGTGGGGTTTAACGCCATTTTTCAGCACACGATAGGCTATGCATGGCGGCCAGTATTAATGGTGGAGGAAGAACCCGGAAAACCCCGAGAAGAACCACCAACCCACGAGAAGCTACTGGCAAGCTTTCTCACATACCCACATTGGCAACCTGAATGTAACAAAATTTCTGACAGCCATTGTAAACATTTTCTAACTAAAGACTTTTTTGCAATCTTTCATCTTAACATAAGAAATTGTAATCATTTAATTTTTAAAATTTGATCTCTTAACTGGCACTATACAGCCACTATTTTGTTGACATCACATGGAACCACCTATACGATCAACCACACCCCCACAATCCTACCTATTGTGACCAGGCATAAAAGACAAGCATTCAATTGGGGCCCTGAGTGGCTGAGTGGTCTAAAGTGCTCTCCATTACGGATCACTGCCATCTCACTTCTGTCTGCGCTGGTTCAAGTCTCGGATTAAGCCAATGTGGGTATGTGAGAAAGCTTGCCAGTAGCTTCTCGTGGGTTGGTGGTTCTTTCCGGGATTTTCCCGGGTTCTTCCTCCACCATTAATACTAGCCGCCATGTATAGCCTATCGTGTGCTGAAATATGGTGTTAAACCCCACAACAACAACAACAAGCATTCAATTCTTTTTCCTTTCTATCATTTGAAAGAAGAGGTACTGTCATGAATTGATAAAAAAAACAAAAAAAGATTGTTTTTTGTAAAAAAAAATTATAAATCATTGTTCTAAAAATCTGCTTCATAAGCTAGCATTACCCCATGAAGCCAGATTTTACTGGTGAAAGTCAAAGGCTTTGAGAAACCTTGGAGTGACAGCCTTCATGGTGACTGGAGTTCAGATTTTGACATAGTTTAGACTAGAAACATATTTTATGCATCAATAATTATCTTGATTAACCACTACATATCAGGCCTTACATGAAACTCATGCTGCATGTAGTCCAATAATTTAATTCCTATACTCATTCACAAGTACAATACACAGTTAACCTGTTGTGGGAGCAACATATAAAATGTACAATGTATAGCCATACATATAATGTGGGAAGTCTACCACTGGATAAACATACTTATTCCTGCTTCCAACTGCACTGGCCAGACATGGCCTTCTGAGTAGACAGGATATACACAGGTCTAGCACAGATGAATCACTGTAACCATAAACATAAATACTCAACACATATTAGTAAAGCACCAAATGCAAGTCACAGTGACCCTTGTTGGTTTTAAAGGTATAGCAGTAATAGAGATGCATTCAGCCATTTTGGTAACAAATAAAGCACCCAATAAATGAACTTTAAACACAAAATTTTTATAAAGTCACTAAAGCATGAAATGTATGTCACAGAGGCTTATTTTGGGATGCAGAACTTGTCTACATAAATCCACTTGCCAAGTTTCATGATTCTAGATTGGTTAATATACATAAAGTATGCCAAAACCTCACGTGGCAATGAGATAAATGCAAAAACTGAACCAAAGACAGTAAATATTGGTCACAATGAGCCTCTTTTAATGTACAAGGTGTGGTAGATAAATAGCCTCATCAACCTCATGATTCTGGTATGTACAAGGTGTGGTAGATAAATAGCCTCATCAACCTCATGATTCTGGTATGTACAAGGTGTGGTAGATGAATAGCCTCATCAACCTCATGATTCTGGTATGTACAAGGTGTGGTAGATAAATAGCCTCATCACCTTCATGATTCTGGTATGTACAAGGTGTGGTAGATAAATAGCCTCATCACCTTCATGATTCTGGTATGTACAATGTGGGTTAGATAAATAGCCTCATTAACTTCATGATTCTGGTATGTACAATGTGTGGTAGATAAATAGCCTCATCAACCTCAAGATTCTGGTATGTACAAGGTGTGGTAGATAAATATCCTCATCACCTTCATGATTCTGGTATGTACAATGTGTGTTAGATAAATAGCCTCATTAACTTCATGATTCTGGTATGTATAAGGTGTGGTAGATAATAGCCTCACCACCTTCATGATTCTGGTAAGTACAAGGTGTGGTAGATAAACAGCCACATCAACTTCATGATTCTGGTATGTGTAGTGCATTAAAAATGAACATCATATACTATTGTAACCAAGTCAGTGGAGCATAAAATATGGGCCATAATGACCTAATACTGAAATAAGGGTGTTGCATCTCCAAGTTTCATGGTTCTATATAGCAAAGTATGTACACAGCATGCCAAAGACTTCTGTACACCTGAGCTAAATACAAAATCTTGACCTTTAAGAAATATAGGTGACAGTGATCTTTTTTGGTATGGGCAAAGTGCTAAAAGGTTTATGAAATAATTCAAGTTAATGATTAAAGCACAAAGAGTAAAAATCATCACACTGCTTACAATAATGATTCCATGTATAATACAGTATTATACAGTAAATGAAACACAAATCTCCTTACAATAATGATTCCATGTATAATACAGTATTATACAGTAAATAAAACACCAATTTCCTTACAACAATGATTCCATATATAATGCAGTATTATACAGTAAATAAACACCAATTTTCATACAATGATTCCATGTATAATACAGTATTATACAGTAAATGAAACACCAATTTCCTTACAACAATGATTCCATGTATAATACAGTATTATACAGTAAATAAACACCAATTTCCTTACAACAATGATTCCATATATAATGCAGTATTATACAGTAAATAAACACCAATTTTCATACAATGATTCCATGTATAATACAGTATTATACAGTAAATAAACACCAATTTTCATACAATGATTCCATGTATAATATAGTATGATACAGTAAATAAAACACCAATTTGCTTATGATGATTCCAGGAATAACAGTGTCATACATTAGGTAAAACACTAATTTGTATTATACATTAGAGAAAACACCAATTTGCTTGCAATGATTCCTTATATAATGCAGTAAAGAATAATAAACAGTAAATAAACAATGATTTTCTTACAATGATTCTGTGTATAATACAGTATTATACAGTAAATAAAACACCAATTTGCTTACAATGATTCCATTCATAATACAGCATTATACAGTAAACAAAACACCAATTTGCTTGCAATGATTCCATATATAATGCAGTGATACACAGTAAATAAACACCAATTTTCTTACAATGATTCTGTGTATAATACAGTATTATACAGTAAATAAAACACCAATCTGCTTACAATGATTCCATATATAATACAGTATTATACAGTAAATAAAACACTGATCTGCTTGCATAATGCAGTAATACACAGAAAATAAAACACCAATTTGCTTATGATGATTCCAGGAATAAGTGTCATACATTAGGTAAAACACCAATTTGTATTATACATTAGATAAAACACCAATTTGATTGCAATTATTTCATATATAATGCAGTAATATACAGTAATAAAACACCAATCTGCTTATGATGATTCCAGGAATAACAGTAGTATACATTTAGATAAAACACCAATTTGTATTTTACATTAGATAAAATACCAATTTGCTCATAATAATTCCATGAATAACAGTATTATACAATAAATAAAACACTAATTTGCTCATGAGGTAAATAAAAAAACTTAACATAAGACAGTAAAATGTATAATGTAACGTCACAATGATCTTTTGTTGCAAGGTGCAGAAGCCCGTGGGACTACCCATCACATATGATAGGGTACAAACTGCCAGGGGATGGCCAAATACTAGAGTAAAGCAATAAGTATAAACTGCCTCGCAGCACTGTCATATAAAGACCTGCTTAGACCTTTCTATCCAGGCATAACATTTTCATTTGATTATAATTTAAGCTACCCTGTTTATTTCTTTTATTTTGTCCGCAAACACTAAAAATGGATTTCTCATGTTTCAAGCACATTACTTTCTTGAAGTCACAGGAGAAAAACTTGATTGTTTGTCAAATTTAAACTACATATATTTGAAATATAAATGTCTTTTTTTTTTTAATTTAAGGAAACATAATTACATAAACCATTTTATGTACCTGTAGTGTTTGTCAATTTATTTTTCTGAAACTTTTACCACTTACAATTTTTTCCATCTACATCTTTTAAATGGAAATATTCATTCATTAAAATATGTGAGCTACCCCAAATTTATTGTGGGCTACCACAACACACATAAGAAATTTGTCCAGCCTGTTGATATCATCTCTGACATTCTTGAGTGACAATATTTTTAAATTAGGCACAGCGGCTGCTATACTGGATAAACAATAAGCACAATTTTCATTTAGGACAAAATTGGCATCATTTATTGAAAACACCCATGCTGACATAATGGAGAATTAGTGACAAGATTTTCAATAGATTCATTGTGGCAGCCATATTGAAACCATTTTCGTATAGGGTCAACTAATCATAAGAAGATTTTTAGTGTCAATTCACAAGGAGAGGAGCGGTGATAAAATTTCAATCATTACTATTTTCCTTTATGACAAACTATACCTTGAGATGAATGTATCATGGCAATCCTTCAAGTAGTTTAGAAGTGCTAATTTAGAGATAATAGGCCATCCCAAAGGAGGCACATCAAGGTTTAAAAGACCATGCTCATACCAGTTCCAACAGAATGGTTCCAGAGTTGTAGATTGCAAGTGACCTTCCAAGTTTTTGTGTGAAGACAAGGTTTACAATTATGTGAAAAAACTAAATGCAACAATACTAAATCCATGTTCATAGCAAACTGAAAATAAAATATCTTAATTGGTTCTTGAGCCATCAGGGCTGCCAACCCTCCGGACTCACAATTAGTAAAAAGAGGGATACAACTTAGTGAATTTGAACACAATTAGTTAAAAATTATACCACGACACTAGCTCCATCCACTTTGATGGTCAGTATGCATTATATGAAAATCCCAAAATAAAACTAAAATATTTTATTTACACTGATTACATGTGAATTTATTTGCAGCAAAATTTATTGACATACACAAACTTCAAGCTATTTTTCATGATATGATGCGACTTCTCCTGTGGCCTAGTGGCTACAGCGTCCACCTAATTCTATCCAAAATGGGACTGACAAGACTAAGTCTATAAATGGTGCATTTTGAGCTTTGAGACAATTTATGCACCATATTGCATTAAAAGATGTTGAATGGTACCTGGGCTATGTTGGTCACAAGGATATGCTATGGTGGAGATTTAAAATTGATGGAAAAGGGCACTAGCTATGTCAAAATGGGATCTAAGAAGATGAAACCTTTCAAAAGTGTTAATGTATATGTAACTGATGTTACAAGAAGTTTGAACAGATTGACTAATGGAAGGACACGATAGGTAATTAGGCGATTTCTACATGACTCACATCTCTCAATGTTGAATACAAAAATTAGGCTTTTACCATAACATCTGAATTATGATATTGTAAGTCACACAATTTGCATGGATAACAAAGACACAAAATTACCTGCAATCCAGTATGATAATCACATCCTTGGGTCCACTTGTAGCAGCAATATACCAAGGCCTGACACGTGGGTCATAGTCATTGTAGAAACCAGCAAAATTAGTCGACCATTCTCGTCCTGGATAAGTTCTGGCAATACCTGTTACCGAGCCAAAGTACTGCCATCTGCACAATTACACAAAATCTGTATTTTTTCAACCAGAATTGTTAACAAAGAGAAAACATATACAAGTCTGATGTGACTATTTGTGTGTGCATGTCATATTGTAAGGAATCATAAAATAGGACATGATGGAGTTCAATTGCTAAAGCCCAATATATTTAATGAAATGAGAAGCTCTTCAAACCAGATATTTATAACCTACAAACCATGCATGTGATAGCACCAAAATGTCAAATCATGAGATTTACAATCTATAATCCATGCATGTGATAGCACTAAACAGTCAAACCAGGAGATTTATAACCTATAACATATGCATGTGACAGCACCAAAAAGTCAAACAATAAGACTGATAACCTATAACCCATGCATGTAATAGCACTGAATAGTCAAATCTGGAAATTTATAACCTATAACCCACACATGAGACAGCATTGAAAAGTAAAATCATGAGATTTATAACCTATAACCCATGCATGTGAAAGGACCAAAAAGTCAAACAACGAGATTGATAACCTA
Source organism: Sinohyriopsis cumingii (assembly GCA_028554795.2). Classification (NCBI taxonomy): domain Eukaryota; kingdom Metazoa; phylum Mollusca; class Bivalvia; order Unionida; family Unionidae; genus Sinohyriopsis; species Sinohyriopsis cumingii. The sequence goes on from CM068824.1 coordinate 29,016,996, forward strand.
TAACCCATGCATGTGATAGAACCAAAAAGTCCAAACATGAAATTAATAACCTATAACCTATGCATCTGATAGCACCAAAAAGTCAAATCAGGAGATTTACAACCTATAACCCATGCATGTGATAGCACTGAAAAGTCAAATCAGGAGATTTATAACCTACAACCCATGCATGTGATAGCACCAGAAAGTCAAATCAGAAGATTATTAACCTCTAACCCATGCATGTGATAGCACCAAAAGGTCAAATCAGGAGATTAATAACCTCTAAACCATGCATGTGATAGCACCAAAAAGTCTAATCATGAGATTTACAACCTATAACATATGTATGTGATAGCACCAAAAAGTCAAATCAGGAGATTTATAACCTATAACCTATGCATGTGATAGCACTGAAAAGTCAAATCAGGAGATTTATAACCTACGACCCATGCATGTGATAGCACCAAAAAGTAAAACAAAGAGATTGATAACCTATAACCCATGCATGTGATAGCACCAAAAAGTCAAAGCAGGAGATTAATAACTTATAAACCATGCATGTGATAGCATTAAAAAGCCAAATCTGGAGATTAATAAAATTTACAAAGAAATGGCACTGTAAATCAGGAGAATTTCTGTCAAATCATATTTATAAGAAAAAGGAGAAATACAGAAATAATACATGGAATTTGATTAGTAAATTACTTTTCTCCAAAAATAAATTATCTAATCACATCTGTATTATGGAAGTTCTCTACTGCTTCCAAATCTAGCCCTCCAAGAAAGATGAAAACAAATCTCTCCATCTATATATCTCACAGAAGAAGGAAATTAACAGATTAAACCCCCTTTGTTCCCACAAGCTGGCCTATATCCCAGATGCTCACTGGTTTAAGCCTGAGCCAATCAATAACAGGCTGCTCACATTTGCTGGGAAGTGTGTGATGCATTGGGTATGTATTTTCTGAGAAATATTATTTACTTTAAAAAAAATGTCATTTCTCAGCAAAATATGTTACCAAATCCCACTAACATCAGGAGAATAGGCAAGAGGAGGATGAAATGCACAAGTATCCAACCTCTACCTCATGTATGAGCATGATAATTGCTCTACTGAAAAAATGAACCTCTCTTAACATGAAGGCAACTTAAGCAAAGATTATGAGTTTACACTGTGTGGTGCTAGAGTGTTAGCACATTTGAACCTTCATTTGGAATACCTTTGGACAATTTCAGGATCAGTGTGAAAATGATAGTACAATTTATGATATTCTAGGTATTGATACTGTAACTCTTTCACTTTGTTTGATTTTATATTTTATTTAAATTAACTTATATTTTAGAAAATTGAATGCTTGTTGGGTTTTACCTTATCTTGTTACTAAAGTTTAGATCCCTAGATGAAACAGTAGTAACTGAAAGAAGTAATTCATTTTTCTTGTTTATATATGCAACATGCAAGCATTAAGGTTTATAACATTGCCCTGATAACCAAACAGCATAGTGATTTGAATTATCAGTAAGACATGTGTAACGTATGCTGTCAGACAAGAAACTTTGTATTATGATTTGTTTTATGCAAAAGGGGAGTTTTCAAATACTAACAGGAGGACAGACTGGGAGAATTATTTTTCCCATTGGAATGTTGACATTTAATTTACCTGTATATGATGCAAATAGCTCACCTGTCAAAATGAGTCAGGAGTTAACATATCACTTATACAGTTTTTAATGTCTCACACACACACACACACACACACACACACACACTGCTTATTGTGCAAGGATTTTACATTAAAAAGTATATACATGTAAATGGGAATTTGTTTTTAAGTGAAATAAAAAATTTGGTGACAAATACATAGTTACAAGTCATTACAAACTATTACAGCATTTTATATTTTGTCTTCTTTTTATTTTATTTTATATTATTATCAATTTTAATTTTAACTTTATTTTATTTACTCTGTTCAAAGATGAAGATGACAATCTGAGTGTATATTATTCCTATATTTGTTTTCTGTCTGGTTTTGTTTTGTTCTGTGTAAGTTTTCCAATTTGCATTTTTGACCATACATAAAATTCTATCAGATACTTACCTGCAATCTTCCTTTATTACAGTATTAAATGAAGGTAACTTCATTTATACATTCCACTTGATATAAATTGCAATACAATAATAAAAACAAGTTGTATCCCTGACAATACCTTGCTGAAGTTAAAAATAATCTAAAATGAAACATTTCAAATTAAGAGCAATGTGTCTTTAGAAAAAGACTTTTCTGGCAGCACTGTACTGCAAGTCCTCCAGGAGAGAAGTCAGTCTTTATACGGACAAATCAGTATATGTGTTATTAATATCAGAACTCCTATGGAGACTATATCACTGCTTCATGAAAGATATACTGCCTTTTGATTGATTTAAACCATTAGTGGTGTGAACTGATAATAATATATTAGTGTAATCATCATATCATGTAATTATTATGTATACCTTAGCAAGGGATCTTCTTTTTGGTTCTGTCTGAACAGTTCATTTAGTCCTGCTGTGAAATACACTGTTTCTATGGTACTGGGGTCACCACGAGGGACATCATCAGGGATCTTTATTGTTGAGTAGTTCCAGCTCACCGGCTGCTTGAAATACCTAATAAGATATCCACCCATTTGTCAGATTTAATAGGAAATTAAGCATGAACTAAAACAAGATGATAAAACTTTAGACACAACAGCTACCATAAATAGCAGAACAATCTGTCCATAACTAATCAGTAAAACTTAGAAGTCATGCCCTCACAGCTCACAATCTGTCCATAACTTGAACTTCAACATATGGAGGAAAACAATTTGAGGTATGCAGCTGCCATTCTGTATAATGAGGCACCAAATTAAATTTGGAACAAAATCACATTTTGGTTCATTTAGATCCTTAACTTTATCCTGGAATGGTAATTCTAACTGATATCTGTCTCTTTTTCTGTCCTGCTGATTCATCAGACGTATCAGAAATTCCCTTGCTATAACTCCATTTCTGTTTTTTTATGACCTAATTGACATCTCATCATGTTACTAGTTCTGACTCATGCTTCGTTTAAAGATATCAAGACATTTTAATTTTAATTCTACGTTGCATCTTAGCATGCTAGTATATGATTTGTTTTTAGATACCTAACATTACTGCTCCATGGTCTTAAGTAACAGAAAGAAGTAAAACAAATAAGTATATTAAAATCAGGAAATAAATTTATTTTTTGTATGTTACAAAGTAAAAATGTAAGAACTTTCAGTATTGTGAAATTAATCCCAAATAATTACAAAAGTTCTACCACAAGACCAACATATATAGAGTGCTCCAAATGAATTCCAATAATTAATGTGCAGATGTACCAATAGTCTTGAATAGGTTGAGGTACCAACAGTCTTGATGAATCACAATGATATAATCTAGAATGTCTTTGAATGATTTCACAATAATCCCCAAATATTGATTTTGTCCAAAATATCAATAAGCACTTGAAAATTCCAATGATTAATCTTTAAATAAACGATTCATCTAAATTTATATAAGAACACAACAGTAGATGATTCCACATACTGAATTTAAAATGGGAATGAATAATTTTGTTGATAACAACCTTATATAAAAACAAAAAAAAACAGGATGGGGGTCCAATGTTCACTTCCAGAACATTTTATGTTTCTAAAAAATCTAGACCTTGAACCCAAATATCAGTAAATAACCTATTTATAACTTACAAACTTGACAAAAAGCAGGGACACACAAAAACTCTATCCTCAATCATGGACAAAAGTCAAGCACACAAAACAAATTAAATAGACATAACACTAGACATTCATATTTAAATACCATCTCTTTTAAAATGCTTTCATTGCTTACACTTTTAAGTTCTGTTCTATGTGCATTATCTCTTATTGTAACTATGTATTTTGCTAATGTGAATTTTTTTATATTGTGTTTCTTAAATGTTTTATGTAATGTTGGTGGAAAGCTCATTAAAGCTCATGTACTGCTATTTTAATCATGCCGACTGTAAACAAATTTTATCTAATCTAAACGGAACTCTACTTTAAATTAGAATTATTCACACAATGATTCAGTATCAACATTCTTTCTTTACTTCTGTACTCCTAAGTATACAGGACATCAGAGTTTATAATACAAAGTTCTCCACAGAATTCTCTATACTAATTGTAGATTGATTAAAATGAAAATGTTTTAATCACCATTATGTACTTTTTGAAGAGACTGCATCTTTTAATTTTTTGGATGTCATTTTGTGAAAACAGTATTAATAATTTTTTGTCATTTCTTAAATGCAAATATCATAATGAGTTAGATTTAACAGAAGATGACATAAGCCATACTGTAATTTATTTTAAGACATCACAACCATATCATCTTTTGTTCATTTTCTTACAGAGTTTGTAGTTCTATAACACTTGTTATGACTGTATGGTCTTAAACTATGCAACAGAAAGAAACAAAACCAAGAGTAGTAAAATCAACAACAGTTTATTTCTTACAAAGTAAACATTTAAGAGACACTTACAGTATTGTGAATTAAATCACAAATAATCCTGTATGCCCAATTACAAGTCCAAAAATACAGAATGTTCTGAATGAATTCCAACAATGTCCTGATATACCAAAATGATGCAATCCAGAATGTCTCTAAATGAGTTCTCAATAATACCAAATTATTACATTGGTCCAAATCATAATGTGCCTGAGTAATTCCAATGAATGATGTCAATAAACAATTCCTCTCAAATTATATGTAAACGTAACTGGTAGCGTTGACAGCAAATGGATAATAAGGACTGATCTGAAGATATAAAAATAATTTGTTTGCCACACCTCTATTTATCAGATTTCACTTGACCTATGATGCCATAGTGCTTTCAAGCAAACTAAACAAAAATTCATGACTCATAAGTAAGGTTAGGCCTTGAACTCAAATTTGACTAAACATCTTGTTTACTACTTACAACTGTGACAAAAGTCAGGTATGCAAACATTCTATACAAAACCCTCAATAACTGACAAAAATTAAGCACACAATATAAATCAAATATACATTGAAACACTGCATTAGCCCTTGATATCTTATCAATGATGTAACATTAAAAAATTATAGGATATCAAGCTGCACTGAAGACACCGATATTATGAAATTGTACATATATTAATACACTTACGGATTAAACTTCAAATCAGGTGGTAGCATTTCTGGAATGTCTGAATCCATGTAGATTTCACGTGGCAGATCTGACAGTTTTTTGGCAAGTGTATGATTGGTCTGGCTGTAGAAGCTGTCATGCAATTCTTTCACCTTCTCTGCTAATCTCTGATAAAAACAAAAAGACCCTGACTATTACATTACAGTCTTGAACTAAAATTTTTGTGCAGACTAAATTATCTTCTAATTAGACTCACTATGACCCTATCCTTTGATCTTTCTATCATAAAATCATGTCTTTCTTACCCAAAGTGGAAGTCATCCATACACTTCAGTGAAGGTACATGGTCAAGAATTAAAATTCTGTAAAACCATTTTTCATTTTAGCAGCCAGTGACACTGATCTTGGGCAGTTTAATCCCAAAATCAGTGGGCTTCTACCTCATTCAAAGTGCAACCATCCATAAAGCTTAATCCATCTGTGATTTAGAAGTGAAGTTGTTGTACAGAAACCATTTTTTCCTCCAGTCTTTGCAGCTTTGACCTTTGATCTTTTGATTCCAAAATGAACAGGCTTCTTTTTTACCATAAGTGCAATCCATTTTTTCCTCCAGTCTTTGCAGCTTTGACCTTTGATATTTTGATTCCAAAATGAACAGGCTTCTTTTTACCCTAAGTGCAATCCATCCACAAAGTCAGATCCAGGTCTGTAATGTTGTTGTTGTTGTTGTGGGGTTTAACGCCATTTTTCAGCACTTGATTAGCTATACATGGCGGCCAGTATTAATGGTGGAGGAAGAACCTGGGAAAACCCAGGAAAGAACCACCGACCCACGAGAAGCTACTGGCAAGCTTTCTCACATACCCACATTGGCTGAAGGTCTGTAATGTAGAACTAACTTTATTCAGTAAAAACATTTTATTTCTTTCAGTCACAGTGACCTTGCTCTATGACATTTTGACCCCAAAATTGATTTGCTTCTTCCTTATCCCACATGACCACTCCGGTGGCCTAGTAGTTAGAGCATGTGCCTTGGATGCTGGAGGTCATGGGTTCGATCAATGGCCGAGTCTTACCCCAAAGACTTACAAAAATGGTACTAACAGCTGCCTCGCTTGGCGCTCATTATTAAGAGGTTAGTGTTAGGACTGGTTGGCTTGGTGTCAGGATAATGTGACTGGGTGGGACATCATGTTACATGTCTGTGGCATGATGCCCCAGTGCTATACATCACTATAAACTGTCACACTGCAGAAATCATAGCAATATGACTGAAAAATTGTTAAAGCTATGTTAAAAATCCAAACTACACACACACACACATTTACCCCATATGCAAGCCATCTACAAACTTTGATCCATAGTACGCTAATTGCAAGTCATCCAAAAAGTCTGGCCCAGGTCTGTGATGTAGAACTAACATTATCAGCAAAAATAATATTTCTTTCTTCAATCAGTGAACTTGGTCTTTGAACCTTTCACCCCAAAATCAATAGGCTTTTATTCAGCCCAAGTGCATGCTATTTATAAATTGTTTGTAATGAAAAATGATGGAGAAATGTAGTTATTCTGAGAATAAGTATATCTTTTCCTCTTTGTATTGTACACAGAGCCAAACTGGGTTCATTTAAAATCACTCCTACATATAGAACAAGAGTCCCTCAAACAGACTGACACTCTACAGTTTCAAGATAAGACCATTTCTTCATTTTAATTGCTGAGTGTTGAAACCATCTGTGACATTCTTCAGCAATAATGTTTTTGAATTAGACACTGCAGCAGCCATACTGGATTTATGATTGTCACCAATATCATATAGCAAAACAAGACATCACTAACAGAAACAAAAAATACCAATATGACCATCTATTCAGAAGGAGTAACAGTAACGAGATTATCAAGATGGTTGTTGTGACAGTCATAAATCATATCTGACTGGCAACATTGGCATTTATGGCCAACTAGTTATGATAAAAAGTCTTTTGGTGAAAACCAAATTTCCATATGACCATCAATTCTGGAGAAGTAGTGATACCAGTGTTCAGGATTGCTGCCATGGTGATGCTATTTGCTGTAATATTGGCATAATTTTCATTCCAGTCTGGCTTGTCCTGATCTTTTAGTCTACGAGGTCACTTACTAACCAGTCTGGCTTGTCCTGATCTTTTAGTCTATGAGGTCACTTACTAACCAGTCAGGCTTGTCCTGATCTTTTAGTCTAGTGGGGTATGTGCCTTACTGTGAAACAAGTAACTGGAGTTCAATTCTTGACGGTGTCAGGGTTTACATTTTATCCCTTCCCTTGATACCCTTTTACCTGTGCAGCTCGTTTCTTCTGTGAGAAGTAAACAGCCAAGTCCTCTTTAACCTGTTGAATGATTTCCTCTCCATCTTTCTGTTCATAAGTATAGGTGGCCTGGTCCAGGTAGCTCTGGGAGTAGTGTTGATTTATGCCATCACTTGCCAACTAGATGGACCAAAAAGAATGGAAAGCAGTGCTAAGTCAAAATGCAGCTCATGCCTTACTGTATCACATTCTATCACATGTCTTAATGCATCTCTATTAAGTTTGCGTCATCAATTAGAACATAAACTGAGCAAATTACAGATGTGTGACATTTTCACATTGTCCTACTGTGACAGCTGACAATATATTCTTTATGATTTTAGTAAATTGTAGTTTAAGGAGTTCCTCCATGTAAATAAATTTGAAAAGCAAATAAACTGTCGTTTGGGTTTAAATTCACTTTTATCAAATGAGAAAAAGTTACAGAATATATAAACAAGAATTATGGAAATTACTCTATATTACATACATCTCTTGGGTTACTCAATGAGAGCAATTGTAGCAGTTGGTAGAGTGCTGAACTTGTATTCCAAGGGATGCAGGTTCAAAACTCAGTCAGGCCAGATTTATCTGGGTGTCTCTGTTTAGCCTTGGGAAATATATTTAGCTTCCATTCCTTGGCATAATATTGCAAGTGATATGTTGTAAATGCTATAAAAACAATCAAACCACCACCTAACTACTAAGTAACTTTGTAACACTTGCATGGTACAGTGTTTTGTTTCTTACTAGTGTTTTCATCACAAGTCTACAATTTTAAGAGACATATCAGAAAAATAAATAAGGAAAACACTTACCATATAAGTGACAAGCATGCAGTTATAACAAACATTTATTCAACAATGTCTGGTACTTAAAAAAGTACTAATCTGAGTTCAAGATGAAATTAAAAGAAGCACATGTGCACGTATAGAAAATTTCTCTTAAAAGTATTCTAAATGTACAAACGCCTGGATCTTCATTACAAATTCTATAAAATGAATAAAATTTACATGGATCAAAAGATTTGGTGCAGTTATATAATTTGCCATTATTTAGGTTAAACAGGATAAAGAATTCTTGCTGGGGGGATATGGGGGGGGGGTATTGGTATAGTTAGCAGATGTGTGCTATCAGATATATAAAATATTTCCATAGCTGACCATACAAAATTTGCACTGGTAGCTAATATTCAAATTTTCCCCATTCCATGTAGATGTACTAATGAAAACTGCAAAAAATGTTTTTGCAAATGATATTGCAAATACTGAAAAAACTGCACTCAATGCTGCTCCAGAAATATAGGTGTATGGATGTTTGGAGGTGGGGGTGGTTAAGTAGCACATTTTTTAAAGACTCCAAACATAAAGCATTTAGTTTAGTCTGGACTACACACCACCAGTGATATAAAATAAAACTAAGTGCATTCTGAACCATCCCCCAAACACCTTTTTTTCCCTCTCTGTAACAATCCTTGAATGAAACTAACTTTGTGTGTGTGTTTAAGTGTGTGTGTGTGTGTGTGGGGGGGTGTTAGCAAGTCATTCACCTGTAGAATATAGTTTTGTATCAAAACAGCCCAGTTCTGTACATCCCCCTCCAGTGTCCCCATGTCATAGACTTCTTCTCCTGGCAGTTTACCAAGAGTTCTCAGGAGGGACACCACAACAAGAAACAGTGAATGACTAACAACCATGGTATACAACACATGCTATATATCTCTGACCTGAAATTAAAAAAACAAAACAATCAGTGTTTGCCAATTAGAAATTCGCACTAATTATTTAACTGTAAAATAGAGCTATATAAATGTAGAACATTTTACACTGACATTTCCTAACCTGAAAAGCTGGACAAAAAAAGTTCAGAATGTATTCCTTGGTATAGATGCAACGATGGAGCATACAAGGGTTTTTCAAAAACACTGCTTCAGTGTTGCACCTTAAGTAAATCATGGGTCTCCCATGTCCTCCTAATCCTTACTCCTGTTACAACACACTGGGTGCATCTTTACCTCAGGGAAAAATGAAAACATATGCATACTATTTTTCTGTCCACATCTTTGTTGGTAATAGCAGTGGCTAAAATTATGAAAGAAAATAGAGACATTCAGATTCCAAATAATTTCCATCTGAAAACAACTTGTATGGCAACTGAAGAATATGAGGCTTCTTAAATTCTGCTCTGATGTAGTGCAAAGTCAATGAAGACTGGTAACATATTTTCAAGCCTGAATTAATGATGCACAAGACAATATTTCTGGGTTGATAAACTTTCAGACATAGTCTAGCATTTAATCAATGCATTATTAATTTAAAAACAAAAAGGTTTCAGAAAAATTTGAATTATAAACACTGGTAGATAATGTGGGAATTATAAACACTGGTAGATAATGTGGGAATTATAAACACTGGTAGGTAATGTGGGAATAAAAACACTGATAGATAATGTGGCAATTATAAACACTGGTAGATAATGTGGGAATTATAAACACTGATAGATAATGTGGGAATAAAAACACTGATAGATAATGTGGGAATTATAAACACTAGTAGATAATGTGGGAAATATAAACACTGGTAGGTAATGTGGGGATTATAAACACTGGTAGATAATGTGGGAATTATAAACACCGGTAGATAATGTGGGAATTATAAACACTGGTAGATAATGTGGGAATAAAAACACTGATAGATAATGTGGGAATTATAAACACCGGTAGATAATGTGGGAAGTATAAACACTGGTAGGTAATGTGGGGATTATAAACACTGGTAGATAATGTGGGAATTATAAACACCGGTAGATAATGTGGGAATTATAAACACCGGTAGATAATGTGGGAATAACAAAAGTTAAATGAGAGCAAGTTCCAGAATGGAAAATTCTGTATTGTACATCTTTAAGTGAACTAGGCATTCACTTTTTGGGGATTGCTTGACTACTTGATAATACATTTATTACAATAATGCCAATGTCCATGGTAAAGATAACAGTCAGTGCAGACAGCAAGTAAGATTAACTTCTTTTTTTATTTCTATTTTACCACTAGTGCATTAAGTACTACCTGGTATATTTGTTAGTCTCCCTCAAATTCTGTGCCCCCCCCCCCCCCCCGCCACCACCCCCAATTTTGGTGGAACTGGGATAGTGCCATGCTAACTGGAATTATCTGGATCTTCATTTGGATTAATAAATTTTTCTTCTCTTGTTTTTTGTGCTTTACAATCTGACATTATTGGCCATGAGTCAGTAATATGCCAGTAAATGTAAACAAACTGATATTATTGGCCATGAGAGAGAGAGAGCGAGAGGGGGGAGGGGCAGTTAAACAACTATCACTACCAATCCCTCGTTGTCCGACTGCCAATCCCGCGTTGACTGCCCTAATATGAACGAAGTGCTGGTCTGCGTCCATTTAAACAAAGCTATTATCGTTACTTAGAATTTACATATACATTTGATGTTTTCTACACAGTAAATTATAATGACTAAAGTCACAATGATTTTAATTATCAATATGAACCCAACCACTGACAATATAATATAATAAGGGGTGTGTCACTTACACATAGATGTATATGTCACACTGCAATTTGTTTTAAGTACGTGTATTATTGATATGTAAATTCTAAACAACAATACTGCCCCTGAGGATTCCAAAGTCTTCACATAAATATGCATAAATTTAAATGATAATCTAACTAGGATTTAATCTGAAATAAATATGTCTGGATTTAACCTTGAAGACTCATCTGTTCTAAGCCATTCTGAAATTCGTTGTGTCTCGTTTAATCGTAGGACATCATGAAAGGAAGCCTCAGCAACAGAACAAAAATCAATATTGTTGACAGGCTAGGAGAGCACCTGGTCGTAATACATGGATTTACCTCCCCTGCATTTTTTTAAAAAGTTGTTTCCCTTGCCATAACAAGGGTCGTCTTGTAGAGAAGAATTGTACTTTGGAAAAGCACCAAGAGAGGACGCAAGTTTAATAGCATGTAACAAAGTTGTAACTAAATTTAATATGCATCCGATGTTTGGAAAGGAAGGAACTATTTTTTTCTTCTGTTACTTGGTTTGTTTGGAGCGGTATTTTTGACGTATTATTTTGTATATAAAGTGATGGCGCCTTTTGATTAGGACTGAGAAGTCTTACATTTGATACCATATACGCGAAAGTTTTATAATCACATAGAAAGGAATATGACAGAAGCAGAAGTAAAAGGGAGATGTAATCACAAAAGAGAGAGGTAACTATTGTTTACGTTACCTTGTCAGTGTATAAGGAAATCAGTGATGAGATAAAGCTGAATGGAAGAACTTAATATGCACATCAACATAAATTATAATATGAGGCGAAGATGAAATATAAGTACGGCTATTAAAAATGAAAATTATTACTGGAAGGCAGATTATATTGGTCTGGACTCACTACTATCTATCAAACAGGATTAATTCTAGTATTATACTTTAGTAATTCTAATATATTTATATGGGGTGGTGCGGGGGGTGGGGGTGCATTGGATACCGTACATAATTGTTTGACTGAAAGTGTTCGTAAATTAAGTTGGTTTGATTTTTCTAACGGTTGTTGGATTACTCATGCACTGTTTTAATTATTTAGACATGCAATAATGGATATATACGGATCCATAAGCCTCGATAAGGTAAGAATTTCTTTTTTGTGGAAAGGGAGGCGGCCGTTAGTAGTGAATAGGGCCACCGTAGCGACAATGGGAATTAGCATTACAGACCCCCCTGGGCCACTCTAGCGACAATGGAAATTTAACATGGAGAAAAATCGTGGGCCACTCTAGCGACAAGGGGAATTTAACATGGAACTATAGTGTGGGTCTGTCTAGCGACAAGGGAAATTAACATGGGGAATAGAGTTTGGGCTTTTGGGATTTTTTTTAAAAAAATTTTTTTAAAAAGGGGTAGGCAATTGAAAGGCTATCTCTTTTCGAGAAATATGGCTGGCCCTGAAAAGGGCCTTTGGGTTTTCTTCTGCTTCTAATTTCTTCTTTTCCTCCACCAAGTTCTTATTTTATCTCCTACACTCTTCTTCTCTTTCTTTTTTTTCTTCTCCTCTTCTTTCTTCTCTTCCTCCTCTTCTTTCTTCCTCTTTTCATTTTCTTCTTCTTTTTCAATTTTTTCATTCCATTCTCTCATCCTTATCATTTCCTCTTCATCCTCCTTTTCCTCCTTTATTTCTTTCAACAGATCACTGATGATTACCTTCATTTTTCGTAAATTGTTTATCTCCATCTTCACTCGATGGGGACTATATGAATAGTGATCCTCGTTTAGGTTAACCAACATTTGCTCTATCATTCCTAAATTGTCGAGAACGTTTTGCAATTTTTCCATTTTGTCCATTTGGTTAGAAGCCATCTTCTTTGTATTCTTTGCAGAATGGTTTGAACAACGAGCACTGTGGGTTCTTATACGAAAAGCGCGAACGTGAAGGAAAACATCCCCCTAAAACATAAAATGGATCTTACCTAGATGATGACCCAACATCGCGCGTACGTGAAGGAAAACATCCCCTACTTTCTCATTTCATATAATAAAACCCTAACTATACTCTTCACATACGCTAAGAAACCCATAATCTACTATTCACAATAACATACCTGAGCTCTTACAAACACAAACACACAAACACACAAACTCATACCCTCACACTATCTGAAATAAGAGTTAGTGTTTATATACACACTACTCTACCTACACACATTGGCAAATTAATAGTTATTTCTTTTCTAGAGTATTGGGTAGCCCTGAAAAGGGCTGTTTTTGTTTGGAACTTCATGGACACCTGGTTAATGGTGGCACCTTCCAGGCCTGGCGCCACATACACATCTTATCCCCCAGTTACTTTTTACCTTTTGGGGGCAGAGAGCAGAGGCAGGATATGTCGCTTCAGAATCCCAATTTTCGCTCTCTGGGATTTTGAAATTTCTTCTCTCCTTTTCCTCCTCTTCTTTGTTTCTTCTTTCCTCTTTATATCTTCTTTCTTCTTCTTCTTTATATCTTCTCTCCTCCTCTTCTTTCTTTCTTCTTTCCTCCTCTCTTACCCTTCCCTCCTCTACAATGGCTTCCGCGGCCAGTTCATTTAATATGCGCCTGGCATATTCCAGATGCACATGAAGCTCCAACAGTTTCTCAAGTCTCGTGTTCATTCTTCTGGCTGTGTTGATCAATCAACAAGGGTAGCTGGACTGCCGAACGAGTTTCAATTTATACTGAAAGCGCGTACGTGAAGGAAAACATCCCCCTAATAACATAAAATTCATCTTACCTAGATCATGACCAAAAAACAACAACGCACGGACCTAAAAGAAACACTCACTCACTTTTTTATGCTACCCATCACTTCAATAGACTATCCACATACGCAAAGCAATCCAATCTAACCCCAAATATACACCTCAAACAGCCCAAAAAAAACTAACATCATTTTAATCTACTATCCACACCAACCTACTTTATCACTTATAAACACAAACACATACACTTCCACTATTAATAAAGAGTTAGTGTTTATATTCACACTACTCTACCTACACACATTGGCAAATCGATCGTTATTTCTTTTCTTGAGTATTGGGTAGCCCTGAAAAGGGCTGTTTTTTTGTTTTGCTATGGCATTCTTTTAGTTTCTAAGAATGCGATGTCCTCTGAGGATAGACTTTCTGGCAATAGGTCTGCTTCTTCGGAAAGAGAAGAAGAATTCTTTGGTGTCGATACGACAATCGACAAAGCCTCTGTCAGCTTCAGGTTGCTGCTGCTGCTGCTGCTGTTGCTGTTGTTGCTGCTGCTGTTGCTGCTGTTGCTGTTGTCTCTGAAGTCTGTACTTCTCTGTCCATTCTTCTTTCTCCCTGTTCATTTCTTCTCTGAAGAGCTCTTCTATCAGGTCTTCAGTGATTTTTAACATTCTCACATTCTCTATTTCTTCTGGTTTCGGTATCAGACTGTGTCTGACCCTATGCAGATTCACGTAGGCTTCGTTGAGCTTAGCTAGTTTGGAGCACATCTTCTTAGGAGGATGAGTCGACAATGGATGGCTAGACTGGGAACAACCCGGTTCTTAAAGTGAAAGCGCGGACGTGAAGGAAAACATCCCCCCCCCACACGGTTTTCGAGCCGCAACGTTCATGAGAGGGATAGTAAGAAATGAAAGAGCATCAATCCAACATTCTTATAGCTAAACAAAAGACAAAGGCATTTTTTTCTAAACACAACATTTTTTATTCAAAACACTAAACAACAACTCTAACATTTTTAACAATAATATAACACTATAACATCAAACATTTTTTCAAATCACAAACATTTTTTTCTCAATTCACACTCTACTTTGAACAGGGCTGACAACGTTGTGAATGAAATTGTGATTTCCACTGTTGGAAATCATTAGGCCATTGATGGACACTACGTTTCCTAGCTTGAGACAAAAGATAAGCATAATGGTCACAAAACCATCGATCTACTTTCACATCGTTTCTAGCAGAAGAACGAGGATCGAAATGAGTCACTAAATGTTCTAAGGAATAGCCCAGGCTGCGATGATGCAGAAAATACACACAGTACTGTCCACACACCAAGGAATCTGTGCCTTGTAATTTCACATTATTGAATCGGGTGGTTTGAGCATTTCTTCTCATAAAGTCAATGATATCGTCTTCCAAAGGGGGCAATCCGTACGAATCGAAATATTCCACACATCCTTCTTGAGGAAAGTAGACGGCTACCCAGTGGGTTCCTGGGAGATGACTGTCGTCCGTGTTGATCACGTAAGCTTGATGGTCTTTAGGTTTGCGATGAGGGAGTTCATCTTTAGCACAGACGACAGGATTCCAAGAAGACGTATACGAACTGTGGTTCAAAAGGTAATAAAGTTCCCAGGTATCCATTGTTTTCTGTGTTGTTTTTTTCTTCTTCTTCACAGGTAATAATAAGTCGTCAATTCGATCCTGACTTTTTGCTTGAAAATGTCTGACGAATAAACGGTTATTCGTTCTGTTTGCTCACTCTGATTTAGGAGAGCTTCGATACGATGGATCTCTTGACTGGTTAATGGTGGACAAGAATGTTCACGCAAGTCTTTATACCACTGGTGCAACACGTCTTTGTTTGAGATGAGACTCCAAGCATCGTCCAGATACTCGTCCAATTTTTCTTCTTGACTCAACATCAGGCATTTATCGTGTTGAATTTGACTGGGATGATCGTTTTGACATCCATAGCAATTTTTCTTGATCAATTCCGTCATTTTGTCGACCAAGTGTTTGGCAAAACAGGAGACTAAATGGGCTTCTTGTTCTGGCCATCTCGACTTCATCATGATATCTTCTTCGTCTTTGTCTTGAGATTCTTTTTTTTCCACGGTCTCCTCACATTCCATCTCCAAAGTTTCTCCACTAGGTAAAGAGGGATAACAGTCTTCCATGGCTTTCTAATAATCTAGAATGACTTCTCTCAAACTGTTGATTTCTATGGTATTATCGAATTCTGCATACAGGATGACGTTCACTGTCTGTGTCAGTGGCTTTGCAAACTGAAGTTCCACACGAATCTGGCCAGATTTTATAGGGTGGAAATGTCCCTCGTCGCTGCCTTGGTCTGGAGTGAAATCGAAAGCCCACAAAGCATAGCCTCCGTCATAATCGTCGTACGTAATGCCGTGAGTGGTGTTGGTTCCTAACTGTCCGGTGGCTTCGTACAGGGACAAGTACGATCTCAAGTAATTGTTCTTGGCAAAGTCAGGTTCGAAAGGTCGGGTACACAAGGTCTTGCCATCACGACTGACTTCGATTTTCTTCACGTCGAAGTGTTGAAAGTTGAAAGGATTTTGATTGAAGGCTCCGTTGAAGGCTGAATTCGAGACCATACCAAGGATTAAACGTTTGGGTAACTGTCCTTGGAACAGATGATCTTCGGTTATGGATTGCAGTCCAGCAGAAATGGTGAACGTTTTCACTTCCACGCGTCGGATGGGATACTTGGCGGTCGTTCTGCTCAACGTCTGACTGATGTCGTTTGCCACTTTGGGTAACACTTCCACGCGCCGTACGTAGAGTCTGGCTTGTAGGATTGTGCTTTTAGGATTGCCAGCAGCAGTATCAGCCAACAAATGGAAAGCGGCACTGCTACGATTCAGTCTCAAGCGGATATTGACCCCGTTCAGCAAATATTTCTCTTGCAACCACATGTCCAAATGCAAACGATCCATCAGTTCTAAACTCTTTCCACCTAGGATTTTCTTTTGTCTTTCCACAAAGCCGTCATTGTCTTTTTTTAATGTGTCAAACTCGTTCGCTTCGTCAGGTTCCCACAGCACACAAGCATTGAGATGAGTATCCTTGGCATCTATTCCGTACGTCAAGAGATTTTCCAGGTAGGCACGGTAAGGGTAAGTATCCATGCTGCTGCTAACCAGTTTGTTATTCAAGTACAAGTCCACTGAGCTGAACAAGGAATGCATGAAATTGTTGACGGGAGCTATATTCTCAGTGTCTTCTACTGCACCATCATCCTTATCTAGAACTTGGACTTTCAGGTACAAGTAACTGCTATTCAGATCGATGTAATCTTCGGGCTGTCCTTTGATTTCAAACTCGATGGGAGCTGAGGCTGTCAATGAGGAGACGGGATGAAATTCCACCCATTGGGATTCTTGCATGGTCATCATGGTGGGGGGCATGGCAAACAGATCCAGTTCCGTCTTGGAACAAGCGCAAGACTCTCGGTGCATCATTTTTTGTTGTTGCTGTGTTTCAATAATCGAAAACGTCTAAGTCTCGAACGGTTCTTCTTTTCTTGGCCTTTCTCGCTTGAAGTCTGGTGAAAGGGTGTTTTCTTCTTCTTCGTCTCTTTCTGCCTTGTCCTTGCTGAATGCTTGACTCGGTAGCGTGCAGGGCATTTATAGGTGTGTCTCGTCGGCCTAAAATGTCTTTGCCCGTTTGCAGCAAGACATTTTTGCCTGCCCTCATGAAGGCTTCTTTAGGGTTCTGTTTGTCGATGATGACATTTTGGAGAAATTCTTTGCCTTGTGTCAGTGCCGCATCTTTCAAGGCGTGCAATCCTCGTGTCACCATCGGTTTCAACACTGGGGCCACCGAACGAAAGGCCGATTTTAACATGTCTCCTAAACCGTGTCCTCGCTGTCGAGCCACCCCTTGGTACACTGGATACATGACTTACTTACGAGTCGTGAGAGAACCGTTTTCGAAAATGGAGTTTCACCGTGACTTTTCCTTTGTTAGTGAATGGAATATTTTGTCCCAAATCTCCTTTTATAGTAATGTTGACCGTGTCCAAATACGACTTAGTGACCGGTAAATAGTGAGGATGGACAAATTCGCGGTGGACGTGATAAGTGTTTCCACCTTCCTCGTCAGCGTTTGTGGCAGAATCTACTTTGAAAGGAATGACACGCAGTAACGGTACGGAGGTGTGTCCCACCACGTTGTATTCCACCACATCGGAGTACACGAACATCAAATTCAGTCCTTGGTTCAGTTCTACCGGGGTACGAAAATACTGGCCAAAAGTCACGTTGTCGAAAATGACTGGTAATTCGGGTGATGTTTTTCGTTCTAAGTTCTTCCTCAGCTCCGTGTCCCCGCCCAACATGTCATACAATTCGGAACAAAATATAATGGACACGATTTTACTTCGCTCAAATTTCATCAAGAAGCGACGAGCTACTTTGTGGTACTCCATGGTGACACTTTTGTTCCTGAAATTGTCCTTCTTAAAAACTTCCCCAAACACACCATTAAACTTGGAGGCTATGGCGCTGACCAAATGATGACCACTGAAATAATAGCCTGGGGGAATCACAAAGTTGTAGGTCCACGTTTTAAGTTTCTCATCATAGGTTTTATTGTCATATTTGACATTCTTATCCAAGTACTCTTGCAATGGCTCGTCATGAACTTCCACCGTAAAAGTATTTTGCTGGGCAATGAAATTGAGGACTTGGGTCGGGTGAATCATTTCTACTAAAGCCACTTCCCAATGGGCTTCGTGATCTAAGGGGATGGCTTGAGGTAATTTGGCTGTGTAACAGCACAACGTGTTGTTGGGAAACACCTCCATGGAACTGTCACTGGGTAAGGTTAAGTAAAATTGGTTTTGGTGACTCATAATTCCAGAGTTCTGTGGCTGTCCGAGGGGATATTACTGGACGTCAGAGGCGTGTCTCCGCCCAAAATGGGGTTCTGATTGTGGTTGGAGTGGTGACTGGCACTGGCACTGGACACAACGTTCCCGTTCGAGGAGAATTTCAGGGAGGGATTGGGAAGTAGGTAACCGATGCAACTGCTCAATAAAATGGTCCACAATTGTTTGTCTCCTTGTTGCAAACTCAAATTGGCGATGGCTGCTCCGATGACACAATACACCACGAAGATTTGGCAGAAAAAGACGATTTGCGTTTTAGGCACACGTTCTCCACACCACACCCACAAGGGTTGTTTTTGTAAATCTTGCACAGAAGAACTAGGGGAAGAAGGACTGGTCGACGTAGCTGCGTCTGATGTGTGAAAGGGCATGATGGTCACTTCTTCTTTTTATAGTCGATGACTTGCGAAGCGTCGATCCAAGAATCGAAACTGGGTGGATATCCTTTCCAACGTACTTTGACTTCTTTGACACGTCGTTTGCCCACTTTACGGGTTCTGCGTTCGAGAATGCTTTCGATGTCGTACACGTCGTCTTCTTTTTTGGTGACACGTTGTAACTCGGGCAAATAAAACGTTCCTTTGAGTACTTCTCCGTTCATGTCTTCCAATTTATAGACGGCAGGATGACGGCCATGCACTCGTCCAGTGACGCGAAACAATTCGGTCGTCCAGTTAGGTAAGTAACCTTTGTCGAAAGTGCGTTTGGTTTTGCCAATGCGCACCCAATCTCCTACGGCCAACTCTCCACTTTTCTTAGGGACAGCCCTCGTCGGGGACGTACCAAACAGGCGCTCAAACACCAGCACTTCGTTGTCGGGAGTCACGTCTTGCGGGGCACGTCCGATGCTTCGATGGTAAGATTGGTTGTACGCTTGCACCAGGTGCGGTAAGATGTCGATGTACTTCAGAGTGTGGTGATGCGTAAAATATTTCCACATGCGTTCTTTCAAAGTGCGTTGAAAACGTTCCACGATGCTGGCTTTGGTTTCGGGATTCTCGGTGGTAAAAAAATGAATGTCACGTTTCTTTAATTCTTTTTGGAAAGCTTGATTCAGAAATTCGGTGCCTTTGTCCGTTTGCCATCGAAGAGGGCGACGACCGCTTTGTTTCAACACCCGTTGCAGGGCTCGCACTAACTCGCTGCTGGATTTGGAAGTCAAGGGTACGACCCAGGCAAATTTGGAAAAGACGTCAATGACACAAAACAAATATTTGTAACCACGATTGTAGCTGGCCAAATGAGAGACATCGGCTAAATCGGCTTGCCATTGATGATCGATACCTTCCACTCGGGTGCGACTTCTGGCAAACTTGCGTCGAATGGGTTTGTGTAAAGTGTAGGTAGCTTGTTCTTGTAACCATCGTTGCACTTGAGGTAAACGGAGACTTTTCAGTCGCGTTTTGGCAGCACGATACAATTTTTGAACTCCTGCGTAACCTGCAGGATGGGAGGGATCGTAGTAAATGCTAGCTAAGACTTTTTCCATTTTTTGTGTGGATTGGTGTCTTAATAAGGCACCCACTCTTGGAAGAGGCTACTCTTTTTCTCTTGGGGTATTTTCTTGGATTGCAAGGCTTTGCGTGTGCGGCCAGCAATAGGTGTCGAAGAGGAGGAGGATGTCTGAGCAGGGGATATCGGTTCTTGTTTCACTTCTGTCTTCACTTCTGTCTTCACTTTCTTTTTCTCTTGTGAGGAAGAAGGGGTGGCCATCATCTTTTTAATCCATCCAATTCTGGAGGTAGGTGGTGTTGTTAACTTGCGTACTTTTTCGGGTGGAGTTTGAAATCCTTCTTCTTCTTCTTCTTTTCCTTTTTCTGTCTTGACCACTGGTACTGGTACTGGTACTGGTACTGGTGATGGTGCTGGACTTTTCATCAAGGTCTTAAAATCTTTCAAAGTGGGTAGAGCTGTTTCGTCTAAAGCTTTCTGGTGAAAGAGTTGCAGTCTTTGTAAGAGTTGACCGTACTTTTGCGATTTTTCTGTTTCGGACAAATCTTGGCGATCCAGCAAGGATTGCAATTCGTGTTGTAACTGGGACATCTCGCTCAAATTGGGATTGGGAGGTAAAAACGGGGTGCGTTGTTCTTGCCACCGATGGTATTCCATCCATCGTTTGTAAGGCACTAAAGCTAGTTTTCGTCCTTCCATGGGGTTGTCAGGGGTGAATTCTGAGATCTTGGGACTTCCGAAGGCCTTTTTATCTTGCTCCCACCAGTCCTCCCAACATGGTTCCCAAGACTCCTTTCAGTATGGGGCCTAACAAGAGAGGTAAAATGCCTCCACGTTGGACCAACATCTTCTTTTTTTGACGAATGGGAATTTTCTTTTGAACCATTTTCCGAAGAACGTGACGATGTTTGCCTAAGCATTGTTTCTGGTGTTTGGACAAAGGGATCGTGCCTTTCAAAACGTTCAAACAACATTCGCACACGGTATCGATGACCTCTTTGGAGGCCGTTTGAATGAGTTTTTTTCGTAGGGGTGGAGAAGCTTTGGACAGGACAGATAACAGGTCCCCATGTTTGGCTAAACGTGGTGGCAGTCCTTTCCTTTTCTTTCCTTGGGGTTTTCTGGAGGGTGACATCTTTGAGTCTTTAGGAGCACCTAAAAACACTGATACCCTACTCGGTCACAGGCCTTTTTTATACTGGAACGCGTCGCCACTGATTGTCTTTACGTTTTATCAGTTTGAGGACAGGCATGACACGTCGTGCAGGGGTACGTAACGGACTAAATCGAGCCAGTTCTTGCTTGGACAAATCCAGTAAACTTTGTAACATGCCCGATCTTTCATGGACTTTGATTTTGGGAGAAGGTACTTTGTGAGCAGCAGCCACTACCGCTAAATTGGAAGGTCCTGCCACTGGGGAAGTTCTTTTGGGGGTCATCAACGGAGAAGTTCTTGGTGTAATCAACGTCTCCAAGTACTCTTCAGTTCCTGGTGACATCAACGGAGAAGTGGACAAACGTGAGGCTACCGGAGACGTTGTGGCAGGTCGTGGCTTGCGAGTGTAAGGTTGCGTCCTGGCTGAAGTGCCTCTCTTGCGACTAGTTTTCTTCTGTGGACTTTTCTTTTTTTGAGGACTTTTTCTCTGTTTCTTTTTCTTGGGGCTTCTTTTCTTTTTCCGGGGTGATGGTGGTGGTGTCTGGTAAGAGGAGGGTCCTGCCACTGGAGAAGTTATTCTTCTTGGGGACTTGGTCTTTTTCTTTTTCTTCTTGGGGCTTCGTTGAACTTTTGTCTTGGGGATAACTTTGGGGGCATTAGGATCCCATCTTAAGAGTGAGCGAATGATGACCCCTCCTAGAGTACCGCTCCCTCCAGGTTTCAAAATGATTTGTTTTTTGGTTTGAGTGTCGATGCGGGGATCAGCCAGTTGGACCAAAGCGACTTTGTTTCGATCGAAAAAGCGTTGGGTTTGATGAGGAATCTGAATGATTCCTTGGAGTAATTGACGTGCCGTCACCGTGAACCATCGTAAGACTTCTTTGAGACTAGCTTCTAAGACACGGGCTCGTGTTTGTGGATCTTTTTCTCGGCTGATGCCATACAAGGCACGAATCAATTTGACGGGAAGATGTGACTGAAGGGACGTCATGTTCACACTGTGAGTGAGACAGACGAAAAAGGGTCTGAGGTTTTTATAGATTTTTTTTCATGGGGAGTGAAATGAAGTCGAGGACGGAGACGTGTACAGGACAGGCCCTCCGTCTTGGCACCAGTGGTGAAACAAGTGGGTACGAAATCGCAAATCCTCGGGAGTCGTAGGTTTCAAATCGACGAGTAAATAGGCGTGTGGCGTTTGAGTGGCATCGTCGTACGCCTGAGTCAGCCAAGGCGTTCCTAACTGTTTGGCTAAGACTTGTACTTGCGATTTATCTCGAGGGCTTTTAAACAAGACTACGTAATGCGCATTGAGACTGATGGTGCGATGGGCTTTACTTTGTTGAAACAAATTTTGGGTGATGTAAACGACACTGGCATTACGGTGATGCCCTTTGCGCGTAAACCACAATTTAATTTCTTCTTCGTCTTCTCCTAACATGTCGTCGAAAATGACCAAATGGGTTAGACGGGAGTCAGAGACGATGCCATCGTCTTCTTTAGGAATGCCTTCCACAAACACGATGGAATCGCCTTGACTTTCTCGCAAGAGGTTGTACGCCGATTGCCACTCTTTGTAACACCACACGATCCGTTGAGGGGGCCGATCGATCAAATGATGTTTATGTTCGATCAAACGTTTGACGAATTCGGTTTTGCCTGAA
The DNA here is from genome assembly GCA_028554795.2 of Sinohyriopsis cumingii. Classification (NCBI taxonomy): domain Eukaryota; kingdom Metazoa; phylum Mollusca; class Bivalvia; order Unionida; family Unionidae; genus Sinohyriopsis; species Sinohyriopsis cumingii. Next base: position 29,039,971 of record CM068824.1, read on the forward strand.
CCGCTAGGTCCAGCAATGAGCATGTTAAAGGGATGGCGAAGATACAAAGCCTCCCAACTGGCACGATCTAAGTGTTCGTCGATGACTTTGACAGTAGAGGAAGAGGGAGCAGAGACAGCAGAGGTAGCCATGGTACGAGAAATGTCACTTGTGACACGAAAAAACAAACAAGACAAGAGTTTATATACTTTTTCAGAACACGTTTATTGAATGTTTTTTTTTTTCAAACATGAACACGAAAGACAAAAATACATAAAAGCCAAAGGCTTAAGTACAAGAATAAAAGGCACATGATAACTATAAACGTGGAATAAACACAAGTGTCTGTACAACAACCACATGTTTTGGGTAATGTTTTAACCAGTTCAACAGGGGGTAAGGTCACACAAGTGTCCTCCCGAAAGGGTCTTTCAGGTCTGTCCACGACAGTCCTGTCCTGGGTGACGGGTTCTTCTGGCACCGTCACTAACACGGGATGAAAAGTAACTTTTTTCCTTGAACAACTCTCGTGCATACTGGGCCACTTCTTGGGTCCAAGCCTCAAAACCCCATTCTTTCCAGGCACGGACATCTGTCCAATGAGGGTGTAAGTCACAAGCTACACACACATCGTCATACACGTCTTGGGTAGCTAAAAGTTGACGAATCTTTTTTTCCTGTTGAGGTCGAGAAGTATCCAGATGAAACCGCAAGGCTTTGAGCAAAAGGAGTTTTTCGTGACCATTTAAGGCCATGGAGGTGGTAAGTACTGATCGTAAAGAGTCCACAAAGAATCGGCTGGTAAACGAAATCCCAGAAAACAAGTCACTAAGACACACACCACTTGTCGTCCCAAATTGAACGGATACAATTCTTGTAATAATCGATGGTAATGATCCACGGTTTGAATATGGTCATTGAGTTCCTTCCACGGAATCTGTTGAATGATATGTGACATAATCCGTGGCATGGCAACTTGATTTTATAGTGTCTTTGTTTCGGAAGCAATAAAGGTAATTTCTAACCAAACACGTTCGTTCTCCAGTAGGGAATTTAAATGTTACATACTGTAACTGAAACGTCAGAGTTTGTCTAGATGTTTCGTCTTTTTCTAAGCAGATTCCATGTAACAAATGTTGGTAATCCTTTAACTCGTCTTCCTCAATACGTTGCAGTAAGTGAATCTCCAAGTAACCAAAATTACGAACGTCTAGCCCATCATCATTCATATACTGAAAGTATTCAACAAGGTCTGACCAGTGAAAAAATTTCTGACGAATCAGTCCTCTTATACCATTCAGGTACCAGTGGTTAAAGATCTGGTGACGTAACGGATGCAATTGTTCTTTACGTTTCACTTGTATTTTCACCAGCTCTCGGTAAATCCTTTCTCTCAACTCCTCAGGCAAGCCCAAAATGTACTCTTGTAAAGTATCCATAATTATATACACTGTTTTTGGAATCGTTGGGTGGCGACCAATAGCCTCGTTTAACTTTGTGTCTAATGTAATATCCACTCATAATCAGTCTTCTTGTACTTTGGAACATAGCATAATTTAAAAACGGACGAATCACTTTGAGTTTGCGTTTCACTTGTATTTTGATCAGTTCTCGGTAAATGCGTTCTCTCAACTCCACAGGCAAAGCACGAATGTTCTCTAGCAAAGTATCCATGAATAGGTCATACTAAATCCTCTTTGGTCTGACACAAGAAATGTACTCTTTGCACAAACATGGTTTCACTTCAGTGTCAAATTTAAATCGTTGAGTCACTAATCTACACATTACAATTCGTTCAGAAGTTTCCTCTTTCACTAAGTTGACATTGTGTTCAAGATGTTGGTAATTCGTTAACTCTTCCTCTGGAATTCGATGCAGTACGTTTACAATGATGTAACTACAATCGTCCATACCAAACCAATCCTTTTTAAAACTAGAGGATCGTTCATCAATGTCTGTCCGATGGAACACTTTCAATTGAATCAATCCTTGTATAGCCTTCAGGTACCAGTGGTTCAAACACCGGTGACGTAACGGATGCAATTGTTCTTTACGTTTCACTTGTATTTTGACCAGCTCTCGGTAAATGCGTTCTCTCAACTCCACAGGCAAAGCACAAATGTTCTCTTGTAAAGTATCCATGAACAGATGATTATGGTAAGAAGTTACTTCAATGTCTCGGTCCCACTAAAGGTAAGTAATGACAATTCGGTGACCATCGAGCATGTTCTACGTAGGCCGAATCTTGCGGTTCCCAGTGGTGAAGTGACACACCGCAACTGAAGCACTTGACTTTATCTCCTTCGCCCAAGTAGAAAAATCCGGCTCTGGCTAATTCTTCGGGGGTCGGTCCTCCCAGATACTTTGGCCATTTTCCTTTGAACGATTGAAGACGATTTTCAAAGTCGCAGTATTCCGACAAACGCACAGGAAACGAATATTCGTTTTTCACAGGTTCGTTTCGATGAGGGTTGAGTGACATGGGCAGGAGTTTGCTCAGGGCTGGATGACATCCGTAGGGAGGTAAACGTGAAGGTGGACATTCCCCTTTAAAACGAAACCCAGTAAAATGTCCAAGAGGACGAGCAGCATCGCTTTCGCATCCCACAGGTTTGACACGCACAGCATCACTTTCCATGACAGGGGTAGGGGCACTAAAGTTCCCATGATGCTTTACGGCATCGCTCAGGTCACAAGGTACAGCATCGGTCCCATCGCAAGGCTCACAATCGCACTCGTCTGCAAACTCCGTTACGCAATTACAATGGTAACCACATGGACAATCGCAGTTTCCTTCCGGACATTTTCCGTCGCAATGCCTGGGTCTTATCCATCCAATATTAGTCACACTAGAGGAAGATACAACTTTTTTACAATCCCCAAACTGAAACGATGTCTTTTTCAAAGTATTCATCTTGTTCGCTCGGTCTTGGTAGTCACAATGAACTATCGATCTTGACCATAGCCCCCTTTTTATACTAGTCGCAATGCAGTCTCCAGCTTGTACATCTTTCCTTTTTTACGTTTTTTATGTCTCGTTTCGGAAGGTACCGTCTCTAAGGTACCGTCAACATTGTACCGTAGTGAGATGGGTGGAAAGGTCATAGAAAGGTAAGGGCAGTGCGGAGACCATCGAGTATGTTCCAGAATAGCTGAATCTTTATAGATACATAGATCCATTCGTAACTTCAGTCCGCAAGCAAAACACTGTACCTCGTATCCCAATCCTGACTCAGGTCCCAAGTAGACAAATCCTGTTCTAGCTAAAACATGCGAAGAAGGTAATCCTTCCCTATCCGTAGGCCATTTCTGAAACGTGTCCAATCGACGGGCACAATCACAATAGTCAGGTAAGAAGACTGGAAAATGGTAGGGTTTGAACTTGGAGTTCTCATCGGGTTTCTCACTCGATTCTTGCTGTGGCGAAGTCATCTTTCTGGTGGGTAACTATCTTACAACCAATGTTTTATACCAACGTGTCCATACGGTAAGGTGAAATGATTGGGAAGTCGAACTCGCTTCTGGTACACGATTTGATAAACTTTTTCCAAGGGTCGACTGACGATGTGGTGAGTGGGTAAACGTACAATCTTGTTCGGTTGAAAGGTGGTCACTTTAAAGTTTCCATCCTCTCCCGATTGCAAGGCTTCTTTCAATACCCCAAAGTTGACCACACGACTGGTACGATAATTCAGAGTCAGTCCTTTCACTTTGCACGTCGTGTGCACTTCTCCTTGTTTGTCCCGGTATTCGTAGCCGTAATTTTTGGGACCGCCACTGACGAAACTTAGAATCTTGTCGTCGGGATGCTCGTCTGTCCAGGCTCCTAAACGGTCTCCTTCGATGTTAGGGTGATGTTGAATAGGGTGATGGACGTAAATGCAACTGTCCGTGTCAAAGTACAGGACGCGTTCCCCTAACAGTTCTAAAGCTTCGTACAATTTTAAGCGAGCATGAGCTGTCACGTAAGCCGCAATGATGACATTTCCAAAAGGGTCGTCTTGTACAAAGTCCAGATCTTCTTCGTAATTGACCAAGATCAAATTCTCTCGAACGACGTCCACGTGTTTCATGTATTTGGTTTTGTCGTGAATCATCTGGAAGTAGCGGGAAGGTTCTGTCAAATATTCCGTCTTGGGTAAACACGGTCGTTGTGCCATTTTACCCCACAAGCAATTTAACATCACTTTGGCAAACGATCGCCTGCCTTCGTTTTTCTCGATGTGGTCTAAAGTGATGCCTTCTTGTTCGTAGTATTTCTCTTTGAATTGTATTTGGTCTTCGGGAGTGTGACACCAGGAAGGATAGCCGCTGGCTTCTTGCTTCAGTTTCAAAAAGGCATCCACGTAGTCAGCGAAAATGCCTTTCTGAGTAGGGTCACCCTTGTGGTACTGTTGTGTCTTGGGAAAGTGGCAAATTTCGTACACTTCTAACAGTTGGTATCCCATGTCCAGAGCTTTGAACAATTCTACGCTGACCCAGGTTCCCGTCAAGGCCCGTTCTTCCTGGCTGTGCTGACAAGGTTGGTCCTGGTTGCACGTTTCGGCACAAGTACGGCACAAGGGAAACATCAATTTGCCTTGACAATGGTGAGGTAAGACGGGATGGTATAGGTTCGTGGGAGGCAAAACTTTGCACTTGATCAAGCCTTCGTATTGTCGAATGTTTTTCAGGTCGATGTGTTCCGTGAACAATTGTGGGTGCCCTACAGGAAAGCGACAATATTTGCACACGTAGGGATACAGCGAACACACGTCCAAGTATTTGATTTCTTCTCCTTTCTTTTCATCGGCTTGGTACAGCAAACAGGTGGCATTGGTCCTTCCTCCGTACAAACTATCCCTCGGGTTCAGCGGGTCCATGAACTGGTAACTTTCCACGAGGCGTTTAAACTCGGGATCGGTTTTCAAACGGTGATCGTACTCGTGTTCCCACATTTCCACCACTTGGTATCCTTGCTGTTCTAACTTTAGACGTCGCTGACAAGTGTCCTGGTACAAGTCTTCCATGGTTCGTTGCAAAAACTGATTTTTAGTGCCACGGTCAGGGTAACAGACGGGACATCCGTGAAATAAGCAACCGTTAAACTCGTACACGATCTTGGGGTTTTCTAAGTCCCAACCATCGACCGAATACGTTCCGATGGTCTTTTCGCCTCCTCCGTTGCGGGCATGCTGAATCCATTTGTCTTCCTTGTCGCACAAGTAATGTAACCAACGTAGGGCTTTGACCGAGTATTGACGCTTGACATAGTGGGTCGTTTGAGGACTGATGACAGCCACGGTGTTTTCAGGCATGAATCGTTGGCGGTACACTAAGGAACACGCTTTGGCAATGGTGCAAGCTTCTTTCAAAGGATCGACCCCTCCGTGTTCCATGAACAGTTCTCGAAATTTTCCACAGCAACGCCGTAAAATGTCCACGTCGGAACGACAATACTTTAGCATTTCTTCCTGAAAGTCGAAAGGGTCCGAGGCGTGAATCTGGTACCAAGCGTAGAAAGCTTCTCGTTGTTCGGTACGCATGTTGTCGGGGTCGTAATAGTGAACCTCTGGTAAATGGGGTAGAACGGCATGTTGATTGGCTTCCGTATTGAAAAAGTGTGGAAAGTACCCTTTAACCATTTCTGTCATTCCAAACGTTTTAGGCATTCGACTCAAAGGCATGGCCAAGTAACTCATCGAATCTTTAAACTGCACTTGTCCCACTTGCATGAAAATGATTTTGGCTCCGTTCAAAGTGACTTTAGGACGTTCGGTGCCTTGTTCCGTATAGTATCTGAGAAGAAACTGTCCATCGTATCCGGAGAAATTGTGAGCCATCACCGTGGCATGACGATGACAATCTCCGTAACGTTCGATGTCCTCTTGGCTCCACGTCTTGTCGACGGGGTCTAAGACCCATTGGGCAAAATCGGCTAACGTGTTAGGTCCCCGAAAGATTTTTTCACGCCCTCCGGGAATCTTGCTGCAGTGAGGGCAATGACTGAAGATAGGTTCTTGAATGCACTTCTCGCACGCTCGATGAGCCACGCAGAAATTAGGAATGTGAATGCCGGTCTCTTGCATGCATTCGAAATCGAAAAAGATGAAATTGCCTTTCTTCTTGTGACCGTCCTCTTTCTCTGGTGGGGGTTGGTATTTTTGCACGTAACATTGGTGTTCCAAGTCCACGATGTGGTGACAAATGTGACATTTTTTCTTTCCTCGACATACGTGTGCCTTGGCAGCATTGGTACATATGACTTGTTCACACGTAGGGCACAATCTCAGGAGTTGACAAGCACATTTCTTCTGTGAACCTTGCGTTTTCAGATGTTGTTGGTAACAAGTAGGGCTGACAAACGTGCGCAGACAAGTTGAACAAGGCACTGGTTCTTCGCTCAGACAGGGTGAAGAGGCCAAACATCCTGAGCATTTCGATCCACAATGCTTGTGTTGCTCTCGATTATTATAACCATGGTCACATTTCTCACAGTAATATCTGTATCTCAGGAATCCAGTGATACTGGTAATGGTATCGAAATGTTCATCGTGATGATAAAGGTGAATGTATTTTCCATCCTTAAAATCTTGGCCTCGAAACAACAGAGGTCCGCGCACTTCTTGAGGGTGCACTTTCAAGGTGTATCGTGGAGCTAGGGTATCTTGCAATTTTTGCATCTCAGGAATGCCACAGGGTGTGTCTTTGGACAGTCCGGCTTGTTGTAACAGGAGTTCTGCTTCATTTCGTTGTTTGGCTCGATCGGATCGTTGAATAGTTTTCCAGGTTCTTTTCCATTCTACCGTGTCGTTCTTGTTGGCATAGGTTCGTCCCACCACGATGGCACGAGCTAAACACATCTGGTCATGAGGGTTGTTAATTCGGACGAGACTCGTTTTGGTGTTGCGAAGGTCGTCCACCAATAACATCTTTTTGCGTCCTGTCCCTTGAGGAGGAGAGACGTGGGTCATGTCCAGTGTGGCTTTACCATCGGTGATGTCAAACTGATCATTAGATTGTTGTACGTGTTGAATCTTGTCCATGACTTTGGAAGCAGTCAATTCTGCAGGGGTGCTAAACTCGATCCAAACAGGGGATTTCAAACCGTCGTGTTGTATGGAAAGTCTCAAGCGATCGTCTTCTTTGGGTTGACATTGTCGCTTGAGTGCAGTAAGCAAAGAATCCCACACCTCGGTGATGAACACTTCTGCTTTCTCTAACGGCACTTCAGCCTTGAAATCTTTAAACTTCACCGTGTATTTGTAAGCCGTGGTTCTAAATTTTCTAGAGGAGCGCTTTTCCGTCTCTCGAATGGAATAGTACTTTTCAGGGTTGACTAAGGGTGGTGAACTTGGTTTAGAGGGTTCGGATTCTGGTTCACTCATGTCCTCTTCAAAATCACTGGCATGAATTTGTGCCAAGATCTCAGCCCTGGTACGAGGCGATAGATCACGTTTCTGCCTCTTACTTTCTTCTTTCTTCTCGAATGAATGGGATCGTTTCATCTTGAAAGCAAAAAGTCAAATGACTCAAGTTCAAACACCATAAACTACTTTATAGTCATAGCAGACCAGCGTATATAAAAGGGTGTGTGTCTTGTCCTTTCACTATTCATTTCACTCTCGAGCCGAGCACAACGATGGAAGAGACTGACCAGATGGAACGTTTCGTCAGAGCTTTGCGAGGGGTCATTAGAAAATTCTCTTCAGACCAGCCTACGGACTACTCTCCTTCCTTTAGAGATAAAAGTCAAGATACTTGCTATATCTGCCAGAAGAAAGGGCATTGGTCTTCAGAGTGTCCAGACCGTCAAAAAAGAAAAAAAGGGGTTAGAAGAGACAAAAGTCAAGATACCTGTTATCATTGTCAAGAAAAAGGACATTGGTCTCCAGATTGCCCAAAAAAGAAACAAGAGGAGTCAGAAGAAAAAAGGAATTCTTCAGAAGAAGAGAGGGATTCTTCAGAGGAAGAGAGGGATTCTTCTGAGGAAGAGAGGGATTCTTCTGAGGAAGAAAGAAGACAGGTGAAGAAAAAGAAACAGGAGAAAAAAAGAAGAAGGGAAGAAAGCGAGGAGGAAGAAGAGGAAAAGAGTGTGACGGTGAAGAAATTCAAAAAACGGAGAGACTAAACAAGGAGAAAAGAAGAAATCAATGAACTTTTTATTAAAGTGTTGTGTTGTGAATTGTGAATTGGATTGTAAAAAATGGAGAAAAGAATAAATGAATGATATAAGGTAAGAGTCTTTGAGTTTTGATTTTAAAATAAGAAGCTACACTCACGCACTCATACACAGACACGTACTTTTTTTGAGTTATTGGCAAATTGAAATTGTATTTCTTTTCGAGAAATGTGGGTGGCCCTGAAAAGGGCCTTTTTCTTTATGGTGCAGGGGTGAGTTTAAGCAATCAATTTTAACTGCCTTAAGCCTTTGCCACGGCCAAGGCCTACTTCTGGACTGCGTAATGATGATAATGATTGAGTTGAAATCACTAAGGGTGGTACGGTAGGCTTAGTCACAGGGTTGACATGTTTGGCTCGGGAAGGTCGTATTCTCTTCGGTCGTGATAAAGAAGTCTGATACATTTGTTTCAGACTTCTTAACTCCGCTAAAATGTCCAACAGTACCGTGACCGTTTGATTTTCACCCTCTTGTTTCTTTGCTGCTACTTCTTCTTGCTGTTGTTGCTGTTGTTTTTTTCTTACCTCTTCTTCTTGTTGCTGTTGCTGTAGGAGAAAAGTCTGTTCCGCTTCCTTTTGTCGTTGTATAAATTTCTCCAATTCTTCTTTCTGTCTCTGTCTAAAATTCTCCACTTGCGGTAATGAAGAAAGTAACGAAGGTTCCGGAACAAATTCTTGCGAGGAGAGAAAATCCACAAAATCCCAATTCACCTCTTCTGAAAGTAAGTCCGGGTTCCCTTGGGCAGTCTCCCCTGCTGGTGCACCCCACTGGATCGTTTTCTGAGTTTCCGTCATGTTGAATCACTGTCGCATAGATTGACTGCACACAAGCGCTAGCGAATCTATATTGACTACGTGACGTCACAGACTGCTCTCTTCGGATTGGATGCGAGCTGACTGAATTCTGTAACGCGTGTTCGGATTGGTAAATGAACTCAATCCGTTTCAATCCTTTCCGCCCCTATAAATAAGCGCCGTTCACTGCATTGATTCACCTATTCTAAGAGCCTCAACATGTGGACAGACGTTGAATCTTCAACCCTTGTGTCAACGATGATGTTCAGGACGGACATGCTCATGTATGTCCGATCCAAGTGGACCGTTGTCAACAGGACCGACACGAGCCTATGGATACGTAGAATTTACGTGGAGAGGCAAGGATGCCTGAAAAGAGTTTTAGTTTATGGACCTACCATTCGACGAAGCCTAAGAAGAAGAAGAAGATGTTGCAGATGCCCTTTATGTTAAGGGCATATTAACATAAACCCAAAGGCCCTTTTCAGGGCCAGCCATATTTCTCGAAAAGAGATAGCCTTTCAATTGCCTACCCCTTTTTAAAAAAAATTTTTTTAAAAAAAATCCCAAAAGCCCAAACTCTATTCCCCATGTTAATTTCCCTTGTCGCTAGACAGACCCACACTATAGTTCCATGTTAAATTCCCCTTGTCGCTAGAGTGGCCCACGATTTTTCTCCATGTTAAATTTCCATTGTCGCTAGAGTGGCCCAGGGGGGTCTGTAATGCTAATTCCCATTGTCGCTACGGTGGCCCTATTCACTACTGCCGTTTATTAGAAATGGGTCTTTTGTTAGAATAACTACGGAATATGAACTTGATTGATAAATTGTGTTTTGACCATTTTCTTGTTATTCGTATGGGTCAGAAACACATCACGGTAACTGGTTTAGTTGGACAGAACCATTTTAAGAGTATTTTGCCGACCATGTTTTGCGGTATTTACACTTCAAAATAAATTAACACTACTGAGGAACAAAATATTTCTTCGTCGAGGAACAAAATAAACCCCAAACAAACAAACGGAAGATAGCAATATTAGTACTAACAACTTTTATTCCGATCAATATTATCTATGACTTGATTTCAGAAGTACATATAACAGACTATGTAGAACAGGACATAGTTAACTTTAGGCAAGAGAAAAGTCCACTTTAAAACTGTATTAATTTTGTTGTAATCATTTTCCCTAACATTTCTATACAATAAGACTTTTCTTTCGTCAGTCAGTGCATACTACTTTACATTCATTCATTTACTCCGAATTTTCGATATTTTTTTTGTGATGATATGTTTGTAAGTGGTGTTGTTGGTGTCGATGGTTGTCTAAGACTTTCTTTCAAGCCAAGACATTGTTTTCATTTTCATTTTATCTCAAGATATTTATATTTATTTGCAATTAGTATAATGCATATAAATTAGTTATTTTTTAACTGAATCAGGACAAGAAATGTTGTTGTTCAGCTTTTCAGGTTAGGAAATGTCAGTGTAAAATGTTCTACATTTGTATAATTTTATTTGACAGTTAAATAATTAGTGTGAATTTTACTTTTACTGTTTGAACATCTCTTTACAGTTTATCAATATTCAAAAAAAAAACTATCCGTTGATTGCATTCTCTGATTGAATCATTTCCTCCACTTTAATATCAGTTAGAGTTCATTATATTTACACAGCTTTTACATCGTTTCTAGTGTGTGCTTGGATGTTCCATTTTATTAATACTAATAACTAATTTCTCTAGTAATCAGTTGATATATATATGGTGTACAGTGCAATCTTTGCCTTCATCATACTGTAAATTCTATGTTTTTTGCTCATAAGTTGCTCCCCAGGCGTAATTTTGAAATTGGTTTCAAATGTGTCTATGTCTAGTTTTGCATTTTATAGATTCTTGTAAATCATGATATCTGCCTAGGCATCATTATCAGATGACTAACATAAATCTATTGATAGGAAAATCTTTTTTTAATACTATTTACTGCAATGTGTAAGTAGACTGTCTTTTCAACCAATTTTTAAGTTATATATATATATATATATATATATATATATATATATATATATATATATATATATATATAGAGAGAGAGAGAGAGAGAGAGAGAGACAGACAGACAGACAGACAGAGACAGACAGACAGACAGAGAGAAAGACATACATACATACATACATCATCTCCACACGACCCACCCGCCACGAACACACACGCGCATTCAAGCGATGGGCGAGTTGCAAAGCAACCTGTATAAATAAATACACCTGGATCTCTTGCTTAAGACCTGCACACATGCAGGTGATGGCACAGAGTTCCTGACTGTCACTGAACAGAAATTCGGCAGCCCCTGGTAGCCCATTTTACGATCGCTTTGCTCACCTCAGTAGTACTAGAAAGGGCTAAACAAAGGTATCCTAAAATATTGCCTGCTTAATGCGACTGATGGTGCTCCTACCTCAGCGGTAGAAAATCACAAAAGAAGACAAGGGTCACTCCACGTGTGCACACGAATTGGCAGTACATCAACGGATCGACTGAGGAGAAGAACAGTAGTAGTGAATGGGGATACCCAAGGGACAATTGGGACTTACTGTTAAAATAGTGCGTTTGTGCCCCGGGGACAAACGGAAATTTATCATTGTGGGACAGTCTAGGGACAAAAGCAATTTAACATTGGGAATCTATAGCAACAATATATTCGGACTGTCCAGGGACAAGGTGAATTAGAGAGGGGTGACGTCACAGTACTAGATACTGGGAAAACAATGGCAACAACGTTGCAAGTGGCTGACCTCAATCGGGCAAAACAGTTGCAACTGGGTTGACCTGAATACGGCTACTCTAGGGACAAACACAATAGAGACACAGATATAGAAGACATATACAAAGATATAGGGTTGGAGACATATACATGTATTTATCTACATAAATCTATCAAACAAACAACTATACAACCGACTAAAAATATCAGTCACAGTGCGGACATATACAAACAAACAAACAACTATACAACCAAAATAAAAAAAAATTAGGCAAGAGAGAGTGGATATCTTTTCCAGTCATATGAGTGGCCCTGAAAAGGGCCTTTAGGTTTTTTGTGTGTTAATACCACTGAGTTAATATAGGAAACATCTCACATGTCTTCTTCTCTTCCTCAAACTTCGTCTGACATCTGGACCGTAGATCAAGACTCTCTTCATACATCCTTGCCTCTCCACATAGATTCTTCCCAATAAGCGTTACAAAATTCAATCACAGCGCGGAGTCTGTCTTCCAGTCTGAAGAGAGCTGCCTGTGACGTCACATTCCCTATATAGGTGCTCTAGCGTCTGTGCGATGTGACATTGTTAAAACATGACGGAGACTACGAAGACAATGAATTGGGGCACACCGGCCGTACAGGCGAGGAGTGATGGCATATCAGCGGCTACTAAAACAACCACAATCCTACTTCCAGAAAAGAACGATTTTAAGTGGGATTTAGCGGATTTTCTTTTTCACAAGAATTTGTTCCGATGCTAGCATTTTCGCCGCCCTCTCCTTCCTCACCGTACTTAGAGGATTTTAAACCGAGACAGAAAGAAGAATTGGAGACATTTTTGCAACAGAGGTGTGCCTCTAAACACTTTGATTCGCTGGCGTGTGTGTGTGTGTTTTTTAAGGTTGTGTGTATGAGGGATAATAAAGTGTGTTTGTCGGTATAAAAGTGAATGTGAGTGTTTATTTTAGGTCCGCGCGGTGCATGTTTTTGGTTATTGTGTGAGTATTGCTAGCTATTTGTGTGAGGGGGTGCTTTCCTTCACGTCCGTGCTTCAGGAATATAAAGCGGGGCGTTTGTCAGTCTGGCTACCCATCGTTGACGTGAGCAGAATAGCCAAATTGACTGAGCTCCAGATGGACCTGGAGAATGTCAGCGCCTGCTGGATGAGCTGGCCATGGAAGCAACCAAGAACGAAGCAAAGATTGAAGAGGAGGAAAAAAAGAAGAAAGAAGAGGAGAAGAAAGAAATGATCCTACCTCACCTAATGCTAAGGCAGAGCTGTGAAGCGAAGCCAATGGTGAGGACACCTCCAAAGCGCCAATCACCACAGCCACTACCAGCACGGAGACCCCGTGGTACCTTAGATAGAGAACTGGGTCGAAGAACTGGAGAGTCAAGAGTGGGAGCCTCAGCGTCCACATTAGGTAAAGAGGCCACATGTGTGGACAAGAAGAAGGAGGGAAGCCTTCACTATCCATCAAAGTGAGAATTGGGATGATGAGGCCACTTATCAACCAACGGCGCTCCCATCAACAGCAGTCCATTGGGAGCAGGATTGGAGTCGGCGTGTGGTGCCCGGTCTGGAAGGTACAAGCATTAACCAGGTGCATTTGGATTTATAAAAAAATTTTTAAAAAATACCCCTTCTCAGGGCTAACCAGATCTCTAGAAAAGAGAGATTGATCAAGTCGCCAATAATATTAGTGTTTGTTGGCAGTATGTGTCTATGTGTGTATTTGTCTTTCCCTTAACAATAAACCCATGTCCCTACACTAATGAGTGTTTGTTTTGTGTGAAAGTGGAGTAGTGTAACCATAACTAACTTTGCCTGGTGTGATTGTAGGTGATGGTGTATTTTTTTGTGTTGAAGAAAAGCTTTCCTTCTTTACTATGTGTTGGTTGGGAAGAATAATGTCATTTGTTGGTTGGTAAAATTTAGTTTAGGTTAGTACTATTATCTCTGTGGGTTATTATTTGGTATGTGACATGTGTAGTTAGTGTGAGGGCATATTTTCCTTTTTTTGTGTCTATGAATTTGAACTTGAAGGACGAAAACAAACAACGTGTATTTACGATTAATTATATTCTTATTTTGAAATTTGCAACCTGACCTTTACATGACCTGAATAATTAACACTGATGATTATGTTTTGCCTGACCGTCATCGGGAACAGGGTTCGTTTTGCTTTCTTGCAAGAAATTGGCTGAGAGATCGCAACGATTGGATCGATTTCCCGTCGACTACAGTCTCCGTTGGAGATCTTAGGGTAAAAAACTATAATCACGAGAAGTTAGCCACGCTATAGTGATTGAGTGCGAATTGTCCCCTCAGATATATTTTGGTCATCAGAAGTTCGCATCGATTTAAATTTGAATGAGTTTCACCTCAAATTCTTTGTACTAATATGGTATTACGGTGCAACTGACCAACTAGAGTAAGTAGCTGCGGTCCATTAGTAGACAAAAATCCCAATGACGATTTTTCAGACACACCGGTATCGGCTTTTTACGCCACATAAACCGCCAGTGTTACCTTTACACCAACGGTAAGACTTGAATGTCTCCCATAAAACATATAACATAAGCCACTAGGCCAATATATCTGGCGTCGATGCCTGTTTAAAAGTTTTCCTTAAAAATTTACACCAGAAGTAGTGGTTCTGAGACGGTGTTTTACATTTTTGGGGGTATTTCCCAGTGTTTGTCGTTTTTAGAGGCTATACATGTATGTCTTGTGACATTTTACTGCCTCTGAAACACTACGAAATCGATGTCACAAAAGGGTGCTTTAAAACATATTTTTTGTGCTTGTGGACTATTTAACGGTGCTTGTCGTTTTTAGAAGATATACAATTATAATACTATTTTATACATGTTGTATTGTTTTTAAAACTTAACATTCCTAATACTTTCAGTCTCTGAAATGAATATGGTTGGGGGACGTGTTTTAGAACATGTTCTTGGCGGTAGTTCTGCGTTTTACAGCTTGGTTCAATAATGTGTTTTTTTATGTGCACATCAGGGTATTTTGTATTTTAGAGGCTTGTGGTGAATATGCGTTTGAATGTGCGCTTGAGGACAATTATGCGTTTTAGAGGTTCATGTATGAGCATGTTTTTATGCGTTCTTGATGGTATTTTCGTGTTACAGAGGTTCGTGGCGAATACGCCCTTAGGACATGCGATTACAGTAAGGATATTAAACTGGACAAATTATAGCTCTGGTTTTGGTCTTAATTACAATTTGGATATTAAATAGGACAACTTAGTGTGCTGATGCTCTTAATTGCAGTTTGGATATTAAACAAAACAAATTAAGGTTTTGGTGTTGCTTTTAATTACAGTTTGGATATTAAACTATATGAACATCTCAGGGATTTAGCTATATGCACATCACCGAGGGATTTAGCTATATGCACATCAATTGATTTAGCTATACGCACATCTCAGGGGTATTTATCTATATGCACATCTCTGAGGGATTTAGCTATATGCACATCTCTGAGGAATTTAGTTATATGCACATCTCTGAGGGATTTAGCTATATGCACATCTCTGAGGGATTTAGCAATATGCACATCTCAGGGGGATTTAACTATATGCACATCTCCGAGGGATTTAGCTAATTGCAAATCTCAGGGTAATTTAGCTATATGCACATCTCAGGGTGATTTAGCTAGATGTACATCGCAGGAAGATTTAGCTATATGGACATCTCCGAGGGATTTAGCTATATGCACGTCTCATGGGAATTTAGCTATATGCACGTCTCAGGGGGATTTAGCTATATACACAACTCCGAGGGATTTAGCTAATTGCAAATCTCAGGGTAATTTAGCTATATGCACATCTCAGGGTGATTTAGCTAGATGTACATCTCAGGAAGATTTAGCTATATGGACTTCTCCGAGGGATTTAGCTATATGCACGTCTCAGGGGGATTTAGCTATATACACAACTCCGAGGGATTTAGCTAATTGCAAATCTCAGGGTAATTTAGCTATATGCACATCTCAGGGTGATTTAGCTAGATGTACATCTCAGGAAGATTTAGCTATATGCATGTCTCAGGGGGATTTAGCTATATACAAATCGCCAAGGGATTTAGCTATATGCAAATTTCAGGGGGATTTAGCTATATGCAAATCTCTGAGGAATTTAGCTATATGCACATCTCAGGGGGATTTAGCTATATGCACATCTCAGGGGGATTTAGCTATATGCAAAGGTCAGCCATATCATCAGATAAAGCAGTAGTCTTTTTTATGACCCTCTATGCCGGTTCGATGGTGGCAACGATGACACAATAGACCACAAAGATTTGGTACATATTTTATTATTTTTTGGTTTGGTTTGATGAGGGACGTGGATGATGCTTTGAAGTAAGGACGTGCTGTGAGATTAAACCATCGTAAGACTTCATCGAGACTTACTTGTAACAATTGGGCACGCACTTGTGTTTATTTTTATTTTTTGCGAATGATGCCACACAGGGCGCTAGAAGATGAGACTGAAAGGAAGTCATATCGACGACTGTGAAACAAAAGAGAAGTATCGGATGCTTTTTTAATGGCTTTTCTTTTCACGCCGATGATATCTTCTAAATGACAGGTCCTCCGTCTTGACACCAGTCCTGAAACAGATAGGTTCGAAATCTCAAATTATTGTGTGTGGTGGGTTTTAAATCGGCAAGTAAATAGGAAATGAAATGTTTTAGTGGCATCGTCGTGCGCATCATTCATATAAAGAGTTAGAACTGTTTGGCTAATACTTTTACCTGAGATTTATCTTTGGAACTTTGAAACAAGAAAAGGTAAGTGGCACTGAGGTAGATGGTATAATGAGCTTTACATCGTTGAAATGTAGATGGTACTGGCATTACAATGATGTTTTTTGCGTGTAAACCAAAGTTTAATTTCTTGTTCGTCTACTCGTAACATCATCGAATGTGAATCGTCTCATATATGATCGCGTCGTCTTCGCGAGGAATGTCTTTGACAAAGACAATTGAATCTCCTTGGCTTTCTTGAAGTAGGTTTAAGCTGTTTGCCACTCTTGGTAACACCACACGATTTGTTGGGGTGGACGAGCCATTAAATTTGTTTTGTGGTCGAGCACACGTTTGACAAATTCGCGTTCGCTTAAATCACTCAGTCTAAAAATTAAAATGTTAAAAGGGATGGCAAATATACACTGCGTCCCATATTTGACGTCAATGGCTTTGAAGCAGAGGTAGAGCATATATAAGAGGAAGAAGTAGCCATAGCTAAGGTGTTCAGAATTCTGAGAATAACATTGGTAAAACAATAGATTTTATACTTTTGATACACGTTTATTGGGTGTTGAAAGTCAAAACTTTACATTAAAAACAAAAACACCTACGAACCAAATGGCTAAATGCATTGGTAAGATGCAAATAAAATTCACCAAAGTCAAAACAACAAGTCAATGTACATTGTCGATCAAAATGTGTCCCAGGATTTCTAAGTAACTTTCAAATGTTTTTCAGTCTCTACACCTTTCAGAAAGGTCTTTAATTAGCGTTGATGTGAACGACGGAACTGTCCTGAACTCGGTTTCTTTCTGTGTGGGATTCTTCTGCTACTGTTTCTAACACACTTAAGGTTTTAAGTCCACTTTCTTTCTCGAATCATTAGCAGAAATCTTTGGCATATTCAGCCACTTCTTGCTTTCAAGCATCGAAGCAAAGACCTCTACAGTCACGTAATCTTTCCAGTGTTCGTGTAACAAACAAGCTACACACAATTCTTCATTAGCATGAAAAGTCTATAAAGTGTCTTCACTCAGAGGTAGAGAAGTATCGATCTCAAAGCGCAACGCTTTGAACTCTCTCGTGCACATTTAAGGGTGCATCGGCCATAATGTCTTTGCAAAAGGGCGACTGACGATTTAATGGCTTTGTAACCTTACAATATTGTGCGTCTCTAAGGTGGTCACGAGATAGGATTCATCCTCTCTAGACTGCAGATCTTCTTTCATGACGTCTAAGTTTACCATTTTATTTGTTGACCTTGTGTCGTGCGATGTGGTTCGTAACACGTAGGATTGACAAAGGTTTGCGTGCAAGAATACCAATGAATTCGTCCTTTTCCGTCAGAAATGCAAGGTTAGACGCCAATTAATCTGGCATCTCTCTCTGCAATGAATGTGTTGCTCTTGACGTCAACAGGATTGGCCACATTTCTCACAATAATAATTATAACCTAGTAATCCGATGACACTCGTAATGAGATCGAAATATTCTTCATGGTGATAAAGTTGAACGTATTTACCGTCTGGGAAATCGGATCATCGAAACAACAGTGATCCACGAACCACTTGAGGATATACTTTTAACGTGTAGCTTGGAGCCAAGACGTCTTGAAGTTCGTTCATTTTAGGAATGCCCCACACTGTTTTTTTCCCCCATTTGTCAGCCTGCTGTAACAGAAGTTTTGCTTCTTTTCGTTGTTTGGTTGTGTCTGATTGTCGAATGGTCCCCAAGCTATTTCCATTCCGTGGTCTCGTTGTTATCAGTATACTTTTAACCACGACGATGACAAGGGCTAAACACATGTTGTATTGGAAGTTGTTAATTTGGACGATGTTGCGTTTGGTGCCACGAAGTTAGTCCACCAATAAAACATTGTGTGGTCCTCTATCTTTCGAAGGGAAACGTGGGTCATGTAAAATGTGGCTTTTCCAACGGTGATTTGAAACTCGTCGTTGGATTGTGGAAGTGTTGATTTTTGTCGATGACTTTGGAAGATGTCAATTCTGCCAGCGGTGCTAAACTAGATCCTGACGAACGATTTCAAACTGTCGTGATGAATGGAAAGTCTCAAATGACTGTTCTCTCTGGCCTGACATTCTCGTTTCAGTGTCTCTAAAAAGGAATTCACAAATCGGTGATGAAACCTTCTACCTCTAAATCTGCAAATTCATTCTTTAGCGTGTTTCGTGTTCTAGTGTCTTCATGTTTATACGATTCCGTCACTCTCAGCATATAATGTTTAATGCTTGATTTTTGATTGATCAGTAACTCTTTCTTGAACGATGATCGCAAGTGCTAAATTCGGATTGGTCAATAATAATAAAACAAAATGAGGTCAGCGTTCACGACCTTTGTTACTCTCCAGTCTTTGTCAAAGGAGCAAAGTCCGAAATCTTGTACTACTGTCTCGATACGCTATAGCTCAACCAAACTTAAAATCAGACGTGGCTATGGTAAAAATGCTAAAGTTGTATCACTAATTACATTATACAAAATAACACTAGCAGAGTGTTATTTTGTGACTTTTATAAACGTACGTGTTTTGGACTTATTTCTTTTGTAATTTAAATGGAAGGTGAATAACCTATATCTACATCTAGCAACTCTATTAATATTCAGTGCTACTGTAATTTATTATTCAGCATTCATCCAAATTATATTGATACTTTATTCCTTTTATAGAATTTACACTTTTTATTTGTGGGCAAACTCTTTCACCAAGATAGGTAAATCGTAGAAGCAAGGCACCAGACATGTTTGGTGCACTCTTGCACCCATGCCTGAAGCTGTGAGCCAGAACCACAGGATGTGGTGTATTTGCACCCAACCTGCACCCAAACCATAAGAATATTGAGCACCAAAGACTATGGTGCACCAGCAATACTAAACTTTGAACCCAGACTTGGTTCTTTTATTTTCTTTAGCCCTGCTTTTATTGAATGAATACAGAATAAAGGAAAACATATTGAACACCAATAGCTTGCATGACTCAATACTAACCATGTTAACCCTGCTAATAAGAAATAACAAGATACACATGAGTATTCTAGTCTTTATTGCTAATTAGTTGCTTGACACACTGTATTCTCATTCACTAACATGCTTCAGTTCTGTACATCTATATTTAAAAGTTCTTTCAGTTAAAAAACGCATATGTAATTCCTTGCTGTCTGCTGTTAGTTATACCTTTAGTTAACGAGCTTTATAAACAAACTTGTTTTTCTACTAACTGATTCAACTTAACGCTAACAACGCTTTGGGTCGTAATGTATTGCATTGCATAATGTTATCTATACATTAGTCTTGCTATCGTTTCATAATGTTATCTATATATTAGTCACGCTATCATATCATAATGTTATCTAACATTAGTCACGCTACCATTTCACAAACATTTCATGTAAGTCACTTGATTTCTTTGGTTCATCTTTTCTGTCATTCAATACTGTTACCTTTATTTGACCCTCTGTTCATTAATTGCACCCTTAGAATAAGATCTTCCCTTAGAATACGATAGTATATCCTCATGTGAACCAAAAGCTGATGACAAAACGGACCCTTACTGAATCCGTCGCCCGTTCACGAGTGGCGACGTGACACCTGATACTGTGAACGCTTTGGTAGTGGTCACTGCTGATGGCATCTCGGCAGCAGTGAAGGTAGATGTAGTGATGGCTGGGTTGGAATGCTTTGAACGTGAAGATTTCTTTCTTTGGGTCGAGTTAAACAAGTTCAATACATCTGTCTAAATACCATAACTCTCTCAAAATGTCTTATAACACACATAACGTTTTGGTTTTCATCGCCATTCTTCCATCATGCTCCTCACACTTTCTCTTATCTTCCTCTTCTCATTTTCTTCTTTCCTCTTCTTGCTTTTGTTGAAACACAAATACTTTTTGCTTCTTTCTGCTGTTGTAATTATTTTTAAAACTCTTCCTTTTCTCTTTGTCTAAAATTCTTGACCCATGGTGACAATAGAGAAAGCCTTGAAGGTACTGGTGCAGGAAACATTCTTGCGGAGACGAAATATTTCAATCCGTTTCGATCCTACCTTAGGCTGTAAATACCAGGGACTCGTTTTCATAGTATCACCCGTTCTCAACCACGAGCAGTATGCAGAGAATGTTCGCCATTTGAGAGTCCAAAGTATCTACCATGTTAGCAATTGTGGAAAATCAACACTCATATCGGGGATGCTGTTCATCCCGTACTATCTAGTGTATATGAAATCATTATGGGTTGTCACCAGGACGACGGACACTGCAATTTGGAAGAGAAGGATTTATGTGAAGAGGCAAGGCTGTACGAAGAGCCTGCTGTACGGCTCGGCTGGGAGACGAAGTTTGAGGAAGAGAGTGAGATCAGCGAGATACGACATGTGTTAACTGAATTTGGTTAATAAACCCCTTTCAGGACCAATCACATGCCTTGGAAGGATACTATTTCACTATTGCCAAAATGCGCGTGTGTATGTTTAATATGTGTTGTTTGTCTGTGTTTGTTTGTATGAGTTTATGTTTTTAACTCAAACTTAAAACCCTTTACCATGAACGCATAAACTCTTCTGTCCCTATAAACCTTTATGAGGCCCAGGTAACATATTTGAAGCAATGGTGCTCCCCGCAAGTTAACCCTGTGGAGACATTTAACATAGGATCTTCCATTGTCCCTCAAGTGACAGTGAAGTATACTGCAACACTGTTACTAAGCCCCCCACCCACCCACCCACCCACCCACCCAATTCATCTTCGCTAACCAAGTTTACAATGTAATAACCATATATACACCTTGGGGTATCAAGCAGATATTTCTGTGCTTTGTTCGAGCGACATCTATTAGATTTCATGAATTGCCTCCCTTAGTATGTAATGCCAAGTAACCAAAAAGAGTGCAACAGCGGTTCATTGTACATCAGCCGGAAATAGTGGAGGAAATTGACTTAAAAAGGATACGTTGTAAGTTTAACATCGAAAGTATCATTACATACAAGAGGCATTGAGCCATTATAAGTGTGAGTGAAAGTTACTTGTACTATCACGTACCGGCAGTGGAAAATTGTTTATTTATCAGTCCATTCAAATAGTGTGCTCCCCTTGTCTCGATCATGTAGGAACAGTGTTCAAATTTCAAAGAACTAAATTTCGATTGGATGCTGCTGCTAGCCGCCGCATCCAATGAAATTCACAGACCCGAAGCACATAAATATCTGCTCGAATCGACAAGGTGTAGAAAGGATCATGACATCAGAACCTTGGCTTGCGAAGATGCCCCAACTGAGGTCGACCACTTGTAACACTGTTAGCCATTTTGAGGTCTTAGAGCCACCCCCCCCCCCCCGCATGCTGTCCTAAGGCGTAATTAAACATAGGATTTCTCGTATTGCCCCCAAGAGGCGTATCTGCCCCCATTTCGCTCATATTACTACTTGTTTGTTATGCAGAGATACAGATAACATGCAGATGGAATTTGAAACAAAGAAACATTTCGATGACATGAAAATGATTAGCTCGTATTACGAAACAAGCCAGTAGCCTGATGACCATCAACGTTTCAGTAATACAAACAAAAAGTAATTGGGAAATTCAAATGGACTTCTGGGCTTGTACCAAAAATGTATTCTCTCATTCTTAATCACAAAAACAAATTCATAAGGCTAAATGAATATTAAGTCCAATTGGTAAAAAAAATTAAACCTCGCTTGTATAAAAGAGTAATCGTTTAAAGAAGCTGAGATGAAACATGAAGGTCACAACAGCCGCATGGGATCGCACCATATAACCAAAACAGGCATCTCGCAGCTGGGCACAAAAATAAATCAAGGAGAATGGATACAGTATTTATACCTACGGACATTGAAAAATACGATGCTAACCATTGCTACTTTCTGATAAAACATTTATGGTAAAGCAAATTCACCGCGAGTGACAAAAATGCGAAATAGCCATAAAGCGTACATCCAAAAAACTTATATCATCCACGCATACATACCAACAAGAGTAAGTCCTGAAAGCATATTCTTGAACACAAAAATACAATGAAGCGCACATTTGAAAAGTAGTTTCAATTCGAGCCTCTGAAACGCTAAAGCATCATCAAATGTACATCATAAAAGCTTATTCCATTATGCTCTAAAACACACTAATACCATCATTAGCATGTCCTAAAAACATTCTAAAGCCAGAGGCTCTTAAATTATGAATGTTTTAAAGACAGTGAAACGTCAAAAAGATCGTTTTATAGCCTCTGTAAATGATAATTACCAAGAAATAGCCCAAAACTCTGTGCTAGAACTACCTTCTTTGAAATGACATTCATAGTGTTTCAGAGACCATACAAAGTCAAAAATAAAATTTTATAGCCTCTATAAATGACAAACAATGTAGAATAGCCAGAAAAAAATCTGTCATAGAATCGCCATTTGCATCTACTTTTAAACCATCAAGCGAATCAACCTGTCATCCAAGCCCGTTTAAGGTTCTTGATGAATGATCCTATTTAAGAATCCAAACATCATGCCTTCCTGGTTTGTACTAACGTTCTGACTTTATCTCGTACTTTACATGATGTCATATGTTGATTTGTGGCAAGGTCATACTACAGATGAGTTATCTACCTTTTAAGAGTCCTGATTGTAGATCATGCCGTTCTGACGTCCTAATATATAGTAACTCCGTATAGAATAGTTCTAAATATATATCTACTGAAGTCAATTTATTATTTATCAGAAATGTACATAATGACTATCTCCACTGAGAAATATTCAACTGCTGAACCTGTTCAGTGATCCTGAATTATTTGACTGGTGTAACGTCCTCATTTATAGCATTGGTGTACTTACTTATCAGTCATACTATAGCTGGGTTTAAAACATACCGATATATAAATACTGTATGTAGCTGATTAATAGTAACTTTATATTAATTAATTCTAAATATAACATTCACCTAATCTCATTATTTATTTATTTATTTATTTATTTAAATAAAGTTTTAGTTTTTTGTGCGTGCTGCAAACTATTAGTGGTAGAGGCCAAGGAATTTTCAGATAAATGTAATGATAATATTTTATTATTGGTTACCCTAGTGTTTTGTGAAGACAAAAAAATGTGACCGATAGGAAGATGGTGGTGTAGTGTTAATATAAAAGGAAATTATTTGAATCGTCTGGTGCGTAGAATATTGATGTTTGGAAAAATTAGAAAAGATAGAGGGTGGAGATCTAGGATTGGTTTTTACAAATAAACCGAGGACATGTGTATGTCAGTGACCAAGGGTTTGGAAGCAAAATTGAAACAAGGATAGGCGGTTGGGTGTCCCAGACGATAAGGCCTTATATTCAACTCTTTGGACAGACCTAAATGAAATGTGCCTGTGATGTTGTAAATGAGTTAAGAATCGATGCCATCTGTATACCATGTTACAACATGGTGATGTAGGGTTAATTTAGATTCAAAGAAATCGTGGGTCAACTACTCAGATTATCATTTTAACTGCTTATCATTATCTTATGAGATACCATTACGTGTTGATAATTGTTGATATCATCACAATGATATGACGATTGGTTAGAAGTCAGCGAAGTGACGAAGACCACTTATCAAATTGACATTTATTTTCAATATATATATATATATATATATATATATATATATATATATATATATATATATATATATATATATATATATATATATATATATATATATAGAGAGAGAGAGAGAGAGAGAGAGAGAGAGTTATAAATATACACCAGACAGAACGGAAAGTGCTGTCCCTGGATTCTATAGAAGAATGCTTAATAATAGTAGGCAGAATTAATATTTTAATACAAATACTACTATCATAAAGGTTAGAGAATTTTTAATTTGTACACTACGGAGGTTCGAACCCAGGTCCGCGGGTAAACAACACCCATCGCCTTGGCTGCACTCATGTTCTCACATTCCCTCACGACTAAGCACACATCACCAAAAATGATGTTAACCAATCGGTGTTATATGCATTCGTGTTTAGCAGACACGCGCATGACGGCCTAATGGTTAATTATCATGTATCTATACAGTCATTCCGGATTCATATGAAAGAAATCAAGGTATATAGAAATAATTACAGAGAATTATACATGTACACCAGACAGAACGGAAAGGGCTATCCCTGGATTCTGTAGAAGAATGCTTGATAATAGTAGGCAGAATTAATTTATGAGAATTAATTACTAGGTCGTCATGTTCGTTTTGAAATTTTATTTCTATTATCGAATGACATGGTTGAAAATATGCATAAACAACAACATTTACAGAAATTCACACACTCGTAACTTTAAATAACCCAACCATTAAAACAGACAGTATTGCAAATGCTGATAAGCAATATGTAACCGTGCAGCAATAAATTGCCGTGGACCAACACGAAGAGTGAAAAGGTTGTGTTAAACACGGCTACTCCAGCGACAACAATCCTATTTTCAGAATTGCACACTCTGTGCATAACAAACATCTGCTATTAATCCTATTGTTAGAATGGTCGAGTCTATATGTAACAGATCTGTTAATAGCTCTATTGTCAGAACATCTGAGTATGTGCGTAACAAGTATGATAATGCAATCGTGCCTTCAGTATTTATAGGCTACTGCTTTTTTAATGGGAAATACGAACGAGTTTTTCGAAACAATTCTGCACGACATTGCGGTGAGAACTATTTTTTCAGAAGAAACAAAAAGAGTTCATATACAGTAACGATTTTATTATATGCTCATTTTGTTTAACTACCTAAGGCTGAATAATAAAATATATTACAAGAAACAATACGATTGAATTTATGTTTTATTCCAAAATAAATTCGCAACCGTAGATTCGTCAATACACAATATCAGTATTCATGCGCACATAGCTCCGCCCAGCGACCTTTTAACTTAGTCGCGCGCAATACATCAGTTTAAAAAGAAGTGTCGATTTGGTCTACTTAAAATTGAATTTAGAGTTATATTGTGAATAAATGCACAAGGATTTTGTTTCTGTGGTGATCCAACAACAATTCTGCTTTTCTGATTATGAGGGACTGGATTATTGGGTCAATTCAGTTCAGTTAGGTGAATGGATTTAAGCTGGAAATGAAGGCTACTCGAAATTCCAGTATGTATCCGGTTTAACAGGATGTGTCGGTCAAATTTAAAGAACTAAGAAAGTACAATCGGAAGAAATTTAAGATGCATAAATTTAAATATATGTATTACATTCTTATTACCAGCTAAAGAAAACATGCTTATGCCCCGTCATTTGCATCTCCCGGTTATAGGGACTCCAGCTATGACCTGTATCATACAGTGTGTCTTCTATCGCTAGCCTAACATTGTATCAGAATAGTTACAAGTGGAACATTGAAAAGCAGTTGTGTGACACTCTTTTTACTTAACGGAAATAATACTTTTTCATCGTCTTGGATTGTTGGTTCTGAGGCTCTTAGCTTCCTACCGATACCTAAGTCTCATCTGCAACCTATTCCTGCATTAGACGAGCGATTTAGCAGAATAATAGTAGACTAAGTTGGTCCCTTACTAAGACCAAGTCAGACAACCAATACGGGTTGACCATAATGTGGCAATTCTTTTGAGGACTATTAAAACTAAAACGCTAGTTAAAGCTGTGACAAAGTTTTTGTTGCTTCAAGTTGGCCTTCTTAAATCTGTCTAATCTCATCAAGAGTAAATTTTTATGCCTAGAATTTTTCAGCAAGTTATGCATGAATTATGCATCCAAGAATTCAAGTCTAAAGTGATATTAAGGAACAACAAAAATCCAAAGGAAAGAACTTTGTTTTAGTCTGGTGATAGGGCTCTGGTTCATTTGATCGAAATTTGTCTTAGATTAGGTACTATTATTTGTACAAGGTTAAGAAGAAAACAAGTGAGTTAAATTGAATATTGGTACTCATGGGATGTAAATATTTTAGAGATAGCCAGACTGATGATGCAATTGATTTAATTGTACCTGTCCCATACCGAGATTTAAGAGATGGAATGCAGTAGTAACCTTGGAAAAACCAATCTTCGGAATTCATGAATTACAAATAATCTGGACAAGAACATTCACATCTGCAGCAACAAGAAAAGAATGAACTAAAACAACTGTTACTCAAATATGAACATTTGTTTCCAGATGCTCCTACAAGAACAAATACAATTAACCAGGACGTTCAAATTGTAGATTCCACACCTGGGAAACAACATCCATACAGAATGAACCCTTTCAAACAGGAATGTTTGAAAAAATGAATTCAGTATTTGCTGAAGAATGATTTTATAGAGCCGAGTAAAAGTGCATGGAGTTCACCATATATACTTGTAACGAAAACATTTTATACTTTCCGCATATGCACTGACTAGAAAGATGATCAAGGTGACCAGGACAGATTCATTTCCCTCGCCAGAAATTGATGATTGCATTGACAAAGTTGGAAATGAAAAATGTGTCACCAAATGTGACCTTTTGAGATGGTTCAGGCAAATTCCTCTGACGTCGCTGGGGATGAATGGTTCGGCACGTATTTTTCAACGTTTAATGAACATGATTACGTCTGGTCTAGATAATCGTGATGCTTAAATCGATTGTCATCATAAACAACGAAACAGAGAAAAATCACTAAGAGACATTTCGGAAATTCTTTGACAAAGTCACTGATGCAAATTTGACAATCAGTTTATCCAAAAGTGAGTTTTGCCGTGCTCGTATTACATGTCTAGGACATATCGTGGGATATGGACATGTTAAACCTATATATACTAAGGTCAGGGATATCTGTGAATTCCCTGTGTCTATCAGATAAAAGCAATTGATGTGATTTTGGGTTTGGCTGGATATAATCGGAAACTTTATTCCAATTTCTCCATAATTGCTGAAACCCTTTAAAACTTGTTGAGCAAGAAAATTAAGTTTTATTGGTCTGAAAAAATGTCAGAAGGCTTTTGATAAGTTAAAGGCCATACTTAAGAGTGCACCAGTTCTTTCAGCTCCAATTTCAGTCAATCATTTAAACTGTCTATTGATGCAGTGATGTTGGGGTTGTGCAGATTGATGTTACAGGAATACAATACAGACAATAGGCAGTTTAAGGTAAAAGACAATTTTATAGCAGATGAACTTTCACGTGAATAGTAATATTATATTGCTTTATGTATACGTTGTGTTATTCATAAGGCTTCATCATATATGAGTTTTTATCACATGTACACGTAACCTATGGATAAAAGAAAACGTTATTGCATAAATCTTTCTTTTTCATTATGAGGGAAAGTGTTATGTATACTTAATTTGCATTTTTATTAGGTCTTTTTTATATTAATTTATGCGTTGTGGGTAATGAAAAATTGTATCTAGTTGCTTATCTTGTCCAAAATCAGTGACAATTTTGAAAACAACTTTTTTTTCTTAGAGTGAGGGTCACTGTCTTTAGCTGAGCCAAGGACATTGCAATTTTTTATATAGTTATACTCTACGTCATGATTTCAGTTACGTAATTTATGGTAACAAATTTTCTATTCTTTTTAGAATAATGAACTTTTGATCCTCATCAGGGGTTTTGTTTGTATCTTAGTTTGTCATATAAACTGATATTTTTTTCTGAAAGTCTGTTATTCGTTCTTTACGATCTCACCAGAATCAAGTTATCATTGTCATGTACAGTATTTGATTTGAAATTATTCAAATTAGTCTTTCCAATTTGAATAATTTCAAATCAAATACTGTCTTGAAATAGAAGAGGGCTCTGATATCATTCTTGGTAACGACGACTTAAATCTACAGTGAAATTTCAAATTAGGATTTAATTTTTGGAATGTATTATTGTGATCAAAAGTTTATTCAGAACTATAACTATTATGATTTGTGTTTGTAATTCTTTTACATTTTCACTCTGTCTTCTGGGCACCGCTCCGGTGGCCTAGTGGTCAGAGTGTCTGCCTCGGATGTGGGAGGTCGTGGGTTCGATCCATGGCCGAGTCATACCAAAGACTCACAAAAATGTTACTAACAGCTACCTCGCTTGACGCTCAGCATTAAGAGGTTAGTTTTAGGACTGGTCGGCTGGTGTCAGTATAATGTGACTGCGGCATGATGCCCCAGTGCTAGACATCACTATAAACTGTCACACTGCAGACATCGTAGCGATATGACTGAAAAATTGTTAAAGCTACGTTAAAAATCCAAATCACACACACACACACACACACACACACACACACACACACACTGTCTTCAAAAGAAAACAATTATTTGTTGAATTTTGCAAAGCTTGTTGCTTTTCACTCTTTTCTGTTAATTCTTATAAGAGCATAGACTCGCAGAAATATAGATAATATGTATATTTAAAATAATTGTTTGTCTGTTAGTTTTAACGTATTTTTATTCTATTGCATGTTATTGTAATATAATATTGTTTACTGGACTTGAATTGATTTTATGAATTAAGTTCAGTTCTGTTTGACTTCATTGATTTTTTTCAATTTCTTTCATCGATATCAATACCTAATAATATAAATATTGTATCTAGTTATCAGCATCATCAGCCCCGTAGTTTGGTAGACCGTTGATGCACCGTACAAGACCGAACAACCAGCTTCCTCCATTCCTCTCGATTTTCTGTCTTTCTCAGTGAGTCGCTCAATATCAGGCCAGTCCACTCTCGAATGTTATCTTCCCACCTCTTTCTTTTCCTGCCTCTCTTTCTTCTTCCTTGTACAGTGCCTTGCAGGATTGTCTTGGCAAGTCCTGATGATCGTGAGACATGCCCATACCACTGCAGTTTACGTTTTTTTCTCACTGTGATCAGGATGTCTTCGTGAAACCAAATGGCTTGTCTGATCCTTTGTCGTATTTCTTCATTGGTGACATGGTCTTTGTATGTGACGCCGAGGATCTTTCGGATACATCTCATCTCTGTGGCCTGTATCATTTTCTCTAAGTTTGCTGTTATTATCCATGATTCGTAGGTGTAGAGAAATATGGAGATCACCAGTGAGTGCATCAGTCTGACCTTTGAACTGATTGCGATGTTCTTGTCGTTCCAGATGGGCTTCAGGTTTGTCAGCGCTGCTGTTGTCTGTGCAATCCTGGAGTGTCAGGCTTCGATCCTTCATCTGTTACAGTTGCTCCCAAATGCTTGAAGCTTTGGACTGTTTATAGCTTCGTACCTTGGACTCTGATGTCAGTGATGATGCCCTTGCTGTTGCTGGTCATCATTTTGGTCTTCTCTGCACTGATTTCTATGCGTAGGCTGCAGAGGTTTTGTCGAGGCTCTCTACTAAGCTAGCTAATTCTTGCTCATTTCCTGCTAATCCATCAATGTCGTCGGCAAAACGTAAGTTGGTGACTGTTCTTCTTCTGATGCTGACTCTCCCTTCATGTTTTCAAGCGCGTCAGACATGATTCTCTCCACAAAGATGTTAAATAGTGTGAGATAGAGCATACAACCTTGTCTGGTCGTTCTGAACCAGCCCCTATAATGCCGTTGAAGTATATTGCACTGGTGGCCTTGTCATAGAGGTGCTTTATTACTGTGATGAGGTTGGCATTGATGATGTACAGTCTAATGGTCGCCCACAAGGATGCATGCCCTACCCTGTCAAATGCCTTCTTGAAATCCACGAAGACGTGGTACAGATCTTGCTGGTGTTGGAGCTACTTCTCACACAATATCCTGAGGTTGACGATCTCCTCTGTTGTGCTGTGCCCTGCTCTGAAACCTGCCTGCTCCACGGCAATGATCTTTTCAGCCTGTGGCTTTAGTCTGTTCAGCAGCATCCTCAACATGACTTTGCTTGAATGGCTAATGAGATTGATTGTACGGTGATTTTGGGGAGGGTGATGATCAGTGATTGGGTCCACGGCAATGGCCCTATTCATGTTTGCCAGATCTTGTTGTAGATGTTTGTGAGGGCGCTAATCATTGCTTCTCCCCCAGCTTGTATCAGCTATGCTATGATGTTGTCCACTCCTGCTGACTTCCTCTTTTTCAGCAATCTCACTGCGGCTTCTACCTCTTCACGTAGGATAGGCTGGTTGTCGTTGTTAGTTGCTGGAGGGACGTTCAGTACCTCTGGATCTATTGTGGCTCGGTGGTTGTAAAGTTCTGCGCAGTGCTCTGTCCATCTTTACAGAATATCTTTTTCTTCTGTGAAACAGTTTAGAGCTTTGTCCTGTAAGGAGGTAACCCGCCATTGTTTGTGCTTGTTAGATCTTGGACCAGCTTGTATGCTTTCCTGCTGTCGTTCTTTTTCAAGTTTCCTTCAACTGTTCTTCTATCCAGTTCTCGTTTAGTTTTTTATGCTTTTCTTGACATCTCGGTTGACTGCCTTGTACTGCTCTGCCCTTTCTGTATCGTTCTTTTTCTTCTTCAGTTCCATTCTCTTGTCACACAGGTTCAGGACATCACATGTGACCAGGGCTTATTGTCTGGGCGATGGCTACCAAGGATTTCTCTGGCTGTTTCAGTCTTTGCTTTATTGAAGATGGTGAGTGGTGCACATTTCCCACCAATCATTGCCCGGAAGGCTTCTGCTACTTAGGGATCCTTCAGTTTCACAAGATAAAACTATATTTTTGTGTGGCTCTCTTTCTTGACCTTTTTTTGGATGTAGCCTGAAGGTCATCATCACCAGATCATGGTCACTTGCTATGTCCGCTCTGGGAAAGCTTCGAGTCTTGGCGATGTTTACACTTGACTTTTCGCGCCTCTTCACTGTGATGTAGTACATCAGACTGTATCATGGCCATCTTCTGGATATTTTGTGTTGGCCGAAGGTGTTCTTCAGCATATGGTCATTGTGACTAGCGAATTTCATGAGCCTCAGTCCTCTCTCGTTCGTCTGTGCATTTCAGCAGCGGCCACATGTTCCTTTCCAGTTGATGCAAGCGTACTCGCCTATCTTGGCATTCCAATCGCCTTGCACAACCATAATATCTTTCTTCGGTGTTTTATCCACAACTTATTGTAACTGGTCGTAGAAGTCTTCCACATCCGCGTTTTCATAGTCTGATGTTGGCGAGGGGTATGCCTGTATTATGGTGCTGTTGAATGGAGTTGCCCTGAGGCGGATGGTGATCAGCCGGCTGAAGACTAGCCGACATCACATGACAATACTCACGCTGTTCTTGTGTACATGGAGCCCAGCTCCCTGCTCATGTTTGTCTTCTCTGCCACTGAAGGACAGTTTATGGCCTTCCAAAGTAGTTGTTTCTCCAATGTTCTTCCATCGTATCTCAGAGTCCTAGGACGTTCTGTTCATTTCATATGTAAGCTCCTCAAGCTTTCCTGCTGACCTCAGTGTTCTTACATTCCAGGTGCCAATGATGATGTTCTTCCTGACACGAATCTTGCTGCTATGAGTACCGGTAGTATACTTTCCACCTCTGCCCTGGTGCACGACGGGAGGTGCGGCACATGTTGAACCGAGCGACGGCGCAGCTGGTGTTGGATGTAATGGTTGTCATTTTTCGTGTGGTGTGTCTAGGGCAGCTGCCGCCTGGTGGAGTCCAACCCTCACCAGACCTGACCACAGCCGATTGCTTCAAACTTGGTGGCTCTCCTTGGTCACGAACACGTAGCCGTTGAGTTGTTTGGGAGCCTTTCCTCTTGGCCGCTGACGTCGTGTCGGAGGTTCTTCCGCCCAGTGATGCCGTGTTAACATCCAACAATTTATCCATAGCTGAAAGACTCTTGGAGGGCGGGAGCGTCTACCTTCCCGTGCAAGTCTGGATGACTTGCCCATTGCCCATATTTAGTTGCTGACCGTTAAATCAGTGACGGTTTTGGTAAACAATTTATTTTAATTATTCTTTCTCAGAGTACGAATCATTTAGTTGCGTCAAGGTCATACCTGGACTACGTGACGCGAGGCACGTGTTAATTCGTAAACAAACTTCTATTTTTCCCCAGAAAGATGAACTCTTGACCCCCATCCGGGCATCTATTTTGCATTTTAGTTAGTCTTTTAACTAATGTCTTGATAAGAATTATATCGGTCGTGCCGATAACTTGAGAAGTCAAGTTGTTTTATGCTGTGTCCAGTTCGGGGTTGAAAAATTATTTTCTTCAAATTTTGAATTTCAAGTGAATTTTTTCACTGGAAATACTAAAGTGTTCTAAATTAATTCTTTGACAAAGACACTTGCCTGAATTTATTCAGAATTCGAAAACTGGAATATTTTCTTTGATTCAACAAGAGACTGTTGATACATCAGTACGACGATGACCATTCCATACGTCATCGCCTTCCATCTTGGATTTTCATCGGGATTTGAACTGTGATTCACTTAGACCTTTTCATCGATAGGACTCGAGTTTTAAATCATGGGTTACAATTTTGATTTAATTCACAATACCGTAAGTTATTTGTTTCTTATTTTTTTACTTTGTAGTCTAGGGAAATAAATTATTTGTTAAATTTTACAAAGCTTGTTGTCTTCACTCTTTTCATTTATTTATTTTAAGAGCATAGACTCGTAAAAATATATATATATTTTACGCATTGGTGGGCTTTTTTTTCTTCATTTAAGTGACCGCACTAATACTGTTGGATGTAAACGGGGAGATCTCACCGAAATAAAAATTTTTTAGTTCAACGTACATGGAAATTTTTTGTGATAAACGAGGTGCACCGCATATCATTTCTATCGTTTTAAAAGTTTACTCTTGGACAGATCATTCATTAGATGTCATCGTGATTTGCCGATCTTATCACCAAGAGTTTAGCAATTTTGGTCAAATATTAACGTTACGGTTTATTGTATTTGAGTGAATAGTCTGTATCTTAGAGCAACAGATACTGACCAAACGCTGCCACCAACCCCTCTTTTTTACATTCATATTTGACAGCAAAGAGCTATTTGCTATTTTGAATATTTTCCTGTGACAAGGCAGCTAAAAGAATCAGTATGTGCCTTATTCATGAATAAAGTTCACTAGTACAATAACAAATTAGCATACTTTTCATCACCGATCAACCATCTCGATTTTTAGATATTTACCTCTATATAAGACATACGTAAATACGTAAGCCATGTAGGCTGTTGATTTGCAGCCCAAGTTACGCATTTGATCTCCAATGCTAGTCTAACTGTGACAGGCTGTCACCAAAGAAGCCAACCCATTTTCAAGCCTAACTCAAAGTAAATCTAAATCACATAAATTTAGCTTCTGTGTGAATTTATAAATGCTAGACTTATGATAATTAGCTTCATGCCTTCTACCTTAAAAATTAGGTGTCAAAATACGAAACTATCCAGTGAGACCTTACGTTTGTGAAGGAGCGTGTTGCAAGATTTACTTCCCTTTTCAGGGGCAATCACAACACACTGACGCCTTTCAGACAAACATTTGCAATACATTGGTCTGTAAGACGCACTCTACAGATATTACGAACGTCTGAGAGAGTGACAGATGTAACGTAATGTTCGCATTTGCAACACGCACCGTAGGGAGAATGTTGGCAAACCTCTATATCACTTTCATGGACTGTGGCTGAAATTTCTTTTCATATGGTACTTATGAAAATTGTACAAAATCTGAGCACGCAGCTAACAAAGATTGTTGCTCCCATATACTTGAAAAATCAGCCTGAATTAGTCTAAAGTACACTAACTTTAGCTGTTATGAAACAGGGAAAACGAATTTCGCCAAACTAGACAATACAAGATTCTGAAGTCCATCGAATGAATTGCAAAATAAAAGTGTAACAATGTTTTTATCGGCCCTTTTTTTCCCTTCATTTTTTGTAATATAATTTACCACGGAGCGAAATTGGCCAGTCACATGATACATGCACATCTAATCTTAGGTCAAGCTGTGTACTCTATAACCCCAATTACACCCATCAATCATACACAAAAATAAAGTGAGATAAAAGTTCTTTTGATAAAACATAATATATACAATATCTATTTTTAAAATAGCCGGTAAAACCAGCGAGGAAATTCTTTTCGTTTAAAAATCTACCCCTATGTAAAATACGAAACCGTAGAGTGCCACCTAAATAAGAAAGGCAAACGCCACACATTTACGTAAGCATATTCAACAACGGTGAGCAATGATTTTGTGAAGTGCTAACGTTTGAATATTTTATATCGACCTGGGACCTATATAATAATCCCTGATTAGCTGTTGTTGTCAGGATCGTGTTGCAATGTGCGTTGAAATTCATCTGGCTTATGATATGCTCTATCAACGCATGAGTCAAAATACTTCTTGTAGGATATACTAATAGGGCCGGATTAGATCGAGTGATGTTTTTTTTTCTTCTCCAAAATTTAAAAAAATTTAAAAAGGGCCTTGAGTTTCCTCGAACGGGCACCAAAGCAAAAGTCTCTGTGTCTGATTACTCAGATTGTACATAATGCCCAATAAACGTGTGCAAGAATAAAACGATGGTCAAATTTAAAATGACAAGTGACTGTAAGTTTATGTGTGTGTGTGTGTACGTTTCATTTAGCCTGGGGATTGGTAGTGCCGGAAACCCCGGCATGATTAAGAGGTTTCAAAGGGAAACTTGTATTCGTTTTGGGAAAATATTAGCATTTTTTCCATTTAAACAGGCTCCCAAATTGAAATAAATATCTTGATAAGATCAAGCAGCGTCCTGTCATGACTAATAATGGTAGTATTGATACTCTTCAATACACCTTTGGGTGGAGTCGTGATGTCTCACTTACCAGCGACAGGTATGCTGTACGAGACACATATTTTTGCATGAGGTTTATGGGAAAACTGCTGTCGACAATAAGCTATTATTATGAAAGTAAAAGTTGACTTTAATTGTTAAATGAACTACGGAAAACAGCCTGTGTGTGGTATCTTAACTACCGTATTTAAACGAATGAAGGTTGCTGATTGGCTGAAAAAAATTACGGGAAAAATATTAAGGTCATTTTTCATGAGTTTGAAAATTTCCCTTTGGATAGACCATTATTATACGCAATCATGATTTTCCGACCCTACCACATACATATAGTAATATGGCTAAATATTAACATCACAGTATAGGGGAATTAATTAGTTTGTGCCCATTTCTACCATCACGAGGGACCAAAGTTCAACATGGTTATATTCCGTATCGCCTGCGGACAATTAATGCAAGTATACTGTTTGTGAAGGTGATAATATTTACTGTTAAGATAGTACAAGCTATAGAAGTGACGTTTACATCCTCCATAAATATATTAAGATCTGCGTTGTCAAAAGGATAGTTCTACTCAAGAAGTGGCCGTGTCCACGCATATGTAACAAAAACATATAACTTTGATATGCTGGATTTTATTACATATAAGGCCGTGTTAATGAAAAATATAATTCAGACTATCCAGAAAGTATTATATTGTACTGCGATGGATCCACACATTTTCGTAGGTGACCAAGTCTCCTGTACATGTTCTGGATGAGAATTAATAAGGCATCAACTTGGCTGTGTTTAGTAACTATGTTTTTATTGTATCTGATACATTAATTTGTGGAAGAGCTGTAGTTTATTTCCTCGGAAAAAGAAAGAAAAGAGAAAACCTCTCCAATATGCCTACACCATCGGCACTGAAGTGTATTTGCAAGAAAAATTAGCATTTCTGTCGATTCTTTACTTGTTTAGAAAAATCAGGAAACATCGCATTTTCATTGCAAAATCTGAAAATGCCCCCAAAAAAATGTTACAGTGAGCGAAAGAAGTCGCATGTATAATCGTCGTGCATTGGCGATGTTAGCTATTGTAAAACGCCGAAGATCCATTGTCAGCTGCTGATGACCAAAAACACCATACCCCCACCCCCATGATAGTACTTCTTGAGGTATAGGAAAGAGTGAAGGTCTGGAACTCGAAATAGGGTCAATATTTGTCATGTAACTCGTGTTTGGATGCGATATAAGGACTGTCAGTAAGTAGTTTCTTTGGCACAATCTGGGTGAAATAAGGTTTTGCCCATAGGGACATTATGTTATTTCGATGGAGACAGTGATGTATCTATCAGCATGCAAGCGAAACATTTTTGTAAGTTACCACTCACGCACTGTTACGTCACCTACAAAAAAAAAACACTGTTGACATTTACTGTGCCATTAGGTGATCTTAACCCTGGAATGGATGTACATTCACTGTGTGGAGTTTTGACTAATTACATTCCATTACCAGCGTTATTTGTGCATGAATTCTATATTTGTTTGTAATGCACATAGATATAAAATAATGCCTGGAATTGTATTATTTCTAAAAGATGGTGATTGTAAATATTGTCCAACTTGGGGTGAATTATTCTTGCGTGCTTGGAAGCAAACCATCTGTTCATGCTCTGGGTGCTTATTTTAGCATCATCTATACAGTTATGTGTTGACCTTATTGACGACTGTGTATGTGATTTTAAAGACCTTTGTCCTTTTCCTGATCTGTACGGAATTGGGACAGGGTACATTGACACCACGTGTTGAACGTCAACCAAACTCGAGTCAGTTCTAATGTCACCTGTCATTCAATGATATATCGTCCAAGCGTCTCAATCATGTTTTGATCGATCACTTGCGGGATTGTTGTAATACAAGATTTTTTTGAAAGTTTGTATCATCCTACACCGGTGAGGGTAAGTAGACGAGTCTTTTTTTCTGAACTGTCGTTCAAATACTAACAAGTTAAACTAAAGCACTTGCACTTTTTGGGGGCAGAATACAAAATTTAGTTGTTCTTTTTTTGTTTTTTTCTTCTTTTGACAGACATTGCATTTGTTGGGATTTGTTGAACCATGTTTTGATGTGTACAACCTATTTCTTTAATTCAGCCTTTAATTGTTTCAGGCCAGATACAATAACTTAAAAGATAACCTCTCCCAATGATTACCCAAAACATATCAAACAATATTATGGACTTTTGGTAGAAATTATAATTTATGTAGTTATTTTGAAACATGGGTTATTTGACCAAAACTGTATTTTGGCACATTTTGACTACAATTCCGCCATTAACAGTGTAATTGGTGCATGATATCATCACACACCTGACTAGACGAGTGCCTATACTAAAAAGGGACATATCTCCACCAAAGGTGATTTGTTTTGTTGTTTGTTTTTAAGCAGCACTTCAGCACTTGAAACATTGTATAGAGCCAAGGCAAACAGATTTAAGAACCTTGCCAAGAGTCTTATAAAAGCAGCCAACTCGGTCTGGTCTGAATAGGTTTCGAACATGCTACATTTGGCACACGAATCTCTCACGTTAAACAATGAGCAACCACGACTCCAGCCAAAAGGGGTATTGGAGAAACTACCATTAATATTAATGATAGCAAGCTGCTTACGTCAAAATTCCTAATTTACCAATTCATTTAGAATTTAGTGCAGACATCCCTGCTTGCATATCGTTTAACGATGCATCTAAACTTCGAAATAAATGCTGCGGCTTATTTTCATATATATTTATTCCTAATCGACTTATTATCGGGGAGGTTTACTTTTCAGGCAGACTTTACTTTTTATGTTCACGATGTGCGATGAAGAAAATGGTTTGCTGTATACCTGAAATTGTAGCATGCCCAAACAGTAAGAACTAAACCAAATCATTGAAAGCCATTCTGCAGCACAAATACGCATGGGATAATATAATATCTTAGATTTTTATAACGATATCTTATTTTAGAGACCTAAATCCCACGGGAAGTGAATGGCTTTTTTTTAAAGGTAGGTTTATTTACAAAGTCAAGTTCATTTCGGATGTTCAGAGTATGATTGACGATTCTCTTTCTTTCTTTTTTTCTTTTTTTCTTTCTTTCTTTCTTTCTTTCTTTCTTTTCAGTTCTAAAATACCTTTCTTTTGAATTGTGGATTGCTTTGACGCTGTAATTGAGTGCATCTTGAAATTTAGATTCCATACCTGCCTTTTAAGATATTACAACATGTCCTGCTTGTGTTTGATTTTTAAATTCCGTGTACTCTTTTTCA
Source organism: Sinohyriopsis cumingii (assembly GCA_028554795.2). Lineage (NCBI taxonomy): Eukaryota > Metazoa > Mollusca > Bivalvia > Unionida > Unionidae > Sinohyriopsis > Sinohyriopsis cumingii. The sequence continues at coordinate 29,078,393 of CM068824.1, forward strand.
GACGTAGTATATGCATGGAATTAGCCTTAGAGACCGGACAGAAGAGCATGTGTATTGCGTGCGCGTCACTCGCGTCTGCACATGTAAATCTTGACAAGTACAGTGAAAAGATGCGATTGTTGGTGTATCCATACTTACTGAGAAATCATTAATGGATCTCACGTACCTCTTTCGTGCACTATATGTGATATCCAGTTTGCGTACTTATCATGAAAAGAGCTTCAGTGTCAAAATATATAGGAGTCCCAGTTATAGTCTGAATATACCTTCTATTTTGTTAGTACCCCCCTTCCGAATTAAACAACGAAAAGCACAAACGAGATCAAACATGCACAGAACTTAATCGGTTACTTTAATGATTTATAATTTCAAACCTGATTATGCCCAGAGTGGCCCTAACACCTTATCTTCTGTGCGTTTCACTTCAAACGGAAGTTGGCAGTGTACAAAACGACCATTCTCGCCAGTCATTTCCAGTTCCTGGACAAGTCCATTTTCAGCGGAGGGGTCTATGCATGACTTCATATGTATGCACTTAGAAGGAAAATACCATGTCGTCTGCTTCCCATATTTACAATATCGAATCAAGCAAAGGAAAAGAATAACGACTACAAATTTGCTTTTCCCGTGGATTTAACAAGCGGCGTAATTTCTGTGTTCATGTTGCAAAGAAATACAACTCTAACCTCTCAACGTTGTGGTAGTTTACGGAATTATCCGCCAGTTACTGAATAAGATGAACTGCGTCAAAAATTGTGTCGGAGGAAAAGAGACTCGCCCATAGTGTACGCAATATGGCGCCATGTTAGTATGGAAAGTCCGTTAAGCAAGAAAAGCGCAGCGATGCTAGTGTTAGGGCCGCTCTGGTCACAGTCAGTTAGAAATTATTAATCAGTGATTATATTGACTAAGTTATGTGCACTTTTTATGACATTAAAGATTTCCGTTATTGAAATCGGTAGGAGGTAGAAACAGACGAGGAGGTATATTCAGATTGTAATATAAATTACTATGACTTTATGAGACTTAAATATTTACGTTAGTGATATCATGCCATTGAAGAATATTTTCACTCAAAACAACCTATTATTTACACATAAGGGATAAATATGTTGCTAAGTGATTCAACATTCAGAAGCGAAAAAAAAAAAAAAAAAGTATGAGGCAGTATATAGCTGGAACAAAATGTTGTACAGATAGCGTTTTACTAGATGCCGGTTGGTTGCCCTGAATTGCTTTGCCTTCTAAAATCGCGTACGAGTCAAACCCAACTTCAAACAGCACAGACTAGGATGTGCAGTTGCATAATGTGCTGAAGATCTGGGTGTCTGAATTTTGTAAGCTGTAATACGTAGAACAAACAACACAGACCCTGAACTTCCGGCGCATTATACCAAGGCAGATCAGGGTCTATGTTGTTTCTGTTGAACTTGACATATAAGCAAGTATACGGTATGCGATGCTATGTTTATTTTGTTAGAACGAACCATACATTTTACATCCCCTTAAGAACAAACGAGTTGCATCTAAAAACAGGAACGTTTTGAAAGATGAAGTGGAATATATTTTTCTTATCTTAATTTTTTTTTTTAAAGTATTTATTTAGGTCGCAAATATACATACTTTCAGCGGAAAATGGGTAAGGATTTTAAGCCCTCTGAACAACAGACCATACCATCCGTCAGAATTTATTGGAATACATTTTCTGACAATGTCTTAGATTATACGTATGTAGTTAGCTTAGTACAGGGTCATCACTGGGAACCGTCATGTAGACAATATTCGTTTCGTGTCCCTCAGTGTTACAAGAGTCCATTCCATTGATGTTAGAAGTAGTGATAGACCACTGTCGCCACTTTGCACTTAGTTACTACTAAAAAGTTATACATAGTCTACTATTCTTTTTATTCATCAGGGCGGGTAACAAATACTGCACTGCGATGACTTTCTAACGCTGTTCAGTCACAATACATGTTGGGCGTACACAGTTTGTACATCAGTGCGTCATCGTTAGACTTTGTCCACATATGGACTGGAAGAAAAGTACATACATGTAGTTTAAAGGCAAATACCAAAGGACCAAGTCACAATTGTTTCAGTTTTAGGTGGGTGGTCAATGGTTAAAGTTTTTAGGTCTAGCAGTACCGGTGACGATTCCCATTGATGAAGTGCGAACATATATCGTGAAGATGTTTGCAGTCAGGCCTGGCCCTAGGATGAACAGGGTCCAAGGCAGCATGTGGGGCCCTGGGCAGCAAGCGATGATTAAGGGGCCCAAAGCAAAAAAGTTGCATTGCCTGAAAGTGCGGGGTCCAAGGTGATTGCCTCGTTCCCCAGGGCCGGGCCTGTTTACAATGGAATATTATATATCGCGAATGATTTGGAGGTAATAAGGTCAAACGTTCAGATCACAGAAAGAAAATTTAATTAAAAATATATGTGTATGGCTTGGCATTAGACCTTGCACCAGATTCACCAGTGAACATTGAGCATCCCTGGGGATAACTGATCCAAGGGTCAATGATTAAGGTCACAGTGTGAACTTTATTATTAAGGTAAATTTGTTGTACAGATGGGCGATATCGTCTGTTTCCATGCATTGTTCCGATTTGGAACATATTAGTTTCACATAGAAATTAGTTGGTTGAAGGTTCAGAGGTCGAGGGTCACAAGGGTTGTTTGGTCGTGTTTCTGCAACGACATCATCACATGTCGGACGATTAAATGGGTGTTCTATCTCTAAGATTTTAAATTCAGTTTCTTTACAATAAGTTTTAATATTGTAAACAATAGCAAACATCGAATAATTCAGTCAAACGTAAAATACACATGAGTATAATCTTGAAATCAGTGCAGAAAATTTGCCATTCGACCTACCTACATATCTAAATTAATCGAACTAAATCAAAAACAATGGTCGAAGAGGTCAAAGTTCAATATATTTTAGGTTGGCCGAGTTCATATCAATGATTGTTCTTCGATATGGATGTCAAATACTCACGGATTCTTCTTCGATATGGATGATATGACTTCATTATTTAAAGTTTTGATCGTCTTCCGCGATTTACGAGTCGTGAAATTTTGAATAAAAATGTTATGTGGAGTTTTTCTGGTCATATGGTACATCAGTACAAAGTAATCGTCAGTGATGTAATATGTTCAGACAGCATCATTACAGCCTGGCTTGCCTATCTAATTTATTATCAAAATAGTGTCATGCGATATTGTAAATCAAATAATATTTAATACAGCTGGGGGTGAATGGGAGATCACAACATTCACGTCTTTGATATGTTAATATTATGTTAATATTTTTTAAATATTTCTTCTTTAGTTAGGTATTTTCTCTCTCTACACAATTTGGCTTGCTTGCAAAGAATTTGACTTGGTTACATGGCACACGCTTCCTGGTTTTATTGCATTAATATTTATATTTTCGCACAACTGACAACGATATGAAATGTTTTACGAAAAATCTTATGAATGAACTTTAAACGTGTTCATGGGAAACATGGCACACGCTTCCTGGTTTTATTGCATTAATATTTATATTTTCGCACAACTGACAACGATATGAAATGTTTTACGAAAAATCTTATGAATGAACTTTAAACGTGTTCATGGGAAACGTGTCAGAAAAAGCGAAATTTGTCAGTTGACGGTACACAGTGAAATATTGATAGTTTTAAAAGTGCATTTAATTAATAATATACAATATATGCTATGGTTTAAAAGGCCACACACGAAAGACATTAAAGCAGTACTTTAAAGATCGTCCCGTACACGACAGAGAATGGCAGTTTTGAAAAGCGGGCGAGTTCGGTCCCCCAAAAAGTAGAATAGAAAAGTCAAAGCTTCTTATAAATGCATTTGTCCCTGTTTTGCCAACCTTATTTTCCTTAAGCCTTCGTTTTATTAATACCCTGTGGTGCTTTATCTATCTTCAGACAAATATGGACATGACTGAGATGAATCTGTGTCCAATCTGTTTATTGACGGTGCTTATTTCGATGATAATCCAAGTGCAAGCGTCAACAGGGTGGCTGCGCAATATGTCAAAACCTCCGGGCACGGCCTGCACATTTAACCCGTGCAAAATCACTAACTTTTGCGGCGAAGGCCGAGTTTGCAGCTTAAACAAAGACACATGTGTCCACTCATGCGTATGCACCGATACAATCACACACGAAATGTGCAAAACGGACGACGCTGAAAATACGACAGATACTAGTCTCGACGATACGTCCAGCGTAGGTCACAAACGAACATCTGAATCGGAAGTGGACGACACAAGTTCTAAAAAATGTTTTCTGCCATGCCAGCATGGCAAGTGCATATTTCTCAATGACGGTTCCGCTAGTAAATGTTCTTGTGATCCTGGTTGGGCTGGATATTTATGTGATAATGAAGCCCAGTGCACCTTGAAATGTCCAGAGAACCAAAACTGCCGAATTCTTGAGGATCTTCAGGAAGTGTGTGAAAATATGCCAGAATCGGAAGGTATTTCGTCCATCACAAATCGGTCTGACAGATGCCTGGAAAAGTACACCATACGACCGTTGTCTGAGAGAAAGTGCAGCAATGGAATTACGTGTTTATATGGAAAATGCCAGGAGGGAAATGGAACAAACATTGTAGCATGCAAATGCGAACCCGGAGCCTCTGGAACGCTTTGTGATAAATCATGTTGTTTGGATTGTGGTCTCCATGGAAACTGTTCTATTGACCCAGCCAATGATAAGTCTTTTTGTTTGTGTGAGAAACCATATATTGGGAAACTCTGTCAGGATCCTCAAACACTGGGTAAGTACTCCGTTGCTTAACTTGGTAAAAGTACGTTCCAGGTAAAATTAATATGCGAACCTTGTCGGTCTCCTTAATCAACCGTTATCTTTGCTAAATACCCAAGGGAAGGGATAAGAAAAACCATCACAGTATAAGTCGTAAAGTAAAGCTATATGATATAGGACATATTTCCCCCGCCAAATAAGTATAAAGTTGATATGCCTTAAGTATAATACTTTGTATGTATGTATGTATGTATGTATGTATGTATGTATGTATTGGTTTGTTCATGCTAAATTCATTCATATGGATGGATGGATGGAGTTTCTGATGACTGCTAGATATACCGCCATCTTTCGAGTTCATTTTTTATTTTATCTTTAATCCGGGTTTAATTGTAGCTGCTAGTTGTATTATTAAAACACTCATCAACTTTTCTCTACATGAAAATGTTGAGCTTGTTTAGATTTCAGAGCGCGTCAGTTAATATTTTTAATTTCTATTTTATTTTTACTGTTCGTATTGACATCATATCGACTCACAGTGTACAATGTATTTCATTTAAAACTTGTGAAAGCAAGACTTGGCATACACTACTCTCCTTGATAAACTGTGCTGAAATCGTCCGATCCAATTTTAAATCGTTTTATTTTAAATGTATATTTATCATCAATGACAAAACTAAATATTTGGATCAAATAGAATATCTGGATTAGAGGATGTAGGCCCTTAATTTTTGAAGAAAAGAAATACACGGCTTGATTCCTCCCATGGCCACGTTTCTCTGAGGCACATGCGCCTAGTAGTTGTATGTGTGGTTTATATATAAAAAAGTATACACGACAACATCGTTACTTATTTCGGCTCCAAAAATTACTTTACTTTGAACTTTCCATTTTTAAGTTGAAACTTACACTTCACGCTTGAGTAAACCTTTGCCATTATATATATATATATATATATATATATATATATATATATATATATATATATATATATATATATATATATATATATATATATATATATGCACATACATACATACATCTTAATCTGAGGTTAAGAATGTGGGAATCGTTATAAGTCTCTTTCATCAACCACAATCTTAGATTATCACGGGTAGGATTTTAGCTTAAGGTCCAGTTCCCTTGAAGTACGGTGCTAGGTGTTGTATATATTTAATGAGAGCAGTTGTAATGCTGTAGCTGGTTGCGGTGGCTTTTCCATTCCGGAAGCTCTCGCATGTACTAAAAAATTCAAAAGCTGGCACGGCCAAGAAAAAGCAACACCTATAAGAAGTAGTATTTGAAATAGGCATTAATCTTTCTTAAGAACAACTAGTTTCATGAGAAACAAGCATTCGAGTTATATAAAATTAAGTGTTGCGTGACAAGATCAAGGCAGTTAAATAACATTACGCTCTTAAATCCTAAATCCTAACTGGGACAACGAAAGTCAGCGTTACTCACCAATCTATTATCTGCTGGAGTTCACGAAAGAAGAGGCTTTTAGGCGTGGAAGAGATTAACCATCACATTACTTTCTGTCCGTTAAGTTTGTAATAATGCTTCGAGACAAAACTGAAATGAATGCTGGAGTTCTTTATCGATATCTGCATTGCTGCAATTAAAAGAACAAAGCAGTCGCGTTAGACATAGAAGGCGGAATGGAATAAAGTAAAGACATTCACGTGTGTCATTCCGTGGATTTCTGGACTAAATGTCAGTGAAAACAATACACATTCGGTTTCATTAGAGAAATAACAAAACAAAAAACGAATTTTAAATTTGGCAGTTATCTGAGACACAAAATTTACCTCGACCGAACCTAATACGAGATTTATTTGATAGCTAAAAGTCAGACAATCCCATTGTGCAACGATAGTAAGCTATTTGCTTTCGCGTACGGATGAGATTTGTTGCTTCGTTTGTTTTATTTGGAGTTTTGTTTTAATTGCAAGGATGGAAAGCATAGATTGAACACATCAAAAAAGGATAATGTCTATTGAAAGTTATGTGGCCTGGGGGGGGGGGGGGGGAATCATGTAGTGGCAAATATGCGGCAGGAGCATATTTAGTTTAACTTAGTTGAGCTAAACCTTAGTTGATTTCGTCGTTTTTCTTCTCAGTTATTACATCTGAGAAATTATTATTTTCACAGAGAAATCTTTTATCTTTTGTTTCTACCTTTGTGTAAACCAATCGCCATAAACTTTATTTTTGTTTTAAATTCCAAAAAGAGAGGGAACAAAAGGCGAAGTGGCACCTGTGGTTGATTGGAGTTTGCGCGGTGCTGTTGCTGATCCTTGTGATGCTTGCAGTGATCATTCCGTACCTGATGTGGAAACAGCGCGTCATTCCGATTATGAAGAGTGTATACTGCTTCCAGCCGTATGAAGATGATGGTAGGTTTTTATTCCACTCTCAAGCTAGCTACACTTCAACATTTTTCCGTTAAAGGCGGAATAGTTTATACTTTAGCTGGAAATATCATTTTCGCGTTTTGGATTTCCCTTTAAAATTTGGAGTGTACGGGTTTGTAATCCAGTACTGATACACCGATTTTTTTCAAGGATCAATTGTTAATGTATTAGGACAGCGTGCAAAAGGTGAAACATTTCTTTCGAGACTTTGTTATTGCTACTATCAATTTTATTTCCAAACTAATACACTCCCTTTGTAAGTAAAACGCAAAGGCTATTGGGATTTTAATTCGCAAACATTTCGACGCACTATGGCGTCTATCAATCAATAGCTCATTCAAAATCTAAATACATATCTGTAACGGACATTTAACTGCGTCATTGTAGTACGTGCAACATTGTCTGGAAAGGAAAACAAGGTAAAATTTATAAAATTGGATTTGTAAAACAATGTTATTACATTTGTAAAGCATGTTTTAACAGACCTAAAAAAAGTAACCCCATATTTACTCGCTGACAAGAAGAACGATATTTATCAGTATGATCCAACAAACCGCAATGAAAGACATGCCGTAGGTACATATGCTCGTGGGTAAAGAGCAGCCCTTTCCGCAAAAACTAACCTCAAGTATAAACCCCTTTTTCAGATTTTGTGTCTTGAAACAGTTCTTTTGTGTTGTACTCGATATCATTTGCTAATGTCAAAAGCTCAAAAATTCTTAATAATTTTAGTAATTCGCCAATATTTGGGCTACGTTCAGTCATAACATCAGAAAAAAACTGATGTTATTCGTAAGTAGACTGCGTATGTTGCATCCAATATAAGACCTATTCAAATCAAATATACGTTACGGATAAATGAGGATAAAACACCTTGCATTATACCAATAGTCACACGGAAAGGCAGAAGTTGCCTGACCCCACTTTTCACAAAACCGTTTTAACGTACTAAATATTAAAAGCGAACTAGCACCACACAATGGGATGTTTTTCTTCATCACATTTCTGAGCAGAGGTCATTTATTTATTCTGTCAAAAGCCTTCTAACATACAAGAAACGTACGTAAACTGGACTATCGTTGTCATGGTGATTAATGATTCCCTTGAAGGCGGATAGACACGTATCAGCGAGGCATGTCCCTGAAGCCATACTTTCTTTTTAGGGCTCTATTTCACATCTTCTCATAATTAGTTTTAAAATTTTGGATATCAATGTGGCAGTGGCTTTAGGTCTATAATTGTTTTCGTTCCTTAAAATGTATCATATTTTAATGTTAACTAGTTCAGTGAGGACCTATTCTTATTCTCGGGAAATGTGTGGGCCTTTTTGAGCATTAAACGACTCACCATGTCCTCTGAGTATTCGTAATCAGTTAAATTCATTTAATTGGCAACGAGTCTTACTGTTTGTTTTAAAGTTATAACTGAGTCATAATTATTATGCCATTGTGAAATTTATAGGCTCCATAAACTTATCACCCATTACTTCACAGCTGTCTCATTTCTGGTGCCCTTGTTCTCATTCCATCTTTTCCTTCCAGATGAACTGCAGTGGGATGCATTTGTGTCATACGACGCGAACGAGCAGGACGAGCAATTCGTACGTCAAACACTGTACCCCCAGTTGGAGCGGGAAATGGCTTTCAGGGTCAACATCAACCACTATGACACAGAAGATAGCAAATGTAAGCATATTGTTTCGCTTTTCTCAAAATAAAAACAAATAAATAAATAAATAAATAAATAAAAGAGATGTGTTGAAGTTGTTGCCAGTTTTTGTCTATCAGTAAAATATTTCCTTTGACAGGAAGCAAAAATTACCGAAATGCTGACTATAATACAAACTCCTTTACGTCATAACATAAAAGAATGAAAAGAGATAACAAGAATGATCCTTTATAATTAACCTAACATTGAAACTAAATGGTGTCCGGACACAAAAATGTGTAATTTTAGCCCCCAGAGTAAGTGTCATGTTAGAATTTGATTAGTACATCTTTTTTAATGGTGAGGTTATGGAAGGAGGTGAACACTAGACTGTAACATTCAATGTTGATAACCACATTAAATTTATTCTCTTGTAGTCAATCTGTTCTATTTATAGTATCATTATCATTGTTCATTCTGATATATTCTACTGTTTAAGCACGTGACTATAATTAATTTCCAGCAAATATTACTTTGAAGTTAACTACCAAGAATTTTAAATGTGCCATTTTAATAAATCATATTCCCGAAGGGCATAATTTCGCATTTTACGCAAATGAGATGACTTCTAACTTTTCAAAACACGCTTTGAGTACAAATAAAGCCACAACTCTAACTCTCTGACAGGCATGTTCCAATCTACATTTATGAGTACTTACAACATTCCTGATTGCAGTCTTATCTGTACTGATATATAACTGCTAACTTTCTGTAGTTCATTTTATTATATGTGGACATTATCAACCGACACGGTATGGAAGTTCACACAGCTACAGTTGTTGATATTATTTTTGCGGTCAACATTCTCACAGGTTTTCCTGGATATGGGGCATTTATTGTAGCCACATGTTCATATATGTTCCAGAATTAGTAAGTTACAAATAGCGCTTAGTTTGCAAAAATAAGAACGATGAGAACAAGAAAGTAATTCTGGTTTGGAAACGACCCCCCCCCCCTCAACAGCAGTATGATTGATAACTGACGTGAAAGGTTTTGTGACAGATACATGTATAGACGAACAACGCTGACTTGTTTGAACTGACTTTTCACACCTTGAGCAGTTTGATCTTTTATTTCAAACATATAGGGAGAAACTATTTATTACATTTTTATAATTTTATCTCTGAGTTTGTCTTTTGCAGCCATTATCAACAACAACCTCTCATCGATCCAGAACAGTAGACGAACCATCATGATCATCTCTAAACATTACATTCTCAGAGAATTCAGAAACTTCTACGCTAAACAGGAAATTCTTCAGGAGAAACACAAAGTTATTCCGATTTTTATGGAAAATATTTCAAACCTCAGGCCTCATATTGATCGAGATTTGAAAGCTATCCTGAATTCAGTCCCCTCCTTGCAGTGGCCCAAAGAGGGCACTCCGCAGGAAGCCAGAAAATTTTGGGAACGTCTTAAACTCTGTATGCCAAAGTTAAAAAAACCCACGTGTTCCATACCACCGAATTCAAATTGAAGGGTTTTAGAAAGTAATGACATACTAGTCAGTATCACAGATGTCAGTAGAAACCAAGAGGGAGAAAGAGGGGTAAGAATTGGGGAAGGAAACTGGTACAAATAATGTTATCACAGATGACAGAATAGTTGAAAACTTAAAAATATAACAGTATCTTGTTGATACATGTTCAGTCCTTCCCATTACTTCTGGAATAAAACATTCGACCAAAGATTTCAGATCGGCAGCTATGATACGGTTTTAACGTATTTTATTTTACATTGATATGCTTGCTCCTTTTTACCTTTTCGACACTGACTACTTATATCAGCCATGTGATTTTCGTCCAGAGACTATAAGGACATGAGATTGACGTCGAAGGAAATATTAAATAAAACAATAAATGTTGCAGAATTTTTTAACTGCATACGACGTTTTCTTATCCAAATCAATACTTCACGTCACAAAGTGACTTGAAGAACTAATATACAATGTTATAATAATAATAATAATAATAATAATGTGGTTGCAAGTGTCTGTGTGATGCAACATAATCGGATCGAATTATCATCTAATAATGTAAATAAATACATATATAGTTTTCTTTATATTTCAACTATAAATTGGTCAACTTCTTGATGTCCATATACCTGATTCATGTATGATGTCTACCTCTATATTCTAAGGGTATATTCCACGTCTGTCTGTCTGTATTATGAGTTATATGGAGCTACATATAAAATATACATTTGTAAGACATAAATGTCACAATCTGCTAGTTAGTTGTGCTATTAATAGATAATTGGGATTGATTAATGGGCATGTTGCCAAATGGGAAGGTGTTACAGGTCATACTCTACATAGCTGTCATCGCATGTATATATTAAGCGCGCTCACTCAACACACACACACACACACACACACACACACACACACACACACATATATATATATATATATATATATATATATATATATATATATATATATATATATATATATATATATATATATATATATATATATATATATATATATATATATACTTTAAAGAATTTTAATGTGCATGTATCGCCAGTGGACTTTATGTTGGACAACACTGTTGAACAAATATACATACCATACAGATTCGACATGGCCTTAAGTTGGACTATACTGTTGTACAAATATATATCCTATACAGATTCGACAGGTCCTTAAGTTGGACTATACTGTTGTACAAATATATATCCTATACAGATTCGACAGGGCCTTAAGTTGGACTATACAGTTGTACAGATATATATCCTATACAGATTCGACAGGGCCTTAAGTTGGACTATACTGTTGTACAAATATATATCCTATACAGATTCGACAGGGCCTTAAGTTGGACAACACTGTTGTACAAATGTATATCCTATACAGATTCGACAGGTCCTTAAGTTGGACTATACTGTTGTACAGATATATATCCTATACAGATGCGACAGGTCCTTAAGTTGGACAACACTGTTGTACAAATATATATCCTATACAGATTCGACAGGGCCTTAAGTTGGACTATACTGTTGTACAAATATATATCCTATACAGATTCGACAGGGCCTTAAGTTGGACAACACTGTTGTACAAATATATATCCTATACAGATTCGACAGGGCCTTAAGTTGGACTTTACTGTTGTACAAATATATATCCTATACAGATGCGACAGGTCCTTAAGTTGGACAACACTGTTGTACAGATATATATCCTATACAGATGCGACAGGTCCTTAAGTTGGACTATACTGTTGTACAAATATATATCCTATACAGATGCGACAGGTCCTTAAGTTGGACAACACTGTTGTACAGATATATATCCTATACAGATTCGACAGGGCCTTAAGTTGGACTATACTGTTGTACAAATATATATCCTATACAGATTCGACAGGGCCTTAAGTTGGACTATACTGTTGTACAAATATATATCCTATACAGATGCGACAGGTCCTTAAGTTGGATTATACTGTTGTACAAATATATATCCTATACAGATGCGACAGGTCCTTAAGTTGGACAACACTGTTGTACAGATATATATCCTATACAGATGCGACAGGGCCTTAAGTTGGACAACACTGTTGTGCAGGTATACATCTGATACAGATATGACAGGGCGGAAAAGTGACAGGACGATTAAGAACATCGTTTTTCATAACGATGACATGTTATTGTACGTTTATAGAACGTTTTGTCGTTTTGGAATGTGAATTATTCTTTGTGTCAACTGAGGTACCGACAAGGTCAACCAGCGCAAAACTTGTATAAGGCTAAATTCCAACAAATGCAAATACGGTTTGTGTCTTTTTCGTGATTGATCGACAGTGTCCGAATCGTTGTAGTTCGGTCAAATCTAGGCTATGTTATGTTCAACAACAATTTAAGTTATCACTGCAAACTTAGTGTGCGTTGAATTGAGCGAGTGATTGACGTTCTTAAACATCTTACAAATTATTGTACCACAAACATAATTCTAATCGTGAAGCAAGTCAGTACCAACTCTTGAATAATCAGTGGCGTTTGGTTTTTAAATCAACCAGTAAACAAGCGCGGGCAAATGTGTGGCATCATCGTAGATATAAAAAGGTGATCACATTTGTTAACCAAAACTTTAAATGGAAGTTTGCCTATTGGACTTTTAAACAATATTACCTAATGGTTAATACAACTGGTGATGTTATGGGCTTTGCTTTGTTGGAATAAATTTTCTTTGATGTAAGCACCACTAGTGTTACAATGAATCCCATTTCTTGCAAACCAAAAGTCTGATATTTTTTCGTCGTCATCTAACATATCATAGAACATGAGCTAATATTGACTGGAGTCAGACACGATTTCATCGTCTTCACGAGGAATACACTATTGAAACCAAATGTGTTCTCATTGACATTGTTTAAGTGACGAGTACTTGGATTGACACTTTTCGTCTCACCACACTATGTATTTTGAAGAACAATGGAACAAAACATTTGTGCCTTTCCTCAAATGTTTGTAAAGTTTGATTGTACTGAATGATCCAGCAATGAGCACGTAAAAGAGATGTTGAAGATACGACCTGACATGAGAATGGATGACGGCGCAACATCATTACAAACTTTTAAGATTCTTAAAGTAAACATACCAAGCATGGTATTTTATGCAGAATAGTAACGGGATTTGATTTATTCTAAAATAAAACAATGTCACAACAGCAACCGTGGAAAGTTGAAGTGGCTTTGATTGGCGTAGACATTTACACACTCTGAAAGACCTCTTTATCGTGGGCTACGTTTCTTGTCGAACCACTAAATCCAAACAGTTTTCAGTCTCGTAGATCAATTCACTGTAGAAGAGTTGGTACAAATAAACAGCAACAAAATTAATGATAAGTGTGGTGCGATGATGAGGTCTAGCGAGTTTCTTCCTCGCACGGGTTAGATTCCTATTCATCAGCAGTCGGAGTATTAAAGAAAAGGGGTTTCTATCTCAAGCACCCTAATTTTTCCAGGACAAAAAGTCAAATATTCACCGCCAGACCCCAAAAGACCACCCATCCCGACCCCCATTTTTATTTCGTGGATCGTGGTCGGGCATTTTGTTTTGGTGATTCATCATTTAGGTCTTCGATTTGACGTTTGTATTTGTCCTGGAAAAAATAGGGTGTTTGAGCTGGAAACGCCCCCATTTATTTACTACTATGATTTGATTCATGTTGTTTGATAAATTAATCTTTTTTGATTCTAAAGTTTAGACAAAATTCAGATTTAAGTTTAAACCTCATTGCCAATCGTCAACGTATCAGCGGATGACATCAAACATATGTTTTCATCATGTTGATACAAACATAATTTCATCGTCAATCGCCAACGTATCAACGGATGACATCAAACATATCACGTCATCATCTTGATACAAACAAAATTTCATCGGCAATCGTCAAGGTATCAACGGATGATATCAAACATCTCGTCATCATGTTGATACAAACATAATTTCATCGTCAATCGTCAACGTATCAACGGATGATATCAAACATATCTCGTCATCATCTTGATACAAACAAAATTTAATTGTCAATCGTCAACGTATCAACGGATGATATCAAACATATCTCGTCATCATGTTGATACAAACATAATTTCATCGTCAATCGTCAAAGTATCAACAGATGATATCAAACATATCTCGTCATCATCTTGATACAAACAAAATTTCATCGTCACTCGTCAACGTATCAACGGATGATATCAAACATATCTCGTCATCATCTTGATACAAGCAAAATTTCATCGTCAATCGTCAACGTATCAACGGATGATATCAAACATATCTCGTCATCATCTTGATACAAGCAAAATTTCATCGTCAATCGTCAACGTATCAACGGATGATATCAAACATATCTCGTCATCATGTTGATACAAACAAAATTTCAACGTCAATCGTCAAAGTATCAACGGATGATATCAAACATATCTCGTCATCATCTTGATACAAACATATTTTAAGTTTTCCGCATTCTCACCTCCGACATTCGAATAAATCTTTCATTTTGATCTTGTTAAGCGCATACTTACTTTTGGATGAATACACTTTTGATCGATATTGATCTATCGTTTTTTTCGCATACTTTTCTTGACTGGTCGGATCATGGAAGTTTTTAAACTTTTCCGATAATACTACGTTGAGCTCATTAAATACTTTGAAATTTTTGCTCGAATCAGATCTGATCAAAGAACGTTTGAGCTTATCAAATCCATCAGATCTGATCAAAGAACGTTTGAGCTTATCAAATCCATCAGATCTGATCAAAGAACGTTTGAGCTTATCAAATCCGCCTTTGAAACAGATACCAGAAATTTCATCTGTAATTGCAACGGTCAATGGTTTATCATCAGTTAGTAACTATTTAATCTTGCTGTTCTTGTTGTCGGTAATTGTCAATGTTTGGAACATATTATTCATTAAGTTTATACAACATTTAATCAGGCAACAACAGATCAAGAAAATCAGTTCAACTTGCGATAATCTAATTCAAACGTATCAATGTCGTTTTCGCATTAGGTTTATCGTCGAAGTTACTCAATCGACGTTTAACAATCACGTCAGTCTCAAGTTTGCCATGATTGGATCGAATCGTCATCATCCGAACGTGTTTAACATCATCATCCAAAGCTGCTTTGAAATCGTTGAATTTCATTCGATAGACAACATCTTTTTTATCCCTTTGCTCGATTCTTAACCTTTTCGTTAGCTACTTTCAAGCAATAAATTTTACTTCGCAATCGAATGAATTCGCTTATCGGAATGAAGTTTGTTTCGTCTTTAAATTTTCCGACAACTTTCTTATTGTCCTTGCTTTGAAATCCACTGTTTTTCGGATAATCCGACAAATCAAATGAATCCTTGTTGTCGTAGATTTCTTGGTAAAGATTTTCAGTTTGAATTTCATACATCAACGAATCAGTATCAGTAAACAACAATTTTCGGCCACTACTTTTTGGAAAAAATTGCAATGAAAATCATATCTGAGCAAGTTTGATAAATCTAGCACCGCAGCACCAACATATATCGCCTTGTTCAACTTAGATTTGTTTTCTGTCGGATTGCAGCAAGATTTTCGTTAAAGATTTTCATGCTCACGAAATCATCAGAAGCAACAAGTTTATTTCGTCGATCGACATCATTAACAATTTCAAAGTTTACTTGTTTTCTGATGTTTTCCTTGTTTTTCCAAATACGTTATTATTCATCAGCTTGAAGAAGTTTTTTTTTCTTCAAAATCCGTTGTTGCAACCGCTCTCCGCGTTTAATTTGAATCAATGTAACCTTTCATCCAACGCGATTGATCGAATTTAAGCACGCGATGAACTTTACGTAATATAAATCCAGCATCATCAGTTTGTTTTACATTTTTGTTAATAATTACGTAACGATTTTTATCAAGTGAATTCGGTACAAGTTTTCGTAACATAGATTTTTTTCCCTCCGGCTATTGCTTGCTGTTGATCCGACAGCAAACTGTAGTTGATATTCCTTGATTCTCCCCAAAACGGATAATCGTTATGCAACTCATGTAATTCAACAGGATAATCAAGATCAACTTTAACGAAATAGCTTACATCATCAGGTAAGTTTAGATCGGTTATTTTAAGAATTTATTTGGACTTATCCAACGGAAACCTCTGACAGGCATTGGCTGAGGCATTGCATAACCATACAAATTGATGGTATCAAGATAAATTATGTATCTCGACGCAACGTCTGGGTTATAGTCGCTCATGTACTTGTTGTCCACTTTGCATAATATTTTGTGTGATTAGGTTAACTCCGCCGCGAATATGTCAACGTCTGTTAGCAGTTCTAATTTACATTGCTGAACTTTAGTAATGCGTCCCAACTTAGACCAGGTGTGGAATAGTATCTACTCTGATCTAATGCGTAGTCACCAAACATTTTACATCCGAACTCGCTCCAAATCTCTTTCGCGTATTCGTATTCGCTTTCGGTAACATTTTCATCATTCAATGCCGAATAAAACGATGATCGATCAGGCAATTCAGTTTCGTTAAACTTGTCCCAATCATTCAGATATTCGTAAGGAAATATCCAGGCAATTCAGTTTCGTAAAACTTGTCCCAATCATTCAGATATTCGTAAGGAAATATCCCTTTTTGTATTAGCAAAGTATGCTTTTCACCGGATTGATCTTTGAAGGTTATCAAATCTGACGCAACCTCGTACGAATTCATCCAGCGACGCCACCATAAACTGGATGATGTCGATGAATCTCAACTTGCCTAATTTAACCGTCATATATTTTTAAATTGTTTGGAATACATTTCACGTTGTTGTTTAGTTTTAATCGTTATTTGATTTCAGGATCACCGAAAGCTTGTACAATGATCTGCGAATTATATCCACGACAATTATGAAACGCAACCGGAATAAAATTCGGAGCTTTGTAAATCAAATTACATTGGTTATGAGCTGCACCACGGTAATTTCCAGTAACTTGGCAGTGATCTTTAACTCGATCGCGTCAAAGCAGCTCTTCACAAATATGATAAATTTCATCCGTAATAAAATCTAGTTCCTGCTGCGTAGTTAGCTGTTTCATTCTAACGTTTTTGTAAGACACTTAAAATGCGGTCCGCTTCATCAATCAACCGTTTTAGTAACTACGCTGAAGTATTTGTTCCTCGATATATTTGAATTGGCTTTGATAAACGTGGATCAATAGCACATACAATTTTACATGCGACGCCACACGGAACATGGTTTTGGGTTTTTCGTGTACTTGATTGATTAGGATTATTTCCTACGCCAAGCATTGGTTGTAAAATACATTCGAAATCTGCATAAATTACAAAGAGAACTTTCATTTTGTGATTGTAGTTTTTGAATTGCAAGATTTTCTTACTTTCGCTGGGCATTGTTATACGTTGAACATCAGTGCAAGATCGCAAATGTTTTTGCAATTCTTCATTGTCCTTGTAACCATGTAAGCAACGGTAACAAATGTGTTTTTGTTCTTTGTGCTTGTTGTATTGCTTTCCAACTAATCCGTTAATGTTTTAGATCCACACGAAATGATTTTTATAAAAACAAACAGATTGATTGTTTTTTGTGATGCGGTTTTTAAAAAATAACGCGGTTAAACATGATCTCGTTCATCAACTCCGAAAACGTTTACGGCACCAGGTAACATATTAACATTTTGACGTTTGAATTCTGATTTTGGTTTTCGGCAACCGGAAAATTTATTCCATCAAAGTTTAACTTGTGTACATGTGAAATGTACTTGTTAACTCGATCTGAGTTATCATCAGCTGGATACAACGCAGATAACAACGACCATTGAAAACATCTGTCTTCTGTATTTATTACGTTGACACAGCAATTTGTGTTTTTTGTTTTCGTTGACAGATCAACGCACGAACTGCCACGTAACGAATTTTTTTTTCAATGTGTGAAACAGAATCTCAGAAATAGATTCAAATTTCCAAACTGACCCACATGCTGCATATTCTTCAATTTTTTTCTCCAGATTTCTTGATGAACTTCATCAGATAAAGATTTTAAGTCTTTTCTGATTAAAACACGTTTCGATTTCGTTGTAATGTAAGGATCAGCAAGCGATTCATCAGAACTGGTTTCTGTTACATGCAGTTTTGTTAGCAGCACATGATACTGTACCCGGATCTTTAATCCGCGATGCTTGTCAAGTTCGCTTTTGATTGTTTGTTGTAACAGATGAAATAGATTCGTAGATAAAATGTTTGTTAGAACATGTTGATTGTCGAACTTCCAGGTGTTATCAAATCTTACGAATGCCGTGGCAAGTTTTGTTGGGGAAATATTTGTTGTTAAGCTCAGTTTAGCAATATCCCGTAATTGTAACATGATATATATTAGGTTTGATTAATTTCTAATTACGCATCAAAACACATACAATTAGAGACCTTGCAATTGTATATGACGACGATAGAAAAAATATCATGAAACTGATCTTATGCCAAGTGTTAAGGAGCAAGAGTATTATGACGTACATCCAAAATACGACGCATGTGATGCAAACATGGTGGGTTCGGTAATTAATCTAAAAACAAAATCATCTTTCCAGTTGGTTATCAGCTTCGAATAAAGCCGAGAGACGATGATTATTACGTTGAAGTTAGGAAAGATTTCATCTTTACTTTATTTCGCGCCGAGATTTCCGAAGGACAACGTGTAGATGGCGTAAATGGAGGTGTTATAGATGATAACATTGCCAATCTTGGCTTACAGGATGAATTTTAACCTCATTCTGATTATTATATTTACGAGGATAATGATCAAGGTGTAATTCGAAATATCAAAACGAAAAAGGTATTAGGAAATTTAAAAATATGCATACATTATGATGCTGATTCTAGGAACTGATACTGATTTTATCACGTATTATTGTCATCGTTTCGTTTAGGAAGATTTTAGCGCTCCAATTACAAGCGAATTAGTGACAGATCATCGAAACAGCACTGAAACCGACAATCACTTGGAAAATCTCGAACTTGTTAGTCAAAAAGAAAATACAAAGCGCGGTAAATCAGCAGATGGCAGCAGCTTTAAACTGCTCGTTCTGTTATAAACAACTTTGAAACAGAAGAAAAAATTAAATTTTCTTCAATGAATTCTGCTGCTCGACATTTTAAAATTGTTCCAATTCGGTTAAATTTGTAGCCGAAGGCGAACGAAAATCAGCTACATCAAATGCAACGTTTGATAAAATCGTTTTTAAATGCAGCAACTAGACGTTTTGTAAGATTAGTCCTTTTCCCACTTCACTAATACAAGAATGACACCATATCATAATTGCTTCTCGATTATACGTAATATAAGCGACTTCATTATCGTATAGTTCTCTTTTTTCTGCCTCCGAAAGAAGCACGGGTCCAAGCGTGTGCTTGCTTGCAAGCATAAGGTTGACAGTCACTTGATCACCAGTTTCTGTTTCAAAAACTTGTCGAACAGCTTCTTAAAGTTTATCCCGATTAAGGATTGTTGCTCGTTCATGAGATCGAATCATCTTTATTTTGTCATATTAGATAAAAGTTATCGTTATTAATGTTGATGATTCAACGATTATCTGAACGTTATCGAGATGTCGAACAAGTGATATATTAAGATGAATTTTTGTATTATCAGAAACGGATGAAACATTAGACATTACTTGTTGTTATCAACACCACAACATATATAATTTGATCAAGGTGAAGAAACTGAAGAAACCGTTGACAACTTTGCCGTTGACAAAAAGTTTTATGGTAGTATCATCTAGCCAAAAAAAAATATAAAAAATAAAAGAGTTTTATTTTACTGTTCATGAACATCAAATCATTTCCATGATCACGCCATTTAACAAAACTTTGATTTTTTTTTCCTTGATTACTCGTTCGATGATAAATACGTCTTGATCAGTCAGCTGGAACTCTAATTCATAGAAATTACCAATTACTTCCTCGCCGGGAAGATCTTTTAGTGTGCAAGTGACAGGTATCGTTGCCTGTACTTGATTTACGACAAAAATTTCTTCCGACCAGTTCGGAGTACAACCTTTTACGAACGTTCTTTTACCAAAGAATTTCGAACTCGATCGCCAGCACTAAATTTATGTCTACGGTACATATTGTCTTTGCCAACAACGGATTTTTAATTGCTTCGTTGGACGACATCTTAATTGTGCTGTGTTGTTTCTTGTTGCAATATGATACAATCTTCTGCAGATCGTCAACGTATATGTTAGTGTTGTCTACTGTAAGTTTCTTAAAGATTTCTTTCGCTTATCGTTCTATTAAACCGTTCGACGATACCACTTTTTCCTTCTTTCCCGTAATATGCTGTCTAATATTAGTTTGCTTTAGAAATTGTTCTAACATTTTGTTAAAAAACTACGATCGTGGTCGGTCCAAATTTTATTTAGTCCCCCATCATTATTCACGATAATTTCTTGTAACGCGTTGGTTATCGACGTGCCAGTTTTATCAGCAGCTGTTACACTAAACGCGTACTTACTAAAACATCAACCTCGTTAAAAAATATCGCTTGTTATCGTTAAACTGCGACAGATTAGACATATCAGCTAAATCTTTCGCTCAAATGTCATCAACACCATTTGCGACAACCTTTGCCGTAAAAACCTTTTTTTTAGGTCTATGACCATAGAGCTTTGCCCTCCTGCATCGTCATATAATCCTATGACTAAGTTATACTTTGCTCCAATCAAACCTTGCACAAGTTTTTGACTAACGCGTTCTCTAATTCCATTCGATTGCATTTGACCATGTTTTTTAACATTACCCTATCGCAGCCAGGTTTATCCTGCTCGCTATCTCGTTAACAGATAACATGTCGCATTGCTATTGTATCAACTTGGCTGTATGGTTCTTGTGCCGGTAACGGATTATTGTTTTCGTCCAACTGTTGATCCGACATGTTATGCGAGCACGTGTATTTATGACCTGGCAACGTCCAACTTGTTTCTGGTAACTTGCCATAAGTTTATAGATGTCGATACCAGGTCCGATTACTTTACAACGATTGCATCGTTTACAGTAAGCTACAGTTTTATCTTGCTCGATACAAAGATCTCGATCACAATCACATTTGCATTGTGTTTTTTTTATTTATCTTTAATCAACGACTAAATTTTTTTATCGTTACCTAGCGCATGCGCTAGCGAAATGATATTGATTCCTTCGCCAACGTTGGTGGCTTTCTGTTGTTTCAAAAACAAACTACTTTATATCACAGATAGCACAAATACTTGTCATCATCAGTCTATTGTTTTTTTTTGTTTCTGTCGTTTCATTTGTATTTTCTGTCTTACTTCTGCACTTGAGACAATACTTTGTCATTTTTATATTAAATTGTTAGACAAAATTGCTAATCGATCGATTATCGTTGCTTTAACTTGGACGTTGATCGAATTGCAAAACGAACTTTAAGAAATCTTTATACAGTCCAAAGGACTGGGGCATCTGTTTCACAAACATAACACAGTAATATCAACATGCTGTAGTTCCATCAGGCTATAGTTGATTAGAAGAATAATTTATTTGTTTATACCTTTTTTTTATTTTTTAAAAGTTTTTAATAACGTCGCTCGGTGGAAGATCGAATGAATCAAAATAATTGTTTTTGTAAACCGATACCCAGTGGGTTACAGATCCATCACTAAAATCTTAAATGTTGATAACGCAACTGAAATTATTATTTGCTGTCTCTATTCGAGCAAGTTCATCTTTAGAATATACTTCGTTAACAGATTTTAGTTTATCTACAATTTCAAAGTTACTCAACACCTTTGGCGTCAGCGCCTTGTACCCGGTAACATCAAACCGCGACCTCACAACTCTGTCGTGGGCTTGCGTTTTCTGGTTGTTCTCGCTTTCATTCATTTCCCGGTATACATCCCAGTTATATTTGGAAGTAGACTTCCTGCTATTCGCCATAGAAACTGTCTAATGAATCCTGCTCCTTCTGTCTTCTTGAACGTGTTCTCTTTATTTCGGTGGCATTATATCTCTTATTGTCACACAATAGTGAACGACGCCTTTGACGTCGTTGAAGAACTTAAAAAGAGTTGTTTGATTCAGTCACCGGATACCGCTTAATATTTAGTTGTTCAGGATATTGCTCCGGCTGATGCTGAGATTTATCGTGTACAGAGTACAGGTAAGATTTCTGGTAATATTGGTTTTGCCAACGTTGCAAGAGCAGGCCCAAGAAATTCACCACGTCGCGCCATTGCTGTTACTTGGGAGACTGACAAATTAAGCACAAACGATTTTCCTTTATTCATTTTTATAATCTGTTTATTTGTATGCAGAAGTTTTGTCAACGTTTTATCAACAGATGTTTTCAAATATATTTTAAGAGAGACCGCTTTTGATGCGTCTATTGCGATTGGTGCAACTGTATTTGCTATACCCGATATATTTTCAAGAGAATATATTGCCGAATAATCCTCCGACAATCTTTTGTCTGTTAATTTTTCTTTGTTTCATCTTGTTATTGAATAACCGCTGATAAAATTGATTAAACCAACCTCAGATGCAGGTAGTACGTTATAATCTCATTGTTAAGATAAGGTATTTGTTTGCCAGATTGACCTGTCAGTTACATATAAATCGACGGTAATTGACTTTCAAGGTTGATCGGATAATATATTATCTGCCGCGGTTCAACTTGCATCAGCAAACCTGGTGGAACCTCTGGTGCAAAGCTATAAATTGGTTGACAACGACTTCCAAATGCTTTATAAGAACCAGATGCAAAAGAACAGATAATCAAGATCGAGTCAACCGGTGTAATGTGAACCGGAACCTCGCCGTCGTATGATATTGTTTGTACGGCAACGGTACCTTATTGTTGGTTATTAAATCCGATTACCAACACGATACTAGTTGCTATATAAAAATCGAGAAGAAAATTACTTTTCAGCGTGATTCTAGCACGTAGCGTGTTGTAGTTCGGAGCGTGTTCAAAATCATCTGCTTTAAGCACGTTTTTGGTAATTAATTCTTTCATTGTCTTATTGAGATCGATTACGTTATACACACCTTGTGGAATTTAAACTGATACCCACGCACCAGCTAAAAACGTAAAATCGTCGTTGATTTTAGTTTGGACATTGGCCATTGCGTGCCACGCGGTTGCAGAAATTAATCCGATTTCGTATTGAGTTAAGGATTATACGCAACCGAAAAGTTTGCGCTGTCACGGCTACCTCCACTTGCGCTGGTCGATGATGAATCCAGTAATAACGTTGATGATATCATTTTTATTACTAATGCCCGACAATATATTCGACGAGCTTTACTCGTTGGGGATAAAACTTATTGTTGTATAAGATCTTGATGAAGAATCTGATAATCTGCGGTTATCAATTATCCATTTGAGAGGAGATGATCAAGTATATCCACGATCTCGTTGTGAAATTCCATGCCAACGTTGCCGGCTTCCTTCGATGATATTAGCAACATCAGTCGATCAATAATTTCTGCCGCTGATGTAAAAACGTGTCGACCGTATACTGTTTTTGTATTTTTTTATAGCAATTTCATCTTGTAAAGATTTTATTTTTACATCGTTTTCTGCAATAAAATTGTCTAAATCCACGTATAGCGTTTCTTGTTTTGTAGCAGTATCTTTTTCATTTGCTTTTGTAAACTAATATTTTTTTGTACCAGTCCACGTATATCTGCATCAATCATTGGAATACTACGAAGATCTGTTGGTTGACTTACATCACCTACTGCATCTTCCATGGCATATTCAAGTTCCATTGGATCCTCTATTGGTGCTAGGCTTCTCTTCATAGCGGCTAGTTCTTCAGCTTCTATCTCCTTGGCCATCGTCTGAAATTTTTTTATGACGTTGAAACCCTTTTCATTGTCGGCAATCTTATATTATACTTTAGGATAAAGTTTAGCGGTGATTCG
Source organism: Sinohyriopsis cumingii (assembly GCA_028554795.2). Taxonomy (NCBI): domain Eukaryota; kingdom Metazoa; phylum Mollusca; class Bivalvia; order Unionida; family Unionidae; genus Sinohyriopsis; species Sinohyriopsis cumingii. Next base: position 29,102,756 of record CM068824.1, read on the forward strand.
AAATCTCATAACCGAATTTTGTTGTCGTGCCTCGTACAAATCTTTCGCGTTTTTCATATTTTCTTTTGCTTGATCTCCTAGCTGTATTATTGCCCTCGAGTCATCAACGAATTTTTTTATTTTGGTTTACGTCCCAAATTTTTCATTAATTTCGTGTTTTTATGTTTAGCATCTTGATATTTATGCCAAATAACGCATACTCGTCATCACCTATTCGACGAAACAATTTGTCGTGGTATCCTGAACTAGTTTTTTTTTTCTTTCTTGTGCTTGCTGTTTAATTATTTCCTGCTGTCCTTGTAACTTTTATTTGTGCTGTTTTTCAATTTCTTTACTTACGCCTTTGGTCAATTGTTCAGTTATTTTCTCTGTTTTTTTTGTGTTGTGTTGTTCTTTGATTAAACCTAACAACCCTCGTTCGGTTATTTTGTTTAGATCGTCTGCGGACAACGTTGAAGTATCAGGTTGCTTGCCCAGTACAGCTTCGGTAACATGGTTAAAACGTATAGCGGTTTCTTCTGCCGTTTGAACTTGTCCTCTGCGTTTTTGCCCTACTTTCTACTTAAAAGTGGCTCTAGTCGCAGCAAATGTCTTCAGCAAATCAATTTTTCTTTGATCCATTTTATTGATTACATTAGGTTAAATTTCAATCCACGTTATGGACCGGGATCGGTCAAAGAAATTGGTCGATACAACATCGGAACATTTTGTGTGGGTTTCGCGCAAATTTATCAAATAAGAAAAATTCGTATTTGTTTGTTGTCGCTTGATTATAAAGTTCGATAAATTTGTCCTTGGATACATCATCGCACTGCTCTTATACTGTGTTTCGTACGTCAATGTTATCCAACCCCGGAAATAATGTAAAACATCCTGTATTTCGTCTTATAAACTGATCAACGTTACAATAACCTTGAGCTAAGTAAACAGCGTTGTATTTGCGGTTTCTTGAAAGATAATAAACATTGCTAAACGTGAACTGGTTCTTATTAAAAGGAATAAACCAACTCGAAAATTTAGTGTATTAAACAGGTTAATAAAATTGCATCATTCTCTAATTAAAAAAATTGTCGGTCAGTATTAATATACATGAGTTACTAAACAAAATTCGAAACAACTGTAGCAGGATCAACCTCAATCACAACGGCGGAAGGTAAGGTAGATTTATCAGGATATCTTAAGAAAAAAAGAGATACAATGACCGGCAACTTGAGCGTGTCAGGGCAGCGAGTATTCGATTTAGAAACAACGTATCCTCCGGTAAATATAAACGTGACACAAGCTGTTATGCTCAACTTAAACGCGTCGACGATAACAAATTGCAGTTGCAAGGCGGAATTGTAAGCGACAACTTAGATTTGTCCGGCAATAAAATCGTGAACCCGAAAACCAATTACCCACAATCTGATTAAACTCAAGTGGTAAGTTATGCTCAGCTAAAGACGCTCAAAGATAAAGAAATTGTCATTGACAGGCTGAACGATGACAGGTCCGATCAACATGGCAAACAAAAAGATTGTAAACATGTAAACCATATACCCACCAGATAATTTAAACTTGATTCAAGAGGTAAGTTACTTCCATCTGAAATACGTCAACGAAAAGAAATTGTCGTTGATCGATGGAACAATTATGGGAAACTTGAACAATTACGGCAAAAAGATAATCGGAATCAAGAAAGATTATTGGTCAGCAAACGCAAAATCCAACTAAAACAAAAAGTTTAAATCAGTTAAATTCCGTTTTTGATTATAAAGAAAAACAGAAACGGTGATACAATGGCCTGCAGCTCAACAATGAGCAATAATGCAAAAGTAACAGGATTACAAACTACGTCTCCACCATCGAATGTTACAGACGCGTTAAGTTATGCTAAGTTGAACGACGCGCTTACGTCGTATTTACATTTGTCTGGTGGATAGATGACTGGTAGCACTGACATGTGTGACATGCTGATTTACAATACACAACTTGACAACACAACGCTGGACAACGATGATTGGTTGACCAACGTTAGATTCGTTAAAAGCAATTTTGTAAAGTTGCCCGGTAACATAATGACCGGCGCGTTGTACATGGGCGTTAATAAAATAACATCAGCGTATGTTCCAACAAGTTCGTTAGACCTAACAAATAAAAATTACGTTGACAACTCAAGAACAAGCGCAGTTTCATCTGCCGCTGTTGCATGTGAGATATCGTTCTTAAAAAATCTGGTGAAACGATGACAGGTGCACTTGACATGGGATATAATTACAATAACGTCAACTTATACTCCGGTTAATCCAGCGGATCTAACAAACAAAGCTTGTGTCGACGGGGTTTCATCTGGTGCAGTAAAACAAACTAAAACCATGTTCCGACGTTGGCAGATACAATTGATAATCGCTGAGGCTTCGTTGCAAGTGTAACGACGCAGTATACTGGAAATAATCCTCATCGTGCTTTTCTTTTCAGTTTTGTTATCAGCGGTGGTTATGAATGGATGACAAACGGGGAAACGTCTAACTTCTGGATTAAAATCAAATACCCGGTTGCGATTTGGCAATTTCATCTGAGAGGTCGATTAAATTCTAGTGTTGGAAGGGCATGATGAAAATACAACCTGGACAACGTTTTACTGCATACCTAATACGTATATTGCTAATCAGTTTAGCAATGGGTTTTGCTGATAAAAACGAAAAAAAATTATACTGATCTTGTCAATGATGTAACATTTGTAAAAGATGAATATAATTAGTACAAATGGATAAGAAAAGGCGAAGTATTGACCAACGACAATAACGAAGACACAGCTTCGTGTGGCTAGGAAAAAAAAAAAATTCTAGCAGATCCTAAAAACGAAAGGTTTCGGACACTTCTTGATTCAGTCGTTGGTACTACAACTTTTACTCTAGCGTAAGCAATCATGAAAAAACAAATCATCGACTTCAAATACGAATTTTATCTCAACTTTAACATAGCAATCATAAAAGATTGATTTATCAAATAACATGAATCAAATCATAGCAGTAAAGAAAAAAAACAAAGGGGGGGAGAGTATATAAACACCCTAATTTTTCCAGGACAAATACAGACGTCAAATCGAAGACCTAAATGATGAATCACAAACAAAAAAAAACATTTAAAAAAAAAGACCCGACTACGATCCACGAAACAAAAGTGGCGGTCGGGACGGGGTGGTCTTTTGGGGTCTAGCGGTTAATATTTGTATTTGGCCTGGATAAATGAGGTAGTTTGAGCTACAAACTCCTTTTTCTTTTACTCTGACGGAACACTTTCAGCTCAGTTATTTTCTCGTGAACAATCGGAGTATTCATATCTGATCTTGTATTGTCGATAAATGGTCCAACTTGAATCGACAGATAAACGAAATCCATGAAACAGCCGGTGTATTGATGTTCGATCTCGTACTGTCGATAAATGGTCCAGCTTGAATCTATAGGTAAACGAAATCCATGAAACAGCTGAAGTATTGGTATCTGATCCTCCGCACCTTTTTTTTATAGGATGGAAATATTATTAGTTTTCCATTTTACACCGTTGTAGTCGTATCTAGAATGAGAGACCTTAGACGGTTTATGACCTACAAGTGAAGAAGTAACAGCGCGGGGACCATATAGTATCACTTCGTAGGCTTAATCTGCATACTCCCACTCACAAGTTTCTCTCTGCAGTTGAAACACTGTAGTTTGTCTGCTCCTCTCAAGTACACAAAACACGCTCCTGCTAGTCTTTCCAAAAATTTGGTCCCTTTTCCTTCGGTTGGTTCAGTCGAGTAGCAAAGTAGTGATATCTCTATAGACTCACAAAAGCGTGTATTCTGTTTTCATCCATTATTAGGCGGAAGATGTTATGAAATGACCAGTTTCACTTTATTTTTGGTGTGAGGTGTGAGTTGTAACATAAATGACGACGAGATCCAGAAATTAACACGGTGACCTCATCATATTGCTTGGTGATGCAAAGCCGTGCATTGATCTTGTTGTTCTGTGTTGAAAGCATCGTTAGAGAAAGGGGTTTATCTCTTCTTGGTGTTATCTCTGGTCAAAGACGATTTCATGTCTCAGACCCTCTCATTCTTATACTCGTTAGTAATCGTGAGGTACAGTATTGTTATGGTCAGCCTTATTCGTTATTATAGACAATTTGATAGACATTTTTTCGACGGTTAACTTACTAACAGGTGTTCTTACAAATGTGTAATCATGTCTCGTTCTTGGGTTTTAACGAGAAAGTCTTTATCATTATCTTATTTCAAAGCTTGTTTCAGCACGTTAAAGCTCACAAATTCACTGGAGCTAGCGATGGTTCAGCATTAGCTGTCTGTGTCAAAGTAAAACACGAAGTCCGCTAGAGGCTTCAGAACTGAGTAAAACTTCAAGTGGACGTTGGCTGTCACGTAAGCAACACTAATCACATTGGTAAACTCACTGGGTGCGACAAATTCGAGCGTTTCTTCGTAATTACGATACGATAATCAAATTTCACATGATTTGATGTGTCTAATGTCATTATCTTTACCGTCTATTAGCTGAAAGTATTGGATGGTATCTTTAGAGTAATCCGTTTAAGGCTTCATCAGACACCGAGCGAATCCCCCCCCCCCAAAAAAAAAAAAACGTTAACGTGACTTTGACAAAAGTCCGTATTTCCTAGCTGAGCACCACGTGTTCTGATTCGATTTCCTCAATTTATCTTTAATTTCCTTTTTCTTCTTTTTGTGCGACATCACGTCGTATAACCACTAACCTCTTGTCTCAGTCTGAGAACTCGTTAACGTGTTCTTAAAATATGCATAGACTCTATCTGTCCTGTTGGCATTTTTCTTTTTGTAAGGAAATGTCAGAGTTCGCACACGTTTTAAGACCGCTCTCCACAATCCTATTGAAAGCGCAGGAGAATTCCATATATTCCTACGTTTCTGTCAAAGTGCTATTGTTCGTCGTGACGTCAGAATTTACGTTGACTGCAGTTTCAGCTTATGTGTCGCATAATGGAAACATGAGAAACGACCACTGTTACGCTTGTCAAGAGTTTCGTATTCGAAGAGTAGTCAACGTAAAACTTTATTGGAATAACTATGGTTCGCAGGTGATTCGTTTTGGGTGATACAATAGGTAGCATATTCTTGGGTATGAGATTGTTTTTTCGGTACACCAATTCACAAACTTTGGCAATGATCGAGACCTCTTTGTTCGAGAACAAAGGTCGACATGTTCCAAAACAACGTCGCAGAATGTCGATGTCAGACCGACAATACTGGTACATGGTCTTTACTGAAAATCAAAAGGGTAAGAAGAGAAAGTCTGGTAAAGCGTTTAGAAACATCCTACCGCTCTGCTCGCATATTGCTGTGGTCTTGTGCTTCAGGCAAATGGGATGCCACGACGTATTGATTTTCATTGGTGGTAAAAACAAATGAGGAAAATATCCTTTAGTCATTTGATTCTTTCCAAATGATTTCGTAATATTATTCGAAGGCATAGCCAAAATAAATCACGGTATCTTTAAACTGTGTAGTTCCTTTTGTCATGCAAATTATCTTAGTTTCATTCATGACCACTTTTGAGTGTTCAATTCCATGTTCTGCAAAACGTTTTGCAGACAAGGTTTTCGTTCTTACCCAAACATGTTGCAAACAATCACTATTGCTTTTTGTGATAGCTGACGTAACGATCTAAATCTTCTTCGTCCCAGTCGTGGTCGAAAACTCATTGAGCTTATTGGAATGAGTCTTGGGTTCACAAAACATCTTTTCACATTCGCTAGTGAGTATGCTGCAGTGCCATAAGAGAGCTTCCTGAATACATTAAAATCTCAAGCTCGACGGGCCACACAAAATTTACGTATGTGAATGTCATCGACTGGTGAACATTCAGAGTCAAAATAGAGTCTACTGGAAGATACCATTTCTTTTTCTTGTTCATGTGGTTCTTTACTCCTTCGTTATCTTCGTTGATGTATCACTGAAAGTTACACCGATGATGTAAATCGCCGACGTGTTGACAAATTTCGCATGCTTTTGTCCTTGACCAACGTGTGAATATTTTCACTTGGACATAAAAGTCTGTCTACATTGCTGAAAGACTTACAGGAATTCACACGCACCTTTGCTCTGCTTGAACTGCTCCATTTTATGTTGATCGTAACAAGCTTGACTAACACATTGGGGTCAACAGGTAGAACACAGCAAATCATTCCTTTTCCTTCAGGAGCACAAAACTTCGACGCCAGCAATATCGACTGCTTTTCCACAAAGAGAGTCTGCCACTGTGGGGCAAACAGAATGGAACGTTATATTAATTCTTATTCAGATCTAATTTGTTGATTGAATGTGTATCTCCATTTGAAGTATTTGTGATAAAGGCTGATAATTTGTGCAATGAAATAATTGAGAAGCGATTATTCCATTATCTTGAGACGCCTTTCATTGTTACTATGATGGTAACTATGCTGTAGAGCTACAGGCAAAATGAGGTTTAACGTCATGAGTTGTCTGACCTAGGGCAGAGTAGGATAATAGTTAACTGTATTTGGTGTTTGAGTTGTATATTTTTACGGCGTGAAGTATTTGCGCTACGTTATGGAAATATAATAAGAAGAAACCATGATTTAGTGAGGCTGGCATACAATTGTGAAGTTGTGATGCAAACGTTTCGTTGTGATATTTGTGGTCATGCATTGATTGGAAGAAATTTATGTATAGTCTGGGCGTGTTGGAATTTTCAGTAGACAACCATTGTTGTCGAGAACTCCCTGGGAAACAGGGAAAAACAAGTGACTTCTAGCAGCTTAAGTAGATAATTTACTTATTTCCTTTGCAGGTGTGATGTTTTCACAGTATGCAGGTGAGTAATCCCTTTCCTTTGCATGTGTGATGTTCTCACAGTATGTAGGTGAGTAATCCCTTTCCTTTGCATGTGTGATGTTTTCACAGTATGCAGGTGAGTAATCCCTTTCCTTTGCATGTGTGATGTTTTCACAGTATGTAGGCGAGTAATCCCTTTCCTTTGCATGTGTGATGTTTTCACAGTATGTAGGTGAGTAATCCCTTTCCTTTGCATGTGTGATGTTTACACAGTATGAAGGCGAGTAGTCCCTTTCCTTTGCATGTGTGATGTTTACACAGTATGTAGGCGAGTAATCCCTTTCCTTTGCATGTGTGATGTTTGTATTGAACGTTTATGTGGTAGCCTATCATCATCATCAACCTTTAACACTAAGTTACTGTCATTAATTAATAAAGGCGTTTAATAGATAAAAACAGATGTGCGAATGTCACAACACCGGTATACTACAATGTATGAGCAGTTCATATCCAAGAATTTTCGTATGATTTAGTGTGACCCTCTGAGTGCCAGCCCTCTGGCGCCCCCCCCCACCCCTCATAAATCTGTCATGTTCCATTCTGTTTACCCAACAGTGCCAGCTCTTAGCTTCAATTCACCTGTCCAGCTCATACATCTGTTATGTTCCATTCTGTTTGCCCCACAGTGGTAGCCTCTTATGGTAAACTCCCCTTTTACCCATACTGACAATTAATGTCAAATTCACCCGTCCCCTCCCCGCCAGTACCATCTGTAGTCTTAATTTAACTTTCTCACCATAGTAACATGTTATACTATACGCTGCATCTAAACAAAATCTACAATGATGTTTTGTTCCACTTTGTTTGCTGATTTTACAATAGCACAATGGTAGCACCAATTCCACTTATTTTTATTAATTAAATTTCAAACTATTCCAGAGTCTGACTGGATTATTAATAATAGCATCGAGTTTGACTGATCCAATAAAATTAGAGTGGTGAACGTATTGCATGTTCTTGAATTATATCTTTTTCTTTATATTCTAGCATCAGCTGAAGCTGGAAAAATCTTATTTTTTTCTAATTTCACTAAAATCGACACTAATGCCATTATTTTTACTTGTAGAGGATCCGTTTGCCTTTTAAATGTCTTTTAATTTCATATACACTGGGCATTAAAAAATTCGCACGCGTGTGGACAACGCAACTAACAAAATATATTAACATTTTTAATTTTTTGTAAAAACAAGTGTCTTGCGTAAAACGAGAAGGAACCAAACAGAAGAAGCAAATAAATAAATAAATAAATAAATAAATAAATAAATGCTTCTTTGCAAGGTGTGTTCGTTATTTTGGCAGACTCAAGAAGTTGAAATACATATAAAGAGGAAATTTTGATGAGAATAAATAAATAAATAATGCGACTGTTAGCGAAAGATGGAATGAAGAATAAAGTTGATAGTATTGTTACGATGTAATTTTTTGAGCTTGATACAATGTCATTTTTGAGGAATTTCTTGGAAGTGTCATTTTTGGGATTCTAATTTATATTTGTAATAACAAATACAATTTTTTTAATAAAAATGATGATTGTTAGAATTTTTGTACTATGTGATTTTAGTATGCTACCTCCAAAAAATGTATCAGTGTTACAAGTGTATTTTGTAAAGGAAATCGGCGCCTTAAATTATAATAATAATAATAAATAATAATAAATTATAATAATATAATATTATTATTATTATTTTCAGTGATATAGCAGGATTTTCTAGCGCCTTAACAAAACTTGTCAGTGATACAGCAGGCTTTTGTGAAACAAATTTTTAGTGCAGGCTGTGATTCACACCAGGATCTGAGTTAATACTATGGGCAATTTGTGACGAGACAGTATCCTTGGTAACAAAGGGCTTTTTGAGACACGTGGGTCATACATGCTTTAAGGCTACAGAAGTGAGACTGAGTGTTGTAAATTAATGACCTGTTATGGGCAAGCAAACGTTTCCCAGAATAGGACCCATATAGATACACATTTCGCCCGCTGGCTCGTCATAATTGCTGTGTAGAGAACTTAAGATCCTCAACTTTTTCCAGGTAAGAGAAACGTAATTAGTGTTATTAAGGGTTTCTTTACTTTTTCATACATTGAGAAGTAGCATACTTAGAAATTATTACTCCTATTTCTAAACAGCTTGCAACATATTATTATTATTATTTTTATTATTATTATTATTATTATTATTATTATTATTATATATGAATTTTAAATAAAGTTAGTCTCGGATTGTTATATAATATGAATTTTTAAATATAGTGCGTGTCGGATTGTTTAAATTTATTTACAGTTTGTATTAATTTATAATTTTTGGATCGATATTTGTAAAACTGGTTGGCTTCCAAAAATTCACGCTACAAAATAATTTATTTGAAACAAAAATACCTTTTAAATTCAGAAAGTAATGTTTTAGTTTTTATTAAAGACATTCAATAAAAGGTTTGAAAAAAACTTATTATTAGTTTGTAAATTTTATTCTGAAATATTTTTGCACTACTGGTAATTTTTCGGCTTTTAATTCTAAAATACAGAAATTAAAGAATTGTGTGAAGTTGGTTAGCACTAAATAAATACAACATTTTTATTAAATATTCTAAAAGAGAGCTAGAATGACATCTTTTGTCTCTCTCTTTCGATCTGAGAGTGTCCCTTAAATAAACTGGGATAAACGAAAAGGCCTTGTATTCAATAAACGGACCATAATAATGGATTAAATAAAAGACCCATTAACATTCCTTCCTTCATCCTTTCGTGAAAGTATTACTCTTGATCTTCGTCGCAAGATATCACTTTTTATACTGCGTCATCGACAGTGACATATTTGAGGGCACGATTTTATGGTTTTCATCGACAGAGTGACACTTACAATTCTGATTGACTAATATATCATCTCGCAAGAAGCTGTCGTAAATTTATTAGTTTAAAAATTATAACGTTGAGTGTATGACAGCCACAAGAAATAAAATAATGTCAACATAGGACGTTATATCTTGACGCAGACTTTGATGTTGGGCAAATGTTTTGAAAATTAGTAGTATAGACGGACGGTATGGGAACCGATAGGATTCCGTATGTACAATGAAATTTCATTACGTCCACCACTTTGAAATAGGATCATGTGGGAACAAGGACAGATGCACGTAATAATGTCCATACTAGTATCGTGTCCATATTGGGAGGCTATAAAAACGATATTATATTCAGACTTATAATAATAATAATAATGGTATTCGGTGAATGGCTTTTGAACCTAAATATATATGCATTAAACTGACAACGAACAGTGCAACACTAGTATCTAAGTAGCCTAAGCGCTTTCGACTCATTAATGAGTCTTTTTCAAAGGCAAATACAAAACATAGACAAGGCAAACAAATAAACACAAAAATAGTTGTGTTTGCAAAACTTTACATAGCTGTTTCTACAGGAATTAAACCTTTAAATGTATTATGTTTCAACTAGTTTATTTAAACTTGTTGCGGATGCTGGAAAATATTTGTAATGTGTGTGTGTGTGTGTGTGTGTGTGTGTGTGTGTGTGCCGCTTAACACAGGAAGCAACCGCTTCACTATTCTTAGTTGAACTTCACACTGACATTTCATGGATCAGTACTCTCTTGGGGCACCATGACCTTTCAATGTATAAACTTCTTTTTCAGATAGTTATGTCGTGTAATATTCGTGACGACCTCACACACACACACACGCACGCACGCACGCACACACACACACACACACACACATATATAAGGTTGCTATGAATTAACGGTCGATTACTCCAAGTCGGTCAACATCTTGGGTCGTCTAGTGAACAGATGACACAGTTGGCTAAGACACTTTAATATAGCGACTATTATTTCAGAGGAGAATGACTTGGGCTTGGAATTTGCTTTTTGCAATTTCTTATATTCACAACAATTTTTACCAGTTTCACCTGCACCTACTTCATCATTGCCAGTCTATGCTGATTTTGGTGAAATACAAGGAAGAGATAAGGAGATTTGACATCGCCAGAAAGAAGACAAATAACAACAGCAATAACAAGAACATTCAACAAAAGGTAAAGCGAAAGCAACAAGAGATGAAAACTTTGAACAATGAACCAAAGGAAGGGAGCGAAAGCGAAACTGTTAGTTTGTAACTTTAAATTTCGACGGAGGTAAAATATCTTAGAGAAATGCATGCAACGTCTTTTGCGAGGCGTAAGAGAAAAGACCTTCACAATCTAACAGTTATAAACCTAATTCAGTCAAAGCTTTGCGTTGGTTACATTACTTGGATGAAACTCAAGTAAAATGGATACAACATGTTAGAAATGGTGGAGAAAAGAAGATTTGTTCTTATTACGTGGAATGTTGTGATTTAGAAAATTCGCAGACTGTGCACACATTTTAGCGATATTAATTTAATGGATGTCTCTCCTATTATCCACAGTGAGATCGGAAATATTCTTTGACAGAGTTCACTATGGAAGAGTTGTATGACAACGGTTGCCAACGATTCCAGAGTTAAGGAAGTCAAAAATATCATATTTTTGAAAGGTGGAGCACGATTACAACCGGCGTTAAAAAAGCCACGAATTTCTGTTTATCGTCGAGAACTACGATATTGTGGACATCCAATCTTTCAATCATCGCGAAGTCTTGGGGGTGGGGGGTGGGGTGCGACGAAAAAATGCTACACGCGTTTGTACGCAGCCGACTAATCTCTAGATGTGTGTTCGTTGTACCAATTGATGTGTAAATATCCTAATGGACACAACACAAGTTAAACAGAACAAATCACAGTTGAACTCATTGGCTAATATAAAGGTTTGATCAAATATAAAGTTCTTCCTTACAGGAATGCGGGTGTGAAATTGTTTCATGTCATCGATCGTATATACCGATTTTTAAAAGCTTACGATAGTTAGTACTTTGCTACCAAAAAGACAATACCTTTAGGACTACGACTCGATGCTACCTTAACAAGTTTCTGAGACTGAAACAAGAAACACGTGGCTATCCTTCCTGGTGTCACACTCCAGAACAAAAAAAAGATTAATTAAAATAACAGTACCAATCAGTGGAAAGTATCGAGTTGGAGCACATGTAATAGAACGAAGGAAGACGATCATGTACTGAAGTTATGCTCGATTGCTTGTTGAGAAAATTCGCTCAACGCTCTATATAGCCAAGTCTAAATACTTGGTGGATCCAATTCAATACTTTCAGCTCATCCACGATAAGGAAAGATCATCAAACACTTGGAAATAATACCTGATGATGATTTGATCTAAGTGAATCATTCACGCAGCAAAGACAAACGTTTAGAAGCGTAGAATGACAATTTTATTCCAGTGGCGGACACAAAAATTGCAGCTTTCTGGACCTAGATAAGAAAGGACAGCTTCACACAAAATGTAAAATGAAAGGGCTGACACTGTACTGTTGTTCGGCTTCACACAAAATGTAAAATGAAAGGGCTGACACTGTACTGTTGTTCGGCTTCACACAAAATGTAAAATGAAAAGGCCGACTCTGTACTGTTGTTCGGCTTCACACAAAATGTAAAATGAAAGGGCTGACACTGTACTGTTGTTCGGCTTCACACAAAATGTAAAATGAAAAGGCCGACTCTGTACTGTTGTTCGGCTTCACACAAAATGTAAAATGAAAGGGCTGACACTGTACTGTTGTTCGGCTCATTTAGCTAACTTTGACGTGTTGAAAGCAGCAGTAAGTTCAATACTTTTGTGTCCAAATGGTTGACCCTCAAAGGGTCTTTAAGTGATCAGATCGTCAGTAGACCCTTTGAAAAAGTGTCAGATTGAAACAAACAAGAGTGAATTTCCAATCATTACACGGTGTCTTACGGGTTAAATTCTCCAGTATCAAAAAGTCGAGAGTTTCAAGACAGGAAGACCATTTTGATCAAAGATTTCCAATAAGCAAGATCATTTTCACACAGAAACAATGTCATTTACCGACTCCAAGAGTATTATGTTCATGTATACTTAAGTAGAGCGGATTTGTAATTTACCTTTTCAGCTGCCAGAACGCATTTACAGAGACTTTGCACAGTTTCATGTGAAATACAATGAACCATTTCACATCTCATTCTGCAACATAGTTATTACGAAGGGCATCCGAATGCTATCGTTATGAGACTTGCCATGTCTACTCCCATCAGCGTTACACCGAGTTCCGAATGATATCGTTATGAGACTTGCTATGTCTTCTCTCATCAGTGTTACACCGAGTTCCGAATGATATCGTTATGAGACTTGCCATGTCTTCTCTCATCAGTGTTACGCCGAGTCCCGTGGGATTAAGTCAGTGACATCATTGAAGGTTTAGTGGCGTGCCAAGTATTTGTAAAAGAGCTTGTTCCACAAGACGATACGATTCCTTGATATTTAGGAATACGGTCGTGTGTGTGTTAGTGACTGGAGTTCTAGGATTTCGTTTTTCGGAAGAAACTTTGTGGCAAATTAATCATTAATTCGTGCAAATACAGGATAACCAAAACTTCATAAGTGAAATAATAATTAATGGCATTAAAAGTGTTGTGATTAGTGATGAGTACCCATGTGTGATAAAGAAATTCATCGAACCGTAATCTTTCTTCATTCTTACATTGAAGTGTACAGTGGCGTGTTAGATACGCCAACGTATAGAGGCCTAAAAGGAGACCAATGGCTTTCAGTAACAGTAGATTGGACCTTACGCCTGGAAAAAGGTGACATCCTACATGAAAGACGTGTGTGTGACTTATGGAAAAAACAATAAATGTCAAGGATAATCCGTTTCGTTTGCAGAAGGTGATTCTCGCGATGACGATGGGTTTGTGCCTGACTCTTGTCAAACTCATCTCAAGATGCATTTGAAATTAAACTTTTATTTACAAGAAAAGCACATCATCGTAATGCCAGCAGTATTATTCTACTCAAAATTTAATTAAGAAAGTAAAGCGCATCGCAATATCAGTCTCAATGTTCATACGTTAGGTTGTCTAAAATTCCAAGAGACAAATCTCAAGTTCAAGTCTTGGCTAAACAGTTATGAACAGTTTGGCTGAGCTCATGGAGATGCCACTCAGTAGCCACATGCGTATTTACTGATCGATTTAAAACTTACCACTCTTTATTATTTGAAATTTTGTGTGTATTTGTTCACCGATTGTTCTCAAGAAAAAAACTAGCAATTTACAATTTGCCGTTATCATTTACGTCTGTCTAACAAAAACCAATAAAACACCATTCCCTTATGTCCTCTCCTTCAGTATTCAGCATGACTTCCTTTCGATCTCAACTTCCGGACAAGTTGAATCGTGCACGGTATGCTACCAGTCACGACAAAATGCACCAATGTATTTGCAGTTGTTAGAGGCCAGTTTCAAAGAAGTATTACGGTGGTTTTCTTTGACTGCACGTCGATTACTACAAGGAAATATTCACATTCCTCATAGAACAGAAGGTTTCTTGAAAAACGTAAAGTGGCGTCGACATAACTGGCAGATACAGAATTGATTCTTAAACAAAAACATAATTATCTTGAAACCAGGTTGAAGTGGATGTGTAGGAGGTGCCGTTGTTCGTCCGTTTCTACAATGGGATCCTAATCCTTCAAATGAAAAAGTAAAATCTACCCAAAATCCAGAAAGGCAGAGAAAAAGGAGATGTGCAGTGAGTTCATGCTCTACATAAACTTTTCATAAGAAATTAAGACATTTTAGGAAGAGATACTGCAGCTGGAAAACCAAGATCTCATAATTGATGGTGCCAGCAAAACCTGATCAAAGACAGGCGGTTTCTCATCTGTCTGTTGAAAAACGGAATGACATCGCCATCTGCACGTCTACATCTTTTTTGTCGTCGACTCTTTCTGCTGCTTTAGCTAGTACTGCTGCAGTTGATAAAAGGTTATATACCCTAAGAAAAAATTGTAGGACAAAACAAGAGTGTTACAAAGTTTACAGGAATTGTCTAAACAAGAACTCTCACGATTTAGTCTGTTGACAAAACCTCGTCGTCCAGTCGAGCCCAAAGTTGGTACGATATCCCGACAATCAATATAACTGTAAAGGAAGAAATGATCGGCAAGATTCACTGGAGTTTCTCTGAAAAAATACATCTTCGTCTCAAAGTTCATACCATCGTCTGCGTCCATAGATGTCTTCTAGACAAAAGGAAATATGCTTTCATAACTTGTTTTAACAGTCACTGAGATGCCATGTCAGTACTTACCTAAACAATACTCTGATGCAAAAAGAAATTATTCAAAAAGCACCAAAAACAAATCATCAATACAATGTTTAACTGCTGTTTTAACTTTTTTGAGAGTAATGGTTCTTTTGCCCAAGATACAGAAACAGTTATTAGAAAGACATCGTCACGTTGTTTGCGAAAGAGTGAAAAAGAAACTTCAGTTAGTCAAAACAAAAATTACTCGTTTAACAAGAAAGATTTCATTACATATTGATAGGTTCTTAACTTAAAGTCGTTCTTTCCATGTCATGATCAATTACTTTAGCTCTTTTAAGATAAGTGTTGAGCTGAACATAAGGAGCACATATCTTTCTGGAACGACACCACACCTGTACCCCTGACTGGATCTCATGGAAGGACGATTTTATTTTCAGTTCCTTACAAACGGTGTGTCGATACCAACTAATATATAACTCATTCACCTTCCAATCCTAATCTCACAGAGACGTCACATTTACAACAGGAGTTAAAATTGTTAATGGATCGAACAGATTTGTCACTAAAACAAACATAGCAACTGTACAATCAGCTATTACAAGGTCTTCTTCTGTTTCATCAAAGAGCGTTGGATCTAACGGATAAACCTACTTTAAGAGATTTAAGACCGTCACCCAAGTGAGGAAGAACAGGAATTAGCTGCTGCAAGAGCGAAAATAGGAAAGGCCAACCCAAACGACTCTGCTCCTTTCCCCACACCCGCGTGTCAAGCCTGTTGACACTTTCTCCTACACCGCACGAGAAGAAATGAAAGCTTCTGTCAAAAAAGGTGATGTCAACGCTTTCTACAGCAGAAGAAGAAAAAAGATAGAAGTTATTATTAAAGTAGAAACAAAAGTCAAAATAAAAAGAAAGAAAGGACAAATGATTTATGTGAAAAGTTTCTATTCTTGTCCTATTGCTCGTCAGAAACATCAAACATCGTAGTCTTCAGTGCTACATGAACCTAAGAGGACTACCGAGCACGGGTTGGCATAGTGAGTAGCAACCACATGGATATACTTTTGGCTAAAACATTCTACAATCCTGCCCATATAGCCGAATACAGAGGAATTCAGAAATTGTATCTTGTATCCAAAACTAAACCCAAAAGTCTATATCTACAAGTTGTACGATAATGGTTACAAGAGCAATTGACCTACAAATTATACAAACCCATTTGACGAAACATTTAATGAAGTTAATCTAACGTTGTTGCAATCGATCATCAGTGGCAAGCCAATTTAACAGATGTCTTTCATTTAGCTTCATGCGATCGAGGTTACCAGTATTTGCTATTGTGCCATTTACATGTTTTCAAAATCGTTTGGATAATTCCTTGACTTTAAACAGAGTTACTGCAAGTTTTAAAAGTTGTCACGAAGCAAAGTGGCTGGCAAAGTCTGAATGGCAAACAGACAAAGATAACAAATTTCTCGACGAACGTTTAAATAAGAACATAAATAAAGACAGAAATTCCTTTTTCATCGCTGAAAATCCTGAAACTGTAGCCAATGTCGTGGAACATTTTCAAAAACCCCTTGAAAGAACGTACGTGGAAACATTGTACACATCACCATAATCTCAAATACTTTGACGTGTTACCGCATCTGATAAAAACTTGCAATCACTCGAAGACAAGAAAAGATAAAGAACTACCAAACACCAGAGACTCGGTTCATATTGGAAAAATAAAACGCACTTTTGTCAAAGGATGCTACATGGACGTTACCTGTCTACGTGGTTATAAACTGTGAGAGTAGTGAATGGGGATACCGTAGGGACTAGGGGACTTGTCATTAAAAACATGGGTTTTGTACCGTAGGGACTATAGGAAAAAATCCGTTGTACTATAGGGACAACATAATGTTATTTTCCCATAGTCCCTAGAGTACAAATAACTTTACAAAAAATCATAGGTATTATAGGGACCAGGAAATTGAACATGGGAAAAATAACATTAGTTTCCCATTGTGGCTGTACAGTCCCAAGGGAATGGAACATGGATGGGTTTGTATAGGGACAATGGGAATTTAACATAGGAATACAGGACCGGTACTTGGGGACAATGGGACTGTAACATGGTGGGTTTGTCTAGGGACAATGGGACTTTAACATGGGTGGGACTATAGAGGGACAAAAGGTATTAGGACTGTTTAGGGACAATGGTAAAAATCACGCTAGAAACAAAACACTCTTACTTTACTATTCACAAGCCCCTAACCAGGGTGTATTGCCTATGTTAAATTTCCCCTTGTCGCCAGGAACTGTCTAGCGACAATGGGAATTTAACATGGGAATTTGAACAGGGTTGGGTCTGTATAGCGACAAGGGAAAATGAATATGGGAGATGGAGATAACACAGACAAGAGACAAACACTGAGTTGACAAGCCAAATCTAACCCAAACTCTAATATCCACACAGAAGAGAAAGTTAAACAACCACACACTCTACTATCCACACAAACGTACGTGAGGGCATACAAAACCCAATCATATACTATCCACACAAACGTAGGTGAGTGCATACAAAACCCAATCACATGCTATCCACACACGGGGAGAGACCAAAACATAACCAAAATCTACCATCCACACAGAAGGGAAGGTTAAATAGCCACACACTCTACTACCCACACAAACGTACGTGAGGGCATACAAAACCCAATCATATACTATCCACACACGCTAAGCAGCCAAATCAAACCCTAATCTACTATCCACAGACGCTAAGCAGCCAAATCAAATCCCAATATACTATCCACACGCTGACAAGCTAAAAACATAACCACAATCCATGGGCAGGGTTATACAGTGCAATGTCACTCGAGTCATTCTTCAACATTGTTACAATTTTTTTCCGAACGTGTGTTTTGGTTTTAGATTTCAGAGTTAACCATAGGCAGGGTTATACAGTGCAATGTCACTTGCGTCATTTTTGAAAAAGCATTGTGTTTGTTTCCTTTCTTGAAAACACGGTAGATCTAAGGTTATAATTTTTCCCTGACACATTGCAGTGCCAAAATAAAGAGAAAGCTACGATACCTGAATTGTACAAGCTCGTCCACTCCAGATTTTATTTCATCCAGCGATTTACTGATTTACAATTTGTAAGGATGTAAGTATTTCAAAAAAAAAATTACATGACAAACGGAACATTTCACAGAAATAGGGTGACTACTGATCACAATTTTGGAGAGGTATCTTCACACTGGAACAGATACCCTTAAGATTTCAATCAACACTACTATGACGGAGAGAGAGATTTATTCCTATTGTAGAACATATCAAGACACTTACGTTTGTTTTTACAGTCTATTTTCCTGAAGAAAGATTCAAAGAAACACTCATTCCACTCAGATAATCACGGCCATAGAAAAATTTCACCGTTATTAAATATCACCAGAGTGAAATGCAGATTTAGACAACTAAAATTCCCTCCTTTTTTGATAACGTGGATGTAAAGTTCCAAAATATGCTGTGATGTATTTGACTATAAAACTGATACAATTTTTGTGGGATTGCCCAGGGTACGATTGTTCTTGCGTTAGTTTTACTTTTTTTAATTATTTTATTAATCGACTAGCAGTAAGACACGACTTATCGCGACACTGTGTGAAGAGATACTGAAGTCAATTCGTAGTGAATGCGGTCAGAAAATAAGTCTAGAAAATGAAATCGTTTATGATGAGCGATGCATTGTTTTGTTCGAAGTTAGTGAGGCAAAATAATGCCTACGCTCTTGCAGTGTTACCATTGCAGTGCAGACAGACTGAATATGAACTTGAATCGCTCTGTTGTGCATTGTACCATTTCTTCTAACCGTATCAACTACTGAAAGGTCACAGTACTGGTTCACGTTCTGAAATTGTCAATTTCTGTTTTACCTCACTTAAACATTTTGACATACACACTCACATAGGTAGAGTCAGAAATGTTACAGTACTGAGTGGCATGGTTTTTTGTTTGTTTTTGTTTTGTTTTTTAAATTGTGACTCTGGGGTTTTTATGAAGTAAATAAACTAAAGTATAGTGAACCTCAAGGATGGTGACCCAAGCTCTCTGTCTATTGATGCGTGTATTTACTTCAGAAGAAATAGGACCTCTAAAACACAAAGATATACGGCAAGCATGATTAGAATGAACACATCGGCAGCTAACTGTAGGAACAAAGGGGGTGTTTTCCTTCACGTTCGTGTAACTTAGAGTTTCAATCCTCTTTCAAGACAAACTTGTATCCTGCTTGAAATAAAAAATTGAACAAACGTAAGCACTTTGCTCTAGATATTTCCTTTTGCAGCAACAGATCGAGTCGGAAAGCTAAATTAGTGACATGGGAGGGATAGAGAGAAGTCAAAGAGCATGAATCATGATACCCATAGCAAAACAAACGACAAAGGCATTTTTTCAAAACAACATTTTTATTCAAATCACTTAACACTAACAATTCACATTTTTTTTCAACAATAATCATTAAAATTAACAACAAACATTTTTTCAACAATAATCATTCAATTCAATACCAAACATTTTTTCACACTATTTTTTACACAAGGTAGACAACATGGTGAATGAAATTGAGATTTCCACTGCTGCAAGTCATTGAGTCATGGATGGACACTACGTTTCCTAGCTGAAGACAAAAAAATAAGCATGCTAGTCACAAAATCAACCATTTACTTTCTCATCGTTTCTAGAAATATCACAATCAAAATAAATCACTAAATGTTCTTTTGCTGATAATAAGTGATCAATTTCCATCTCGACTTTTTCTTTGAATTTGTCAAAGAGGGCTTTGATGTAATGGATTTCTTGAGTCGTTAATGGAGGACAGAAATGTTCACGCAAGTTTTTATACCACCTACGTAAAACGTCTTTTTTAAACAGACTCCAAGCTTCGTCCAGATATTCGTTGAATTTTTCGTCTTGACTGATGTTTTGACATCCGTAGTAATCATGCTTCATCCATATCGTAATTGTGTCTGCCAGGTATGTAGCACAGTAGGAGACCAGTTGCTGTTCTTGTTCTGGACATCTCGACTTGATCACGATGTCCTTTTCGTCTTTGTCTTGGGATTCTCCTTCCACGGTCTCCTCACATTCCATCTTCAAAGATTCTCCACTAGGTAAAGAGGGAGAACAGTCTTCCATGCTTCTAATAGTCTAGAATGACTTCTCTCAAACTGTTGATTTCTAGGGTATTGTCACATTCGGCATACAGGATGACGTTCACTGTGTGATCTGGAGGTGGATTTGCAAACTGAAGTTCCACACGAATCTGGCCGGATTTTATAGGGTGGAAATGTCCCTCGTCGATGCCTTGGTCTGGAGTGAAATCAAAACCCCACAAAGCATAGCCTCCTGCATAATACTCGAACGTAATACCGTGACTGGTGTTGGTTCCTAACTGACCGGTGGCTTCGTACAGGGACAAGTACGATCTCAAATAAGTGCTGTCACCAAACTCAGGTTCAAAGAGTCTGGTACACAAGGTCTTGCCATCGCGACTGACTTCGATTTTGGCTACGTTGTAATGTTGAAACTGGAAAGGGTTTTCGTAGTGAAGTCCATTGAAGGCTGAATTCTTGACGATACCAACGATCAAACGTTTGGGTAATTGTCCTTGGAAGAGATGATCTTTGATCATGGATCGCTGTCCAGCAGAAATAGTGAACGTTTTCACTTCCACTCTTCGTATCGGATACTTGGCGGTGGTTCTGCTCAAAGTGTGACTGATGTCGTTTCCCACTTTAGGTAACACTTCCACACGACGCACGTAGAGCCTGGCTTCTTGGATGATAGTTTTGTATTCGTTGGCATGGGCCATCAAATGGAAAGCGGCACTGCTACGATTCAGTCTCAGGCGGACATCCACTCCGTTTAGCAATTACTTTTCTTGTAACCACATGTCCAAATGCAAACGATCCATCAGTTCTAAACTTCGCCCTTGCAGAATTTTCTTACGACGGTCATTAAACCCCACATTGTGAGGATCGTCATCTGCTTTCAGGACTGTGTCGTTAAACGTGTTCTCACCCGCTGTGTCAGGCAGAATCCACTTTGAAAGGAATGACACGCAGTAACGGTGTGGAGGTGTGTCCCACCACATTGTACTCCACCACATCGGAGTACACAAAGATTAAATTCAGTCCTTGGTTCATTTTTACCGGGGAACGAAATAACTTGCTAAAAGAATCATTGTCGGAAATGACTGCTAATTCACCTTTTTGCTCAACTTTCCTTCTCATCTCCATGTCCCCGCCCAACATGCCAAACAATTCAGGACAAAATAAAATAGACATCGTTTTACCTCCCTCAAATTTCACCAGGAAGCGACGAGCTACTTTGTGGTACGCCAGGGTGACACTTTTTCTGACACTCTCCAAAGCTTTAAGAAACACGCCATTAAACCTGCAGGCTATGGTGCTTACCAAATGTTGACCACTAAAATAATGGCCTGGGGGAACGAACAAGTGGTAGGTCCACTTTTGAGTTTTGTCATCATAGGTTTTATTGTCATATTTTAAACTATTCAAGTACTTTTGTATTTGCTCGTCATGAACTTCCACCGTAAAAAAATTTTGATTGGGAAGGACATTGAGGACTTGGGTCGGGTGAATGATTTCCACTAAAGCCACTTCCCAATGGGCTTCGTGATCTAATTGGATGGCCTGAGGTAATTTGGCCGTGTAACAGCACAAAGTTTTGTTGGGAAACACCTCCATGGAACTGTCACTGGGTAAGGTTAAGTAAAATTGGTTTTGGTGACTCATAATTCCAGAGTTCTGTGGCTGGCCGAGGGGTTACTGGAAGTCAGAGGAGTGTCTCCGCCCAAAATGGGGTTGTTATTGTTGTTGGAATGGTGACTGGCACTGGCACTGGACACAAGATTCCGGTTGTTGCCGTTGGAAGAGAATTTCAGGGAGAGATTGGGTAGCAGGTAACCGATGCAACTGCTCAATAAAATGGTCCACAATTGTTTGTCTCCTTGTTGCAAACTCAAATTGGCAATGGCTGCCCCGATGACACAATACACTACAAAGATTTGGCAGAAAAAGACGATTTGCGTTTTAGGCACACGTTCTCCACACCACACCCACAAGGGTTGTTTCTGTAAATCTTGCAGAGAAGAACTGGGTGAAGGACTGGTCGCTGAAATGGTAGCGGTAGCTGAGTCTGTGTGAAAGGGCATGATGGTCACTTCTTTTTATAGTCGATGACTTGCGAAGCGTCTATCCAAGAATCAAAACTAGGTGGATATCCTTTCCAACGTACTTTGATTTCTTTGACACGTCGTTGGCCCACTTTACGGGTTCTGCGTTCGAGAATGCTTTCGATGTCGTACACGTCGTCTTCTGTTTTGGTGACACGTTGTAACTCCGGTAAGTAAAACGTTCCTTTGAGCACTTCTCCGTTTATGTTCTCCAATTTATAGACGGTAGGATGACATCCATGCACTCGTCCAGTGACACGAAACAAATCGGTTGTCCAGTTAGGTAAGTAACCTTTGTCGAAAGTGCGTTTGATTTTGCCAATGCGCACCCAATCTCCTACGGCCAACACTTCACCTTTCTTGGGGACAGCCACCGTCGGGGACGTACCAAACAGGCGATCAGAAACCAGCACTTCGTTGTCGGGAGTCACCTCTTGCAGGGCACGTCCAATGCTTCGATGGTAAGATTGGATGTACGCTTGCACCAAGTGCGGTAAGATGTCAATGTACTTCAGAGTGTGGTGATGCATAAAATATTTCCACATGCGTTCTTTCAAAGTGCGTTGAAAACGTTCCACGATGCTGGCTTTGGTTTCAGGATTCTCGGTGATCAAGAAGTGAATGTCACGTTTCTTTAATTCTTTTTGGAAAGCTTGGTTCAGAAATTCGGTGCCTTTGTGTGTTTTCCATCGAAGAGGGTGACGACCGTTTTGTTTCAACACTTGTTGCAGGGCTCGCACTAACTCGCTGCTCGATATGGAAGTCAATGGGACGACCCAAGCGAATTCGGAAAAGACGTCGATGACACAAAACAAATATTTGTAGCCACGATTGTAGGTTGTTGTTGTTGTAGGGTTTAACGCCATTTTTCAGCACACGATAGGCTATACATGGCGGCCAGTATTAATGGTGGACGAAGAACCCGGGAAATCCCCGGAAAGAACCACCGACCCTCGAGAAGCTACTGGCAAGCTTTCTCACATATCCACATTGGCCGAATCCGAGACTCGAACCCATGCAGACAGAGGTGAGATGGCAGTGATCCGTAACGGAGAGCGCTTTAGACCACTAGGCCACTCGGGGCCCCACGATTGTAGGTGGCCATATGAGATATATCGGCTAAATCGGCTTGCCATTGATGATCGATGCCTTCCACTAGGGTGCGACTTCTGGAAAACTTGCGTCGAATGGGTTTGTGTAAAGTGTAGGTAGCTTGTTCTTGTAACCATCGTTGCACTTGAGGTAAACGGAGACTTTTCAGTCGAGTTTTGGCAGCACGATACAATTTCTGAACTCCTCCGTAACCTACAGGATGGGATGGATCGTTGTAAATGCTGGCTAACACCTTTTCCATTTTTTTTTTTGTGTGTTAATAAGTCACCCACTCTTCGGTGATGCTACTGTGGGCGGGGCGAAAGGGTGGTTTGGAAACGGATTTACGTGTCCGATGGGCTACGGGAGTAGAAGTCGAAGGTAGTGGTGGAGGTGGTAATGGAATTGCTTTGGCCCTCTTTTCTTGTTTAACTTCTGGTTTCCCTTCTTTCTTTTTCACTTCTGTGGAAGGAGGAGTGGACATTATCTTTTTAACCCAGGCTTTCATTTCTTCTCGTTGGGGTGTGGGGGATGGGGTCAACAAGGACGCTGCAATCTTACTAGAAATGGGAGCTGCTGACGGTGCTTGAAAGACTTCTCGTATCTCTTCTTCCTCAGGCTTTCGTGGGGTAGCGTCTCTCACGATCCCTGGGGATGGTGGTGGTACTGGTGGTGGTAGTGGCGTGGGGGATGGACTTTTCATCAAGGTCTTAAAATCTTTCAGAGTAGGTTGAGATGTTTCGTCTAAAGCTTTTTGGTGAAAGAGTTGCAGTCGTTGCAAGAGTTGACCGTACTTTTGCTTTTTCGGACAAATCGTGGCGATCCATCAAGGACTGCAATTCGTGTTGTAACTGGGACATCTCGCTCAAATGGGGATTGGGTGGCAAATGCGAGGATCTTGTTCTTGCCAACGTTGGTATTCCATCCATCGTTTGTAAGGCACTAAAGCTAGTTTTCGTCCTTCCATTGGATGTCAAGGGTCAATTCTGTGATCTTGGGACTTCAGAGGTCCTTTTTATCTTCATCCCACCAGTCCTCCCAACATGATTCCCAAGACTCCTTTCGGCAATGGGCCTAACAAAAGGGGTAAAATTCCTCCACGTTGCACCAACATCTTTTTTTGTCCAATGGGAATTTTCTTTTGAACCATTTGGCGAAGAACGTGACGATGTTTGCCTAAGCATTGTTTCTGATGTTTGGACAAAGGGATCGTGCCTTTCAAGACGTTCAAACAACATTCGCACACGGTATCGATGATCTCTTTGGAGGCTGATTGAATGCGTTTTTTTCGTAGGGGTGGAGAAGCTTTGGGTAGGACAGACAACATGTTGCCAAGTTTGACTAAACGAGGAGGCAGTCCTTTCCTTTTCTTTCCTTGGGGTTTAGAAGAGGGATGTTTTCTGGGGTTGACATATTTGGTTCTTCAGGAGCACAAAAACACTGATACCCAGGCTTTGTATAAGGTCATTTTTATACTGGAACGCGTCGCCACTGATTGTCTTTACTTCGTATCAACTTAAGGACAGGCATCACACGTCGTGGAGGGGTTCGCAACAGAATAAATCGAGTCAGTTCTGGCTTGGACAAATCCAGTAAACTCTGTAACATGCCCGATCTCTCTTGGGCTTTGATTTTGGGAGCAGGTACTTTGTGAGCAGCGGCCTGTGGCACTAAGGAAGAGGAGGAGGGTGTCACCCCTGAAGGAGAAGTTCTTGGAGACACGTGCTTCCGTGGTGTCATCAACGGAGAAGTGGATGAACCTGAGGCTACCGGAGACGCGGTCACCGTCCTTGCAGGTCGTGGTTTGCGAATGTATGGTTGCATCCTAGCTGAAGTGCCTCTCTTGCGTGTTTTCTGTAGGCTTTTCTTTTTCTGGGGTGGTGACCTGGTCTTGACACCGTTGCTCTTTTTCTTCTTGGAGCTTCGTTTGGCTTTTTTCTTGGGGAGAATTTTGGGAGCATTAGGATCCCATCTTAAGTGGGAGCGAATGATGACCCCTCCTTGAGTACCGCTCCCTCCAGGTTTCAAAATGATTTGCTTTTTGGTTGGAGTGTCGATGCGGGGATCGGCCAGTTGGGTCAAAGCGACTTTGTTTCTATAAAAAAAGCGTTTGGTTTGATGAGGAATCTGAATGATGCCTTGAAGTAATTGACGTGCTGTCACCGTAAACCATTGTAAGACTTCTTTGAGACAGGCTTCTAAGTATTTGTGGATTTTTTTCGCGACTGATGCCATACAAGACACGAATCAATTTGACGGGAAGATGAGACTGAAGGGACGTCATGTTGACGCTGTGTGAGACTGACAAAAAGTGTCTGAGGTTTTTATAGATTTTTTTCTTTTTGAGTGAAGTTAAGTCGAGTACGGGGACGTGTAGATAACAGGCCCTCCATCTTGACACCAGTTGTGAAACAAATGAGTACGAAATCGCAAATCATCGGGGGTAGTAGGTTTCAAATCGACGAGTAAAAAGGCATGTGGAGTTTGAGTGGCATCGTCGTACGCCTGAGTGAGCCAAGGCGTTCCTAACTGTTTGGCTAAGACTTGCACTTGCGATTTATCTCGAGGGCTTTTAAACAAGACCACGTAATGAGCATTGAGACTGATGGTGCGATGGGCTTTACTTTGTTGAAACAAATTTTGAGTGATGTAAATGACACTAGCATTACGATGATGCCCTTTGCGCGGAAACCAAAGTTTAATTTCTTTTTCGTCTTCTCCTAACATGTCGTCGAAAATGACCAAATGGGTTTGACGGGAGTCAGACACGATTCCGTCATCTTCTTTAGGAATGCCTTCCACAAACACGATGGAATCGCCTTGATTTTCTCGCAAGAGGCTGTACGCCGATTGCCACTCTTTGTAACATCACACGATGCATTGAGGTGGACGATCGATCAAATGATGTTTATGTTCGATCAAACGTTTGACGAATTTGGTTTTGCCTGAACCGCTAGGTCCAGCAATGAGCATGTTAAAGGGATGGCACGATCTAAGTGTTCGTCGATGACTTTGAAAGTGGAGGAAGAGGGAGCAGAGACAGCAGAGGTAGCCATAGTGTCAGGAATGTCACTTGTGACACGAAAACAGACAAGACTAGAGTTTATATACTTTTTCAGGACACATTTATTGAGGTTTCAAAAATAAACACGAAAGACTAAAATACATCAAAGTCAAATAGTTATGTACAACGATAAAAGGCACATGAAAACGATCAACGTGAAATAGAAGCAAGTCTCTGTAAAATATGTGTCTGGTCACTAAGATGTCCTAGGGAGAGAGTGTAATGTTCTGACAGTCTTTACATGAGGTATTGTCACCAAAGTGTCCTCCCGAAAGGGTCTTTTGGGAATGTCCACGACAGTCCTGCCCTGAAGGGAATGGTTGTCCTTGGTGACGGGTTCTTCTGACACTTGACCATTTACTATTGGCCTTGCGTATGATTCCTTTTGATATACTGTCCGATATCGATGTGAACGTACGGCAAAGTAAAGATGTTGGGAAGACGCACTCGCTTCTGGTACACGATTTGATAGACTTTTTCCAAGAGTCGACTGAGGATGTGGTGAGTGGGTAAACGTACAATCTTGTTCGGTTGGTGGGTGGTCACTTTAGACTGCAAGGCTTCTTTCAATACGCCAAAGTTCACCACTCGACTGGTACTATAATTCAGAGTCATCCTCTCACTTTACACTTCGTGTACACTTCTCATTGTTTGTCCCGGTATTCGTAGCCGTAATTTTTAGGACCGCCACTCGCGAATCTTAGAATCTTGTCATCAGGATGTTCGTCTGTCCAGGCTCCTAATCGGTCTCCTTCGATGTTAGGGTGTTGCTGACCCGGGCGATGGATGTAGATGCAACTGTCCGTGTCAAAGTACAGGACGCGATCCCCTAACAGGTCTAAAGCTTCGTACAATTTTAAGCGACCATGGGCTGTCACGTAAGCCGCAATGATGACGTTTCCAAATGGATCGTCTTGTACAAAGTTCAGATCTTCTTCGTAATTGACTAAGATCAAATCCTTACGTCCACGTCTTTGATGAATTTCGTTTTGTCGTGAATCATGTGGAAGTAGCGGGAGGGTTCTGTCAAATATTCCGTCTTGGGTAAACACGGTCGTTGAGCCATTTTGCCCCACAAGCAATTTAACATCACTTTGGTAAACGATCGGCTGCCTTCGTTTTTCTCGATGTGGTCTAAAGGGATGCCTTCTTGTTCCCAGTATTTCTCTTTGAATTTTATTTGGTCTTCGGGAGTGTGACACCAGGAAGGATAGCCGCTAGCTTCTTACTTCAGTTTCAAAAAGGCATCCACGTAGTCTGCGGAAATGCCTTTCTGCGTGGGGTCACCCTTGTGATATTGTTGTGTCTTGGGAAAGTGGCAAATTTCGTACACTTCTAACAGTTGGTATCCCATGTCCAAAGCTTTGAACAATTCTACGCTGACCCAGGTTCCCGTCAAGGCTCGTTCTTCCTGGGTGTGCTGACCACGCTGGTCTTGGTTGCACGTTTCGGCACATGTACATCACAAGGGAAGCATCAGTTTGTCTTGGCAATGGTGAGGTAAGACGGGATGGTACAAGTCGATGGGAGGGAAAACTTTGCACTTGATCAAGCCTTCGTATTGTCGAATGTTTTTCAGGTCGATGTGTTCCGTCAACAATTGCGGGTGCCCTACAGGAAAGTGACAATATTTGCACACGTAGGGATACAGCGAACACACGTCCAAGTATTTGATTTCTTCTCCTTTCTCTTCGTCGACTTGGTACAGCAAACATGTGGCATTGGTCCTTCCTCCGTACAAACTATCCCTCGGGTTTAGGGGGTCCATCAGCTTGTAACTTTCCACGACACGTTTAAACTCGGGATCGGTTTTCAAACGGCGATCGTATTCGTTTTCCCACATTTCCACCACTTGGTATCCTTGCTGTTCTAACTTCAAACGTCGCTGACAAGTGTCCTGGTACAAGTCTTCCATGGTTCGTTGTAAAAACTGATTTTTAGTGCCACGGTCAGGGTAACAGACGGGACATCCGTGGAATAAGCAACCGTTCAACTCGTACACGATCTTGGGGTTTTCTGAGTCCCAGCCATCCACGGAACAATTTCCGATGGTCTTTTCGCCTCCTCCGTTGCGGGCATGTTGAATCCATTTGTCTTCTTTATCGCACAAGTAATGTAACCACCATAGGGCTTTGACCGAGTATTGACATTTGACATAGTTGGTCGTTTGAGGACTGATGACAGCCACGGTGTTTTCAGGCATGAATCGTTGCCGGTACACTAAGGAACACGCTTTGGCAATGGTGCAAGCTTCTTTCAAAGGATCGACCCCTCCGTGTTCCATGAACAGTTCTCGAAATTTTCCACAGCAACGTCGTAAAATGTCCACGTCGGAACGACAATACTTTAGCATTTCTTTCTGAAAGTCAAAAGGGTCGGAGGCGTGAACCTGGTACCAAGCGTAGAAAGCTTCTCGTTGTTCGGTACGCATGTTGTCGGGGTCGTGATAGTGAGCCTCAGGCAAATGGGGTAGAACGGCATGTTGATTGGCTTCGGTATTGATAAAGTGTGGAAAGTACCCTTTAGCCATTTCTGTCATTCCAAACGTTTTAGGCATTCGACTCAAAGGCATGGCCAAATAGCTCATCGAATCTTTAAACTGTACTTGTCCCACTTGCATGAAAATGATTTTGGCTCCGTTCAAAGTCACTTTAGGACGTTCGGTGCCATGTTCTGTATAGTATCTGAGAAGAAACTGTCCATCGTATCCGGAGAAATTTTTAGCCATCGCTGTGGCGTGACGATGACAATTACCATAACTTTCGATGTCCTCTTCGCTCCACGTTTCGTCGATGGGGTCTAAGACCCATTGGGCAAAATCGTCTAGCGTCTTGGGTCTTCGAAAGATTTTTTCACGCCCTCCAGGAATCTTACTGCAGTGAGGGCAATGACTCACGATAGGTTCTTGAATGCACTTTTCGCATGCTCGATGAGTCACGCAGAAATTAGGAATGTGAATGCCGGTCTCTTGCATGCATTCGAAATCGAAAAAGATGAAATTGCCTTTGTTCCTGTCATCTTCCTCTTGTTGGGGTTCGTATTTTTGCATGTAGCATTGATGTTCCAAGTCCACGATGTGATGACAAATGTGACATTTTTTCTTTCCTGAACATACGTGTGCCTTGGTACTATTGGTACGTATGCCTTGTCCACAGGTAAGGCACAATCTCAGGAGTTGACACGCGTATTTTTTCTGTGAACCTGGTGTCTTCAAATGTTGTTGGTAACAGGTAGGGCTGACAAACGTGCGCAGACAAGCTGAACAATGCACTCGTTCTTGTCCTTCGTCCAGACAGGGTTGAGAGGCCAAACATCCTGAGCATTTCGATCCACAATGCTTGTGTTGCTCTCGATTGTTATAGCCATAGTCACATTTTTCACTATAATAACCGTATCCTAGGAATGCAGTGATGGTGGTAATGGCATCGAAATGTTCATCGTGATGATAGACGTGAATGTATTTTCCATCTTTAAAATCTTGACCTCGAAAGAATAGAGGCCCACGCATTTCTTGAGGGTGCACTTTCAAGGTGTAGCGTGGAGCTAGGACATCTTGCAATTTTTGCATTTCAGGAATGCCACAGGGTGTGTCTTTGGACAGTCCGGCTTGTTGTAACAGGAGTTCTGCTTCGTTTTGTTGTTTGGCTTGGTTCGATTTTCGAATGTTCTCCCAGGCTCTTTACCATTCTGCCGTTCTTGTCGGCATACGTTCGTCCAACCACGATAGCCCTGGCTAAACACATCTGGTCTTGAGGGTTGTGAATTTTTGGACGAGGCTACGCTTAATACTACGAAGGCCGTTCACCATAAAGACCTTTTTGCGACCAGTCCCTTGAGGAGGAGAGGTGTGAGTCATGTCCAGTGTGGCTTTTCCATCGGTGATGTCAAACTGGTCGTTGGATTGTTGCACCTGTTATATCTTGTCATGACTTTGGAAGGGGTTAGTTCTACGGGTCTGATAAACTCGATCCAAACAGGGAATTTCAAGCCGTCGTGATATATGGATAGTCCCAAGCGATCGTCTTCTTTGGGTTGACATTGTCGCTTGAGTGTGGTGAGCAAAGAATCCCACATCTCAGTGATGAACCCTTCTGCTTTCTCCAAAGGTACGTCGGACATGAAATCTTTAAACTTCACCGTGTATTTCTAAGTCGTGGTTCTAAATTTTCTAGAGGGTCGCTTTTCCGTCTCTCGAATGTGATAGTACTTTTCAGGGTTGACTGGTGAACTTGGGTTAAGTGCAGACTCACTGGGGCTGGATTCTGGTTCACTCATATCATCTTCAAAATCACTGGCATGAATTTGTGCCAAGACTCCAGCGATGGTACGAGGCGATGGATCACGTTTCTGCCTCTTGCTTTCTTCTTCTTCTTTCTTCTCGAAATGATTCAATTGTTTCATCTTGATAGCAAAACGTCAAATGACTAATATTTAAACACCATGGGCTACTTTATATCCATGGCAGAACAAGCGCCTATATAAAGGGTGTGTGTCTTACCTTCCACTATTCATTTCACTCTCACTGGATCAGAATAGACCTGGCATAAAACGTAAGTGTCTCTTGGTTGTAGAATAAGAACATAGGGGCTAACTAAAACTCTAGAAAAGAAACAGTATTCCATTTACCAATGTGTGAAAGTGGAGATTACTTATTTGCTAGACGATTTAAGGCTTTCTATTGTTGTAACAGTATTTATGCTGTTTAGTCTGTTGCTGCAAAAGGAAATATCTAGAGCAAAGTGCTTACGTTTGTTCAATTTTTTATTTCAAGCAGGATACAAGTTTGTCTTGAAAGAGGATTGAAACTCTAAGTTACACGAACGTGAAGGAAAACACCCCCTTTGTTCCTACATTTAGCTGCCGATGTGTTCGTTCTAATCATGCTTGCCGTATATCTTTGTGTTTTAGAGGTCCTATTTCTTCTGAAGTAAATACACGCATCAATAGACAGAGAGCTTGGGTCACCATCCTTGAGGTTCACTATACTTTAGTTTATTTACTTCATAAAAACCCCAGAGTCACAATTTAAAAAACAAACAAACAAACAAACAAACAAAAACTATGCCACTCAGTACTGTAACACTTCTAACTCTACCTATGTGAGTGTATATGTCAAAATGTTTAAGTGAGGTAAAACAGAAATTGACAATTTCAGAACGTGAACCAGTACTGTGACCTTTCAGTAGTTGATACGGTTAGAAGAAATGGTACAATACACAACAGAGGGATTCAAGTTCATATTCAGTCTGTCTGCACTGCGATGGTAACAATGCAAGAGCGTAGGCATTATTTTGCCTCACTAACTTCGAACAAAACAATGCATCGCTCATCATAAACGATTTCATTGGCTAGACTTATTTTCTGACCGCGTTCACTACGAATTGACTTCAGTATCTCTTCACACAGTGTCGCGATAAGTCGTGTCTTACTGCTAGTCGATTAATAAAATAATTAAGAAAAGTAAAACTAACGCAACAGCGATCGTACCCTGGGCAATCCCACAAAAATTGTATCAGTTTTATAGTCAAATACATCACAGCATATTTTGGATGAACTATTCTGTGAGAACTTTACATCCATATTATCAAAAAAAAAGAGGGAATTTTAGTTGTCTAAATCTGCAGTTCACTCTGGTGATATTTAATAATGGTGAAATTTTTCTATGGCCGTGATTATCTGAGTGGAATGAGTGTTTCTTTGAATCTTTCTTCAGGAAAATAGACTGTAAAAACAAACGTAAGTGTCTTGATATGTTCTACAGTAGGAATAACTCTCTCTCTCTCCGTCATAGTAGTGTTGATTGAAATCTTACGGGTATCTGTTCCAGTGTGAAGATACCTCTCCAAAATTGTGATCAGTAGTCACCCTATTTCTGTGAAATGTTCCGTTTGTCATGTAATTTTTTCTTTTTTTGAAACACTTACATCCTTACAAATTGTAAATCAGTAAATAGCTGGATGAAATAAAATCTGGAGTGGACGAGCTTGTACAATTCAGGTATCGTAGCTTTCTCTTTATTTTGGTACTGCAATGTGTCAGGGAAAAATTATAACCTTAGATCTACCGTTTTTTCAAGATAGGAAACAAACACAATACTTTTTCAAGAATGGCGCGAGTGATATTGCACTGCATAACCCTGCCTATGGTTAACTCTGAAATCTAAAACCAAAATACACGTTCGGAAAAGAAATTGTAACAATGTTGAAGAATGACGCGAGTGACATTGCACTGTATAACCCTGCCCATGGATTGTGGTTATGTTTTTAGCTTGTCAGCGTGTGCATAGTATATTGGGGTTTGATTTGGCTGCTTAGCGTCTGTGGATAGTAGATTAGGGTTTGATTTGGCTGCTTAGCGTGTGTGGATAGTATATGATTGGGTTTTGTATGCCCTCACGTACGTTTGTGTGGGTAGTAGAGTGTGTGGTTATTTAACCTTCCCTTCTGTGTGGATGATAGATTTTGGTTATGTTTTGGTCTCTCTCCATGTGTGGATAGTATATGATTGGGTTTTGTATGCCCTCACGTACGTTTGTGTGGATAGTATATGATTGGGTTTTGTATGTCCTCACATACGTTTGTGTGGATAGTAGAGTGTGTGGTTATTTAACTTTCTCTTCTGTGTGGATATTAGAGTTTGGGTTAGATCTGGCTTGTCAACTCAGTGTTTGTCTCTTGTCTGTGTTATCTCCATCTCCCATGTTCATTTTCCTTTGACGCTATACAAACCCAAGATATAGTCCCATGGTCATTTTCCCTTGTCGCTATACAGACCCATCCCTGTTCAAATTTCCATGTTAAATTCCCATTGTGGGCCCCGAGTGGCCGAGTGGTCTAAAGCGCTGTCCTTTACGGATCATTGCCATCTCACCTCTGTCTGCGTGGATTCGAGTCTCGGATTCAGCCAATGTGGGTATGTGAGAAAGCTTGCCAGTAGCTTCTCGTGGGTCGGTGGTTCTTTCCGGGTTTTTCCCGGGTTCTTCCTCCACCATTAATACTGGCCGCCATGTGTAGCCTATCGTGTGCTAAAAATGGCGTTAAACCCTACAACAACAACAACAATAAATTCCCATTGTCGCTAGACAGTCCCTGGCGACAAGGGGAAATTTAACATAGGCAATACACCCTGGTTAGGGGCTTGTGAATAGTAAAGTAAGAGTTTGTTTTGTTTCTTGCGTGATTTTTACCATTGTCCCTAGACAGTCCTAATACCTTTTGTCCCTCTATAGTCCCACCCATGTTAAAAGTCCCATTGTCCCTAGACAAACCCACCATGTTACAGTCCCATTGTCCCCAAGTACCGGTCCTGTATTCCTATGTTAAATTCCCATTGTCCCTATACAAACCCATCCATGTTCCATTCCCTTGGGACTGTACAGCCACAATGGGAAACTAATGTTATTTTCCCCATGTTCAATTTCCTGGTCCCTATAATACCTATGATTTTTTGTAAAGTTATTTGTACTCTAGGGACTATGGGAAAATAACATTATGTTGTCCCTATAGTACAACGGATTTTTTCCTATAGTCCCTACGGTACAAAACCCATGTTTTTAATGGTAAGTCCCCTAGTCCCTACGGTATCCCCATTCACTACTTGTGAGATAGGAACGACGAATTGTTAAAGGTAAGTTTTTATTTGCCCGAGTTAGAACGAGTGACCAGGAAAAATGATCACGTGTACAAAATCTAAAGAATTACAGATCGAAAAGCACGATAAGTGGAAAAACACCGGATCCTACAAGTCAAAAGCCGTTAAAAAGAATATCTACTCAGTTTCGATATTTAGATTGTAGTTAAAACGTCATCGACTAAAATAGAAGTAGAAGTCGCAAACATTTCGTTAAACGCTGAATCCTCTTCTCCGCTTTCATCTGTTCATCGACAGGAAAAAATATAAATCATAGAGGGTGTCGTTTGAAGAGAAAATCGTCTTTTTGGCCAAATCTTTGTGATTTATTCTGTCAATGTAGCACCTATTGGAAATTTTCATTCCCAATCCCTACTTGAAATATCCCGACAGTAACAGCAACAACGGTAACAATACCAAAGCCAGTCACAACAGTAATATTGTGGGATGATACTTGACAATAGG
This sequence comes from Sinohyriopsis cumingii, assembly GCA_028554795.2. Classification (NCBI taxonomy): domain Eukaryota; kingdom Metazoa; phylum Mollusca; class Bivalvia; order Unionida; family Unionidae; genus Sinohyriopsis; species Sinohyriopsis cumingii. The sequence goes on from CM068824.1 coordinate 29,137,305, forward strand.
AGTTTAACATTAGACAGCCATTTATAGGATTTATGGGAACAAGGGGAGATGCAATGCCAAACATTTGCAAATGTTTAACATTGTTAGTGGTTGCAGGGAAAATGGGAATTTAATATTAGGCCGCCATTTTTACAATGTATAGGGACAGGGGAAAATGTAATGTTGAAAATGTGCGTAAAAATAATATAGATATGGAGAACTCTCTGGGTACAACATGGAAATTGTATGTTAAAAATGTTCATATATTTACAGTTTTTACACTTTCTGTGTACAGAATAGTAAAAAATATTAACATGTGTGGGACAAGAAGATAATTTAATGTTAAAACTGACATTTGGACTGACAATCACTTAGACATTAAACATAATGGAAATAAGAAAGAGCAACGATAATTTAGGGACAGGCTGAAACATATCCGACATTGACATTATTGCTGAATGGAGTCACGTGGGGTTTAGAAACTGGGATACTGGTTTAGCTTTTGCCAGCCTAAACTTAATTCTCTCATTAATCAATTATCCATTGTCGTTTAAAAGAAAATGGCAGAAAGTTTTGTTGCAAAAATATATCCTTTGTCACGTGAGTCAAAATTGGTTTTTTAGTATGTCATTTTTTTCTCTCTTTTTCACCCTAGAGTCAGCACACTGATTGAACTTATCTGATGTCAATTCGTTTCGATACAAATATTTTATATTTTGTTTTAATAGCATGTTGTCTGAAATGTGACATATGAAGAGTGGCAAGATTTAAATTTGACACAGTGTCGAACAAACTCAGAACTTGGCATCAAGCTAAGGTTTATTGTAAGGTTGTGACATTTCCTGTTTGTGCCGTTTGAAAGTGGTAAAACGTTTGTACATTGTAGTTATGCATAGTACATAGAGTGTCTGTACTTGTTTAAAATATGTCTGTAAAAATGCACATTGAATTTAGTGCTATGAAAAGATGATACGTAGATTATTTACAGCATTTGTTGTGACCTTTTACAATCAGATTTAACTTTGAATAGAATGTTTGCGCCAGTCCAAAGACAGACCAGAAGAAAGTAAAATTTTCTTGAAAGCTGTAAGTACATTGAAGTTGTATATCTTACACGGATAGTTTGTACATGTCGAGAATTTTTTAATAAAAAATACATGTTAGCTCTCTCTCTCTCTCTCTCTCTCTCTCTTTGGGCAACGGCTGAAGCAGCCATTACTAATACAGCAGATTCAACATGCAGAAGGTATAAGGTCGTTATATCTGATGTAGTTAAACCCATAATGCTTTCACAACCAGCGACACTTTTCAGAGCCCGCCTAGATCTCTTGGAGAAAAGATAATATTCAGATGGTTGCAAAACAAAACAAACAAGCTAATCAATCAATTATAGAGTGGGTGGGTTTATCTTATCCATAATTAAAAAAGAAAAACAAAACACAGACATCTACGTTTTAGTATATTCTCGTGAAATATAATCACAATGAAATTTTTAAACACAAAATCAAAGGTTATGAATCGATTAGTAAATGTGCACGTGGTAATTGAGTGGGGCCGTCATAATCATAACTTAGCATTCCTACCAGTTGTGCCAAGACATAATTTATCTCTTTGGATTTAAAAAAACATACAAAGGGCATTGAGAGAGATGATGTGATACACTTTACTTTGTTTAATAAATTTTGAGTTATGTAAGTAGTGAATGGGGTGAGATTAGCGACAATGGGAATAAGCATTAAAAACACCCCCTGGGTAAGATTAGCGACAATGGAAATTTAACATTAACCACCCTGGGTAAGATTAGCGACAATGGAAATTTAACATGGGCAAAAAACCCTGGGTAAGATTAGCGACAATGGAATTTAACGTTGGAGAAAGGAAAAAAAAGGAAATATCCATTTTAGCGACAAAGGCATTCGAACAATGGAAAAAAATATCGATTCTAGGGACAAAGGCAATTGAACATGGGGAATAGTGTTTGGGTCTGTCTAGGGACAAGGGGAATTGAACATGGGAATAGAGTTTGGGTTTGTCTAGGGACAAAGGGGAATTGAACATGTTAGAAAAAAAAACTACTTTAGGGACAAGGGGAATTGAACATGGGATTTTTAAAAAAAAAAAATTAAAAAAGGGGTAGGCAATCGAAAGGCTATCTCTTTTCGAGAAATGTGGGTGGCCCTGAAAAGGGCCTTTGGGTTTCTTCTTCTTCTAACTCCTCCACTTCTTCCACCAAGTCCTCACTTTTTCCATTATTCCTTTCTTCTTCTTTTTCTCCTCTGGCATCCAGTCTGGATGGCCCAAGGCTCTAAACTTTTCCTGGACTTTGATCCAATTCTGATTTAGCCTTTCAAAATCAGCCTGTTTCTTTTTGTTTTCCTGATCTTTTCTTTCTTTATTCCATCTCTCTTTAATCTTCTTTACCTCTACCTCCATCACTTTTCTCATCAACTCCTCTCCTTTCCTCAGTCTTTCCTGACCTCTCTCCACAAAAGAGCACTCTGTCCCATGTGACATATTTTCAAGAAAGCACCTGACTTTGCTTGTTTTGTCAAGTGCTTCCTTTAGGCTTCCCACTCTGACATAGGTGGGATTTATCCTACCTCTCAATCTCTTTTCCTCCTCTTCTATCATTTCTGCTATCACTTCTTTTGCTACGTTTAGGCATTTAGCGTAGTCCAGATACTCTGCTATCTTCCATTTTTTTTCTAGTCTCTCCACTACATAGATACCATCCATTATCCAATTGTATATATGTACCAAATTGTTGAACAACTCACTTGCAACCACCATCTTCGTTTTTATTATTCCGTAGAATGGTTCGAACATCAAACCTTGTGAGTTCTTATAGTTAAAGAACGGACGTGAAGGAAAACATCCCCAAAAAACATAAAATTGATCTTACCTAGATCATGACCAAACAACGCGCGGACGTGAAGGAAAACATCCCCTACTTTTCTCATTTCATATAATATACTATCCACATAAGTGAAGCAACAATAAACAAACCCCAAATCTACTATTTACACACGCAAATCATTAAAACAAAATCCATAATCTACTATCCGCACAATCGTACGTGAGCGGTTACAAAACCCAAACTATACTCTCCACATACGCTAAGAAACAGTAAACAAAATCCATAATCTACTATCCACACAATCGTACGTGAGCGGTTACAAAACCCAAACTATACTCTCCACATACGCTAAGAAACAATAAACAAACCCCAAATCTACTATTTACACACGCAAATCATTAAAACAAAATCCATAATCTACTATCCACACAATCGTACGTGAGCGGTTACAAAACCCAAACTATACTCTCCACATACGCTAAGAAACAATAAACAAAATCCATAATCTACTATCCACACAATCGTACGTGAGCGGTTACAAAACCCAAACTATACTCTCCACATACGCTAAGAAACAATAAACAAACCCATAATCTACTATTCACACAAACTTACGTGAGCGGTTACAAACACAAACACACAAACACATACACTCGCACTATGAAAAAAGAGTCAGTGTTTATATTCACACTACTCTACCTACACACACTGGCAAATTGATGGTTATTTCTTTTCTAGAGTATTGGGTAGCCCTGAAAAAAGGGCTGTTTTTTGGAACTTCATGGACACCTGGTTAATGATGGCACCTTCCAGGCCTGGCGCCACATACACATCTTGTTCTCCAGTTGCTTTTTACTTTTTTTGGGAAGAGAGCAGAGGGAGGATAAATAGCTTTAGAATTCCAATTTTCTGTCTCTGGGATTCTGAAATTTCTTCTCTCCTTTTCCTCCTCTTCTTTGTTTCTTCTCTCCTCCTCCTCTTCTTTGTATCTTCTCTCCGCCTCTTCTTTGTATCTTCTCTCCTCCTCTTCTTTGTTTCTTCTCTCCTCCTCTTTCATCCTTCCCTCTTCCACAATGGCTTCCGCGGCCAGTTCGTTCAACAGGCCCCTGGCATAATCCAGATGCACATGAAGTTCCAACAGTTTCGCTAGTCTGGTGTTCATTCTGGTGTTGATCAATCAACAAGGGTAGCTGGACTGCCGAACGAGTTTCAATTTATACTAAAAGTGCGGACGTGAAGGAAAACATCCCCCTAAAAACATAAAATTGATCTTACCTAGATCATGACCAAACAACGCGCGGACCTAAAAGAAACACTCACTCACTTTTTTATACTACCCATCCATATTCTAAAAAATTTTTTCATTAATCACTTCAATATACTATTCACATACGCAAAGCAATCCAATCAAACCCCCAAATCTACTCTCCCCACACCTCAAACAGCCAAAAAACATGATCTTAATCTACTATCCACACCAACGTACGTGAGATGTTACAAACACAAACACACAAACACATACACTCGCACTATTAAAAAAAAAGAGTCAGTGTTTATATTCACACTACCTACACACATTGGCAAATTGATGGTTATTTCTTTTCTAGAGTATTGGGTAGCCCTGAAAAGGGCTGTTATTTTTTTTTGTTTGTTTTTTTTTGTTTGCTATGGCAATCTTTTAGTTTCTAAGAATGCGATGTCCTCTGAGGATAGACTTTCTGGCGATAGGTCTGCTTCTTCGGAAAGAGAAGAAGAACTCTTTGGTGTCGATACGACAATCGACAAAGCCTCTGTCAGGTTCAGGTTGCTGCTGCTGCTGCTGTTGCTGTTGTTGTTGCTGTTGCTGCTGCTGTCTCTGAAGTCTGTACTTCTCTGTCCATTCTTCTTTCTCCCTGTTCACTTCTTCTCTGAAGAGCTCTTCTATCAGGTCTTCAGTAACTTTTAACATTCTCACATTCTCTATCTCTTCTGGCTTTGGTATCAGACTGTGTCTGACCCTATGCAAATTTACGTAGGCTTCGTTTAGCTTAGCTAGTCTGGAGCACATCTTCGTAGGAGGATGAGTCGACAATGGATGGTTAGACTGGAAACAACCCGGTTCTTAAAGTCAAAGCGCGGACGTGAAGGAAAACATCCCTCTACGGTTTTCGAGCCGCAATGTTCAATGAGTGTCATGAGAGGGATAGTAAGAAGTCAAAGAGCATAAATCAACATTCTTATAGCCAAACAAACCACAAAGGCATTTTTTTTTCAAAACAACATTTTTTTATTCAAAATCACTTAACATTAACCAACAACTCTAACATTTTTTAACAATAATCCAACAATATAACATCAAACATTTTTTTCAAATGACAAACATTTTTTTTCAATTTACACTCTACTTTAAACAGGGTTGGCAACGTTGAGTCATTGAGTCATGGATGGACACTACGTTTCCTAGCTGAAGACAACAAAATAAGCATATTAGTCACAAAATCAACTATTTACTTTCTCATCGTTTCTAGAAAAATCACGATCAAAATAAGTCACTAAATGTTCTTTTGCTGATAATAAGTGATCAATTTCGATCTCGACTTTCTCTTTGAATTTGTCAAAGAGGGCATTGATGTAATGGATGTCTCGAGTCGTTAATGGAGGACAGAAATGTTCACGCAAGTCTTTATACCACCAACGTAACACGTCTTTTTTAAACAGACTCCAAGCTTCGTCCAGGTATTCGTTGAATTTTTCTTCTTGACTGATGTTTTGACATCCATAGTAATCATGCTTCATCCATATCGTAATTGTGTCTGCCAGGTATGTAGCACAGTAGGAGACCAATTGCTGTTCTTGTTCTGGACATCTCGACTTGATCACGATGTCCTTTTCGTCTTTGTGTTGGGATTCTCCTTCCACGGTCTCCTCACATTCCATCTTCAATGCTTCTCCACTAGGTAAAGAGGGAGAACAGTCTTCCATAGCTTCTAATAGTCTAGAATGACTTCTCTCAAACTGTTGATTTCTATCGTATTATCGAATTCTGCATACAGGATAACGTTCACTGTCTTTTTCAGTGGTTCTGTAAACTGAAGTTCCACACGAATCTGGCCGGATTTTATAGGGTGGAAATGTCCCTCGTCGCTGCCCTGGTCTGGAGTGAAATCGAAAGCCCACAAAGCATAGCCTTCTGCGTAATCTTCGTACGTAATGCCGTGACTGGTGTTGGTTCCTAACTGTCCGGTGGCTTCGTACAGGGACAAGTACGACCTCAAGTAATTCTTCTTGTCAAAGTTAGGTTCGAAAGGTCGGGTACACAAGGTCTTGCCATCGCGACTGACTTCGATTTTCTTCACGTCGAAGTGTTGAAAGTTGAAAGGATTGAAAGGATTTTGAGTGAAGGCTCCGTTGAAGGCTGAATTCAGGACCATACCAAGGATTAAACCTTTGGGTAACTGTCCTTGAAACAGATGATCCTCGATCATGGAATGATGTCCAGCGGGAATGGTGAACGTTTTCACTTCCACACGTCGTATGGGATACTTGGCGGTCGTTCTGCTCAACGTTTGACTGATGTCATTTCCCACTTTGGGTAACACTTCCACGCGTCGTACGTAGAGTTTGGCCTCCTCGATTTTGCTTTTGGGATTGCCAGCAGCAGTATCAGCCAACAAATGGAAAGCGGCACTGCTGCGATTCAGTCTCAAGCGGACATTTACCCCGTTCAGCAAATATTTCTCTTGCAACCACATGTCCAAATGCAAACGATCCATCAGTTCTAAACTCTGTCCATCTTTGATTTTGTTTCGTCTTTCCTCAAAGCCGTCATTGTCAAATTTTTCAAACTTCTTCGCTTCGTCAGGTTCCCATAGCACACAAGCGTTGAGATGAGTATTCTTGGCATCTATTCCGTACGTCAAGAGATTTTCCAGGTAGGCACGGTAAGGGTAAGTATCCATGCTGCTGCTGACCAGTTTGTTATTCAAGTACAAGTCCACTGAGCTGAACAAGGAATGCATAAAATTGTTGACGGGAGCTATATTCTCAGTGTCTTCTACTCCACCATTATCCTTATCTAGAACTTTGATTTCAAGTACAAGTAACTGCTATTCAGATCGATGTAATCTTCGGGTTGTCCCTTGATTTCAAACTCGATGGGAGCGGAATCGGCCAATGAGGAGACGGGACGAAATTCCACCCATTGGGATTCTTGCATGGTCATCATCGTGGGGGGCATGGCAAACAGATCCAGTTCCGACCTGGAACAGGCGCAAGACTCTCGGTGCATCATTTTTTTGTTGTTGCTGTGTCTCAATAATCGAAAACGTCTAAGTCTCAAACGGTTCTTCTTTTCTTGGTTTTTCTCGCTTTAGACGTGTGAAGTCTGGTGAAAGGGTGTTTTCTTCGTCGTCTCTTTCTGCCTTGTCCTTGCTGAATGCCTGACTCGGTAGCGTGCAGGGCATTTATAGGTGTTTCGCGTTGGCCCAAAAGGTCTTTACCCGTTTGCAGCAAGACATTTTTGCCTGCCCTCATGAAGGCTTCTTTGGGGTTTTGTTTGTCGATGATGACATTTTGGAGAAATTCTTTGCCTTGTGTCAGTGCCGCATCTTTCAAGACGTGCAATCCGCGTGTCACCATCGGTTTCAACACCGGAGCCACCGAACGAAAGGCCGATTTTAACATATCTCATAAACCGTGTCCTCGCTGTCGAGCAACCCCTCGGTACACTGGATACATGACTTACGAGTCGTGAGAGAACCGTTTTCGAAAATGGAGTTTCACCGTGACTTTTCCTTTGGTGAATGGAATATTTTGTCCCAAATCTCCTTTTATAGCAATGTTGACCGTGTCCAAATACGACTTACTGACAGGCAAATAGTGAGGATGGACAAATTCGCGGTGGACGTGGTAAGTGTTTCCACCTTCCTCGTCAGTGACCGTGGCAGAATTTACTTTGAAAGGAATGACACGCAGTAACGGCACGGAGGTGTGTCCCACCACGTTGTACTCCACCACATCGGAGTACACGAAGATCAAATTCAGTCCCTGGTTCAGTTCTACCAGGTAACGAAAATACCTCGCAAAATGCCCGTTGTTGTCAATCTCTGCTTTCTCAATTTTTTTGGTCTGCTTATCCGTGACCATATTGAGGTCTCCACCCAAAATGTCATACAATTCTGGGCAAAATTTAATACGTACATTTTTATCCTCACTTTCAAATTTCATTAGTAAACTGTGAGACAGTTTGTGGTACTCAATGGTGACACGTTTTTTTAGTCCGGTCAGAACTTTGTCAAATGCTGCATAGAATTTGTCAGCGATAGCCTCCACCAGATGTTGACCACTAAAATAATGGCCTGAGTTAATTTTAAAGTGATAAATGTAAAAAGGAGGAGAAGGGTCACTGATGCTGCGGGGTATTGGGGTCTTGGGAAGTGATTTATGTTGAGAAGTGGTCGTCATGGTTTGCTGCACTGTTGTGTCCAGAATTTCGACGTCAAAAGTGTTTTGAGTTTCACTGATGTTTTTGATTTGTGTTGGGTGAATCATTTCTACCAAAGCCACTTCCCAATGGGCTTCGTGATCTAAGGGGATGGCCTGAAGTAATTTGGCCGTGTAACAGCACAACGTGTTGTGGGGAAACACCTCCATGGAACTGTCACTGGGTAAAGTTAAGTAAAATTGGTTTTGGTGACTCATAATTCCAGAGTTCTGTGGCTGTTCGAGGGGTTACTGGACGTCAGAGGCGTGTCTCCGCCCAAAATGGGGTTCTGGTTGTGGTTGGAGTGGTGACTGGCACTGGCACTGGACACAAGGTTCCCGTGGTTCCCGTTCGAGGAGAATTTCAGGGAGGGATTGGGAAGCAGGTAACCGATGCAACTGCTCAATAAAATGGTCCACAATTGTTTGTCTCCTTGTTGCAAACTCAAATTGGCAATGGCTGCCCCGATGACACAATACACCACGAAGATTTGGCAGAAAAAGACGATTTGCGTTTTAGGCACACGTTCTCCACACCACACCCACAAGGGTTGTTTTTGTAAATCTTGCACAGAAGAACTAGGTGAAGGAGTGGTCGACGTAGCTGCGTCTGTGTGAAAGGGCATGATGGTCACTTCTTTTTATAGTCGATGACTTGCGAAGCGTCGATCCAAGAATCAAAACTGGGTGGATATCCTTTCCAACGTACTTTGACTTCTTTGACACGTCGTTTGCCCACTTTACGGGTTCTGCGTTCGAGAATGCTTTCGATGTCGTACACGTCGTCTTCTGTTTTGGTGACACGTTGTAACTCCGGTAAGTAAAACGTTCCTTTGAGCACTTCTCCGTTTATGTTCTCCAATTTATAGACGGTAGGATGACATCCATGCACTCGTCCAGTGACACGAAACAAATCGGTTGTCCAGTTAGGTAAGTAACCTTTGTCGAAAGTGCGTTTGATTTTGCCAATGCGCACCCAATCTCCTACGGCCAACACTTCACCTTTCTTGGGGACAGCCACCGTCGGGGACGTACCAAACAGGCGATCAGAAACCAGCACTTCGTTGTCGGGAGTCACCTCTTGCAGGGCAAATCCGATGCTTCGATGGTAAGATTGGTTGTACGCTTGCACCAGGTGCGGTAAGATGTCGATGTACTTCAGAGTGTGGTGATGCGTAAAATATTTCCACATGCGTTCTTTCAAAGTGCGTTGAAAACGTTCCACGATGCTGGCTTTGGTTTCGGGATTCTCGGTGGTAAAAAAATGAATGTCACGTTTCTTTAATTCTTTTTGGAAAGTTTGGTTCAGAAATTCGGTGCCTTTGTCCGTTTGCCATCGAAGAGGGTGACAGCCACTTTGTTTCAACACCCGTTGCAGGGCTCGCACTAACTCGCTGCTCGATTTGGAAGTCAATGGCACGACCCAAGCAAATTTGGAAAAGACGTCGATGACACAAAACAAATATTTGTAGCCACGATTGTAGCTGACCAAATGAGAGACATCGGCTAAATCGGCTTGCCATTGATGATCGATGCCTTCCACTCGGGTGCGACTTCTGGCAAACTTGCGTCGAATGGGTTTGTGTAAAGTGTAGGTAGCTTGTTCTTGTAACCATCGTTGCACTTGAGGTAAACGGAGACTTTTCAATCGAGTTTTGGCAGCACGATACAATTTTGGAACTCCTGCGTAACCTGCAGGATGAGAGGGATCGTAGTAAATGCTGGCTAAGACTTTTTCCATTTTTTTTGTGTTAATAAGACACCCACTCTTGGAGGATGCTACTCTTTTTCTCTTGGGGTACTTTCTTGGATTGCAATGCTTTGCGTGTGCGACCGGCAATAGGTGTTGAAGAGGAGGATGTCTGAGCGGGGGATATCGGTTCTTGTTTCACTTCTGTCTTCACTTTCTTTTTCTCTTGTGATGAAGAAGGGGTGGCCATCAACTTTTTAATCCATCCAATTCTGGAGGTAGGTGGTGTTGTTAACTTGCGTACTTTTTCTGGTGGAGTTTGAAATCCTTCTTCTTCTTCTCCTTTTTCTGTCTTGGTCACTGGTAGTGGTGGTACTGGTACTGGTGATGGTGCTAGACTTTTCATGAAGGTCTTAAAATCTTTCAGAGTGAGTAGAGCTGTTTGGTCTAAAGCTTTCTGGTGAAAGAGTTGCAATCGTTGCAAGAGTTGACCGTACTTTTGCGATTTTTCTGTTTCGGACAAATCTTGGCGATCCATCAAGGACTGCAATTCGTGTTGTAACTGGGACATCTCGCTCAAATGGGGATTGGGAGGTAAATGCGGGGTGCGTTGTTCTTGCCAACCATGGTGTTCCAGCCATCGTTTGTAAGGCACTAAAGCTAGTTTTCGTCCTTCCATGGGGTTGTCAGGGGTCGATTCTGAGATCTTATGACTTCCGAGGGCCTTTTTATCTTGCTCCCACCAGTCCTCCCAACATGGTTCCCAAGACTCCTTTGAGTAAGGGACCTAACAAGAGGGATAAAATGCCTCCACGTTGGACCAACATCTTCTTCTTTTGACGAATGGGAATTTTCTTTTGAACCATTTGGCGAAGAACGTGACGATGTTTACCTAAGCATTGTTTCTGGTGTTTGGCAAAGGGATCGTGCCTTTCAAGACGTTCAAACAGCATTCGCACACGGTATCGATGACCTCTTTGGAGGCCGATTGAATGAGTTTTTTTCGTAGGGGTACTTCTCCAGCTTTGGACAGGACAGATAACATGTCCCCATGTTTAACTAAACGAGGAGGCAGACCTTTTCTTTTCTTTCCTTGGGTCTGTTTAGAAGAGGGATGTTTTCTGGAGGGTGACATCTTTGAGTCTTCAGCACCAAAAACGCTGATACCCTTACTTGGTCACAGACCTTTTTTATACTGTAACGCGTCGCCACTGATTGTCTTTACGTCGTATCAGTTTGAGGACAGGCATGACACGTCGTGCAGGGGTACGTAACGGACTAAATCGAGCCAGTTCTTGCTTGGACAAATCCAGTAAACTTTGTAACATGCCCGATCTTTCTTGGACTTTGATTTTGGGAGAAGGTACTTTGTGAGCAGCAGCCACTGCCGCTAAATTGGAGGGTCCTGCCACTGGGGAAGTTCTTTTTGGGGTCATCAACGGAGATGTTCTTGGTGTGATCAACGTCTCCAAGTACTCTTCAGTTCTTGGTGTCATCAACGGAGAAGTGGATGAACGTGAGGCTGCCGGAGACGCAGTCACCGGCGTGGCAGGTCGTGGTTTGCGAGTGTAAAGTTGCGTCCTGGCCGAAGTGCCTCTCTTGCGACTAGTTTTCTTCTGGGGGCTTCTTTTCTTTTTCCGGGGTGGCGTCTGGTAAGAGGAGGGTCCCGCCACTGGAGAAGTTCTCCTTGGGGACCTGGTCTTTTTCTTCGTCTTGGAGCTTCGTTTGACTTTTTTCTTGGGGAGAAGTTTGGGGGCATTAGGATCCCATCTTAAGAGTGAGCGAATGATGACCCCTCCTAGAGTACCGCTCCCTCCAGGTTTCAAAATGATTTGTTTTTTGGTTTGAATGTCGATGCGGGGATCGGCCAGTTGGACCAAAGCGACTTTGTTTCGATCAAAAAAGCGTTTGGTTTGATGAGGAATCTGAATGATCCCTTGGAGTAATTGACGTGCCGTCACCGTGAACCATCGTAAGACTTCTTTGAGACTAGCTTCTAAGACACGAGCTCGTATTTGTGGATTTTTTTCTCGACTGATGCCATACAAGGCACGAATCAATTTGACGGGAAGATGCGACTGAAGGGACGTCATGTTCAAAATGTGTGTGAGACAGATGAAAAGGGTCTGAGGTTTTTATAGATTTTTTTGTGGAGTGAAGTTAACTCGAGGACGGAGACGTGTACAGGACAGGCCCTCCGTCTTGGCACCAGTGGTGAAACAAGTGGGTACGAAATCGCAAATCCTCGGGGGTCGTAGGTTTCAAATCGACGAGTAAATAGGCGTGTGGCATTTGAGTGGCATCGTCGTACGCCTGAGTCAGCCAAGGTGTCCCTAACTGTTTGGCTAAGACTTGCACTTGCGATTTATCTCGAGGGCTTTTAAACAAGACCACGTAATGCACATTGAGACTGATGGTGCGATGGGCTTTACTTTGTTGAAACAAATTTTGGGTGATGTAAACGACACTGGCATTACGGTGATGCCCTTTGCGCGTGAACCACAGTTTAATTTCTTCTTCGTCTTCTCCTAACATGTCGTCAAAAATGACCAAATGGGTTTGACGGGAGTCAGAGACGATTCCGTCGTCTTCTTTAGGAATGCCTTCCACAAACACGATGGAATCGCCTTGACGTTCTCGCAAGAGGCTGTAGGCCGATTGCCACTCTTTGTAACACCACACGATCCGCTGAGGAGGTCGATCGATCAAATGATGTTTATGTTCGATAAAACGTTTGACGAATTCGGTTTTGCCTGAACCGCTAGGTCCAGCAATGAGCATGTTAAAGGGATGGCGAAGATACAAAGCCTCCCAACTGGCACGATCTAAGTGTTCGTCGATGACTTTGACAGTAGAGGAAGAGGGAGCAGAGACAGCAGAGGTAGCCATATTTGCTGGAATGTCACTTGTGACACGAAAACAAACAAGACGAGAGTTTATATACTTTTTTCAGAACACGTTTATTGAATGTTTCAAACATGAATACGAAAGACAAAAAAAAATACATAAAAGCCAAAGGCTTAAGTACAAGGATAAAAGGCACATGATAACCATCAACGTGGAATAAACACAAGTGTCTGTACAACATGTTTTGGGTAATGTTCTGACCAGTTCTATAGGGGGTAAGGTCACACAAGTGTCCTCCCGAAAGGGTCTTTCAGGCCTGTCAACGACAGTCCTGTCCTGGGTGACGGGTTCTTCTGGCACCGTCACTAACACAGGTTGAAAAGTCGCAAGGCTCACAATCGCATTCCACTTCAGAAGCCCTACACTTGAATTGTGCCTGTCTAAACTTGTTTTGTGTTTCTCTGAAAGTATTCATCTTGTTCGCTCGGTCTTGGTACTCACAATGAACTATCGATCTCGCCTAGGGTTCCTTTTTATATACAGACCAATACCGACGTGTCCATACGGTAAGGTGAAATGATTGGGAAGTCGCACTCGCTTCTGGTACACGATTTGATAGACTTTTTCCAAGGGTCGACTGACGATGTGGTGAGTGGGTAAACGTACAATTTTGTTCGGTTGATAGGTGGTCACTTTAAAGTTTGCATCCTCTCCCGATTGCAAGCCTTCTTTCAATACCCCAAAGTTCACCACACGACTGGTACGATAATTCAGAGTCAATCCTTTCACTTTACACGTCGTGTGCAATTCTCCTTGTGGGTCCCTGTATTCGTAGCCGTAAATTTTGGGACCACCACTGACGAAACTTAGAATCTTGTCGTCGGGATGTTCGTCTGTCCAGGCTCCTAAACGGTCTCCTTCGATGTCAGGGTGCTGTTGACTCGGGTGATGGATGTAAATGCGACTGTCCGTGTCAAAGTACAGGACACGTTCCCCTAACAGTTCTAAAGCTTCGTACAATTTTAAGCGAGCATGAGCTGTCACGTAAGCCGCAATGATGACATTTCCAAAAGGGTCGTCTTGTACAAAGTCCAGATCTTCTTCGTAATTGACCAAGATCAAATCCTCGCGAACGACGTCCACGTGTTTCATGTATTTGGTTTTGTCGTGAATCATCTGGAAGTAGCGGGAAGGTTCTGTCAAATATTCCGTCTTGGGTAAACACGGTCGTTGTGCCATTTTACCCCACAAGCAATTTAACATCACTTTGGCAAACGACCGCCTGCCTTTGTTTTTCTCGATGTGGTCTAAAGAGATGCCTTCTTGTTCATAGTATTTCTCTTTGAATGTCTTTTCGTCTTCGGAAGTGTGACACCAGGAATTATAGCCGCTAGCTTCTTGCTTCAGTTTCAAAAAGGCATCCACGTAGTCGGCGAAAATGCCTTTCTGCGTGGGGTCACCCTTGTGGTATTGTTGTGTCTTGGGAAAGTGGCAAATTTCGTACACTTCTAACAGCTGGTATCCCATGTCGAGAGCTTTGAACAATTCTACGCTGACCCAGGTTCCCGTTAAGGCACGTTCTTCCTGGGTGTGCTGACAAGGCTGGTCTTGGTTGCACGTTTCGGCACAAGTACGGCACAATGGAAACATCAGTTTGCCTTGACAATGGTGAGGTAAGACGGGATGGTATAGGTTCGTGGGAGGCAAAACTTTACACTTGATCAAGCCTTCGTATTGTCGAATTTTTTTCAGGTCGATGTGTTCCGTTAACAATTGCGGGTGCCCTACAGGAAAGCGACAATATTTGCACACGTAGGGATACAGCGAACACACGTCCAAGTATTTGATTTCTTCTCCTTTCTCTTCGTCGGCTTGCTACAGCAAACAGGTGGCATTGGTCCTTCCTCCGTACAAACTATCCCTCGGGTTTAGGGGGTCCATCAGCTTGTAACTTTCCACGGCACGTTTAAACTCGGGATCGGTTTTCAAACGGTGATCGTACTCGTGTTCCCACATTTCCACCACTTGGTATCCTTGCTGTTCTAACTTTAGGCGTCGCTGACAAGTGTCCTGGTACAAGTCTTCCATGGTTCGTTGTAAAAACTGATTTTTAGTGCTACGATCAGGGTAACAGACGGGACATCCGTGAAATAAGCAACCGTTGAACTCGTACACGATCTTGGGGTTTTCTAAGTCTCAGCCATCGACCGAATACGTTCCGATGGTCTTTTCGCCTTCTCCGTTGCGAGCATGCTGAATCCATTTGTCTTCCTTGTCGCACAAGTAATGTAACCAACGTAGGGCTTTGACCGAGTATTGACGCTTGACATAGTGGGTCGTTTGAGGACTGATGACAGCCACGGTGTTTTCAGGCATGAATCGTTGTCGATACACTAAGGAACACGCTTTGGCAATGGTGCAAGCTTCTTTCAAAGGATCGACCCCTCCGTGTTCCATGAACAGTTCTCGAAATTTTCCACAGCAACGCCGTAAAATGTCCACGTCAGAACGACAATACTTTAGCATTTCTTCCTGAAAGTCGAAAGGGTCGGAGAGGTGAGTCTGGTACCAAGCGTAGAAAGCTTCTCGTTGTTCGGTACTCATGTTGTTGGAGTCGTAATAGTGAGCCTCAGGTAAATGGGGTAGAACGGCGTGTTGATTGGCTTCCGTATTGAAAAAGTGTGGAAAGTACCCTTTAGCCATTTCTGTCATTCCAAACGTTTTAGGCATTCAACTCAAAGGCATTTCCAAATAGCTCATCGAATCTTTAAACTGTACTTGTCCCACTTGCATGAAAATGATTTTGGCTCCGTTCAAAGTGACTTTAGGACGTTCGGTGCCTTGTTCCGTATAGTATCTGAGAAGAAACTGTCCATCGTATCCGGAGAAATTGTGAGCCATCACTGTGGCATGACGATGACAATCTCCGTAACGTTCGATGTCCTCTTGGCTCCACGTCTTGTCGATGGGATCTAAGACCCACTGGGCAAAATCGGCTAACGTGTTCGGTCCTCGAAAGATTTTTTCACGCCCTCCGGGGATCTTGCTGCAGTGAGGGCAATGACTGAAGATAGGTTCTTGAATGGACTTCTCGCACGCTCGATGAGCCACGCAGAAATTAGGAATGTGAATGCCAGTCTCTTGCATGCATTCGAAATCGAAAAAGATGAAATTGCCTTTCTTCTTGTGACCGTCCTCTTTCTCTGGTGGGGGTTGGTATTTTTGCACGTAGCATTCGTGTTGCAGGTCCACGATGTGATGACAAATGTGACATTTTTTTTTTCCTGAATATACGTGTGTCTTGGTACTGTTGGTACGTAGGTCTTGTCGACATGTAGGGCACAATCTCAGCAGTTGACAAGCACATTTCTGCTGTGAACCTTGCGTCTTCAGATGTTGTTGGTAACAGGCAGGGCTGACAAACGTGCGCAGACAAGCAGGACAATGTACTTCTTCTTGTCCTTCGCTCAGACAGGGTGGAGAGGCCAAACATCCTGAGCATTTCCATCCGCAATGTTTGTGTTGCTCTCGATTGTTATAGCCATAACCACATTTCTCACAGTAATAACTGTATCCCAGGAATCCAGTGATGGTGGTAATGGTATCGAAATGGTCATCATGATAATAGACATGAATGTATTTTCCGTCCTTAAAGTCTTTCCCTCGAAACAACAGAGGTCCGCACATTTCTTGAGGGTGCACTTTCAAGGTGTAGAGTGGAGCTAGGACATCTTGCAATTTCTGCATCTCAGGAATGCCACAGGGTGTGTCTTTGGACAGTCCGGCTTGTTGTAACAGGAGTTCTGCTTCGTTTCGTTGTTTGGCTCAGTCGGATCGTTGAATAGTTTTCCAGGCTCTTTTCCATTCTATCGTGTCGTTCTTGTTGGCATAGGTTCGTCCCATGGCTCGGGCTAAACACATCTGGTCTTGAGAATTGTGAATTTGGACGAGACTCTTTTTGGTGTTGCGAAGGTCGTTCACCAATAACACCTTATTGCGTTGTCCGGTCCCTTGAGGAGGAGAGACGTGGGCCATTTTCAGTGTGGCTTTACCATCGGTGATGTCAAACTGGTCATTAGATTGTTGTATGTGTTGAATCTTGTCCATGACTTTGGAAGGGGTTAGTTCTGCGGGTCTGCTAAACTCGATCCAAACAGGGGATTTCAAGCTGTCGTGATCTATGGATAGTGTCAAGAAATCGTCTTCTTTGGATTGACATTGTCGCTTTAGTGTGGTGAGCAAAGAATCCCATATCTCGGTGATAAACCCTTCTGCTTTCTCCAATGGTACGTCGGACTTGAAATCTTTAAACTTCACCGTGTAGGTGTAAGTCGTGGTTCTAAATTTTCTAGAGGGTCGCTTTTCCGTCTCTCGAATGTGATAGTACTTTTCAGGGTTAACTGGTGGACTTTGGGTTGGAGTGGGCTCTCTATGTCTGGTCGCTTTTCCGTCTCTCGAATGGAATAGTACTTTTCAGGGTTAACTAAGGGTGGTGAACTTTGTTTGGAGGGTTCGGATTCTGGTTCACTCATGTCCTCTTCAAAATCACTGGCATGAATTTGTGCCAAGACTTCAGCTCTGGTACGAGGCGATAGATCACGTTTCTGCCTCTTACTTTCTTCTTCTTTCTTCTCGAATGAATAGGATCGTTTCATCTTGAGTGCGAAACGTCAAATGACTCAAGTTTAAACACCATAGACTAATTTATAGTCATGGCAAACCAGCGTATATAAAAAGGGTGTGTGTCTTGTCCTTTCACTATTCATTTCACTCTCAAACCGAGCACAACGATGGAAGAGACTACCCAGATGGAACGTTTCATCAGAGCTTTGCGAGGGGTCATTAGAAAATTCTCTTCAGACCAGCCGACGGACTACTCTCCTTCCTTTCGAGATAAAAGTCAAGATACTTGCTATATCTGTCAGAAGAAAGGGCATTGGTCTTGAGAGTGTCCAGACCGTGAATAAAGAACAAAAACAGTGGCTAGAAAAGACAAAAGTCAAGATACCTGTTATAATTGTCAAGAAAAAAGACATTGGTCTCCAGATTGCCCAAAAAAGAAACAAGAGGAGTCAGAAGAAAAGAGGGATTCTTCAGAAGAAGAGAGAGATTCTTCAGAGGAAGAAAGCAGCCAGGTGGAGAAAAAGAAACAGGAGAAGAAAAGAAGAAGGGAAGAAAGTGAGGAGAAAGAGGAGGAAAAGACTGTGACGGTGAAGAAATTGAAAAAAAAGAGAGAGTAAAAAAAAAGAAACAGAAGAAGTGAATGTAATTTATAAAGTGTTCTGTTGTGAATTGTGAATTGGATTGTAACTATGGAGAAAAGAATACATTAATTATATAAGGTAAGTGTCTTTGAGTTTTGATTTTAAATAAGAAGCTACACTCACGCACTCATACACAGACATGTACTATAAGGGTAAAATGTTTTTTTTTGTGTTGATTTTTGAGTTATTGGCAAATTGAAAGGCTATCTCTTTTCGAGAGAAGTGGGTGGCCCTGAAAAGGGCCTTTTTTGGTGTAGGGGTGAGTTTAAGCAATCAACTTTAACTGCCTTAAGCCTTTGCCACGGCCGAGGCCTACTTCTGATGATGATGATTGGGTTGAAATCACTAAGGGTGGTACGATAGGCTTAGTCACAGGGTTGGCGTGTTTAGCTCGGGAAGGTCGTATTCTCTTCGGTCGTGATAAAGAAGTCTGATACATTTGTTTCAGACTTCTTAACTCCGCTAAAATGTCCAACAGTACCGTGGCCGTTTGATTTTCACCCTCTTGTTTCTTTGCTGCTACTTCTTCTTCTTGTTGTTTTTTTTCTTACCTCTTCTTGTTGCTGTTGCTGTTGCTGTAGGAGAAAAGCTTGTTCCGCTTCCTTTTGTCGTTGTATAAATTTCTCCAATTCTTCTTTCTGTCTCTGTCTAAAATTCTCCACTTGCGGTAATGAAGAATGAGACGAAGGTTCCGGAACAAATTCTTGCGAGGTAAGAAAATCCACAAAATCCCGATGTACCTCTTCTGAAAGTAAGTCCGGGTTCCCTTGGGCGGTCTCCACTGCTGGTGCACCCCAATGGATCGTTTTCTGAGTTTCGTCATGTTGAATCACTGTCGCATAGATTGACAGCACACAGGCGCTAGCGAATCTATATAGACCACATGACGTCACAGACTGCTCTCTTCGGATTGGATGCGGACTGACTGAATTTTGTCACGCGTGTTCGGATTGGTGAATGAACTCAATCCGTTTCAATCCTTCCTCTCCCTATAAATAAGCGCAGTTCACTGCATCGATGCACCTGTTCTCGTCGCCTCACGATGTGGACCACAGTTGAATCATCCACCCTTGTGTCTTCAATGATGTTTAGGACGGACATGCTCATGTATGTCCGGTCCAAGTGGACTGTTGTTGATTGGACAGATACTAGTCTATGGATGAGAAGAGTTTACATAGAAAGTTAGAAGGAGTTTAAGAAGAAGAAGATGTGACAGATGCCGTCTATGTTAATATTAATATTAACATAAACCCAAAGGCCCTTTTCAGGGCCACCCACATTTCTCGAAAAGAGATAGCTTTTCGATTGCCTACCCCTTTTTTAATTGTTGTTTTTTTTAAAAAAAATCCCATGTTCAATTCCCCTTGTCCCTAAAGTAGTTTTTTTTTCTTTCTAACATGTTCAATTCCCTTTTGTCCCTAGACAAACCCAAACTCTATTCTCATGTTCAATTCCCCTTGTCCCTAGACAGACCCAAACTCTATTCCCCATGTTCAATTGCCTTTGTCCCTAGAATCGATATTTTTTTTCCATTGTTCGAATGCCTTTTTCGCTAAAATGGATATTTCCTTTTTTCTCCTTTCTCCAATGTTAAATTCCATTGTCGCTAATCTTACCCAGGGTTTTTTGCCCATGTTAAATTTCCATTGTCGCTAATCTTACCCAGGGTGGTTAATGTTAAATTTCCATTGTCGCTAATCTTACCCAGGGGGTGTTTTTAATGCTAATTCCTATTGTCGCTAATCTCAGCCCATTCACTACTTATGTAAGTAACACAGGTATATCCTGTAAACCAAAGTTTGATTTCTTCTTCTCCTAATATGTAATTGAAGATGACAAGATGTGTTTGACGAGAATCATACACCTTCCCATCATCTCTGCGAGGAATTTCTTCTACAATCGAAATGGAGTCTCTTTGACTTTCTTGGAGTAACGTGTAAGCGGATTGACACCGTTTGTAACACCACACAATACAGCGTGTAGGGCGATGGAAGAAAAGTGATTTGTATCCGATCAAAGGTTTGTATCAAATTCGGTTTTGCCTGAACCGCTGGGCCCAGTAATGAGTATGTTAAACGGATAAAGATGATACTTTGACGCCGCTTTTGACAATGCGACCTTTCTTGAATTACTTAGAAAGAATGGAGGCTGCAGCCTCTACAGTCAAGATTGTTATCAATTCTGACATTCCATAAAAAATACAAGACATTTTATTATTTTAGATATATTTCATTATTCTCGGCGTTAGAAAAACTATTTACATGGTTTGTTTCTTTCATGGTTCATCAAAAACATATTTACATTTGAAAAAAATACAGATCATGTTTTCCTTCATGTGCATCATCAAGGAAAACATGATCTGTATTTTTTTCAAATGTAAATATGTAAATACATGTAAATTCACATTTCCGAAACAAAAGTTCCAGACTCTTTTTTTTCTTATATGGCACAAACAATATTTACTTCTCCTTAATCAAAGTTCAAGTTCTTTTCTTTCATGTTGCAACATATTTACTTTTCCGTAAATTGTTGTTCTGCTATTCATCCTGTTTAGTATCATTAGGAGTCTATGTTTATGTGTGTACTCTTTTCTCTTCTTCCATTCCATGGATGATTTTGTGTATGGTTGTCAGTGTTTGAGCACTTCTACCTTACCTGTCATTGCACTCCACGTATATATATATATATATATATATATATATATATATATATATATATATATATATATATATATATATATATATATATGGCCCGTATTCTTTATTCTTTTCTCTAAGTCAGCTGTTTCATTTCAGTCATAAATTTATAGTTTAATACCTGATTGTCACCATTAGGTCCTTGACAATGAAAACTTGTTTGAGTGTCAAATCAAACGAGAGTTTCTTTACCATCACGGTCGTCATATTTGCGTAGACGAGTCATTTTTTTCAGGCAACAATTGTAATGTAGCTCGCTGTATTCAATAAGTTGTTAAACATTCGTCAAATTTCCCTAACCTTGAGAGTTTCGTACTATTAAACACATGTGTAGAAGAGTTACACATTTTGATTTGTTCATTTCTTTTATAATTATTAAACCCAAATTAAACTATTAACTATTAAACACATGTGTAGAAGAGTTACACATTTTGATTTGTTCATTTCTTTTATAATTATTAAACCCAAATATTGCAAATATTATATAACAACTGTTCTAAAAATGGACTCTTCTAAAACTGGAAAAGGACAGTGAACAATCTGTCTGTTTGTTTACTTCGACATTTTCTGTTTCGCCTGAAGCGGAAACAAGATGACAATATTAGCCATTGGCGACAATCAGATTAGAAATTATAATTTCATGAATGAGCCTACAGTGTTTTGTATTCTTGATGCTTTTTGTTTTTATTATCAGTAAAAGGCACAAGCAGATGGGACAGTTAGTGAGTTATAAAGTAATTTATAGGTTAATGCATTTGTGTGGGAAAATATGAACGAGTTTTTCTCTGATGGATACTGCACGACTTATTAGAGTGACGTATCCATCTGAGAAAACGAGTTCATATTTTCCCATACAAAAGTAGTAGTCTTTTATATATATTCATTTTCTTATTCTACCTAAAGCTTCATTGTAGCTAAAATTACACTTCAAGAAACAAAGAATGAAATGTATGCTGTATTCCAATATAATAAACTACCGTAGATTCATCAATACAGAACAACGATATTAGGGCGCACATAGGACCGGCCAGCAAAATTTAAACTTGATCTACTTAAAATTCATTTTCTGAGTCATATTGTGTATGAATGCGCATTGCATCAGCCTTTCCAGCTGGTGTGGAATGAACGGATTTTGGTCTGTTTTTGTCGATTCTACTCAATTCTGCTGATTATGGACTGGATTTAGCTATGTCGATTTCACATTAAGTACGTGTGATTTGGGTTATGAAAAATGTGTCTTGACTCAGCTGCATGTGTATTTCTGTTCTGTCATTAAATGTTTGGAATGTGGAAAACAATTATCTCGTGTAATTGTCTAACCGAAGCTATGGAATATCATGTTCATTTCATTTCGAGTGCAGTAAGGACAATGTTATTGCGGTAGAAAACTTAGTCGAAATTACAGTATATAGCTCACGTAATTTGGATTTGCAGAGCTTGGAAGGTGCATTCTGAGGAAATTCAAGATGCAAAAATATAAGTATATTTTGCCTGGTCACTTACGTGCTGTTAGTCGGGGCCCCACTAATGTTATGACCTGTATGGCGTCTATCGCTAACCTAAATCTGAAACATTGTATCAACAAAGTTAACGTGGTAAATTGCAACTTAGTCGCTGTGTGTCAATCAATTCAGCCGACTGAGATAAAAATTCTTCATCGTCTTCGCTTATTAGCTCTGAGGCCCTTCCTTTTCTACTAAAACCTTCATTTGCATTTTCCCCCACATATTTAGTGCTTTGAATTATAAAATGGTATGTCTCTGATAGATATGCGATAGCCCTTGGCCTCAATATCATTTTCTATGCTATTTTTATATACATCAAAGGGCAATGGTCGTAGTCTGAATCATTTTATTTACGAATTGTTACAAACATTTCTCCTAAATAACTATTTAAATGATCATAATGGTATTGTGAACATTGAGAATATCACGTTATTTCATTTGCTTGTTTAAAAGTTTAATTTGTGACTCATTAAACTCATCCACATTATTCACTTTATCTACTTTGAAATAAACGAAACAGCTGCTTTAGTTCTTCCACCAACAAATCTAATAAACTAAAACTAAAATGTCTACTACATGAGAGTACATGATTTGTTTACAAAGTAGATCCAAATAAACTATACTATTTTTAGGCAAACGTGTTGTGCACTTGCGTGCAATATCAAAGAGTCCAGTGTCCCTGAATACTGCACGATTCTGTTACGTTTAGGCTCTTAATCAACGCAACAAGAAAAGAGTGAAGACAACAAGCTTTGTAAAATTTAACAATAATTTATTTCTATAGAAAAAAGGTAAAATTGATATAAAAAAAGGAACTTACGGTTTTACGAATCAAATCCAAAAATAATCCAAGAATAACCCAAAAATTAAAAAATAGAAGTGCTAGAAATACAAAGTCCTAAATGAATCTGAGTTGTAGTGCTGATAAAAAATTCCAAGATGGAGGACGATTACCAATGCAGTAGTCAGTGTTCTCTTGATGAGTCAACAGTTCCTTGTTGAGCCACAGAAAATAATATTCCAGTTTTGAATTCCGAATAAAATTTCATAAATGTGTTTGTCCAAGAATTCTGTATGAGCATTTAAATATTTCCAGGAAAGAATTAATAATTCCATAAATAGAATTTCAACTTAATCTGGTCACAAAAAAACACCTTTAAGTGTTAATAGTTAATAGCCCAACTGACTAAATTCTCTATAGATAAAGGCTATACACTAATTTAAGACGCAAAACAAATTCCCGTTTGAAGGTCACGTGATCATGTTTCTAGAACCACATACAAGCTTTACACCCCTAACATCACGTATACCCAGTATGGCCTCGATTTTATTCTTTGAATCGTACACTAAGAAAGTTGTTGTTGTTGTTGTTGTTGTGGGGTTTAAAGCCATTTTTCAGCACACGATAGGCTATACATGGTGGTGGAGGAAGAACCCGGGAAAACCCCGGAAAGAACCACCGACCCACGAGAAGCTACTGGCAAGCTTTCTCACATACCCACATTGGCTGAATCCTAGACTCGAACCGCCGCAGACAGAGGTGAGATGGCAGTGATCCGTAACGAAGAGCGCTTTAGACCACTCGGCCACTCGGGGCCCCCACTAAGAAAGAATAATAAAAAATAATTTTAAAAAATGTTGTTTACTTCAACTCAGTGATTTCTGAATCAAGGTCAGGAAATAGATCAGCAATTAGATACAAAGTTTCTATTATTAGGTGTTTATGAAAACTATTGTCAGGTCAAACTAATTTTTGGAAAATGTCAAATTCCAGTAAATAAAATTACATTACAATAGCATATAATGGAATAAAAAAAATAAAACTAACAAACAAACAATTAAATTAAATCAAAAATAAATTAAATCCAATATACATGACAATTCTGACAATGTAAAGTTAACGGAGAAAAGAAGAGTAAATAATAAACTTCGACACGTAATATCGAAATAATCCTGATATACTAGTGTACACTTTGAGAGACAAGATCGTGCTCACCACCCTAGGAGAATCATAATAAGGTATTGTTTCTTCCAGGTCTTGCCCTAATTCTCATTTCAAACTTTGCAGATACCGCATATTAAACACGATTTTTAGCCAGTAAGGCTAAATGAGTATTAAGAACCAAAGACCCGTGACCTTATTACCCCATACTAGAAACAATAGAACAAAGTGTTGCAAAGTCATCAGTCAATAGTTTTAACTGCCGAACATCATTATCATAAGCAGATCGAGACATTTATACTTTATTTAGCTCGCCTAATGAGAATGAAATGATAATTTTATTACCTCAAATTATCATATGCCATACTTAATGAATGGAAACAAATCTTCAGATGGTTTGAACAGGTCATGATAAGTACTTGACAAATGAATGGAAACAAATCTTCAGATGGTTTGAACAAGTCATGATAAGAACTTGACAAATGCAATGGAAACAAATCTTCAGAACAAGTCTAGATAAGTACTTGACAAACTGATGGCCTCAACAACCACCACGTTATTTCTCATGAAAGGAAAAGTAGAATCTTTATACACTGCATCACCGATTTGTTACGTATATTTTATTTAATTGTTTGTTTATTATTTGTAATATAATTTTCATTTCGTTACATGCTATCGCAATGTAATTTTTGTTTACTGGACTTGACCTTGTCCAAAACTGAGTTCACTTTTGCTTGACCTGATTGACTTTAAAAAAAACTTTTATTTCATTTTTAAAAAAATTATTTTATATTATGTCAACAACTAATACATAGCTAAATTATTCTCTGTGTGTATGAGCTTAATATCAGGATTATTATTCAGGTAAACAAGAAGGAATAAATAATTTTTTTCGTCAGGGTTTTGGAGTTTCCAAATTGAATTTTACAGGTTATTGTATTCTAAGTATAGAAGGCACATTAAATCATTAGAAGGTTATTTTCCAGAAGGCACATTAAATCATTAGAAGGTTATTTCCCATTATTTAATTTTTGTTATTATTATAGAAAATGCTAATTGTGATCTCAGGTCAAGAAGAGAACTTTATAATTTTGTAATTGTGAGAACTTGGTCATTCGCGCTTTAACACCTAGCACTTTCAAGCTATATATGTTGCGACCCGTTTTTTAATTAAATTTAAGATGATCATGATCAACATATTATATTGATGGTGTAGATAAGTTTGCATATGTTGTGCTTATGCCATTTATAGCTATAATTAAGGGAAATAACTCGCAATACCACCAAAACGAACTAAAGATCGGTTTCTCTTGGGATATAATGGGATATAATGTTTTGTTTGCTTTGTGACATACTCATGTCTGGTTTAGTAATTTTTACAGTTTGCAGTAGTATACATATTCAGTTGCTAGTTGTGTTACTATGGTTTTGTGGTTAGTCACTAAATTAGTATATATTAATGATCAAATGAGGTAAATATCCTTTTATGGTTACAGTTAAACAGTGTACCTTTCAATAAATGACTAACTATGTCAGAACTATCAAAACGTACATTGGTTACAGAGCTGTATGTTAGTGCATATCAAGATAAGAATTCTATTTTAGAAATCATGATGGGCGATCGTAAGTGGATCCGGAATACATTTCTCTAATACTAATACTAAATACTAAGCCCATCCCATCTCATTTACAATTAGGCTTTTATATAGCTGCAACACACCAGTGACGGTGGCATAGTCATCGCTAGAGCTGTGTCGTATTGATAATATATATTTCCAGCCTATAGTCATCGCTAGAGCTGTGTCGTAATGATAATATATATTTCCAGCCTCTGGTCATCGCTAGAGCTGTGCCGTATTGATAATATATATTTTCAGCCAAGTAAACTGTCGAAATTGGATAGCATCTGAATTGTGCGTTCAAATTCCTCTGGATATTAGAAAAGGATAAAAACAGGTACTAATAATAATCTCGGGGAAAATTAGTATTTGGTTTTAGACCGATCCTCGTGTATTTCTCTGTCTCTTTGTCTCTGTTACAACTACCACAACTACTACTAATACTACTACGGCTAAAATTACTACTAATGCAACTACTAATACTATTACTATTACTGCTACTACTATTACTATTACTACTACTACTACGGCTACAACTACTACTACTGCAACAACTACTAATACTACCATCACCCAAACCACCAATGCCAATATCTCCACAAAAGTATTGATGTGGATGTTGGTGTTGATGATAGTATTAGTAGTAATAGTAGTAGTAGTAGTACCAGTCGAGGGAGTATTGATGTTGACGGTTAAAAAAAAAGATGATGATACAGCATATTTGGAAGTGGCTATAATTTAGATCATTAAATGAAAACAGATGCTGGGTAATAATGATTTTCTTGTCGTTGTCGTCATCATCGTTGTAATTGTAATTTTCCTCCTTAAAATAATTTCGGCCTCATCTCCGGTGAAAAAATGCTATGTCGTTATCATTATGAAACTCATTGACTTCAGCAAACATTGCATCTAATATCTTCATCGACATCTAAGAACACATTTCGAAGCTTTTAATTTCGCAGCAAAGTGGACTTTCCATTCCGAGTCGTATGCCTGAGAAGGTGACATAACCTTGGGCGAATCTGGTGCGCGTTCACTTACTCCCTCCCCATACTGACTAATACTGAGCCCGAAACAACCGGAACGTTTCCTAAATTAAGTTTTGTTAACAGTTAGATGGGTTCATTATACCCTGGAAACTCTTAAAATGCGGCTTCCTGTGGGATTAGCCCCTGCCCCCCAGTTTCTGTTAAACAGACCCCTAGCCTACTAATAGTCCTCACATGACCAACATTATTTCAGGATCAGCCACAGACAGTGAGTAACTTTATTAAGGGCAAAGTTGCGAGAAATATGATTCAACCATTACTCAGAAATCTCTCAAACCACACGACCAGAGCGGTGGTCTAGTGGTTAGAGAGTCCGCCTCGGTTGCGACAGGTCGCGGGTTTGAACCCCGGCTGAGTCATGCCAAAGACATAAAATTGGTACTAAGAGCTGCCTGGCTAGGCGCTCAACATTAAGAGTTTAGTGTTAGGACTGGTCGGCCTGGTGTAATGATAATACGACTGGTTGGGACATGATGCTACTTGTGTGCGGCTAGATGCCCCAGTGCCAGACATCACTATAAACTGAAACACATCTGACATTGTAGCGATATAACTGACAAATTTTTAAAGCTACGTTAAAAGTCCAAATGACACACACCTCTCAAACCACTCTTGCTATTACTTTTTATATATGCATAAGAAATAAATGTGGACAAATTATTTTGAAACCGTTAAAGATGTTGCGGACATAATTATAATATTGTTTTAAGTTTTTGGCAATAATTTTCTTGAATCCTATTAAAATAGGCGCATTCAAATAAAACTGAATCGTTTTGAAATGGACCTTTTCTTTTGCATGTTTTAGACGCCTTTTACCCGTGAAGAGTAAGTGATTACAAATATGAAATCAATACATGGCCATATATCAGGCATGTTTCGTCAACTATAGATTTGTTTAATTCACGAATCACGTCTGTTTGTTACTGGATTGCTTTACTGACTTAACTCCATGGATTTTCTTCAAAGTGGAAACTGACGGTATATTCTAGGCGCAGCTGCCACGTATTATTATGGTGTGCTTTTAACTATGTCATTTCCTACATCAAATATGGACTAATTTAGTGAAAATTAATATGAAATAAATTTAATTTTCAAACAATAAAAGTAAAAGTGTTCGAACATTAATCTCAGAAATGCTTAGAACAAAGTATTTAAACTCCATTAGAGTTCCTGTAGGTAGGATTGAAATAACTAGACTATAAGTAACCTAACAAAGTTCACCATGATTTTCAGGACCAGACTATTTAAATGACTCCAAGTACACAGCTTTGACAAACATGGTTGTTAGTATGGCACGGTACTGATCCAATAAATTAACATTTATTTTAGACAACATGGTATGAAGACAAAGTCATGATTGCAATTAAACAATATAACTTCAATAACTAACTGATTCGGAGCTAGAAAAATGTACACTTATTGTGGTGTGTCACAAGTGCCTGTCAAAGTCACAAGTTCGTATATGGTGCCATCATGTAATGATTAGTTGATCCGGAATAAATTTGTTGAGTGCACAATGACTACAACTACTCAGCCCTACTCGTCCCCTTTGCAATTGGTCCTTCCTAAATCATCCAATCAGGCTGGTAACAGTCATCGATGGCGCCGTGCATTGGTTGATAGAGTATCTTACTAATATCTGAGCAAGTGAACCTTTAAATACTAGGAAAGGATACCAGGCCAAAAATCTCTATAGGGAATTTAACTTTAACTTTAGACTGATCCACACCCCACACCCGCATGTTGTATCATTTTGTATTTGTCTAGTGATTGATATATAGGTTCAGGCTTTAGGATTCAGTATACTGTTATGTATATTTAATTTGTATTATTTGTTGTCTTTTTAATGATTCTATGTTACTACATTTGTATTTTGAACTTGACCTTGTCCAAAATCAAGTTCACTGTGTACCAGGCTAAGGCCATTGATTAACAATATAATACATAGCTACTTTTTCTTTATGAGAATAAATTAATTATTAGAATCATACCAATGGATGTAAATATGTTTATTTGGGTCTGAGTCTAGGACATTTGAATTAACCAGTGAAGAACCTGTTTTACCTGACGTTTCATATGTTCTTTATTATACTTTTAGTAATAGACCTTATCTTGAAATGAACGTTTGTACCTAATTCAGGTTCTACTTTTGTGTCTTAGCTTTTTATATAATGTTGATTACTTGAGAATTACCTATTTTTTCATTTAATATCGGAGACCGAATCCGTCTTGTTGTGTTCAGTATTTAATTGGGGCGAAATTATTTATTCAAATTATTATTCACTGGTAATACAAAGTGCTCATCTATAATATTCTTGGACTGAAACATTAATTTGGAACTATAGTGATTTCAGAAAGAACAATTTTTAATTATATTATTGTGATACATCAAAAAACGGTTGGTACATCGCCTCACTACAGGCCACTGGCACATTAGGATATTCGAGACTACAAACACGTCAGCACATTTAATATTGGAACTTATTTGGAATGCCACTGGAAATCAGTAGGAACTTTATACGTTTGGATTTGTGATAAATCTTTAAGGACTATTTGGGATTTTATTCGCATTACTGTAAATTAGTTTTAAATTTTCACCTTGTATTCCATGGAAATACATTATTTGTTGAATTTTATAAAACATGTTGGTTTTTGCTCTTTTCTGTTACTTAGTTTAAATCCATTGAGTCGTAACAATACTACTTCAACAACTACTGCTATTACTACCCATCTACTACAATTGCCACAGCCACGACTGGCAATATCTCCGCAAACGAGATGATGTTGGCAGTAGTAGTAGTAGTAGTAGCAATAGTTAAAGATACTGGAACTGAAGGAATGATGATGGATACAGATAGTTAGGTGAGTGGTGATGTTCTGGATTGTAGTTTGAAGACAATGGGATTGAGGGAGAAGTGTTGTATCATCATCTACATTGTCGTTTTTGCTGCCGTCGTCATCATAGTCATCTTTCCACATTCTGCTCTTTCTGCTCCACATTAAAACGATTTCCGTCATGTTCACGTTGTTGGTTGTCAAAACATCGTTAATGTTACCATCTTCGTCTACGATATCTGACAATACATTTGGAACTGCCCAAGCGAGTATGTGTTACGTGTGATTAGAAAGAAAAGAAAACAAGCTTTTCATTTTGCAGTAAATTGTACTTTACAATCATAATTTTCTGACTGTGAAGGTGACATAATAATGACTTTAATAAGTATGAAGTTGTGATAACTAGAATAACCGAACTTCAGAAATCTATTTTATTTTTCAACGCAATATATTTGAAGGATGATTATAAAATGTTTAAGATTTTTCGGGAAAAAATTATAATACAATTTTCTGTATTTAATAAAAAGTAGAATATTAGAAAGTGACCATTTTCTAAAATGCCTTTAAATTGGGCGCATAAACTGATACTTGTACAATATACCTTATAATATCCATATTTCAGATGCCATGGTTTTTCCCCCTGTGGAATTTAAGACCCTGTTATGGTTGCAATTAAACAATGTAACTTCAGCAATTTACTAATTGGTATTGCATTAGTATAATATACAGTTTCCACGGGATGTAGGTAAATTCCGACAAGGGGAACAATTCAGTATCAGACATTATAACGTATGATCATCTGTATAGAACTAGCATAATGTACAGATTTTTTTTACGAGATGTTATTAACTGCGGACACGGGTAACGATTTAATATCGTATGTTATGACGTGTGAACATTAGTGGATCCGGAATCAGTTTTCTCTGTAAGCAGATACTACAAATACCAAACCCTTGGGCTCTCATTACAACTCAGCATTCATACAAATGTGACACATCAATCAGTGTGGTATTAGTTATCGCTAGCGCTGTGCCACGTACGATAGCGTATCTTTATAACGGGTGGACAAGTGAATCAATGTAATTGCATAGCAGCTGAATATTGTGCGGATATTGTAAAATAATTCAGGTATAAGCTCTGTGCATATTTTTCTTTCACTTTAGAACTCTCTCTCTCTCTCTCTCTCTCTCATGTTGTATCATTTTTAATTTGTTTTGTGTATGATATAAATGATTGGACTCAGGGTTCAATATGCTACAGCTACTGCTATTAGTACCACTTTCACAATCACCACTACCACAACTGGCAATATCTCTGCAAATGAGATGTTTTTTGTTGTTTTAGTAGTAGCAGTAGTAGTAGTAATAGTAGTAGTAGTAGTAGTAGTAGTAGTAATAGTAGTAGCATTAATAGCAGTAGTTAAAGATGCTGTATCCAAAGTGATGTTCTGGGTGTTTTAAAGACCGGGATATGAAGGAGAAATTGGTGGCTTGTCCTCGTCTTCGCTGTCGTCATCATCATCATCATCATCATTCTACATGCCGCTCTTTCTCTCCGTCACTAAAATTATTTCTGCAATGATCACGTTGATGTTGTCAAAACATCGATGATGTGACCATCTTCGTCATCACTTTCGTCGACATCTTAACAATACATTTGGAACTAAATAACCGAGTACGTGTCACGTATGAGTAGGAAAGAACAGAAAACAAGATTTTCGTTTGGCAGTAAATTGTACATCACAGTCATCGTCTCCATGCTGTGAAGATGACATGCTAATAACTTTTCTAAGGACGACGTTGTGATAACTAGAAAAAGTATTCTTCAGAAAAGTTTTTCATCTGCGCAACAAATACAACTGAACAATGATTATAACATGTTTATAAAGATTTTTCGGAAATATTTAGAATACAATTTTCTATATTTAATGAAAGTAGAATCTTGAATGGTACCGTTTTCTAAAATACCTTTAAAATAAGCGCATAAAACTGATACATGTTGTACAATATACCTTATAATATCCATGTTTCAGATGCAAACATGGTTTTTTATCTGTGCAAATGAAGACCCTATGGTTGCAATTGCACAATGTAACATGTTCCTAATAGAGCTAGCATAATGTACAGTTTTTAGGGAAATGTATTCTGTAGATAAAGGAAAGTACGCTTGTAACAGAAAAATAATCTATGATCCTCGTGATATAAAACCATTTACCAAATTGTATTGAAACTGGATGAGAAATATAGTCTCTAGGTTTATAGAGGAAACAAATTCAGCAGCTAGATGCAAAATTATTTTTTCAATATGTGCTGTCTTACTTATTATAGAACCTGTAAAAGACACTGCTAATAAAGGATTGCTTACCTCGTCAGAGCAAAATCTGATCGAAATTCAGCCCCGGATTAGTCAGAAACATTTTCAATCAGGTACAAGAGTATCTCCTAAATATGCATAGATCTTTAACAAGTCTGATCCAGATCTGATCAAAATGCCAACAAGAGCAACAATTCGGTATCAGATTAATTACGTGTGATGCATTTTTACGGGATGTAGGTAAGTGGCAACGAGGGTAATGATTCAGTATCAGAAATTATGTATAAAACTAACAACATGTACATTTTTTCGGGATTTACGTAAGTATGGTAAGGTTAACCATCCGTGGATCCGGAATAAATTTTCTCTGTAAACAAACTACAAAAATTAAACCTTTCAACTCTCAGTACAACTAAGCATTCATATAAATGTGACACATCAGTAAGAGAGATATTAGTTATCGCTAGCGCTGTGCCGTACTCGATAGCGTGTCTTTAGAATGGGCGGACAAGTGAACTAATTGCACAGCAGCTGAATATTGTGTGGATATTGGAAAAATATACCGGTACTAAAAACAAACAAGAACTCTATGCATAGTTTTCTTTCACTGTCGACCAACTCTCTCTCTCTCTCTCTCTCTCTCTCTCTCTCTCTCTCTCTCTTATCTTTTGTATCTGTTCAGTACTTTAGTCTGTGATATATAGGTTCAAGATGCTGGTTTGATCTACTACTATAACAACTACTGCTAAAAATAACAAATTACCACCATTGCTACAACCACCACTGGCAATATCTCCACCAAATACATGACGTTGCTGTTGGTATTGGTAGTGGTTGTAGTAGTGAATGATGCTGGAACCCAAAAGATGATGATGATGATGATGATGATGATGATGATGATGATGATGATGACAGATCTTCGTTAGTGGAAGTGGCAGTGATATAAATCTTGTTTTAAAGATAGTAAGATGAAGGATGAAGTGGTGTATTGATTATCTATCGTCTTCGTCTTTGTTGCCGTTATCATCTTCTTTCCACATTCTGCTCTTTCTTCTCATTAAAATGATTTCAGTCATGTTCACGAGAAAGGGTTGTGATATCACCGCTACTATTAATATCTTTGTCATCACTGTCGACGACATGTGTTGACATGTTGTGAACTGCATAAAGAAGCGTATGTTACGTGTGAGTAGGAAAAGATAGAACACAATATTTTAATTTGCAGTAAATTGTACTTCACAGTTTATATTTTAGTTACTGGACACCGTAATAACTTTATTGTGCTAAATATGAAGAAAAAAAAAAACATTCTTCATTAAATTTTGTTGTAACCTTTCCTTTTTGCAGAAGAAATACAACTGGACGATAATTATGAAATGTTAAAATATGAAATGTTAAAAGATTTTTCGAACATAATTATACTACAATATTCTATATTTGGCATTGGAAAGTAAACTCTTTACAGGTACTGTTTGCTTAAATGCCATTACAAAAATTATCTGATGTAGACGTCATATTATTAAGTTTTCAGGCACAAAAATGGCTTTTTTTTTACCTGTGTAAAATGAGTGTTTACAAATTTGAAATCAATACCTGCACATTGATTAGAGGTGTGCCGACAATTATTAAAAACGGCTCGAAATTTTGATGTCTTTTCTTCACCAGCCTTTTGCAAAATCAGTGCTTGTGTACAGATCAACCGGTTAGCTCCACGTGCGCGAAGACTATTTTGTCAATCATAAAACTAATTTATTTGAGGAGTGGAGAAGTGGTGTGACACCTGTCGGGACAGAAAACTTTTATTAATGCAAGTAAATCTCTGGCCACACATAGGTGGCA
The DNA here is from genome assembly GCA_028554795.2 of Sinohyriopsis cumingii. NCBI lineage: Eukaryota > Metazoa > Mollusca > Bivalvia > Unionida > Unionidae > Sinohyriopsis > Sinohyriopsis cumingii. The sequence goes on from CM068824.1 coordinate 29,171,200, forward strand.
TATGAGAATACCGCAACTGCTAGAATATTATAAGGTGACATCACAAACCAATGGAGATACAAATCGCATCATTTATCAGCATGAACAATAAGAGGCAAAAAATATGAAATCATTTGGGTTCATCAATACAACACTGCTATGACAAAATGTATTTGCTATTCTGGAGTATACTGATAGCGGGTTACAAGCCAGCTAAAGAGAAATCAAGATCTTCAGGGAGCTCGTTAAAAGTCAAGACGTTAGCGCCGTCAGAGTAACTCCGATCTCTTACAAGTTGATCTAAAAGTATTCCAAAGCTAACTGGAGCATACTGACAGCTTCTCCCTGCTGCTACAACAGCTATACATCGAATATATCCCGTACCAACAACAGACCACAAGCAATTGATCAGACACGAGGAAAACTCCTACTACAACGACGAAGATACCGCAGGTAGTGTGATGTCCATTTTTATTAGCTGCCAAACAGTTTTCCACATCTAGTGTCGCAGTGTCAGCTCCCAATTGTCGATGAACCTCCGACATCACATCCTCTTTACCAGCTACAAGTGGCCCAAACAAAACGAAAAAGAAACTTGGCGCTTCCAAAACAACTCAGCACTCAAAACACTCCGTCGGCTACAGACCATGTCAGAATACACTGCTGCTCAGGTGTTTATGCTCACGCTGCTTTGACACCTAAGGAGTATCCTCAGGAATTTAAACTATTCGATTACCATACACGCAATCAACAATCACGATATCACTCCTAAAGGTGTATCCAAAAGATTGCATTGCACGCTATCCAGCCAGAACTATTTGGTTATCCTGCAGCCGAACCAATTAAGTTGTATGCCAGATAGCACAGTCGAAACGATATTAAATAAATTACTACAAGTAGTCAAGATATGCAGGACTAACGTGCTTAGAGCACCAGAGTTTTAGACATGATGGTCCATCTATCAATGCTTCTAACTGATATTCGTGTACTTATGAGCATTCTTTCATAGATTCCCCAATAAGCACTGATCTTCATAAGCTGATTATTCAGTCTCTGCATGACGAAAACCAAGTATACAATTACTGATGCTATGTGCTACCCAATAGTTTTCCAAGTGCACTGTGGGAAAAAGCGTATCGTCACACAGGTCTTGAACATTTCAAACACGCCGGTTCAACCTGCCTACCGTTATGAAGACTCGGGTACACAGATTGCGCTTCCTACAGCATATCGCTTCTCTACCAAATCCTAAAGCCGCACAAGAACCCGCGGAGATCAACATTAAAGCGCGCACAAATCTATCGTCACCATCAGACCATGTTAACTGATACTGCATCATCGCACCTACATTACCACCAATACACAGTTGGTACAGAGACAGAAAACCGTTCACTAGCATCTAAATAATCACAACTTAAAATGTCACATTTCACTCTTACAACTTACTTAAAGGCAGAATTTGACGCCAAGAGCACTCTATATGAATGATTCCAATCGCAATTTAAAACGTACTCTATTCCACCTCCAAATTATATCATACTGGTAACATCATTAGGTCATAAAGAAATATATTTGCTCACATTTAAATAATTTTTTAAAAACAAATGGATCTTCATTCATGCAATAAATTTTGTTGCGAGGCACAAAGCGAACATATAAGTAATGTGATGTGATGTGATTTTTATTTTTAACGTAGCTTTAACAATTTTTCAGTCATATCGCTACGATGTCTACAATGTGGCAGTTTATAGTGATGTCTAGCAGTGGGGCATCATGCCGCAGACATGTAGCATGATGTCCCACCCAGTCACATTATCCTGACACCAAGACGACCAGTTCTAACACTAACCTCTTAATGATGAACGCCAAGCGAGGCAGCTGTTAGTACCATTTTTTTAAGTCTCTGGTATGACTCGGCCGGGGATCGAACCCACGACCTCCCGCACATATAAGTAATAATTTTATTAGCTATGTTGCACATTTTCTCTTAATGACATCTTTTAAAAGTTCGGCAAGAAAAAAGTTGACTCTAAGGAAAGTTTTGGCAATGAGTGTATGATATCCGTAAAACACTACCACTTGTAGAGGAAATATCACAAAATAGAAACTGCAGTGAGTGAAGCTAATTAACTTACAGCTACAAGACAGTATAAAAAATTCTTTCAAATTATTAATTCTAAAATAATCATTGCAAAGGAAAATAAGCACAATAAAATCAAAAGATCCACAGAGATACCGGAATATAATAATGTCGGCAAGAAACGAACTGTTCAAAGCAACGCAGTGCTAAAATATTTTAAAGAAATAAACTCGGTGGACAAGGAGAGTGACGAATAATCCCTGAAGCGGTAGAAGTGGCGGATGTTGTCGATTACTATGGTCCGAATGACCTCATTACAACTGAAGAACTATTAAATTATGTTATGATTCTAAAATTAATGATGTAAGATACAATCTTGAATACTGACTTCGTACCAGATAGTTGGACTCAAGTTATCATTGTGCCAGTTTATAAATATAAATGTGGCAAAATGTATATATCCAATTATAGACCTGTTACTTTAGTTAACTGTTGTAAAGTTTTTAATGCTGTATTAAATTTAAGATTGTCTAAATTCCTTGATGATAATACATCATTATCTGAGACTCAAGCTATTCCATATTATTCAATATATTTCTTCCACCTTATTGAGAGCATGATTATGACATACATTTTATCCAAACGGTATCAGAGGAAAGTGTTTAATGTTATATTAAGTATTTATAATGATATTAAAGCATGCATTTGGGTAAATAGTGCATATTCTGTTTCATTTCCTCCTGAGAAAAAGGTGTAAGACAAGGGGAGAATTGATCTCCGCCATTGTTCTTATTTCTAGATGACACAGAATCGGTTTTATTAGTAAATGGGTATAGATTGTATACTACACCTTTTGAATTTATTAATTTTGTAAATATGTATCTTTTATACGATGATTAGACTATAATAGTCGCAGATGATCTTTGTGACATGCAGTGTACCCTTGATATGTTAAGCAGATATTGTGGAAAGTGGAAACTTACAATCAATATAGATCAAACAAAAATTATTGTAGTTTATTATTTAGTTTTTAAAAAGTCTCACAAATAAATTAAAGGTAAGAAATGCCCATACTGACGTTGGAAAGGAATATAGACACGTTCTTCTTGTATTACACATAAACAGAACGTTCTTTAATGGCCACAAAAATAAAGATCATCATTATTTTCTTTACAAGGCGTACTCATTTAGCTTTGCCTATTGATTGTCAGCTAAAACTGTTCGATCAAACCACGGCATCAATTTCAGCATATGCTTTTTAAATCTGGCGATTTAAAAGATCCGTTAAAGTTGCAAAAACGCATCTTTCGTTACTTAGAATCGTACTGAGTGTCGACATTTATATCCCTCTGTATGTCGTATGTGGTGAACTTGGTCGGTTCCTTTTAATTGTTGCATTAAAAGTCGCATGGTCAACTATTTGGCCAGAGTAGTTAGTGGTCAGTAACAGAATATGTCTTGCCATGTGTATTATTACTCATACACTTATGTTATATTTTCTATGACAATAAATGAATACTTGAAGTAAAATCTATATTAGATGATGTCGGGTCTAGCTACATCAGGAGAAATCAGAGTTATGTGTGAGATAAATGATTAACTGAGCTAAGTGTGCACAACTACGACAGAAAAGATCAACACTGACAGGTCTGGTAGCCAGCAGCAAATCTTCATCTAAAGGTTTAATTGCAGATTATTTAAAACTTGACTAAAACCACAAAAAGACCAACCAAACTTTATCAGCCCCCAAAATGAACAACACCAAAAACAATAAAAATGAATACTAATACAGAATACGTCAATAAGAATTTATTAAGCATGTGCAAATAAAGTAACTAAAGCTCATACTCAGCTGTCATTACTTCTTGAATTCTAAAAATAACAGTATGAACATTATCTTGAAATTATTCCCAAGTCCTATTCTGGCTTCTACAGGATGATGAACACGTTGCTATGGATACCATGTGCCACCATAATCCTGACGGGATGCATTGTACACGTCAGGCCATTTAATTGCGTCATCACTCTGTGCTCGATACCGAATTTCTGCGGGAACGGACGGGAATGCCACACTTATCCAGACACTTGCAAATCGGAATGCGTATGCACGGACAACGTCACGCACGAGCTCTGCAGGACAGATGAGGTCAAATTGTCCACAAATTCACCATTGACATCGTCAAAGACTGGTACCATAGTACATCTTGGCGATACTACAGTAGATGTGGTCAGTAACACCGGAACACCACTCACGCAAATCGCAGATTGCTTGAATAACTACACAACCAATACCATGCCCTGTCCAAGCGGGATACCTTGTTTCTATGGTGATTGTGTCGTGGACGACTTGACCGGCATTGCGAAATGTGAGTGTTACCCAGGAGCTACAGGTGTTCTTTGCAACGAACCTTGTTGTCTAGACTGCGGGCCATACGGGGTGTGCAGGGTTAACATGGCAGACAGCACCCAGTACTGTAACTGTCACTCAGACTACACAGGAGAACGTTGTGCGAAGCCAATAGGTAAGTGATTACCTACTTAATAATAATAATAATAATAATAATAATAATATCCTTTATTTTTCCATGGTGACATAATTAGCTAATAGCTAGTTTGCATAATAGCTCTTAATTTAAGACAAATATACGATATATAAGCTTGTAATTAGTCATAGTCTACAAGGTTAATATCTAATACACAGAATAAAAGGAATATAACAAACACAAATTATACAAAGTTAATATATAATACACACAATAAAAGGAATATAACAAACACAAATTATACAAAGTTAATATATAATACACACAATAAAAGGAATATAACAAACACAAATTATACAAGGATAATATCTAATACACACAATAAAAGGAATATAACAAACACAAATTATACAATGTTTGCATACTATTATCACAAAGATGTTTCACTGCTACCATTTACAAATGTTTTTCGGTCATAAAATCAGGATTGCTCACTACAGTGTCTTAAGAGGTATATTTGCTTAATAATATTAGGTACCGTTTTAATATCGTAATTCATTGTTTTCACTGGACCGTGTACTGCTTTTGCTAATATTCCTAACAAACTTTAAAACACCAAGATAGCCTGGCACAATTTTTTTTAAGACCTTGAAAGTAATAACAACTTTTCTAAAAATAATATAATCCTTAACTGGCCTTAATCTAAGAGTGATGGAAAGAAATGATGTAGGGATTAAAATATCTATGACATTTAAAATCACCATGGCTGCTCTTTTTTGTGCGCTGGATAGGTTTCTGTATGTAAGAGGAATTAAGGGTTCTGCCCACACACTACAGCAGTAGATAAAATGCGGAAGGGGGGGGGCTGTACTGTACCCTTTTTGGATCAACCGATCTGACACAAAATATCTTGCCTTATTAAAATTTCTATTTGTGTTTAAAAGCGGTTGGACCAGGATAAAGTATTTTCAATAATGATACATATAAGTTTGGCAATTTAACAGTTTCATTTTTGTAGCATTTACTTCTACGTACGATTCCATTAATTTGGCTGCTTGTTGTACTTCTACGTACGATTTTAGCATATGTACTACCTTTTCTGTCGTCCAAGATTTAATTCTGAAATTAAACTGTTACCTATCGTCGCGTGAAAAACACTGGCAGAAAGATTTTTGCAACAATGAGAAAGTTTCTTTCTTCATTTTGTTTCATTTGTGCCACTCAAGATTTAGTACACTGATTTAGTACACTGTACACTGACTGATTTAGCACCCTGACTGATATTTACTTAGCCAACGTGAAATGATAATTAAGAGCTGTTGAGATGAAAGTTAAATTTGCCACACTGTAAAGCTAAGTTAGATTTTGGCGTTAAGCACTGGGTGTAGTTGTAAGAAGTTTGACCTTGAAAACGGCATAAACAAACGTACATTGAAGTGTTTGTGCTTGGTAGCTAAATAATTTGCTGTATCTCTTTGGAAAGAATTGAAACACAATAGTCTTGGCTTGTTTATCTTTACATTAATTTTTGGACAGAATTTTCTGTGCCAAACCGAATGTTGACAGAGGGAAAAAGAAAATAGAAGTTTAGTCGAAAGAAACTGTTTTGCCCCCCCCCCCCCCCATCAAAATATTTTCTAGGTTAACATGACCCCGATATATCACATCAACAGACAAATTAAAAGGGTGGATTAATCCCGTCCTCTTCATGCTCAACTGACAAACAAAAACATGATGCACTTGAACGGGTTTTCAAGGTTCACATTAATGTGGAGTAAGACTAGACTTCCGGTGATTTAGTACATCGTTATTTACCACCAACACACTAATTTTCTGTACTAAAGAAAATTGATTGTCGCTACGTTCACACTACCACTTTTCTAATTTGCCATCTTATTTTAGAGAAATTACTTTCAAAACATGACTTGTGCTAATGGAAATTCAAGACTGCTTTAATGAAGAAAATAAACATTATTTTTCATAGACTATCGAAACTGATCCGTATAAGCTCAAAACTTTGAACTGAGTGAATACAGTATATCTTGTGATAAATTAGATGATATTAGGAGGCAATCCAAAGAAATCAAAGTTTTCCACACTGCTGCAGTTGGGAAAGTAAATAGTTACCCAGTGGGTTCCTGGGCAATAACGTTCTTCTGTGTTGATGACATAAGCTCGAACGTATTCAGGTTTTCATTGAGGAAGGTACTGTTTAGCACACATCACTGGATTCCAGGGAGCTGCATTACGAAGGAATAAAGTTACCATGTATTCCTTGTCACATATTATGATCAGTAATGTGATTCAACCCTTAAAAATATATGTCAACTAAGCCGAAGAACGGGAAGTCTCGGTACTCTGAAGTCAGTGGATGTAGAGAATGTTTACACATATATGTTTACCACTTTTTCAAGATCTTCTCTCCAGAGACGAGGGTCAAAGCTTCTTCCAGATACTCTTCCAATGTGTCTTCTTGCCTCATCAGGATACATTTGTCTTGATGTCCAACTCACAATCATGATAATGTTTTCTGGTCAGGCGTGTTATTATCTCAGCCTAGTGGCCAACAAAACAATACATTTGTTGGGTAAAACTAACCCCAGTCTGTTTTTATTCTGGAGAATTATGAAACAGGAGCTTATCAGAATTTTTTATTATGAGGTACTTTGCCTTTATCTGAGAGGTCTTCTTCTTATGAAAGTGTTTTTATTCAGCGAGTAGAGTGCGGCTTTGTTAATGTTCCTCTCCATTTTCAAATTTTCATCAGACTTAATCTCAGGACCCGTGACAGTCGGAATGATGCCGTCTTTATCCATAGAAGATATTCATTAATTCTTAGACAATACCCAGCCAATGTGGGTATGTGAGAAAGCTTGCCAGTAGCTTCTCGTGGGTCAGTGGTTCTTTCTGGGGTTTTCCCGGGTTCTACCTCCACCATTAATACTGGCCGCCATGTATAGCCTATCGTGTGCTGAAAAATGGCGTTAAACCCTACAACAACAACAACAACTTAGACAATACCTAGCTGGAGATAAAGTTGTGGTGAATTCCCCTATAACTGACAAGCATTCTTTCGATCAGAAAGTCGATTCTACTGAACACGAAATCCCTGATTTAGACCCTGCATGCGCAGGTACTAGAACTATGACAAAAAGAGGCATTGAGAATGATGTTGATCAGGAAAATATTCCTTTAACTGACAATTGTTTTTGTCAGTCTTTTGATGAAACCACTTTTCTTCTGGTAATGATTTGTCAAGAGGTATTGATCACAGTGATCCTCTTTTTACTAATTATTCTCATTATTCTATTAGGGTCACAAAACCAAACACTCGTTATCGAGCAGGTACTAGAACTATGGCAAAAAGAGGCATTGAGAATGATGTTGATCAGGAAAATATTCCTTTAACTGACAATTTTTTTGTCAGTCTTTTGATGGTAATGATTAGTCAAGAGGTATTGATCACAGTGATCCTCTTTTTACTAATTATTCTCATTATTCTATATTACGGTCACAAAAACAAACACTCGTTATCGGACAGGTATAAGATCCTGAGATCTCCACTTTGTTTCAGAGGGCTATTAGCAAAACTGAAGCCACATAAGTACCTGTTTTGTTATTTTGTAAGAAATGTGTTATTATAAGGAAATGGAGACCATCTGAGTGGCTAGCTTGTGACTAGTGGTCAGTGAGCTATTAAATTGTTGTTCCTATGTTGTGTAGGGAGGAAATTCTTAGTTTACCCCGCGCAGGTCCATTGGTTGATCATTTAGGGGTTAATAAGATTTATCACAATCTTTTGAGTAATTTTTATGGGCCAAAAAGTAAAAGCTCATGGGTTTTTTTGATTTCATGGTGAAACAAGAAAATTTACACTTTAAGAAAGAGTTCATGTTTCCTTCATGGTTGAATAAAACATCTTTACATTTCAGATAAACCAAGTTCATGTTTTCATATTTCATTTGACGACATCCTTAGCATAATACGTCACCTCCTATGTCTAAATCTCGCATCCAAGGTTTTTCCAGTCACATATATCATTCCAAAACTAAATATGCTGGTGTATTCAACTTGCTATACACACTTCTCGCTAAGCACGGATAATAGAAAAAACTCTTTTTCTCTGAGGGGTAGATTTGGATTCGTTCCTTATAGTATCACTTTTAACACAGCGACATTATTGAGCAAAGATATAGTATTGGCTGTCATGTCTTTGCTTGTAATATAAATTTTGCAGTCAAAATCTGCATGGAAACGATATCAAAGACAATGTAGTCACACACCCCACTGCCGACTCACACAAGACTTGTCGTTCAAAATTCAAAGGAATTTTCTCGTCCTTTGGAACGAGGTTTTGAAAAATATTTGGTAATCCACTAAATCTTGATTGCTGTAAAACATTTTTACTTCCGTCCACTGAATCTGGTGCAACACTGACGTCAAGAACCGTAGGTAAGTCGCGCTCCTTTTCTGCAGGCGATTTGATACACTTTTCTCATTGGTCGACTGACGTTTTGAGAATCTGACAAACGTACTGTTTTATGAGGATTCACCGTTTCGACAAGAAGATCGTGATATTGACCTGACTCTAAATGTTCTTTTAAGATTTAAATTTCAAAATTTATTTTTATCATTAATGTCAGTGTCAGACCCGTTTGTGTTTGGATTGTAAAAGTAAGCCATTGGCTGTCGTTAAGTGTGTGGCTATTCTTCAACATCGTGTTGAATATCTTTAGAAGGTTATGTTTGTGCATGTCTGTAAGCATTCCTACTCTTTCCTTTTATTTACTCCATATATGATGCTTTTACGTATGTTTATCTGTGTGTGAGCACTTCTATCTGTTGATTAAGAGATGAGTGACTGTTGGTCTCAAAAACGACCTGTTGAAAAATAAGTGTCGTTTTTACATCTTGTCCTTGGAGAGATACATACATTTTAAATCTATGGATATTTTAAATATGGGATTGCCCATCATATCCCCAGATAGTCCCCCGTATATTAATCTTATTTATTGAAAAATAAAATAAACGAACAACTTTAACATTGGGTTTTCCGTCTTGTCCCCAGACTTCCATACTATACTACTTGCGTCTATGTAATTTCTTTTTATGCTTTAAATCTGGGTATAAAACTCTTTACAATCCTACATGACCCGTAACCTGAAAATGCAACTGGGCCTGTCAATAGCCGACTGGTCTGAAATTTAACCTTCAAAAAGATAAATTGTACAACACCTCGGCACAATTATGTCCATACGGTGCCAATTAAACTGGAAAAATGTAAAATTTTATTGCAAATAAATTTTGGAAGATACACTCTTCCAAAAAATATATAAACACGAAGTTCAATACGAGAAAGTATGAAACATAAAGATGATTAAATTCTGCAGGATCTATTTGAAATAAAAGAGAAACTAACGCACGTAAAATACTTACAAACTGTCTCCAATGAGACTATGACATCCAAAGTGCAACTGTCGATGAAATTATATATGAGGAAAGATGACTTCCAGCAGTGGATTGTCTGCTTTTGTTTTATTCCTTCTGAATCACTCTTTCTTCCTGATCGGTTCTATTTATTTAGCCTCTGGTACTTGGAGGTATCCAAACACTTTAACATGTTGACGTTGGTATTTGTAACTAGTATGTCATCAGGCATCGCATGGACGCAGAAGAGCTTTTAAGTAGAGTTTCAAGCATCCATTGCTGCAGACTATGCGCGAGCTATTTGTCTTTTCGTCTCACCCAGGTCGATAAATCAGTCCCTCACCCGTGATGATATTAATTTACGGTTTAGAAGATATCGCATATTCATTAAAACCTGCTAAAATCTGAAGCAATACTTGGCTGCACACATCGGTATACATTTTATACACTTACCGGTATTTCTCGCGGCTGCAGAGGTTCTTTAGACTGCATGTATGTTATATTTCCGGAGCAAATCCTATGTTGGGCGACTGGTAAGTTCGCGTGGAATAACACAACCCTTGATATGTGGCCATTTTGAATTGCACGATATATATGGGTTTTACCAATTACGGGTATATGTCTAAAGGGTACATGGGTTCGTTCCGGAAAGATATGCTTGAAAAACTGCACATTTCAATGACCCACCTATCGTTCATCAGTATCAACACAGCTATTGGGGGGTGATTTATTAGACTACGCCTCACCCAGCTTATCGTATTGATATGCTCTAGATTCACAGATGGTGATGAAAATCACATCACTGTTAGCAATTTTCACGTGTCTTCAGTTAATTGTTTTAATATGACAAACTATTTAATTTTGTAGATAACATTTATTTGATATACCTAAATCTCCAATTGGCCAGATGGACTGGCTCCTCACATTTTGGTAGTGGGTGGGGTGGGAGATGAGGGTAGCCAGGCAGTCTTGAATTGTCGAATGCTGTATAGAAAAGAAAATGTATCTACCCTGAATTTTGCTTTATTGCTCGATATGTCAGTGTAAATCTTTTCAGTAGTTTTGTGTATTTTATTGTCGTGTCTGCAATTTGTCTATATGCCCACGTGACTGCTTAAATATGAAGTATTTCGAAATCTTAGCTTTAACATTCTTGACAATTCTTTCTGCTAAACTGACGTTAACCTCATTATATTCAAATATACAGCAGGTGACGTAAGTAACACCAAAGTACTATTCACGCAAAACACTGACTGCTTGAGTCACTATACCCAAAATACCGGGTTCTGCCCAGGAGGGATACCCTGCTTTTATGGAGACTGTGTCACGGACAATATGACCTCGATCACGAGATGTGAGTGCTATCCGGGAGCTCAAGGTGACTTTTGTAACTTTGTGTGCTGTCTTGACTGCGGACCCCATGGGGAGTGTAGAGTTAACACGGAAGACAGTTCTCAGTTTTGTAGCTGTTACCCAGACTATACCGGCGAAGGATGTGCGACACTGAAAACAGTAGGTTAGTGATGTGTTCACTTAGTGCTTAAATTAATTATTTTAAAAGGTAATTATATACAGTAACTTTTTATCAAATTTTTATTTTAAATGCTCCCAATTTAATCATTTTAAAAGATCCCAATACACATTGCACTTTTGTTATAAAGTTCTTTTAAAAAAACGCCATTGAGCAGGAACGAAATGTCACATACCTTCAAGGAAGGATTACTCTAATGTAGTACCTGATAAGTAAACATTAACAGCTGATGAATTGTTTTGATAGACCTGAATTATGGGGATCTAAAGATAGGAACAGGGCATCATTCGACAATATGTCATTTATTTTAGAAGTTTGATACATATGAAAGTGTTTTGAGAGTTATACTAATTTCCGTTCAGGGCTCATTATTAAGTTTATATATCAATTTCGAAGAATATTACTTCATAAATTTAACCCAAAATTCCACTGACGCAAAGACTTATATCATTTTGTACACTTGGATACTCAAATGACACCAGATGCATTTGTTTGCTCTATCAAAGATCTACATACACGTGTGTTTAATATCGAACAAATTAATCTACTTTGATAATGAGTCAATCTCTATTACCGCAAAAAATTAAATCGATCCAAAGATGAGTTGCTCATTTTCAGATTTAAAAGTACATATATATTTTACAAAAGCCTTCTTATTGTCAATATAGAGAACACAGGTAACCCACGGGTCCAAGTGGAAAAAGATACCTGGTACCTCTGGCTAGTCGGAGTGTGCGTTGTGCTGCTCTTCATGCTGCTGGTGATGTTGATTGTTTTGCCCTACCTAATGTGGAAACATCGCGTTATACTGATCATGAAACTGGTACACTATTTTCAGCCCTACGAGGATCAAGGTACATCGATTATTTTATTTAAACTTCACGGGCGTAACTATCGCCTCATCCCCATGAACCACCCTGCGGGGGTAAATCAAGAAGGGGGCCCATAATTTCAAGTTTCATAACAGAGGGGCGAGGTGGAAGCTAAACCGGAAATGACGCTATTGTAAAGCGCGCATAGCATAATAAAGAGTCATTAAAAAGTCGCGACTGTAATGAATACAACGTAATGCGACCTAAACGTATTTCGTGTTTTGATTAAAGACATTATATATTTTTTTTACATAAATGCATTTTAAATATTTCCTTACATTTTGATTCCACACGTAATTCTTTCAAGTCTGATATGCATAAAAACTGCACGATTTTCTGTATCCTTCATATTCACTTGACACCATCATATTGTATAATACTGGCTCTTTATCTCACCTGCCAATTTCTCCATGATTAATATGCATCCATGCCCAACTCTTATGTATATCTGTATTGTGCGCTTAACCTTTTTCCATTATTGTGTATCTCTAAATTGTGTGTTTAACCCTTGTCCATGATTGTAGATAGTACCTAAACATAATGTAAATATATTGACATGAATGTTTGATCTTAGAAGGTTCTAGAAGGCATACCTACATTTTGTATTGCATGTATGTTATCGAAAAGTTGTTTATTGATGTCTGAGTTCAAGAGCTAGTTTTATTATATAAATTTAGATGATTCTGTTGTGACTAACATCCTGGTGATTTTGTTATGCTTTAGTTTTTATATCAGTTTCAAGTAAACAGATTTATTTCATTCTGCAAGGCTGTTGGCACATCAACTCACTAGAACGTTCTAGAAGGCCTACCTGCTTTTAACTCGTTTGTACGTTATAAATAGCCTTGTGTTGTGATATTTGACTTCAAATTCTGTTTTTTTTATAGAAACTTAGATGCTAATGGAAGCGGAATTTTGACCCATATCGTGGTCGTTTTATTATTTCTTTGGATTTTATAAAAGTCTGAAGTAAACAGAAATATTTCGTTCCTCCAAGACTGTTGACACATCACCCCATTCAAGATTATTGGCACATTAGCACATTTAACTCTAAATTCATTCTGAACAAGCAATACATTTTGATTAGTGATGTACTTATTTGGGATTTTATTCACAATACTGTAAGTTCCTTACAAATTTTCACTTTATACCTTGAGAAGCAGCAGGGGGGGCGAATCCGACATTTTGTCCAATCGTCATTTGGCTTAATTAATACTTTCTGCACTCAGCGGATCCGGTGTCGTCAGCGCCTGGTAAAAAAAAGACGACGTCATCGTTGGGGGATCGTCCAATCGTCATTTAGTTTAATTAACACCTTCTGCGCGCCGATCCCCAGCGTCGTCAGCGTCCGGTAAGCACATCGACGACCGCGTCGATGTCATCGCCCCCCCTGCTGCTATGATCTTACAAACAGAGTGATCACTAACTCCTCCTCTTGCAGATCAATTAGGTTATTTGACTGATCGGTAAGTCTAAAATTAATTCTCGTTAAAAACCGATTATGGCATCGCATATAGACCGGATTAATCGGACTCTCAACGATTAAAAATCCCGGAGGGGCTGTTGGTGAAAACGAATAAAGGATATATCCCTGTTGAGCCTGATTTGATTGCTTGGTATCCACCTGGTAACTCCCTTCGATAACATCACACACTAGATTAATCGCTATCACCGATGCAATATTTACGTTGTATGGAGCAATATGCCTACCACCATCTCCGTTATCGTGTCTGAGGATAGTTGATGGGGGGGGGGGGGGTGTCCTCGGGGATTTCATGAGGTGGATTCTCAGGCCATCCTAGTATGGTTCTTATTGAACTGTTATAAATATCAACCATATACCCCGGTGTGCCTATTTCAATCGTCGACGATAACGTTGGTTCATGAACCGTAATAGCGATTTTTGATTCTTTTCCTGTGATCGATTTTATCCTGCGTTGAAATTCTTTATTGATTTGTTCTATTTGGTATGACCCAGTTGGTATTGTAACCTCCTCCCAGTCTGGGGTCCCATCGGGTTTATTTGTCCGTGCAAAAACCAGCGAGGTTTTAGGTTGTTGTCCGTTAAATGCGTCCGCTCGGATATTAGGCCAACTGTGATATATTCGCAATTTTGCCAGCGCTATTTCCTTCACTGGAACCGGCGACGGGAAGTTCACACTGAATTCTGGCTTCGTTGACGTTATCGATATCATATTTGTTTGTACCGGAGTTGTGTTCTCCGCGATCCGTTGAAGTAATTGAAACCCTTCGGGGTTCAGCGACATTATTATTATTCGTTGTCTTTAGTGTCTAATTTCAACAACCAGGTGGTTCCGGCTTCCAGTTAAAAATCCTCGATTTTTGACATCGCGGAGCTATACAACTGGACCATCGTGGAGAATTCAACATCGGATACGAACAAATTATCAATCGATAACGAGATCAACCCGGATAATTTCGAGTACGCGTCGGATACTATTTGATGTTTTACTGTATACTCGTTGAGTTTTTTCTGAAAACACGATGATATCTTCCTAGTGATTGCGTTGGCGACTTCAGCAACTGTTGTCATTGCGGAGATAGCGATTGGAACGGCGATCGGGGATGTCGTGGTCACCGTGGATAAAATAACACCGGTACCGGCTACTATACCCGACACCGAGTACACGACCGCGTCGATGGCGGTTATTTTTCGGCGGTATTTTTTTATTTTTACACGGTATTGTTCGGAAAGCGTTTTCAAGTTCGCGGAGAACTCTTTTGCGGTATCGAATCGATATTGATGTGACGTCGGTGATACCTCTGATTCAATTTCCTTGGTGGTCATTTTTATTTAAAAGAACTAGTGTCTTCAATTACTTACTTAGATCCACTACAAATTCCACATACCATGTGATGTTTGCCTCGGCTAGATTTCTATCAACGGCATAAATTGTAAACCGTTCAGTTGCGCTCCTGTCTATAATTGTTGATATTGTATTGTTAAACCCGGATGAACTAAACGATAACATATTAAACTGCATCATTGAAACCAGTGTCAATCGATAAATGCCCTTAACAGTTGCGGTAATACTTAATATATTCTGTGTAGGAGTCCAATCAAATGATCCATGCCGAATTGTGTATACTGTGTTGATGATGTTCTCATGAGGGTTTTTTATTTTTTCGAATTGCTCTGCTACTCTCGGTAGTCCGTCTTTAATCTCTTCAACATCAGCTCTGATTGTTCTTATATTCTGTGCATACCCGTCTATATTAATCTTGCTCAATTTAATGTCAGTTTTGATTGTTTCTATTTCCCGTGTATTCTCGGTTATACTTTTTTTGTTCGCTGCAACATCAAGTTTAATTGTTTCTATTTCATATGTATGCACGTCTATACCTTTTTTGTTCGCTGCAACATCAGTTTTGATTAATCCTATTCCCCGCCAATACGCGTCTACATTTTTTTGTTCGCTTCAATATCAGTTTTGATTGTTCCTATTTCCTGTGTATGCGCGTCCACACCCTTTTTGTTCGCTTCAATATCAGTTTTGATTGTTCCTATTTCCTGTGTACGCGCGTCCATATTATTCATGATCGTTGTAACATCAGTTTTGATTGTTTCTATTTTCCGTCCATACGAGTCTACATTATTTATGATCGTTGCAACATTAGCGCCGATTATTCCTATTTCCCGTTCATGCACGTCTACATTCCCTTTGCTCGTTGCAACATTAGTTTTGATTGTTTCTATTTCCTGTCTATACGCAGTGATATCATTTATAGTTATTGTAATCTCATCCAGCTTGGTATTTTTTTTACCAAAGAATTTATCAAAGTTGTCATCGATCCTGTTAACATTTTTTCGTAACGTGTAAAATTGGCCCGACAGCGTTGTAAACTCCGAAATAGTATTTTTTATTGTTGCAAGATTTGGTTCGGTTACCGTCGGGATCCCAAAAAAACTATCGGTAGATTTTTTCATCTGCGTGTTGAATTCGATCATAAATTCACTCAACTTTATAAGATCGTCTTGGGTTGATGTTATCCTATTCGTTATCGCCAATATATGTTCACCCGGTTTGAGTCGTCCGTCTCTGGTATACAACGCGATAACGTCCTCGGCGGCATCACGCCGTCGTATTAGAACGTCATCCAGCGACACATTACTGGATTTCAATTTACCCTGGCGGTCTTGAAATACAACTATTTCACCTGGGTCAACACTGGTTAAGTTCAACGTACCGGCGATTTCATCCTCAATTAGTTTTTTTATGTCGGCGGCGGCCGTTTCCGTGGATTCTTTCAGCGCCGAAACCGGTCGTCCCCAGATATCAATCATTATTATTGTAAATGCTATTCTCTAAAATCCGTTGAGCTTCTACGACCCCACTAGTGTATTCGTTTACAACCACATGAGGTGGTTTCCGCGATGATGAAATCGCCGCGAGTACGTTCAATACCTCACGGCCACATATCGGTGGGTCGCTTAACTGCTGTGTTGGCAACGTGGAATAAAAAACCCGGGCCGAACACGCCCGGGCTGAACACGCCCGGATATACCGCATGAACTCGTTCGGCGGGGCTAACCCGTATGAATCAAAATAGACGATCGCACGCGGATCAATCGCGTACGCAACCCAATGAGTTCCCGCTCCGGAGGACCCATCGAGGTTAATTATACCTGTTTCAATATTCCTTGGTGCCGCCGGTAATTGATCTCTCATAAAAACACCTCTGAAGTTTTTTTATCGCTAGCGCGTTTGCGGCGTCTATTAAATCAAAATTAGACATTGGAGTCATAGACTCCTGCGTTAATAAACGGTTCCCGGTAGTCTTAGACCCTTTCCCGAGTACCATGAATACGGGGTCCCCGGTAGTCTTAGACCCTTTCCGGCTACGGGTCGTTTTTTTTTGTAGCCTTTCCCGGTTGCCTTCTTCAATGCCATCCCCGCCGCGGTACCAACGGCCCCCAACGCAGCCGCCTTAGCCACTGCTGGGGCCGCCGCGGCAATCAACGCTGGAATCGCAGCTAACAGCGGAAATATCCCACCGGTCTTTTCCATGTTTTTAATTGCTGCGGCTGAAAAATCTATTTGAACACCCTTTTTATTCTTCATCGCATCATTGAAATGTTTTATTTGACGCGCCGTCAACGATATCTTATGATTACCACCCGCCATCTGTGACGGCTTCAGCGTTATTGTGGTCCCGCATTGTTTAGCCGACTTTGATCGTAATTTCTTGACTTGACCATCAGTCAACTCTACACTGACAACACTATACGACATTTTATTGTAAACGCGTTTTGTGCTTTCAATTACATGTTTTCCACTGGCGCATCAACGATTCTCATTCGTCCACCAACACCTTCTAGCAGCATTGATTTATCGCTGAGAATGACAGCAACCGCTCTGTAATTAACACCACCCGGGGCTATACGAGCTCGGAAGTGTATATCAACGACGGATTGTCTCGTTAAATCAAGATGTTCCAACGAAAAATAATAAATCGGATACAGCTTTTTAAAATCAAGTTGTGATATTTGCAAACCAGTGTCGACGTTTTGATCACGGCCCATATATGACAGCAATCGATGGTACACACGTGCGATATGGTTGTCGCCGTAATTAAGCTGTATATCCTCGGATGGTTCCTGTTGTCCGTTTATTCTCAGCGAAACATCACTGACTCCTAATTGATCAAATATCATATGGCTGTGTTCTTAACTGCCCAATCGATCCCTATTCTGTAGCGCTATGAATATATGACGCGGGGCTGAAACACCCTGTTTTGATGCCAGGTGCCATGTAAACGTATCGGCGACGTTATCCTCTTTAGCATCAGTTGTTACCGCTAGCCAACTCAACAGCGATTTCCCTCCCTGTTCCATAAATGATAACAATTGTGCTTCCGTGGTAACTGATGGAGTCAGCACCGGCATCCACAATGCCATTTTAGTTAAAACGACTTTACCGGCAGCGACGCCAGCAGCACGCCATATTGCATTGTTATCATCGCCCCTTCGCGTCAGCGCGATTGTATGCTTAGCCCCATAGATAACTTTTCTGACATTTCTGCAGAATCCAAATATGTGATGGAGTGGAATCGCGCATGAAAACCGTCGGCGTGGTCTTTGCAACATTTCTACTCGTGTTGCAAATCCCATATTGTAATTATCGTTAAGACTTTTTATAATATTGAACTCAGCGCCCGGTCTTGCCCTGCGGTCTGGATTGGCTGCTTCAGCTTGATTAGCAACTGCGGTATCTCTTTCCACCAGCACGTTGACGTACTGAAGATGGTCAGCGTTATTAGTGATATCCTTTGCGAACATCATAGATGGGCCCGCCGATCTTGTATAATCATCCGAGTATCTCGCTAACCCAATTATCGTTGTTGCAACATCAACCTCGCGTTCTATTGATTCAATTTCTCGCCCGTCAATAAGATATCTGGCGCTCTCAAATAACACCATGATACCGTTGTTGACAAAGCCAACTCGAACACGATTGTCATCTGCGTATGGCGCATTATCGGCAGCATTTGTCACGAGTTCTCCCTCAATTTCGATAAACGCTTCACACGGCAAAAAATATTTACTGGTATCTTGGACCTGAAGTTCAATTCGCGATCGTAGGTCGGGTTGCGCTGCATAATAAGAATAATATTGATAATCACGGACAGAATCATCCCTGCGCACTGGGGCGTCCATGTCAAACGCGGGGTCAGCGGTTCGCGCAAACATTTTATTATTTATCATGTTGATGTTTTCAATTGAAATCCATTAACGTCGTTTTCGTCGTAGACCACTCCCCGCTATCGCGTTCATGAGCGCGTTGGTTGCCGCATCGGCTGATGGCGAAGTCGCCAACGACGGAGTCGTCGCCGCCAACGACTCTAGTTTTTCTTCCACGGCGTTATTTATTACTTTACTGACATTTGCAGGCATCACTGTCGTTGATGGCATGGCATCTGTTTTTTTCTTGAAAATCTCTTGGATTTCACCAACGACATTAGTTTGTCCCGCGCGGCTGAAAACGCCTTTCCGGCAACATCTCCAATAGCGCTGATTCCCTTATCACGAATAACATCAATAGCCTTCATTCCTAATTGTTTGGCTAACGGCGCTACTTTTGGAGCCATTCTTGTAAATAACCCCGCAATGGTGCTACCGAGACCATCTCCATAGTACGCGCGGTAAACAGGCAATCGCGAGTTTACCACGTAGACGAGTACTGGTTTATCGTGGTTGTAGTGTATGATCATCTTTATTATAAAAACACCGGTTTTTCAATTAGTGATTGTGATCACCAGTGATTGACCCCCCTTCCCACCGCCGTGTGGAAAACCGGAATAAATTTTATCAAAATTTCCTCGGGTTTTTGCCCTCGATAAAAATCTGGTTTTTTTCAGGTTTTTTCTTGATTTTTAGTAATTTTTGATCGTTTTTTGTTGCCTATAGTCGTTTTTTTTCGATTTTTCAGAAAAACATCGATTTTCTCTAAATGATTTCCTTGGGTTTTTGCCCTCAAAAAATGGCCAAAAACAGTCAAAAAATGGCCAAAAACAGTCAAAAAATGGCCAAAAACGGTCAAAAATTAACAAAAACGATAATTTTATAATTTTATAATTTTATAATTTTTTTAATCATCCACGAGTTCGTCTATGAGCGTTCGATATGCATTAATGTCCATAATACCGCCTGCAAATAACCGCTTGCAAATATCAGCGGCCTCATTGATTATTTCCGGAGAGTTATTTCCGGCTCGTTTTCCTCCGATTAGTACTTCCAGCCGTGATATATCACTGAGAACACTACCAGGACAGGTAACACTAGCGTTTTCAACTAGACCACTACCACTTGGATACCCCTCTCCGCTTGTTTTTTTAGAACTAGCTTTTTTACGACGTTTTTCTTGGACTTCTCCTTTTCGCTGTTCTTGCTGTTGTAGTAATTCTTGTTGTTGTCGTATATCATAATCATTAATTCCTTTTTTAAATTCTTTATATCCCAATTCTTTTGTATCCAAGCGATCAATCCCTTTATTCGTTTTATACAACCAATTAACCCAGTCATCTCGTTTTATATTGCTGTTTTTATACTCGTCTTTTAAAAAGTCTTTTTTTGAATGATAGCTTTGAGCGGCAAAATTACCAAAAACCCTATAATCGTCGGATTTCAGTAATTGAGGTCGTTTTATTTGTGTTATAGCCATTTCAGTGAGTTTACCTACAAAGGAAATCCCTCTTTGAGAGGAAATTTTTTGAGATTCACCAACACCACCCTGTTCAGAATCATCAATATCAGCTAATCGTTCATACTCTCGTTGGGTTTTTATATCACTGGAAAGTTGTTTTATCCGTTGCTGTGTTTGTTCTGTCTCTGCTGCTATCTTTTCAAGTACAGGAAGAAGAGGCGCCTCTTTCCGTTCGCCCTCCTTAGGAATATCTCCATATATTGCTCGTTCTGTTGCCGCTGTAACATCCTTAGTCGCTTTAGTTACCGGGGCAAATAACTGTTCACTTCCAACAGCAAAATCAGTTTGCATTCGTTGCCGCGTTTGAAGTTGTTCTCGGACCCTGTCTCGTAACGGTATGAACTTTTTAAGCGCCGCTAGCCGCTCTCTGGCTAGCCGAGTAGTGAGTGATTCGCCTACCATTATTGCAATTGCTCCGCAATTTCTAATTTCTCGCCGGAGTTTTCGTCTATAATCCTTCTAATGTTTTTGATCTTACTAGAAATCTCCCGGCGTCGTTCATAAACACGTCCGAGTTTTTTTCGTATTATTTCAACGGCGGTAAATAGTCCAATGAATGCATTTGCGTCATTGTGGTATAAGTTTTCATTAATCGTATGTTGTAATCGTTTTATAAAAAAGTACTCGCGGGCCAGGGTAAAACGTCCCCGTTTTGATTGCTCGTTAATAATTTCATAATCGGATAATATTTTTTCACTGTCGAGACCATCAGATAATTCAATTCCTTGATTTTTTAATTTTGAAATCTCGGCTAATATATTATTGATGTCTTCGATATTCATTATTCCTATAAAACATCTTGTTTTTAAATAAAAAAAATGAAACCCCGCGTATCAATCCCAAGGTGTTCAACAACACTAAATACTTTGTTTTCTTCCGGAACAGACGATTTGTTGTAGCGTTCGCACTGTCATGGCGACTTCGTCAGCGCCATAGGCGCCGGTGGCCTTGTCACGGTGACTTCGTCACTCGCTAATTTCTGTTATATATGAAAATCGAATTCTGTGCCCAGTCTTTTTTGAGATCGCTGAATTCTGTATTCCTTCTGCAACAAATCGTACTGAGGTTATACAAATGTCAAAATATTTTCCTGCCGCATTCATGGAGTGAAATGTTTTTTCTTCGTGCGTTGTTGTATCAAACGATTTGACACCCCTTGCTTTCTTTGGGTATTTACCAGTTTGGCCCTTTTTGGCATTCTGGCTTTGCGAGATAGCTTGCAAGTTTATAAGAGAATTATCAGTCTTATTATTATTAATATGATCAATCACAAGTCCATTCTCGATTAATCCGTTGAATACCTCAAATACCGCCCTATGAACATAGTACTTCTTCTTTCCGGCACCAAACATCAAATACCCCTGATTATTTTTCCATCCAACCGGCTTCTTCAGTCTACAATTTCTAACAATGCCGTCGCGAGATGCCTCGTAATTGACGAGCAAGGGGTGAGGTCTGAACTCTTGGTCCATTTATATAATAATACTACTTGTCTAATTTATTATTTGGTTTAATTATGAATCTTTCAACGTAGTCTTGGGGGGTTTTGATGACGAAGTCAGCGGTAGGGTCAATGACGGCGTTTTTAATTCGCTTGTCATAATAGCGTTTTAACTCTCTGTATCGCTTTACGCCACAATTGATACACAACTGCGATTTTCCTCTTACACCGACGTGGCAAACCAAGCACGGGAGGGGGCCAAGAGAACCATTACGAACGCTTTGTAAATGGTACCCGCAGATTTCACCTCTACATGATTTATTGCACGGGGTTATCGACCCAATCATCAACCATTTGCAGTGATTCATTATACTATATTCTTTCATTTAAATACTTGTTTTAATTATATGGATGAGTTCGAGAGATTAGCAGCAATTAAGCCCTGGAAAAATATTAAGTTCAATCTCGATAGAGTCCTCAAGGACGCACCAAAAGCGTTAATAAACGATAGAACCCTGTTGAGTAAAATACGCGATTGTATCGATGAATTCAAGCGTGATGGCGCATCTCATAGTTGGTCAACATTTCGAATTGATGGCGTTGTTGATGCTACCATGAACGACAACCGCGCAGCAACGATAATATCACAACTTGACGGTAAAAGGTATTTCTTCAGAGTAAAATTCATTGTCCGGGTGGAATCAGGTGATTGGATCATACGTGATAAATTTGAACCAGTTCTCAGCGACAAGAAAACAGTCATTGTTAGCCGCGACTCCAAGCCGGGGCTGTTAACCGGAATTGACAGACCATACTATGAACGAGCGTATCCTGAAACAGCAGTTGTTTATGGAATATACCCGTTAAATAAGAAACCTGATATCGGAAAACTGAAACCAATGAAACAGTCAACGGGGATAAATTGTGTAGCAGAACGAGTAATAGAGCATTTTGCAAATGCATGTCGAGGAAACAAATTGACTGATTTACGACGTAGCAAAATCAACCAGTGGGAACTAACCGTAAAAGAGCGTGGAGCAACCATCAGCGACATAGCGAGATTAGAAACGTCGTTGAGATTTCCAATAACCGTTACAACGATAACCGGTGAAGTATTATACGAATCAAAGTACAAATCAAATGGGGCCCCAATCAAAATTATTGATCATAACGAACACGCATGGACGCCCGCGATCACAGTGTTTCCACGGGATAGAACGGTAAAGTATATCCCGGGGGAATTCCTGGAAGAGAACGGGTTTCTCGCGGAGAGGAAACTATTTGATGCTATTGCTTGTTTGTGTAAAAACGACCCTGTATCAGTGTGGTTACTTCGCAGCGCTGATACCTTTGATCAGTTTGTAAGACCAAACGGTGAATTATACCGCACTGAAGCATTTCACAACAGGATGAAAAAAACCGCCATAGAATTTGAAGAGCATGATGAACAACTGCTAACAAATTGTTTTACGATTCCATCGGTTGTAGCTCATGTTGCAGCGAGGAAAAATGCGTGGAGTCCAACGCGCAAGGAATTTCTACCGGATGTACAATCCAGTTGTTTGGAATACTATCACGGTGGACTATGGAACACTGAATACAACCGCGACGCTATGATTTCCGTTGATATGGTTGCCTGTTATCCAGCGAGTTTTCTCGGGTATGGATCCGCCGCTGAGTATTTCAAACGATTTGGACACCCCAGACATGAAATGACTCGTGTTGCTATTAATGGACCACTGCCTGATTTTGATTTAACTGGATTCGCTCGCATAGTATCATTTGAGTTCGCGGCAGGACTTCATCGCTGTTGTTATATTTGGATCGGTAGACACATGGCTGAAAAGAAGTGGTTGCCAATAGCGCTGCTACGGTATATGATTGATTGTAAAATGCTAGTTTCGTTGATTGTCAGTGACGCGATTATATCATATCGGGCGCAGACTGAAGTCTGGTTACCAGAACCAGAGCGTCTAGATAGCATAATTGACGAATCCAGAAAACACATCGATGCCGACGAGGAATATATCGTCGAATGGTCCAAAAAGATATTCAACCAACGAAACCACGAGGCAAAAGATCTCGGTAGAAGAATAATCGGTAAGTTCACACAAGGTGGAAAAAACTGCGAT
Source organism: Sinohyriopsis cumingii (assembly GCA_028554795.2). Lineage (NCBI taxonomy): Eukaryota > Metazoa > Mollusca > Bivalvia > Unionida > Unionidae > Sinohyriopsis > Sinohyriopsis cumingii. The sequence goes on from CM068824.1 coordinate 29,195,370, forward strand.
TACAAACGATATTGCTCACGGCTGATTATAGATGACGCAGAATATGATTTCGCAATCAATGACGCAGTGGCGAAAAATAAATACGTGAACTGCGAAACAGCTTTCTTGTCCAATGGAACAAAGTTGGGTACAGTTGTTACCTACAGCGATGGAGACAGCCCGGCATACCCGCATTTGAGGGCGTCTATGCTGGGTTACGCCGCTATCAATTTATTCTCGATGATAAATAGATTCCCCGACACCGCGGTTAGAGTAGCCGTTGATTCATTTTATATAGACGTAGCGTACAAGGAAAACATAGCCGAGTTTACTAGTCCGGACGAGAGTTGGGGTACATGGAGAATTAAAAATGAAATACGACGCGATTATTCCCCGTCAGCAGATGTCACCGTTGAGAACAATTACTTACGCGGTGATAAATTGTCAGAATGGTCTAATGCACCACCGTGTTCTGATCCAATTTGTAGACATAAAACAGCTTATTTAAGCGGCTGTGGCGGGTCAGGAAAGACGACTCGGGCAATTGAATTATTTCGAACGCGGGCAAGTATAATCGTGCTTACACCGACCCATAGACTAGCGCGAGAGATAAAACAACGAAATGTTGACGCCGTTACTTATCACAGCTTTTTTCGATACAGCGGTGGTGAGTGGACTCCTGATCGAATGGGGGAAAAATTTATTCCTGAGGTTATCATCTGGGATGAGATATGTACTGTTTCGTTAGATGTTTTACAAATGTTTCTTGATTGGTTGCTGCTCGCGAATACAGCAGTGATCATGTGTGGCGACCATGGTCAACCACCACCATTTGTCGGCGAGGGTCCACATGATTGGTTAAAGGGTTTTGTGGACTATTATGAAGAAACCGATCCTGATTACCGGGCACTTGATGAACAACTGCGCGAGGTTAAAAAATTAATCAGATTACAGCCGGATAGAATTCAATGTGAAATAATCCGCGAGGTGATTCCGGAAACGCCGTTAAATGAATTCTGGGAAACATGGAGACCAAACGATTTGATTGTAGCGAGCAGAAAGATAGTCAGAGACACACTTCAGCGGAAGTTGTTTACGTTGCATAAGGAAAAGTTTCCAACGCGTCCAGTGCCGTTATGTTATAGACCCGCTGACACACGGCGGCAGAACATTGAAGTTGAAATCCCGACCCCGACAGCGTCAGGGACAAAAAAACAAATTCTCGTGCTGAATGATATTGTGCTCGTTGATATCAGCGTCGTCGAGGACGCGCTACGTGCTGATAAATCCCCGTGGACGCTAGGATACGCAACAACAATACATTCCTCGCAGGGACTAACCATCACGGACACAATTGTTTGGATAGTTGATAATCGCATCGAATGGTCGAATCTAGTCTATCTTGCAGTGTCCAGAGTGCGGAGGATAAATCAGCTTCGAAGAATTGTTATTGACGGAGTCAGTGACGAAACCAGTGACGGAGTCACCATCGATGCAAGCGTCATTGATAGAAAACTCTCGGGTTACCGCCAACAGGATAAAAAAATCAGCGGCGTTTTGATATTGATGCCGAATTAATAATTGCGTTACGACAACAACAGAATAATCACTGCGCGAGTTGTAATTGTGTAATGCGTTGGCGTTATTCGGATAAAGACACTCGCCAATTTACCGTGGACAGGATCGATAACAGTCTCGGTCATGTCAAAAACAATGTGAGGTTGACCTGTCTTGAGTGCAATAGACGCAACGGCGCTAGTTAAGACCACGCGGGGGCAATTGAGTATCGTCAGGTATTACTTGTAGTTGCTCGCGTGTAAATCCGCGCTGAGGAGCAGTTGAATCCAGTCTATAGATCGGTGGTCTACCAGTTGATCGTGTTATCGTTGATATGTTATGTGTGGTAACACTCCAGATAGGATCAGTAGCTCTTTTTTTACCGCCTTCAAGCTCTCCTGGTTCATATAGATATCTAACAGTGACATCGCCGAGAATCGGCTTGGAAACGCTATCTATTTTTGATCTTCCGGGTATATACTTTTTTTTAATCGCGTCGCTGGGCTTCATGTTGATTGCTCGGGTAATCTCGTTATTTAACGCTGCAATTACGCCTGGCAACCTTTTGACCCATTCACGAGATCGTTTTTCTTGGATGAATTCCTTCGCGTATTGATACCCAAATAACCGTTCAGCAAGAGTCCGATTGAATCGTTCAACAATTGCCTGATCACGATGTAGCGCAGTATGACCTCGTCGTATCGCGACGCTATGATGTTTCAGCGTTGATAAAACAGCGCCGCGAAATTCACTACCAGGATCAACTTGTAATAGATTTGGCCAGCGCAGAGGACCTCTTCGATAAATCCGCTCAAACGCATCGGCTACTTCAGTTGCTGACTTTGTTTTTAACGGCTCCGCTTGTTTGTATCGACTCGCAACATCAACTACGGTTAGCGCGTATTTGTAACCGTTGTCATGCGGCAGAAATAGTATATCAGCCTGATGAACTTCATTAGGTACGCTGACATCAAAGCGCGAGAAGTTGATTTGTTTAGGCGGTGGTAGATAGATTTGCCATATAGCCTGTTTGGATAACCAATTAGCCGCAACGGCCCTCGTTACTTTTGCAGCGCTTGCAAGCTTACCAATTGCGGCCTTCCCCTTCCAGTATCCTCTCGGAGAATAATAGATGGATTCCATGTTGTTATTATAAACGCTAGCGTTTTCAATTACCAGCGCGAGAAGCTCGGCTTCCAATTATTAATTTACCTTTCATAGCCGATTTTACCAACCATGAGGCCAATTTTTCTTTGACGGATTTATCAGGAATAGCATTTAACGCGTGAATTAATTTTACGTCCGCGATATGACGCTGTTGCAGATCGCTACTTTTGTAAGCAACATCATGAGCATGACACGCCTTATCGATAGCGTTTATTGGATACTCACCGGGTTTGGGCTGATTTTGATCATCGAGTCTGATATCTAATCGTGTTCCGGGGCCACAGTAGCTATATCCTGGGAGGTGTTTTTCTCCTGGATACTTTGCCCACGGGGTTCCGGGGAGTTTTGATAACTTGGCTGCAATATCACCTCCTCGCTTTTTTTTAAAACATCTCCGGGTCTAATAGAAATAAATCTAAATTTCTTTATACCGCATTGTGCACACTTGCCAGTAAGCGCCGATCTGTTATTTCTTGTTGTAACGGTTGTCATATCATTTGTGCCAGTACGCACTCTACACTTTACACAATATAGATCCATAATTTATGTATAGAGACATGAATATAATTGACTTTTCAGCGACTAAAACAAGAGAACCAGTTAAGCACGTTGCAGCGTTACCAAACTCGATCCGGATGATTATCATCGGACCATCTGGATCCGGCAAGACGCAATTGTTACTCAATTTAATAATGAGATGGATGAAGTGGGATAAGTTGTATTTGGTTGCTCCTAGCGTAGATGATCAACGATGCTACGAGGTGTTAAAAGATTTCAACGAGAATGCATCAGCGATCGCTAAAAAAAATGTCATCGAGTTTATTACAGATATCAATGATGCACCAGGTATCGATGATATTGATGGCGACGTTAACAATCTAGTCGTGTACGATGATGTTATGTTAGACAATCAAAAAAACCCAGCTAGGATATTTTCCAGAGGCAGGCATAAAAACACTGACGTGATATATGTCACTCAACGATACACTCAGATTCCAAAAGTAATCAGAGACAACTGTAATATTCTTGCTGTATTCAACGGCGTTGATACACACACGCTACGAAATATTTGGCAGACATGGTGCGGCGGTGACATGGACTTTAATGTTTTTCGAAACTTTTTTAGTCATGCTCAGTCGACCCCACATGGATTTGTAACGATAAATTTACATGACCCTCGGACACGATATCGTATCGGACTTGACCAAATATTCGGTTAAATTGCAAGTAGCCACTTAGCAGCAGGGGGGGCGATGACATCGACGCGGTCGTCGATGTGCTTACCGGACGCTGACGACGCTGGGGATCGGCGCGCAGAAGGTGTTAATTAAACCAAATGACGATTGGACGATCCCCCAACGATGACGTCGTCTTTTTTTTTACCAGGCGCTGACGACACCGGATCCGCTGAGTGCAGAAAGTATTAATTAAGCCAAATGACGATTGGACAAAATGTCGGATTCGCCCCCCCTGCTGCTTGAGAAATGAATTATTTGTGAATTTTACTAAACTTGTTGGTATTGCTTTAGCTGTTACTTAGTTTAAGTTCATAGAGTCGTAACACAACCAACATCTTTCCTGCGCACGTCACTAATTTATTATTATTCACTATATATTAGCGTCGTTACATTTGTGCGAATCCTTTACTAAAAAGATTTGATATAGAAACTGTCCACAATTTTTTGTTGGATGAACACGTACAGATATTAGGTAGTACTTTTACCCTTTGCAATGAAACGTAGACGTGCTTGCATGCTACTCCTTGTCAACACAGACAATATCAAATGTTGTCATTTCATGCTTGCATGCTACTCCATGTCAACACAGACAATATCAAATGTTGTCATTTCATGCTTGCATGCCACTTCGTGTCAACACAGACAATATCAAATGTTGTCATTTCATGCTTGCATGCTACTCCGTGTCAACACAGACAATATCAAATGTTGTCATTTCATGCTTGCATGCCACTTCGTGTCAACACAGACAATATCAAATGTTGTCATTTCATGCTTGCATGCTACTCCTTGTCAACACAGACAATATCAAATGTTGTCATTTCATGCTTGCATGCTACTCCTTGTCAACACAGACAATATCAAATGTTGTCATTTCATGCTTGCATGCTACTCCATGTCAACACAGACAATATCAAATGTTGTCATTTCATGCTTGCATGCTACTCCTTGTCAACACAGACAATACCAAATGTTGTCATTTCATGCTTGCATGCTACTCCATGTCAACACAGACAATATCAAATATTGTCATTTCATGCTTGCATGCTACTCCGTGTCAACACAGATAATATCAAATTTGTCATTTCATGCTTGCGTGCTACTCCGTGTCAACACAGACAATACCAAATGTTGTCATTTCATGATTGAATGCTACTCCGTGTCAACACAGACAATATCAAATGTTGTCATTTCATGTTTGCATGCTACTCCGTGTCAACACAGACAATATAAAATGTCATTTCATGCTTGCATGCTACTCCGTGTCAACACAGACACTATCAGATTTTGTCATTTCATGCTTGCATGCTACTCCGTGTCGACACAAATAATATTTTTTTTTTGTCATTTCATGCTTGCATGCTACTCTGTGTCAACACAGACAATATCAGATTTTGTCATTTCATGCTTGCATGTTACTCCGTGTCAACAAAGACAATATCAAATGTTGTCATTGCATGAGTGCATGCTACTCCTTGTCAACATAGTATTGTCAACACAGACAATATCAAATGTTGTCATTTCATGCTTTGCATGATACTCCGTGTCAACACAGACAATATCAAATGTTGTCTTTTCATGCTTGTATTCTAATCCGTGTCAACACAGACCATATCAAATGTTGTCATTGCATGAGTGCATGCTACTCCTTGTCAATATAGACAGTATTGTCAACACAGACAGTATCAAATGACGTCATTTCATGCTTGCATGCCACTTCGTGTCAACACAGACAATATCAAATGTCGTCATTTCATGCTTGCATGCTACTCCGTGTCAACACAGGCAATATCAAATGTCGTCATTTCATGCTTGCATGCCACTTCGTGTCAACACAGACAATATCAAATTTCGTCATTTCATGCTTGCATGCCACTTCGTGTCAACACAGACAATATCAAATGTTGTCATTTCATGCTTGCATGCTACTCCATGTCAACACAGACAATATCAAAAGTCGTCATTTCATGCTTGTCAACACAGACAATATCAAATGTCGACATTTCATGCTTGCATGCCACTTCGTGTCAACACAGACAATATCAAATGTCGTCATTTCATGCTTGCATGCCACTCCGTGTCAACACAGACAGTATCAAATGTCGTCATTTCATGCTTGCATGCCACTTCGTGTCAACACAGACAATATCAAATGTTGTCATTGCATGAGTGCATGCTACTCCGTGTCAACACAGACAATATCAAATGTCGTCATTTCATGCTTGCATGCTACTCCGTGTCAACACAGACAATATCAAATGTCGTCATTTCATGCTTGCATGCCACTTCGTGTCAACACAGACAATATCAAATTTCGTCATTTCATGCTTGCATGCCACTTCGTGTCAACACAGACAATATCAAATGTTGTCATTTCATGCTTGCATGCTACTCCATGTCAACACAGACAATATCAAAAGTCGTCATTTCATGCTTGTCAACACAGACAATATCAAATGTCGACATTTCATGCTTGCATGCCACTTCGTGTCAACACAGACAATATCAAATGTCGTCATTTCATGCTTGCATGCCACTCCGTGTCAACACAGACAGTATCAAATGTCGTCATTTCATGCTTGCATGCCACTTCGTGTCAACACAGACAATATCAAATGTTGTCATTGCATGAGTGCATGCTACTCCGTGTCAACACAGACAATATCAAATGTCGTCATTTCATGCTTGCATGCCACTCCGTTTCAACACAGACAGTATCAAATGTCGTCATTTCATGCTTGCATGCTACTCCGTGTCAACACAGACAATATCAAATGTCGTCATTTCATTTTAACTTAGCCTAATCTCAAAGCACACATACTATGAATCGTTGTAAAAATATTGACAGATGTGGAAATATAATTATTGAGAACGGGTCATTCAGATCATGTCATGAAAGCAACACCCACGAATCCATCTATTCACGTCTAGATGGTCCATCCTTGCAATAACACGGCTTTCTTAAAATGGTGGCTTAATACTGTTTATCTCCAGACTCCCTGCCATTTAGGAGAGTGTAAGAAAACTAATGTTGAGATTCGATCCACATCAGATACGTGATATGCCCCGATAGTGTCCTGAACGTATTTTTTTGGTTGGTCTCATTAAAATGACAAATGATGAGCTTCACTTTGCTATCACAATTCCGTACGAAGTTAATAATATTGGTGTTTTCTTTTTAGTACTGAATGCATGCCAAGTGTCTTTCATTATCAATTCTTCATGCAAAATCATTAAACAACATAAAAGAAAATCTATATCAGATGAAAACTATACAAGTCAATAAATCTTACAATTTTATTCAATTTCAAGTTTCAGTAAATGTGTGCATTACGCAATTATCTAATATTTAAGATTGTATCGTACGCATCGTGAAAGGAAGGGCACGATATGGTGTATGGTGTTCTAGTGAAAATATCGAGATCCTCGATACGGATCGCAGTATCCTTATATATCTGCTACCAATGCACTCCTTAAGGACCGCAGTATCCTTATATTCCTGCTACCAATGCACTTGATGCGAATCGCAGTATCCTTACATTCCTGCTACCAATGTACACGATATGGATCGCAGTATCCTTACATTCCTGCTACCAATGTACACGATACGGATCTCAGTATCATTAAATTCCTGCTACCGATGCACTCGATACGGATTGCAGTATCCTTGTATTCTTGCTACCAATGTACTCGATAAGGATCGTAGTATTCTCACATTCCTGCTACCAATGCACTCGATACGGATACTTGGTCAATTTCAAGTTTCAATAAATTTGAGCATTACGCAATTATCTAAGATCTAATATTGTATCGTACGCATCGTGAAAGGAAGGGCACGATATGGTGTATAGTATTCCAGTGACAATATCGAGATCCTCGATACGGATCGCAGTATCCTTATATATCTGCTACCAACGCACTCCTTAAGGACCGCAGTATCCTTACAGTCCTGCTATCAATGCACTCGATACGGTTTAGCGGAAATGTACATTCCTGCTACCAATGCATTCGATACGGATTGCAGTATCTTTACATTCCTGCTACCAATGCCCTCGATACATATCGCAGTATCCTTACATTCCTGCCACCAATGCACTCGATAAGGATAGCAATACCCTTACATTATTGCTACCAATGCACTTGATACGAATCGCAGTATCCTTAAATTCCTGGTACCAATGTACACGATACGGATCGCAGTATCCTTAAATTCCTGCTACCGATGCACTCGATACGGATTGCAGTATCCTTGCAATTCTGCTACCAATGTACTCATAAGGATCGCAGTATTCTCAGATTCCTGCTACCAATGCACTCGATACGGATCGCATTATTCTTGCATTCCTGCTACCAATGTACTCGACATGGATCCCAGTATCCTCACATTCCTGCTACCAATGCACTCGATAATGATCGCAGTATCTTTACATTCCTGCTACCAATGCACTCGATACGGATACTTGGTCAATTTCAAGTTTCAATAAATTTGAGCATTACCCAATTATCTAAGATCTAATATTGTATCGTACTCATCGCAAAAGGAAGGGCACGATATGGTGTATAGTATTCTAGTGAAAATATCGAGATCCTCGATACGGATCGCAGTATCCTTATATACCTGCTACCAATGCACTCGATAAGGATCGCAGTATCCTTACATTCTTGCTATCAAAACATTCGATACGGTTTAGAGGAATATTTACATTCCTGCTACCAATGTACTCGATACGGATTGCAGTATCTTTACATTCCTGCTACAAATGCACTCAATACGGATCACAGTATCCTTACATTCCTGCCACCAATGCACTCAATAAGGATCGCAGTATCCTTAAATTCCTACTACCAATGCACTCGATACGAATCGCAGATTGCATACATTCCTGCTACCAATGCACTCGTTAAGGATCGCAGTATCCTTACATTCCTGCCACCAATGCACTCAATAAGGATCGCAGTATCCTTAAATTCCTGCTACCAATGCACTCGATACGAATCGCAGATTCCTTACATTCCTGCTACCAATGCACTCGTTAAGGATCACAGTATCCTTACATTCCTGCCACCAATGCAGTCAATACGGATTGCATTATCCTTACATTCCTGCTACCAATGCACTCGATACGGATCGCAGTATGCTTAAATTCCTGCTACCGATGCACTCGATACGGATTGCAGTATCCTTGCATTCCTGCTATCAATGCAGTCAATACGGATTGCATTATCCTTACATTCCTGCTACCAATGTACACGATACGGATCGCAGTATCATTAAATTCCTGCTACCGATGCACTCGATACGGATTGCAGTATCCTTGCATTCCTGCTATCAATGCACTCGATAAGGATCGCAGTATTCTCACATTCCTGCTACCAATGTACTCGATTCGGGTCGCAGTATCATTGCATTCCTTCTACCAATGCACTCGATACGGATCGCAGTATCCTTAAATTCCTGCTACCAATGTACACGATACGGATTGCAGTTTTCCTACATTCCTGCTACCAATGCACGCAGTATGGTTCACATTATCAACACATTATTCCTTCCAATGCACACTTGACTTTACTACTTTATTCTTCCATCAACCTTTTTTGGTGCAATATATAGCCTAATAATTAATATGTCTGAATAAAATACGTTTCACAATTCTCAAATTCCTGAAACCATCAATACGTGTTTCTCTCATTAGGTGTTTTGATATGCTACTATTTTCTTATTTAGATGAGAGCACGTCTTCATCACGCTGACATGGCTTACTTTATATTTGTTTTGTTTTGTTTTGCAGATGATCGTATCTGGGATGCGTTAGTGTTGTACCGCTCTGACCCGGTTGACGAGGAGTTCGTGCTTCGAAAGCTCTACCCCATGCTAGAGAAAATGGGCTTCAAAGTCAATATACACTTCAAGGACGTTGGAGTCGGAGAAAGTATGTGATTTCCTTAGCTTTACCTTTCAGACAGAGCATGATATATCCATGACTTCAACATTGCGTAAAAATGAGAATTGGTCGCATACTAATTTATCAACACAATTTCGTCGACACACTGTATGTGAATCATCAGTGTAACAATGATGTAAAATCAGTATATGCTTATGACTATCTGCGTAGCAGTTAGACCTAGACGAGACAGACAGACAGACAGACAGACAGAGACAGAGAGACAGAGACAGAGACACAGCGACAGAGACAGAGAATAAACGTATAAAATAGACTAGTGCAATAGAATAACGAACTATTCAACGCAGTAATCTAATCATGAAATGTCGGGAACCATTTTCTGAAGTGTACTTTTTAAATAGTTCTCTTTTCAAGCCTGCATTTCTGTCCACCTTACCCGTATGTTCAGTGATTTGAAATTTTACATTCGTTTACTTTTTTGGTTTCCATCGGTGTCTGAACCTATCTCCGTTACCGATCATTATCATCTCACCTCTGTCTGCGTGGGTCTGAGTCTTCGGCTCGGCCTATGTGAGAAAGCTGCCAATAACTTCCCATGGGTCGGTGATTCTTACCTGGGATTTTCAGGGTTCTTTCTCCACCAGTCATCATGGCCGCAATATAAAGCACTTTTTTGCGCTGACAAATGGCGTACACCCCCACCCACCCCCAACAACAAAACAACAATTTACTGACATGAAGAAAATAACTTGTACTGACTTGTATATGCATTTTACCTTTTTTCTTTACTTCATTAATACCAGGTCCCAATTTGTGAAAATATTATTTTGTACGTGTCAATAGTTTGTAAACTTATTTGAAGCCACGAAGTTACTAGAAATGCTTGGCAATACACGAAACAGAACTATTGCATACTACACTATAAAAAATCTAACCTCTAAAGAAACCTCAGTTAATTTGGTAATTGGCATACACGTCTAACATCCTCTAGCAACACTTCCATATACACGTATGGCATATTCGATCTCTCTCACTCTTCCTCAATCGAAATATTGTATCGAAGAGGAGAAACGAAAAATAAATACTCAGTCTTATTCTTCAATTTCCAGCAATCGCAAACAACAACAGCATTATTCAAGCAGTTCAGAACAGCAGGAGAACCATTCTGGTGATGTCCAAGAACTACGTGAAGAGCGAGTTTACAAGGTTCGAATATCAGTGCGCACAACAAGAGATGTTACAGAAGAAGCACCGTATTATTCCCATTCTTCTAGAGGACATCACCGAAATCAAGGACACGATTGATCCCACTCTCAAGGTCATCCTTAACTCTGTCACCTGCATCATGTGGTCAGGTGACCACAATCCGAAAGAGTTACAGAAATTTTGGAAACGTCTGGAATTGTCCTTGCCGAAAAGGCAAATGGTCAAAGCCGTGGAGACTTTACGGCCGGAAAGTATTGCCATCCACGTTATTGATGCTAATAAATAATGCAACGTGGTCAACCATACAATACATAAATAAACTGATCACAGATGACAACAGAAAAATAACAAAAGGATGTCACTAGTCACGTGGATGCAAGTGTTTTAAGCAAAGATTACTGAACCTTTTATCCAGTTGTAAAAAATGAATTTTTACCTATTGCTGAATTCCCATTCCGGACATCTCGTGTTTCTTTTTAGTAAAATTTTATACGTGTTTTATTAAAAAATTATCTTCTCTCACTCTTGAACAGTAAATGTTCATTGTGTCGTCGTTTTATGATCATTTTCTCTTCTGCTATATTTAATTTCTTTTTAGAATGGTTTGAATTAGAAAATTATAATTCTCATTTAATGCGAAAACTCAGTTTTCAAGGTTAAAACTACAGTTATCATGTTGCATAGTATTTACAAAGCAAAGTTAAGGTCCACTGTATCTGTGCATTTACCTACAGTTATTGTGTTACATAGTATTACAAAGGAATGTTAAAGTCCGCTGTATCTGTGCATTTACCTACAGTCATTGTGTTACATAGTATTACAAAGGAATGCTGAAGTCCGTTGTATCTGTGCATTTATCTTCATTTATTGTGTTGCATCGTAGTACAAAGCAAATTTAAGGTCCGCTGTATCTGTGCGTTTACCTACTTTTTTTTTGGGGGGGGGGGAGGGGGCACCAGACAGATGCCCATCCTCCCTACTTGCCGAAAAAACAGAAAAGAAATTGTATGTGTGAGTGTTTCCCCCAAAGGTGTGTTGTTTGTTTTTTGTTATAAAAAGAATTTTGATCAAAACTTTATTTAGGATAAATTTTTTGATGGGGTAGTAGTAAGGTGGGGTACATTAGCGTCAATGGGAATTAGCATTACAGAGACCCCTGGGTCAGATTAGCGTCAAGGGAAATTTAACATGGAGAAAAATCGTGGGTCAGATTAGCGTCAAAGGAAATTAACATGGAGAAAAATCGTGGGACGGTTTAGCGTCAAAGGAATTTAAACAGGGTGGGACTTTATAGCGTCAAGGGAAATTGAACATGGGATTTTTTTTTTTTTTTTTTTTAAATTTTTTTTAAAAAAGGGGTAGGCAATGGAAAGGCTATCTCTTTTCGAGAAATATGGCTGGCCCTGAAAAGGGCCTTTGGGTTTTCTTCTTCTTCTTCTGCTTCTAGTTTCTTCTTTTTCTCCACCAAGTTCTTATTTTATCTCCAACACTCTTTCTCTTCTTTTCTTTCTTTTCTTTCTCCTGCTCTTCTTTCTTCTTCTCTTCCTCCTCTTCTTTCTTCCTCTTTTCATTTTCTTCTTCTTTTTCAATTTTTTCATTCCATGCTCTCATCCTTATCCTTTCCTCTTCATCCTCCTTCTCCTCCTTTATTTCTTTCAACAGATCACTGATGATTACCTTCATTTTTCGTAAATTGTTTATCTCCATCTTCACTCGATGGGGACTATAAGAATAGTGATCCTCGTTTAGGTTAACCAACATTTGCTCTATCATTCCTAAATTGTCGAGGACGTTTTGCAATTTTTCCATTTTGTCCATTTGGTTAGAAGCCATCTTCTTTTTTTATTCTTTGCAGAATGGTTTGAACGACGAATACTGTGGGTTCTTATACGAAAAGCGCGGACGTGAAGGAAAACATCCCCCTACTTTTTCATTTCATATAATAAAACCCTAACTATACTCTTCACATACGCTAAGAAACAATAAACAAAATCCATAATCTACTATCCACACAATCGTACGTGAGCGCTTACATAACCCAAACTATACTCTTCACATACGCTAACAAACAATAAACAAAATCCATAATCTACTATCCACACAATCGTACGTGAGCGCTTACAAAACCCTAACTATACTCTCCACATACGCTAAGAAACAAAAAACAAAATCCATAATCTACAATCCACACAATCTTACGTGAGCGCTTACAAAACCCTAACTATACTCTCCACATACGCTAAGAAACAATAAACAAAATCCATAATCTACTATCCACACAATCTTACGTGAGCGCTTACAAAACCCTAACTATACTCTCCACATACGCTAAGAAACAATAAACAAAATCCATAATCTACTATCCACACAATCGTACGTGAGCGCTTACATAACCCAAACTATACTCTTCACATACGCTAACAAACAATAAACAAAATCCATAATCTACTATCCACACAATCGTACGTGAGCGCTTACAGAACCCTAACTATACTCTTCACCTACGCTAAGAAACAATAAAGAAACCCATAATCTACTATTCACACAAACGTACCTTAGCTCTTACAAGCACCAACACACAAACACATACCCTCGCACTATGAAAAAAGAGTTAGTGTTTATAATCACACTACTCTACCTACACACACACACACACACATTGGCAAATCGATAGTTATTTCTTTTCTAGAGTATTGGGTAGCCCTTAAAAGGGCTGTTTTTTTTAAACTCCAGATGCACCTATCTAATGGTTGCACCTTCCTGGCCTGGCGCCACACACGCATCTTCTTCCCCAGTCTCCTTTCACCTTTCTTCTGGGGAGCGCAGAGGGAGGATAATTCGCTTCAACACCCCAATCCTCTGTCTCGGGAATATTGTACGACATCCTCTCTTCCAGTTTCTTTTCCTCCTCTTCCCTCTGTCTTCTCTCCTCCTCTTCGTTCTTCATTCTTTCCTCTTCTACTATAGCCTCCGCGGCCAGTTCATTTAACAGGCGCCTGACATATTCCAGATGTATCTGGAGTTCAAGAAGTTTGCTTATTCTGCTATTCATTCTTGTGTTGAACAATCAACAAGGGTAGCTAGACTGCCCAGCGAGTTTCAATTTATAGTGAAAGCGCGGACGTGATGGAAAACATCCCCCTAAAAACATAAAATTGATCTTACCTAGATCATAACCAAAAAACAACAACGCGCGGACCTAAAAGAAACACTCACTCACTTTTTTATGCTACCCATCACTATTTTTAAATTTTTTATAAATCACTTCAATAGACTATCCACATACTCAATCAATCCAATCTAACCCCAAATTTACACCTCAAACACCAAAAAAAAGACATCATGTTAATCTACTATCCATACCAACTTACTTAAGCACTTACAAACACAAACACACAAACACATACCCTCACATTTTTAAAAAAGAGTTAGTGTTTATTTTCACACTACTCTACCTACACACATTGGCAAATCGATCGTTTTTTCTTTTCTAGAGTATTGGGTAGCCCTGAAAAGGGCTGTTTTTTTTTTTGTTTGCTATGGCATTCTTTTTTTAGTTTCTAAGAATGCGATGTCCTCTGAGGATAGACTTTCTGGCGATAGGTCTGCTTCTTCGAAAAGAGAAGAAGAACTCTTTGGTGTCGATCCGACAATCGACAAAGCCTCTGTCAGCTTCAGGTTGCTGCTGCTGTTGTTGTTGTTGTTGCTGCTGTTGCTGCTGTCTCTGAAGTCTGTACTTCTCCGTCCATTCTTCTTTCTCCCTGTTCATTTCTTCTCTGAAGAGCTCTTCTATCAGGTCTTCAGTGATTTTTAACATTCTCACATTCTCTATTTCTTCTGGCTTCGGTATCAGACTGTGTCTGACCCTATGCAAATTCACGTAGGCTTCGTTGAGTTTAGCTAGTTTGGAACACATCTTCTTAGGAGGATGAGTCGACAATGGATGGTTAGACTGGAAACAAGCCCGGTTCTTAAAGTCAAAGCGCGGACGTGAAGGAAAACATCCCCCACACGGTTTTCGAGCCGCAACGTTCAGTGAGTGTCATGCGAGGGATAGTAAGAAATGAAAGAGCATCAATCCAACATTCTTATAGCTAAACAAACCGCAAAGGCATTTTTTTTTCAAAACACAACATTTTTTATTCAAAAATCACTTAACACTAAACAACAACTCTAACATTTTTAACAATAATCCAACATGATAACATCAAACAATTTTTTTCAAAACACAACAGTTTTTATTCAAAAATCACTTAACACTAAACAACAACTCTAACATTTTTAACAATAATCCAACATCATAACATCAAACAATTTTTTTCTTCAAAACACAACATTTTTTCCACAGTCTCCTCACATTCCATCTTTAAAGTTTCTCCACTAGGTAAAGAGGGATAACAGACTTCCATGGTTTCTAGTAATCTAGGATGACTTCTCTCAAACTGTTGATTTCTATGGTATTATCGAATTCTGCATACAGGATGACGTTCACCGTTTCATCAGGGTCTCGGTCTTTAAACTGAATTTCCACACGAATCTGGCCGGATTTTATAGGGTGGAAATGTCCCTCGTCGCTGCCTTGGTCTGGAGTGAAATCGAAAGCCCACAAAGCGTAGCCTCCTGCATAATCCTCGTACGTAATACCGTGACTGGTATTGGTTCCTAACTGTCCGGTGGCTTCGTACAGGGACAAGTACGATCTTAAGTAATTCTTCTTGGTAAAGTCAGGTTCGAAAGGTCGGGTACACAAGGTCTTGCCATCGCGACTGACTTCGATTTTGGACACGCCAAAGTGTTGAAAGTAGAAAGGATTTTTTTCGGCAGCTCCGTTGAAGGCTGTATTCTCGATGATACCAACGATCAAACGTTTGGGTAACTGTCCTTGGAACAGATGATCTTCGATCATGGATCGCTGTCCCTTGGGAATGGTGAAGGTTTTCACTTCCACGCGTCGTATGGGATACTTGGCAGTCGTTCTGCTCAACGTCTGACTGATGTCGTTTCCCACTTTAGGTAACACTTCCACACGGCGTACGTAGAGTCTGGCTTCTAGGATTTTGGTTTTGTAACCGTCACTATCAGCCATCAAATGGAACGCGGCACTGCTACGATTCAGTCTCAGACGGACATCCACCCCGTTCAGCAAATACTTTTCTTGCAACCACATGTCCAAATGCAAACGATCCATCAGTTCTAATCTTGTGTCGGCTCCCGTGATTCTCTTTCTTCGTTCTACAAATCCATCATTGTTGTCTTTCTTTTCATCAGTTTCCAATATTTCAAACTTGGTAGGTTCGTCAGCTTCCCATACCACACAGGCATTGAGATGAGTGTTCTTGGCATCTATTCCGTACGTCAAGAGATTTTCCAGGTAGGCACGATAAGGGTAAGTATCCATGCTGCTACTGACCAGTTTGTTATTCACGTACAAGTCCACTCCACTGAACAAGGAATGCATGAAATTGTTGACGGGAGCTACTGCTTCATCGTCTATAGCACTTCCAGTCTTATCTAGAATTTTGACTTTCAGGTACAAGTAACTGCTATTCAGATCGATGTAATCTTCGGGCTGTCCTTTGATTTCAAACTCGATGGGAGCGGAATCGGTCAGTGAGGAGACGGGGTGAAATTCCACCCAGTGGGATTCTTGCATCGTCATCATCGTGGGGGGCATGGCAAACAGATCCAGTTCCGTCTTGGAACAAGCGCAAGATTCTCGGTGCATCATTTTTTTGTCTCTTTTCTCAATAATCGAAAACGTCTAAGTCTCGAACGGTTCTTCTTTTCTTGGCCTTTCTCGCTTGAAGTCTGGTGAAAGGGTGTTTTCTTCGTCGTCTCTTTCTGCCTTGTCCTTGCTGAATGCCTGACTCGGTAGCGTGCAGGGCATTTATAGGTGTTTCTCGTTGGCCTAAAATGTCTTTGCCCGTTTGCAGCAAGACATTTTTGCCTGCCCTCATGAAGGCTTCTTTAGGGTTTTGTTTGTCGATGATGACATTTTGGAGAAATTCTTTGCCTTGCGTCAGTGCCGCATCTTTCAAGGCGTGCAATCCGCGTGTCACCATCGGTTTCAACACCGGGGCCACCGAACGAAAGGCCGATTTTAACATATCTCCTAAGCCGTGTCCTCGCTGTCGAGCAACCCCTCGGTACACTGGATACATGACTTACGAATCGTGAGAAAACCGTTTTCGAAAATGGAGTTTCACCGTGACTTTTCCTTTGGTGAATGGAATATTTTGTCCCAAATCTCCTTTTATAGTAATGTTGACCGTGTCCAAATACGACTTGCTGACAGGCAAATAGTGAGGATGTACAAATTCGCGGTGGACGTGGTAAGTGTTTCCACCTTCCTCGTCAGTGTTCGTGGCAGAATCCACTTTGAAAGGAATGACACGCAGTAACGGTACGGAGGTGTGTCCCACCACGTTATACTCCACCACATCGGAGTACACAAACATCAAATTCAGTCCTTGGTTCAGTTCTACCGGGGCACGAAATAACTTGCTAAAAGACTCGTTGTCGTAAACGATGGGTAATTCGCTTTTCTTCATCATGCTCATTCTCAGGTTCATGTCTCCGCCCAACATGTCATACAATTCAGGACAAAATAAAATGGACAGGATTTTACTCCGTTCAGATTTCATCAAGAAGCGACGAGTTGTTTTGTGGTACTCCATGGTGACACTTTTGTTAACATGCTCCAAAGCTTTCAGAAACACGGCATTAAACCTGGAGGCTATGGTGCTGACCAAATGTTGACCACTAAAATAATAGCCTGGGGAAATGAACAAGTGATAGGTGGTGTACTTTTGTGTACGGGTTTTCTTGTCATATTTGACATTGCTATCCATCCACTGTTGCAATTGTTCGTCATGAACTTCCACATCAAAAAAATTTTGATTGGGAAGGACATTGAGGACTTGGGTCGGGTGAATCATTTCTACTAAAGCCACTTCCCAAAGGGCTTCGTGATCTAAGGGGATGGCTTGAGGTAATTTGGCCGTGTAACAGCACAACGTGTTCTTGTGAAACACCTCCATGGAACTGTCACTGGGTAAGGTTAAGTAAAATTGGTTTTGGTGACTCATAATTCCAGAGTTCTGTGGCTGTCCGAGGGGTTACTGGACGTCAGAGGCGTGTCTCCGCCCAAAATGGGGTTCTGGTTGTGGTTGGAGTGGTGACTGGCACTGGCACTGGACACAAGGTTCCCGTGGTTCCCGTTCGAGGTGAATTTCAGGGAGGGATTAGGAAGCAGGTAAGCGATGCAACTGCTCAATAAAATGGTCCACAATTGTTTGTCTCCTTGTTGCAAACTCAAATTGGCGATGGCTGCCCCGATGACACAATACACCACGAAGATTTGGCAGAAAAAGACGATTTGCGTTTTAGGCACACGTTCTCCACACCACACCCACAAGGGTTGTTTTTGTAAATCGTGGACAGAAGAACTAGGGGAAGGAGGAGTGGTCGACGTAGCTGCGTCTGTGTGAAAAGGCATGATGGTCACTTCTTTTTATAGTCGATGACTTGCGAAGCGTCGATCCAAGAATCAAAACTGGGTGGATATCCTTTCCAACGTACTTTGACTTCTTTGACACGTCGTTTGCCCACTTTACGGGTTCTGCGTTCGAGAATGCTTTCGATGTCGTACACGTCGTCTTCTTTTTTGGTGACACGTTGTAACTCGGGCAAATAAAACGTTCCTTTGAGCACTTCTCCGTTCATGTCTTCCAATTTATAGACGGCAGGATGACGGCCATGCAGTCGTCCAGTGACGCGAAACAATTCGGTCGTCCAGTTAGGTAAGTAACCTTTGTCGAAAGTGCGTTTGGTTTTGCCAATGCGCACCCAATCTCCTACGGCCAACTCTCCACTTTTCTTGGGGACAGCCCTCGTCGGAGACGTACCAAACAGGCGCTCAAACACCAACACTTCGTTGTCGGGAGTCACGTCTTGCGGGGCACGTCCAATGCTTCGATGGTAAGATTGGTTGTACGCTTGCACCAGGTGCGGTAAGATGTCGATGTACTTCAGAGTGTGGTGATGCGTAAAATATTTCCACATGCGTTCTTTCAAAGTGCGTTGAAAACGTTCCACGATGCTGGCTTTGGTTTCGGGATTCTCGGTGGTAAAAAAATGAATGTCACGTTTCTTTAATTCTTTTTGGAAAGCTTGGTTCAGAAATTCGGTGCCTTTGTCCGTTTGCCATCGAAGAGGGTGACGACCGCTTTGTATCAACACCCGTTGCAGGGCTCGCACTAACTCGCTGCTCGATTTGGAAGTCAAGGGCACGACCCAGGCAAATTTGGAAAAGACGTCGATGACACAAAACAAATATTTGTAGCCACGATTGTAGCTGGCCAAATGAGAGACATCGGCTAAATCGGCTTGCCATTGATGATCGATGCCTTCCACTCGGGTGCGACTTCTGGCAAACTTGCGTCGAATGGGTTTGTGTAAAGTGTAGGTAGCTTGTTCTTGTAACCATCGTTGCACTTGAGGTAAACGGAGACTTTTCAGTCGCGTTTTGGCAGCACGATACAATTTTTGAACTCCTGCGTAACCTGCAGGATGGGAGGGATCGTAGTAAATGCTGGCTAAGACTTTTTCCATTTTTTTGTGTTGGTTGGTGTGTTAATAAGACACCCACTCTTGGAGGATGCTACTCTTTTTCTCTTGCGGTATTTTCTTGGATTGCAATGCTTTGCGTGTGCGGCCAGCAATAGGTGTCGAAGAGGAGCGGGGGATATCGGTTCTTGTTTCACTTCTGTCTTCACTTCTGTCTTCACTTTCTTTTTCTCTTGTGAGGAAGAAGGGGTGGCCATCATCTTTTTAATCCATCCAATTCTGGAGGTCGGTGGTGTTGTTAACTTGCGTACTTTTTCTGGTGGAGTTTGAAACCCTTCCTCTTCTTCTCCTTTTTCTGTCTTGGTCACGGGTACTGGTGGTACTGGTACTGGTACTGGTGATGGTGATGGTGCTGGACTTTTCATCAAGGTCTTAAAATCTTTCAGCGTGGGTAGAGCTGTTTCGTCTAAAGCTTTCTGGTGAAAGAGTTGCAGTCGTTGCAAGAGTTGACCGTACTTTTGCGATTTTTCTGTTTCGGACAAATCTTGGCGATCCATCAAGGACTGCAATTCGTGTTGTAACTGGGACATCTCGCTCAAATGGGGATTGGGAGGTAAATGCGGGGTGTGTTGTTCTTGCCACCGATGGTATTCCATCCATCGTTTGTAAGGCACTAAAGCTAGTTTTCGTCCTTCCATGGGGTTGTCAGGGGTCGATTCTGAGATCTTGGAACTTCCGAGGCCTTTTTATCTTGCTCCCACCAGTCCTCCCAACATGGTTCCCAAGACTCCTTTCAGTATGGGGCCTAACAAGAGAGGTAAAATACCTCCACGTTGCACTAACATCTTCTTTTTTTGACGAATGGGAATTTTCTTTTGAACCATTTGGCGAAGAACGTGACGATGTTTGCCTAAGCATTGTTTCTGGTGTTTGGACAAAGGGATCGTGCCTTTCAAAACGTTCAAACAACATTCGCACACGGTATCGATGACCTCTTTGGAGGCCGATTGAATGAGTTTTTTTCGTAGGGGTGGAGAAGCTTTGGACAGGACAGATAACATGACCCCATGTTTGGCTAAACGTGGTGGCAGTCCTTTCCTTTTCTTTTCTTGGGGTTTTCTGGAGGGTGACATCTTTGAGTCTTCAGGAGCACCAAAAACCACTGATACCCGACTTGGTCACAGGCCTTTTTTATACTGGAACGCGTCGCCACTGATTGTCGTTACGTCGTATTAGTTTGAGGACAGGCATGACATGTCGTGCAGGGGTACGTAACGGACTAAATCGAGCCAGTTCTTGCTTGGACAAATCCAGTAAACTTTGTAACATGCCCGATCTTTCTTGAACTTTGATTTTGGGAGAAGGTACTTTGTGAGCAGCAGCCACTGCCACTAAATTGGAAGGTCCTGCCACTGGGGAAGTTCTTTTGGGGGTCATCAACGGAGAAGTTCTTGGTGTGATCAACGTCTCCAAGTACTCTTCAGTTCTGGGTGTCATTAACGGAGAAGTGGACAAACGTGAAGCTGCCGGAGACGCAGTCACCGCTGTGGAAGGTCGTGGTTTGCGAGTGTAAGGTTGCGTCCTGGCCGAAGTGCCTCTCTTGCGACTAGTTTTCTGTGGACTTTTCTTTTTCTGGGGGCTTCTTTTCTTTTTCCGGGGTGGTGTCTGGTCAGAGGAGGGTCCTGCCACTGGAGAAGTTCTCCTTGGGGACCTGGTCTTTTTCTTCTTGGAGCTTCGTTGGACTTTTGTCTTGGGGATAACTTTGGGGGCATTAGGATCCCATCTTAAGAGTGAGCGAATGATGACCCCTCCTAGAGTACCGCTCCCTCCAGGTTTCAAAATGATTTGTTTTTTGGTTTGAGTGTCGATGCGGGGATCGGCCAGTTGGACCAAAGCGACTTTGTTTCGATCGAAAAAGCGTTTGGTTTGATGAGGAATCTGAATGATTCCTTGGAGTATTTGACGTGCCGTCACCGTGAACCATCGTAAGACTTCTTTGAGACTAGCTTCTAAGACACGAGCTCGTGTTTGTGGATCTTTTTCTCGACTGATGCCATACAAGGCACGAATCAATTTGACGGGAAGATGCGACTGAAGGGACGTCATGTTCGCACTGAGAGTGAGACAGACGAAAAAGGGTCTGTTGTTTTTATAGATTTTTTGGGGGGGGAGTGAAATGAAGTCGAGGACGGAGACATGTACAGGACAGGCCCTCCGTCTTGGCACCAGTGGTGAAACAAGTGGGTACGAAATCGCAAATCCTCGGGAGTCGTAGGTTTCAAATCGACGAGTAAATAGGCGTGTGGCGTTTGAGTGGCATCGTCGTACGCCTGAGTCAGCCAAGGCGTTCCTAACTGTTTGGCTAAGACTTGCACTTGCGATTTATCTCGAGGGCTTTTAAACAAGACCACGTAATGCGCATTGAGACTGATGGTGCGATGGGCTTTACTTTGTTGAAACAAATTTTGGGTGATGTAAACGACACTGGCATTACGGTGATGCCCTTTGCGCGTGAACCACAGTTTAATTTCTTCTTCGTCTTCTCCTAACATGTCGTCGAAAATGACCAAATGGGTTTGACGGGAGTCAGAGACGATGCCGTCGTCTTCTTTAGGAATGCCTTCCACAAACACGATGGAATCGCCTTGACTTTCTCGCAAGAGGCTGTACGCCGATTGCCACTCTTTGTAACACCACACGATCCGTTGAGGGGGTCGATCGATCAAATGATGTTTATGTTCGATCAAACGTTTGACGAATTCGGTTTTGCCAGAACCGCTAGGTCCAGCAATGAGCATGTTAAAGGGATGGCGAAGATACAAAGCCTCCCAACTGGCACGATCTAAGTGTTCGTCGATGACTTTGACAGTAGAGGAAGAGGGAGCAGAGACAGCAGAGGTAGCCATAGTGTGAGGAATGTCACTTGTGACACGAAAAACAAACAAGACAAGAGTTTATATACTTTTTCAGAACACGTTTATTGAATGTTTTTTTTCAAACATGAATACGAAAGACAAAAATACATAAAAGCCAAAGGCTTAAGTACAAGAATAAAAGGCACATGATAACCATGAACGTGGAATAAACACAAGTGTCTGTACAACAACCACATGTTTTGGGTAAAGTTCTAACCAGTTCTATAGTAGGGGGTAAGGTCACACAAGTGTCCTCCCGAAAGGGTCTTTCAGGCCTGTCCACGACAGTCCTGTCCTGGGTGACGGGTTCTTCTGGCACCGTCACTAACACGGGTTGAAAAGTAACTTTTTTCCTTGAATAACTCTCGTGCATACTGGGACCACCTCTTGTGTCCAAGCCTCAAAACCCTGGTCTCGGTGATGTCCAACATTTGACTCCTAACCAATCTGGTTTCTTCTTCGTCAACGACATGGTAAGTTACTTCAATGAACAATGAACTATCGATCTTGCCTAGGGTTCCTTTTCATATACAGACCAATACCGACGTGACCGTACGGTAAGGTGAAGTGATTGGGAAGTCGCACTCGCTTCTGGTATACAATTTGATAGACTTTTTCCAAGGATCGACTGACGATGTGGTGAGTGGGTAAACGTACAATCTTGTTCGGTTGATAAGTGGTCACTTTAAAGTTTCCATCCTCTCCCGATTGCAAGGCTTCTTTCAATACCCCAAAGTTGACCACTCGACTGGTACGATGATTCAGAGTCAGTCCTTTCACTTTGCACGTCGTGTGCACTTCTCCTTGTTTGTCCCGGTATTCGTAGCCGTAATTTTTGGGACCACCACTGACGAAACTTAGAATCTTGTCGTCGGGATGCTCGTCTGTCCAGGCTCCTAAACGGTCTCCTTCGATGTCAGGGTGCTGTTGAATCGGGTGATGGATGTAAATGCAACTGTCCGTGTCAAAGTACAGGACGCGTTCTTCTAACAGTTCTAAAGCTTCGTACAATTTTAAGCGAGCATGAGCTGTCACGTAAGCCGCAATGATGACATTTCCAAAAGGGTCGTCTTGTACAAAATCCAGATCTTCTTCGTAATTGACCAAGATCAAATCCTCTCGAACGACGTCCACGTGTTTCATGTATTTGGTTTTGTCGTGAATCATCTGGAAGTAGCGAGAAGGTTCTGTCAAATATTCCGTCTTGGGTAAACACGGGCGTTGTGCCATTTTACCCCACAAGCAATTTAACATCACTTTGGCAAACGATCGCCTGCCTTCGTTTTTTTCGATGTGGTCTAAAGAGATGCCTTCTTGTTCGTAGTATTTCTCTTTGAATTGTATTTGGTCTTCGGGAGTGTGACACCAGGAAGGATAGCCGCTGGCTTCTTGTTTCAGTTTCAAAAAGGCATCCACGTAGTCGGCGAAAATGCCTTTCTGAGTAGGGTCACCCTTGTGGTACTGTTGTGTCTTGGGAAAGTGGCAAATTTCGTACACTTCTAACAGTTGGTATCCCATGTCCAGAGCTTTGAACAATTCCACGCTGACCCAGGTTCCCGTCAAGGCACGTTCTTCCTGGCTGTGATGGCAAGGTTGGTCCTGGTTGCACGTTTCGGCACAAGTACGGCACAAGGGAAACATCAGTTTGCCTTGACAATGGTGAGGTAAGACGGGATGGTATAGGTTCGTGGGAGGCAAAACTTTACACTTGATCAAGCCTTCGTATTGTCGAATGTTTTTCAGGTCGATGTGTTCCGTGAACAATTGCGGGTGCCCTACAGGAAAGCGACAATATTTGCACACGTAGGGATACAGCGAACACACGTCCAAGTATTTGATTTCTTCTTCTTTCTCTTCGTCGGCTTGGTACAGCAAACAGGTGGCATTGGTCCTTCCTCCGTACAAACTATCTCTCGGGTTCAGCGGGTCCATGAACTGGTAACTTTCCACGAGGCGTTTAAATTCGGGATCGGTTTTCAAACGGTGATCGTACTCGTGTTCCCACATTTCCACCACTTGGTATCCTTGCTGTTCTAACTTTAGGCGTCGCTGACAAGTGTCCTGGTACAAGTCTTCCATGGTTCGTTGCAAAAACTGATTTTTAGTGTCACGGTCAGGGTAACAGACGGGACATCCGTGAAATAAGCAACCGTTAAACTCGTACACGATCTTGGGGTTTTCTAAGTCCCAGCCATCGACCGAATACGTTCCGATGGTCTTTTCGCCTTCTCCGTTGCGGGCATGCTGAATCCATTTGTCTTCCTTGTCGCACAAGTAATGTAACCAACGTAGGGCTTTGACCGAGTATTGACGCTTGACATAGTGGGTCGTTTGAGGACTGATGACAGCCACGGTGTTTTCAGGCATGAATCGTTGGCGGTACACTAAGGAACACGCTTTGGCAATGGTGCAAGCTTCTTTCAAAGGATCGACCCCTCCGTGTTCCATGAACAGTTCTCGAAATTTTCCACAGCAACGCCGTAAAATGTCCACGTCGGAACGACAATACTTTAACATTTCTTCCTGAAAGTCGAAGGGGTCAGAGGCATGAGCCTGGTACCAAACGTAGAAAGCTTGTCGTTGTTCGGTACGCATGTTGTCGGGGTCGTAATAGTGAGCCTCAGGCAAATGGGGTAGAACGGCATGTTGATTGGCTTCCGTATTGAAAAAGTGTGGAAAGTACCCTTTAGCCATTTCTGTCATTCCAAACGTTTTAGGCATTCGACTCAAAGGCATGGCCAAGTAACTCATCGAATCTTTAAACTGTACTTGTCCCACTTGCATGAAAATGATTTTGGCTCCGTTCAAAGTGACTTTAGGACGTTCGGTACCTTGTTCCGTATAGTATCTGAGAAGAAACTGTCCATCGTATCCGGAGAAATTGTGAGCCATCACCGTGGCATGACGATGACAATCTCCGTAACGTTCGATGTCCTCTTGGCTCCACGTCTTGTCGATGGGATCTAAGACCCATTGGGCAAAATCGGCTAACGTGTTCGGTCCTCGAAAGATTTTTTCACGCCCTCCGGGAATCTTGCTGCAGTGAGGGCAATGACTAAAGATAGGTTCTTGAATGCACTTCTCGCACGCTCGATGAGCCACGCAGAAATTAGGAATGTGAATGCCAGTCTCTTGCATGCATTCGAAATCGAAAAAGATGAAATTGCCTTTCTTCTTGTGACCGTCCTCTTTCTCTGGTTGGGGTTGGTATTTTTGCACGTAACATTCGTATTGCAGGTCCACGATGTGATGACAAATGTGACATTTTTTTTTCCTGAACATACGTGTGTCTTGGTACTGTTGGTACGTAGGCCTTGTCTACACGTAGGGCACAATCTCAGCAGTTGACAAGCACATTTCTGCTGTGAACCTTGCGTCTTCAGATGTTGTTGGTAACAGGCAGGGCTGACAAATGTGCGCAGACAAGCTGGACAATGTACTCTTTCTTGTCCTTCGCTCAGACAGGGTGGAGAGGCCAAACATCCTGGGCATTTCCATCCGCAATGTTTGTGTTGCTCTCGATTGTGTTAGCCATAGTCACATTTCTCACAGTAATAACTGTGTCCCAGGAATCCAGTGATGGTGGTAATGGTATCGAAATGGTCATCATGATAATAGACATGAATGTATTTTCCGTCCTTAAAGTCTTTCCCTCGAAACAACAGAGGTCCGCGCATTTCTTGAGGGTGCACTTTCAAGGTGTAGAGTGGAGCTAGGACATCTTGCAATTTCTGCATCTCAGGAATGCCACAGGGTGTGTCTTTGGACAGTCCGGCTTGTTGTAACAAGAGTTCTGCTTCGTTTCGTTGTTTGGCTCGATCGGATCGTTGAATAGTTTTCCAGGCTCTTTTCCATTCTACCGTGTCGTTCTTGTTGGCATAGGTTCGTCCCACAACGATGGCTCGGGCTAAACACATCTGGTCTTGAGAATTGTGAATTTGGACGAGACTCTTTTTGGTGTTGCGAAGGTCGTTCACCAATAACACCTTATTGCGTTGTCCGGTCCCTTGAGGAGGAGAGACGTGGGCCATTTTCAGTGTGGCTTTACCATCGGTGATATCAAACTGGTCATTAGATTGTTGTACGTGTTGAATCTTGTCCATGACTTTGGAAGGGGTTAGTTCTGCGGGTCTGCTAAACTCGATCCACACAGGGGATTTCAAGCTGTCGTGATCTATGGATAGTGTCAAGCGATCGTCTTGCGGTAATGAAGAATGAGACGAAGGTTCCGGAACAAATTCTTGCGAGGTAAGAAAATCCACAAAATCCCAATGTACCTCTTCTGAAAGTAAGTCCGGGTTCCCTTGGGCGGTCTCCCCTGCTGGTGCACCCCAATGGATCGTTTTCTGAGTTTCCGTCATGTTGAATCACTGTCGCATAGATTGACTGCACACAAGCGCTAGCGAATCTATATAGACCAACTGACGTCACAGACTGCTCTCTTCGGATTGGATGCGAGCTGACTGAATTTTGTAACGCGTGTTCGGATTGGTGAATGAACTCAATCCGTTTCAATCCTACCTCTGCCTATAAATAAGCGCAGTTCAGTGCATTGATTCACTTGTTCTCGTCGCTTCAAGATGTGGACCGATGTGCAATCTTCTACGCTTGTGTCTTCCATGATGTTTAGGACGGACATGCTCATGTATGTCAGGTCCAAGTGGACTGTTGTTGATAGGACAGATACTAGTCAATGGATGAGGAGAGTTTACATAGAAAGACAAGGATGTCTCAAGAGGGTACTTGTGTATGGACCGGCAGTTAGAAGGAGTTTAAGAAGAAGAAGAAGATGTGACAGATGCTATCTATGTTAATATTAATATTAACATAAACCCAAAGGCCCTTTTCAGGGCCAGCCATATTTCTCGAAAAGAGATAGCCTTTCCATTGCCTACCCCTTTTTCCATTGCCTACCCCTTGACGCTATAAAGTCCCACCCTGTTTAAATTCCTTTGACGCTAAACCGTCCCACGATTTTTCTCCATGTTAATTTCCCTTGACGCTAATCTGACCCACGATTTTTCTCCATGTTAAATTTCCCTTGACGCTAATCTGATCCAGGGGTCTCTGTAATGCTAATTCCCATTGACGCTAATGTACCCCACCTTACTACTTGGGGTATTTATTTATTGTTCCTAGTGTTATCTATAGGGTTGTTCATCCGAGCCAGGTTTCTTTCACCTATCTCGAATTCCCTTCCCTACAATTTTTCAGTGACCTTTGCAGTGACCTTTCCTAAGTCCTGTGTTTGCTATGTGTAGTATGCTATAGTGTGTGTATGTTATAGATATATGTAAGGACAGCATCTATACCAAATATCAGTTCCCCTTTGGTTTGTCTAATTTTTCCTCTTTATTTTAGAGATTTAATTTAGGATAAAGAAAGAAAGATAACAAACTTCATTGAATTCCATAATTTTACAGTTTTACCTTCGAGATGAAATAAGAATCATTGTCTTAAACAAGTTTTTTTTTATTATAAAAATATACCTAGTATCTTTTTGCGTGTTTGTCTATGGTGTGTCGATTCTATTTTCTTCTCGGATTGATCTGGGGGTGCTAAGGCCGTGTCCTATAAAAGAAGCCCCATTTTTTTCTTTTGTTTTTCATCTTATAATGCATATTATAGTTTGCGGACACAGCCTTAACCCTGACTAAATTCTTATCTTTATGTATTCCTTTTGGAGACAAACACACTTATAACACCTTATTGGTGGAAACGGGATACATAGCGCACAAACACTATTAGAAAACCAGGGTGTCACTTCTAAGTCTTAACCAACTAAATGTGCTGGGATGAGACTATGAGGTATCAACAACACAGCCTTATCTGCCGTCTTGAAACGGTTTCTTCAGACATCTACCTTAGAATGGCCGGAAAATTTAGTAGTGAATTTTGGCGGTATATCTGGTGCAGATATACCACGCCTTATTTACGATACTCGCCATTGGGGGAGTGTGTCCGATGCCGTATTTCTCCAAGTCGGGGGAAATGACCTCAGCTTCCACCCTCCCAATGATGTTATTTTGGCGATGCATCGTCTGTGTGATGTTTGACTTCATTTGGGCGTGCGCCTTGTACTTGGAAGTTTCCTTCCACGAACTAGGGCACGTGGTATGACACACCGCCGATTTATGCGGTCTATCCTTCGGATCAATCGAAGTTTGGCTGATTATTACAGCTATCATTCCAGCGTACTCTTTTGCAGCCATACTGGATTCAGGCATTCTTACCTCTCTCCAGATGACGTGCATATGAGCCCCTGTGGGAATCGGTGGTTGTTTTTTTTATATAGTTTCTTTAATCAGGTCATTTCTAATGTAGCTGTACTTATACATCATAAAAGGGTCCAAAAGTGCCTGAAAAAAAGAAGAAAAGAAAAAAGATTAACAAATGTGTTAGTCCCTAGGATTATAGGGATTCTCATATATTATTTACTTGGAAATAATAACCCCATGTTCTTGTACTGTATGTCCATGTCCAGCATGCTGGGTTTCTTAGGCTTTGCTATAGACCTGTTCATTTCATGTGACGCCTTGTGACATAGCTCTGTAGCGTCTGTCTCATACTTTACCAGCATGCTGCGTTTCTTAGCCTTTGCTATAGACCTGTTCACTTCATGTGACGCCTTGTGACATAGGTCTGTAGCGTCTGTCTCATACTTTGCCAGCATGCTGCGTTTCTTAGGCTTTGCTATAGACCTGTTCACTTCGCATGGCGCCTTGTGACATAGGTCTGTAGTGTCCATGTCTCATACTTTGCCAGCATGCTGGTTCCCTGTCCCTTTTACTAGTCGGAAAGCGGAAAGGAGAGAGAGAGAGAGAGAGAGAGAGAGAGATGATTTTGATTTTTAACGTAGCTTTAACAATTTTTCAGTCATATCGCTACGATGTCTGCAGTGTGGCAGTTTTTAGCGATGTCTAGCACTGGGGCATCATGCCGCAGACATGTAGCATTATGTTCTACCCAGTCACATTATCCTATCCAGTCCTAGCACTAACCTCTCAATGCTGAACGCCAAGCTAGGCAGCTGTTAGTACCATTTTTTTAAGTATCTGGTATGATTCGGCCGTGGATCGAACGAGAGAGAGAGAGAGAGAGAGAGAGAGAGATATTAAATATTAATGGTCTCTTATCCTATTCAGAGAATCCGATATTCTATATTTTGTTGATTAGCATGTTAGTATTTCCTAATTGGGTCGTTTGGAGGCACCGGAGGGTTTTTAAAAAGCTCTAAATGTTCATATTTTTATTTTCCTCCATGGGGTGGGAGATGAGATCAAGGATCCGGCCCATGTTTGACGATACACATACCCCTATGCGGGAGGTAAACCGGATCCCTACCCCCATCTCTCCCCCTTTGGATCTTCTATATTTTTGGTACATTTATTGTTTTCCCTGGGTGAGAGGCACTTGACGGTACATACCCCTACGTGGGCTGTAAACCAAAACCACTTCCCCACCTCCCCTCCCTGGATTGTTGTAGTAAGGGTCAGGCTATCGTCCAGTTGTGATAACCTCTCCACAGGCTAGCATGGTACTTGTTGTATAATCCGTGGTTTTGTATAGTGTTTTGTTATCAAAGTTCCCATCTAAATATAATATTTTACCCCTCCGGTACCTCTTTTTTTGGCTGATTTACATTATTAGTTATATTATTTCATCTTTCCTTTTGTCACACTGTACCATTGCGTGGTACTTGATGAACCTTGCCTGTTTACCTAGCAGACATTTTGGCGATATTCTAGTCATGTGTCTCCTAAGGGCTACCTCTTCCGTTAGCCACGCGTTGGGCATATATTTATGGCAGAGGCTTTGGATTTTCAGGGAGCTTAGTTTTGACCAGTGCCCCCATGCCCTATCCCAATGTACTGCTTTGTTTTCTTGTTCTACTTTGCATTTTATACGTTTGGTATTATCCTGTCTTATCCAGTTGTACATCTTTTTAGTATCCTGTTCCCATAATTCCTTCTTATCCCTGTATTTACCTAATAAGTCCTTTATATATTTAAATTTTTGTCGGAACCTCTAATTTCTTAGTTATTTTGTTATATATATTGAAAACCGAAACCAATAGATGTATAAGAGTAGTAAGGTGGGGTACATTAGCGTCAATGGGAATTAGCATTACAGAGACCCCTGTGTCAGATTAGCGTCAAGGGAAATTTAACATGGAGAAAAATCGTGGGTCAGATTAGCGTCAAGGGAAATTAACATGGAGAAAAATCGTGGGACGGTTTAGCGTCAAAGGAATTTAAACAGGGTGGGACTTTATAGCGTCAAGGGAAATTGAACATGGGATTTTTTTTTTTATAAATTTTTTTAAAAAAGGGGTAGGCAATGGAAAGGCTATCTCTTTTCGAGAAATATGGCTGGCCCTGAAAAGGGCCTTTGGGTTTTCTTCTTCTTCTTCTTCTGCTTCTAGTTTCTTCTTTTTCTCCACCAAGTTCTTATTTTATCTCCAACACTCTTTCTCTTCTTTTCTTTCTTTTTTTTCTCCTGCTCTTCTTTCTTCTTCTTCTCTTCCTCCTCTTCTTTCTTCCTCTTTTCATTTTCTTCTTCTTTTTCAATTTTTTCATTCCATGCTCTCATCCTTATCCTTCCCTCTTCATCCTCCTTCTCCTCCTTTATTTCTTTCAACAGATCACTGATGATTACCTTCATTTTTCGTAAATTGTTTATCTCCATCTTCACTCGATGGGGACTATAAGAATAGTGATCCTCGTTTAGGTTAACCAACATTTGCTCTATCATTCCTAAATTGTCGAGGACGTTTTGCAATTTTTCCATTTTGTCCATTTGGTTAGAAGCCATCTTCTTTTTTTATTCTTTGCAGAATGGTTTGAACGACGAATACTGTGGGTTCTTATACGAAAAGCGCGGACGTGAAGGAAAACATCCCCCTACTTTTTCATTTCATATAATAAAACCCAAACTATACTCTTCACATACGCTAAGAAACAATAAACAAAATCCATAATCTACTATCCACACAATCGTACGTGAGCGCTTACAAAACCCAAACTATACTCTTCACCTACGCTAAGAAACAATAAAGAAACCCATAATATTCACACAAACGTACCTTAGCTCTTACAAGCACCAACACACAAACACATACCCTCACACTATCTTAAAAAAGAGTTAGTGTTTATATTCACACTACTCTACCTACACATTGGCAAATTGATGGTTATTTCTTTTCTAGAGTATTGGGTAGCCCTGAAAAGGGCTGTTTTTTTGTTTGGAACTTCATGGACACCTGGTTAATGGTGGCACCTTCCAGGCCTGGCGCCGCATACACATCTTATCCCCCAGTTACTTTTTACCTTTTGGGGGGAGAGAGCAGAGGCAGGATATGTCGCTTCAGAATCCCAATTTTCGCTCTCTGGGATTCTGAAATTTCTTCTTCTTCTTCTCTCCTTTTCCTCCTCCTCCTCTTCTTTGTATCTTCTCTCCTCCTCTTTGTATCTTCTTTCCTCTTCTTCTTTATATCTTCTCTCCTCCTCTTCTTTGTTTCTTCTTTCCTCCTCCTCTCTTATCCTTCCCTCCTCCACAATGGCTTCCGCGGCCAGTTCATTTAATATGCGCCTGGCATATTCCAGATGCACATGAAGTTCCAACAGCTTCTCCAGTCTCGTGTTCATTTTTGGTGTTGATCAATCAACAAGGGTAGCTGGACTGCCGAACGAGTTTCAATTTATAGTGAAAGCGCGGACGTGAACGAAAACATCCCCTAAAAACATAAAATTGATCTTACCTAGATCATGACCATAAAACAACGCGCCGACCTAAAAGAAACACTCACTCACTTTTTTATGCTACCCATCACTATTTTAAATTTTTTTATAAATCACTTCAATAGACTATCCACATACGCAAAGCAATCCAATCTAACTCCAAATATACACCTCAAACACCAAAAAAGACATCATTTTAATCTACTATCCATACCAACTTACTTAACCACTTACAAACACAAACACACAAACACATACCCTCACATTTTTTTAAAAAAGAGTTATTGTTTATTTTCACACTACTCTACCTACACACATTGGCAAATCGATGGTTATTTCTTTTCTAGAGTATTGGGTAGCCCTGAAAAGGGCTGTTTTTTTTTGTTTGCTATGGCATTCGTTTTAGTTTCTAAGAATGCGATGTCCTCTGAGGATAGACTTTCTGGCGATAGGTCTGCTTCTTCGGAAAGAGAAGAAGAACTCTTTGGTGTCGATACGACAATCGACAAAGCCTCTGTCAGCTTCAGGTTGCTGCTGCTGCTCTTGTTGTTGTTGTTGCTGCTGTCTCTGAAGTCTGTACTTCTCTGTCCATTCTTCTTTTTCCCTGTTCATTTCTTCTCTGAAGAGCTCTTCTATCAGGTCTCCAGTGATTTTTAACATTCTCACATTCTCTATTTCTTCTGGCTTCGGTATCAGACTGTGTCTGACCCTATGCAAATTCACGTAGGCTTCGTTGAGTTTAGCTAGTTTGGAGCACATCTTCTTAGGAGGATGAGTCGACAATGGATGGTTAGACTGGAAACAACCCGGTTCTTAAAGTCAAAGCGCGGACGTGAAGGAAAACATCCCCCACACGGTTTTTGAGTCTCAACGTTTAGTGAGTGTCATGAGAGGGATAGTAAGAAATGAAAGAGCATCAATCCAACATTCTTATAGCTAAACAAAAGACAAAGGCATTTTTTTCAAAACACAACATTTTTTATTCAAAAATCACTTAACACTAAACAACAACTCTAACATTTTTAACAATAATCCAACAATATAACATCAAACAATTTTTTCAAAACACAACATTTTTTATTCAAAAATCACTTAACACTAAACAACAACTCTAACATTTTTAACAATAATCCAACAATATAACATCAAACAATTTTTTCAAAACACAACATTTTTTATTCAAAAATCACTTAACACTAAACAACAACTCTAACATTTTTAACAATAATCCAACAATATAACATCAAACAATTTTTTCAAAACACAACATTTTTTATTCAAAAATCACTTAACACTAAACAACAACAACTCTAACATTTTTTAACAATAATCCAACACTAAAAGTTTCTCCACTAGGTAAAGAGGGATAACAGTCTTCCATGGTTTCTAGTAATCTAGGATGACTTCTCTCAAACTGTTGATTTCTATGATATTATCGAATTCTGCATACAGGATGACGTTCACCGTTTCATCAGGGTCTCGGTCTTTAAACTGAATTTCCACACGAATCTGGCCGGATTTTATAGGGTGGAAATGCCCCTCGTCGCTGCCTTGGTCTGGAGTGAAATCGAAAGCCCACAAAGCGTAGCCTCCTGCATAATCCTCGTACGTAATACCGTGACTGGTATTGGTTTCTAACTGTCCGGTGGCTTCGTACAGGGACAAGTACGATCTCAAGTAATTCTTCTTGGTAAAGTCAGGTTCGAATGGTCGGGTACACAAGGTCTTGCCATCGCGACTGACTTCGATTTTGGACACGCCAAAGTGTTGAAAGTAGAAAGGATTTTTTTCGGCAGCTCCGTTGAAGGCTGTATTCTCGACGATACCAACGATCAAACGTTTGGGTAACTGTCCTTGGAACAGATGATCTTCGATCATGGATCGCTGTCCCTTGGGAATGGTGAAGGTTTTCACTTCCACGCGTCGTATGGGATACTTGGCAGTCGTTCTGCTCAACGTCTGACTGATGTCGTTTCCCACTTTAGGTAACACTTCCACACGGCGTACGTAGAGTCTGGCTTCTAGGATTTTGGTTTTGTAACCGTCACTATCAGCCATCAAATGGAAAGCGGCACTGCTACGATTCAGTCTCAGGCGGACATCCACCCTGTTCAGCAAATACTTTTCTTGCAACCACATGTCCAAATGCAAACGATCCATCAGTTCTAAACTTGTGTCGGCTCCCGTGATTCTCTTTCTTCGTTCTACAAATCCATCATTGTTGTCTTTCTTTTCATCAGTTTCCAATATTTCAAACTTGGTAGGTTCGTCAGCTTCCCATACCACACAGGCATTGAGATGAGTGTTCTTGGCATCTATTCCATACGTCAAGAGATTTTCCAGGTAGGCACGATAAGGGTAAGTATCCATGCTGCTACTGACCAGTTTGTTATTCAAGTACAAGTCCACTCCACTGAACAAGGAATGCATGAAATTGTTGACGGGAGCTACTGCTTCATCGTCTATAGCACCTCCAGTCTTATCTAGCATTTTTACTTTCAGGTACAAGTAACTGCTATTCAGATCGTTGTAATCTTCAAGCTGTCCTTTGATTTCAAACTCGATGGGAGCGGAATCGGTCAGTGAGGAGACGGGGTGAAATTCCACCCAGTGGGATTCTTGCATCGTCATCATCGTGGGGGGCATGGCAAACAGGTCCAGTTCCGTCTTGGAACAAGCGCAAGATTCTCGGTGCATCATTTTTTTGGTCTCTTTTCTCAATAATCGAAAACGTCTAAGTCTCGAACGGTTCTTCTTTTCTTGGCCTTTCTCGCTTGAAGTCTGGTGAAAGGGTGTTTTCTTCGTCGTCTCTTTCTGCCTTGTCCTTGCTGAATGCCTGACTCGGTAGCGTGCAGGGCATTTATAGGTGTCTCTCGTTGGCCTAAAATGTCTTTGCCCGTTTGCAGCAAGACATTTTTGCCAGCCCTCATGAAGGCTTCTTTAGGGTTTTGTTTGTCGATGATGACATTTTGGAGAAATTCTTTGCCTTGCGTCAGTGCCGCATCTTTCAAGGCGTGCAATCCGCGTGTCACCATCGGTTTCAACACCGGGGCCACCGAACGAAAGGCCGATTTTAACATATCTCCTAAGCCGTGTCCTCGCTGTCGAGCAACCCCTCGGTACACTGGATACATGACTTAAGAGTCGTGAGAGAACCGTTTTCGAAAATGGAGTTTCACCGTGACTTTTCCTTTGGTGAATGGAATATTTTGTCCCAAATCTCCTTTTATAGCAATGTTGACCGTGTCCAAATACGACTTGCTGACAGGCAAATAGTGAGGATGGACAAATTCGCGGTGGACGTGGTAAGTGTTTCCACCTTCCTCGTCAGCGTTCGTGGCAGAATCTACTTTGAAAGGAATGACACTAAGTAACGGTACGGAGGTGTGTCCCACCACGTTGTACTCCACCACATCGGAATACACGAACATCAAATTCAGTCCTTGGTTCAGTTCTACCGGGGCACGAAATAACTTGCTAAAAGACTCGTTGTCGTAAACGATGGGTAACTCGTTTTTCTTCATCATGGTCTTTCTCATGTCCATGTCTCCGCCCAACATGTCAAACAATTCAGGACAAAATAAAATGGACATGATTTTACTCCGTTCAAATTTCATCAAGAAGCGACGAGCTGCTTTGTGGTACTCCATGGTGACATTTTTGTTGACGTGCTCCAAAGCTTTCAGAAACACGACATTAAACCTGGAGGTTATGGTGCTGACCAAATGTTGACCACTAAAATAATAGCCTGGGGGAATGAACAAGTGATAGGTGGTGTACTTTTGTGTACGGGTTTTCTTGTCATATTTGACATTGCTATCCATCCACTGTTGCATTTGCTCGTCATGAACTTCCACATCAAAAAAATTTTGATTGGGAAGGACATTGAGGACTTGGGTCGGGTGAATCATTTCTACTAAAGCCACTTCCCAATGGGCTTCGTGATCTAACGGGATGGCCTGAGGTAATTTGGCCGTGTAACAGCACAACGTGTTCTTGGGAAACACCTCCATGGAACTGTCACTGGGTAAAGTTAAGTAAAATTGGTTTTGGTGACTCATAATTCCAGAGTTCTGTGGCTGTCCGAGGGGTTACTGGACGTCAGAGGCGTGTCTCCGTCTAAAATGGGGTTCTGGTTGTGATTGAAGTGGTGACTGGCACTGGCACTGGACACAAGGTTCCCGTGGTTCCCGTTCGAGGAGAATTTCAGGGAGGGATTAGGAAGCAGGTAACCGATGCAACTGCTCAATAAAATGGTCCACAATTGTTTGTCTCCTTGTTGCAAACTCAAATTGGCGATGGCTGCCCCGATGACACAATACACCACGAAGATTTGGCAGAAAAAGACGATTTGCGTTTTAGGCACACGTTCTCCACACCACACCCACAAGGGTTGTTTTTGTAAATCTTGCAGAGAAGAACTAGGTGAAGAAGGAGTGGTCGACGTAGCTGCGTCTGCTGTGTGAAAGGGCATGATGGTCACTTCTTTTTATAGTCGATGACTTGCGAAGCGTCGATCCAAGAATCAAAACTGGGTGGATATCCTTTCCAACGTATTTTGACTTCTTTGACTCGTCGTTTACCCACTTTACGGGTTCTGCGTTCAAGAATGCTTTCGATGTCGTACACGTCGTCTTCTTTTTTGGTGACACGTTGTAACTCGGGGAAATAAAACGTTCCTTTGAACACTTCTCCGTTCATGTCTTCCAATTTATAGACGGCAGGATGACGGCCATGCACTCGTCCAGTGACGCGAAACAATTCGGTCGTCCAGTTAAGTAAGTAACCTTTGTCGAAGTGCGTTTGGTTTTGCCAATGCGCACCCAATCTCCTACGGCCAACTCTCCACTTTTCTTGGGTACAGCCCTCGTCGGGAACGTACCAAACAGGCGCTCAAACACCAACACTTCGTTGTCGGGAGTCACGTCTTGCGGGGCACGTCTATGCTTCGATGGTAAGATTGGTTGTACGCTTGCACCAGGTGCGGTAAGATGTCGATGTACTTCAGAGTGTGGTGATGCGTAAAATATTTCCACATGCGTTCTTTCAAAGTGCGTTGAAAACGTTCCACGATGCTGGCTTTGGTTTTGGGATTCTCGGTGGTAAAAAAATGAATGTCACGTTTCTTTAGTTCTTTTTGGAAAGCTTGGTTCAGAAATTCTGTACCTTTGTCCGTTTGCCATCGAAGAGGGTGACGACCGCTTTGTTTCAACACCCGTTGCAGGGCTCGCACTAACTCGCTGCTCGATTTGGAAGTCAAGGGTACGACGCAAGCAAATTTGGAAAAGACGTCGATGACACAAAACAAATATTTGTAGCCACGATTGTAGCTGGCCAAATGAGAGACATCGGCTAAATCGGCTTGCCATTGATGATCGATGCCTTCCACTCGGGTGCGAGTTCTGGAAAACTTGCGTCGAATGGGTTTGTGTAAAGTGTAGGTAGCTTGTTCTTGTAACCATCGTTGCACTTGAGGTAAACGGAGACTTTTCAGTCGAGTTTTGGCAGCACGATACAATTTTTGAACTCCTGCGTAACCTGCAGGATGGGAGGGATCGTAGTAAATGCTGGCTAAGACTTTTTCCATTTTTTGTGTTGGTTGGTGTGTTAATAAGACACCCACTCTTGGAGGATGCTACTCTTTTTCTCTTGGGGTATTTTCTTGGATTGCAATGCTTTGCGTGTGCGGCCAGCAATAGGTGTTGAAGAGGAGAAGGATGTCTGAGCGGGGGATATCGGTTCTTGTTTCACTTCTGTCTTCACTTCTGTCTTCACTTTCTTTTTCTCTTGTGAGGAAGAAGGGGTGGCCATCATCTTTTTAATCCATCCAATTCTGGAGGTAGGTGGTGTTGTTAACTTGCGTACTTTTTCTGGTGGAGTTTGAAACCCTTCCTCTTCTTCTCCTTTTTCTGTCTTGGTCACGGGTACTGGTGGTACTGGTACTGGTACTGGTGATAGTGCTGGACTTTTCATCAAGGTCTTAAAATCTTTCAGAGTGGGTAGAGCTGTTTCGTCTAAAGCTTTCTGGTGAAAGAGTTGCACTCGTTGCAAGAGTTGACCGTACTTTTGCGATTTTTCTGTTTCGGACAAATCTTGGCGATCCATCAAGGACTGCAATTCGTGTTGTAACTGGGACATCTCGCTCAAATGGGGATTGGGAGGTAAATGCGGGGTGTGTTGTTCTTGCCACCGATGGTATTCCATCCATCGTTTGTAAGGCACTAAAGCTAGTTTTCGTCCTTCCATGGGGTTGTCAGGGGTCGATTCTGAGATCTTGGAACTTCCGAGGCCTTTTTATCTTGCTCCCACCAGTCCTCCCAACATGGTTCCCAAGACTCCTTTCAGTATGGGGCCTAACAAGAGAGGTAAAATACCTCCACGTTGCACTAACATCTTCTTTTTTTGGTGAATGGGAATTTTCTTTTGAACCATTTGGCGAAGAACGTGACGATGTTTGCCTAAGCATTGTTTCTGGTGTTTGGACAAAGGGATCGTGCCTTTCAAAACGTTCAAACAACATTCGCACACGGTATCGATGACCTCTTTGGAGGCCGATTGAATGAGATTTTTTCGTAGGGGTGAAGAAGCTTTGGACAGGACAGATAACATGTCCCCATGTTTGGCTAAACGTGGTGGCAGTCCTTTCCTTTTCTTTCCTTGGGGTTTTCTGGAGGGTGACATCTTTGAGTCTTCAGGAGCACCAAAAAACACTGATACCCCGACTTGGTCACAGGCCTTTTTTATACTGGAACGCGTCGCCACTGATTGTCTTGACGTCGTATTAGTTTGAGGACAGGCATGACACGTCGTGCAGGGGTTCGTAACGGACTAAATCGAGCCAGTTCTTGCTTGGACAAATCCAGTAAACCTTGTAACATGCCCGATCATTTTTGAACTTTGATTTTGGGAGAAGGTACTTTGTGAGCAGCTGCCACTGCCACTAAATTGGAAGGTCCTGCCACTGGGGAAGTTCTTTTGGGGGTCATCAACGGAGAAGTTCTTGGTGTGATCAACGTCTCCAAGTACTCTTCAATTCTGGGTGTCATTAACGGAGAAGTGGACAAACGTGAAGCTGCCGGAGACGCAGTCACCGCTGTGGCAGGTCGTGGTTTGCGAGTGTAAGGTTGCGTCCTGGCCGAAGTGCCTCTCTTGCGACTAGTTTTCTGTGGACTTTTCTTTTTCTGGGGACTTTTTCTCTGTTTCTTTTTCTGGGGGCTTCTTTTCTTTTTCCGGGGTGGTGGTGTCTGGTCAGAGGAGGGCCCTGCCACTGGAGAAGTTCTCCTTGATGACCTGGTCTTTTTCTTCTTGGGGCTTCGTTGGACTTTTGTCTTGGGGATAACTTTGGGGGCATTAGGATCCCATCTTAAGAGTGAGCGAATGATGACCCCTCCTAGAGTACCGCTCCCTCCAGGTTTCAAAATGATTTGTTTTTTGGTTTGAGTGTCGATGCGGGGATCGGCCAGTTGGACCAAAGCGACTTTGTTTCGATCAAAAAAGCGTTTGGTTTGATGAGGAATCTGAATGATTCCTTGGAGTAATTGACGTGCCGTCACCGTGAACCATCGTAAGACTTCTTTGAGACTAGCTTCTAAGACACGAGCTCGTGTTTGTGGATCTTTTTCTCGACTGATGCCATACAAGGCACGAATCAATTTGACGGGAAGATGAGACTGAAGGGACGTCATGTTCACACTGTGTGAGACAGACGAAAAAGGGTCTGAGGTTTTTATAGATTTTTTTATGGGGAGTGAAATGAAGTCGAGGACGGAGACGTGTACAGGACAGGCCCTCCGTCTTGGCACCAGTGGTGAAACAAGTGGGTACGAAATCGCAAATCCTCGGGAGTCGTAGGTTTCAAATCGACGAGTAAATAGGCGTGTGGCGTTTGAGTGGCATCGTCGTACGCCTGAGTCAGCCAAGGCGTTCCTAACTGTTTGGCTAAGACTTGCACTTGCGATTTATCTCGAGGGCTTTTAAACAAGACCACGTAATGCGCATTGAGACTGATGGTGCGATGGGCTTTACTTTGTTGAAACAAATTTTGGGTGATGTAAACGACACTGGCATTACGGTGATGCCCTTTGCGCGTGAACCACAGTTTAATTTCTTCTTCGTCTTCTCCTAACATGTCGTCGAAAATGACCAAATGGGTTTGACGGGAGTCAGAGACGATGCCGTCGTCTTCTTTAGGAATGCCTTCCACAAACACGATGGAATCGCCTTGACTTTCTCGCAAGAGGCTGTACGCCGATTGCCACTCTTTGTAACACCACACGATCCGTTGAGGGGGTCGATCGATCAAATGATGTTTATGTTCGATCAAACGTTTGACGAATTCGGTTTTGCCAGAACCGCTAGGTCCAGCAATGAGCATGTTAAAGGGATGGCGAAGATACAAAGCCTCCCAACTGGCACGATCTAAGTGTTCGTCGATGACTTTGACAGTAGAGGAAGAGGGAGCAGAGACAGCAGAGGTAGCCATAGTGTGAGGAATGTCACTTGTGACACGAAAAACAAACAAGACAAGAGTTTATATACTTTTTTTCAGAACACGTTTATTGAATGTTTTTTTTCAAACATGAATACGAAAGACAAAAATACATAAAAGCCAAAGGCTTAAGTACAAGTATAAAAGGCACATGATAACCATGAACGTGGAATAAAAACAAGTGTCTGTACAACAACCACATGTTTTGGGTAAAGTTCTAACCAGTTCTATAGTAGGGGGTAAGGTCACACAAGTGTCCTCCCGAAAGGGTCTTTCAGGCCTGTCCACGACAGTCCCGTCCTGGATGACGGGTTCTTCTGGTACCGTCACTAACACCGGTTGAAAAGTAACTTTTTTCCTTGAATAACTCTCGTGCATACTGGGCCACCTCTTGGGTCCAAGCCAAACTATTCTGGTTTCTTCTTCGTCAACGACATGGTAAGTTACTTCAATCAACAATGAACTATCGATCTTGCCTAGGGTTCCTTTTTATATACAGACCAATACCGACGTGACCGTACGGTAGGGTGAAGTGATTGGGAAGTCGCACTCGCTTCTGGTATACAATTTGATAGACTTTTTCCAAGGGTCGACTGACGATGTGGTGAGTGGGTAAACGTACAATCTTGTTCGGTTGATAGGTGGTCACTTTAAAGTTTCCATCCTCTCCCGATTGCAAGGCTTCTTTCAATACCCCAAAGTTGACCACTCGACTGGTACGATGATTCAGAGTCAGTCCTTTCACTTTGCACGTCGTGTGCACTTCTCCTTGTTTGTCCCGGTATTCGTAGCCGTAATTTTTGGGACCACCACTGACGAATCTTGTCGTCGGGATGCTCGTCTGTCCAGGCTCCTAAACGGTCTCCTTCGATGTCAGGGTGCTGTTGAATCGGGTGATGGATGTAAATGCAACTGTCCGTGTCAAAGTACAGGACGCGTTCTTCTAACAGTTCTAAAGCTTCGTACAATTTTAAGCGAGCATGAGCTGTCACGTAAGCCGCAATGATGACATTTCCAAAAGGGTCATCTTGTACAAAGTCCAGATCTTCTTCGTAATTGACCAAGATCAAATCCTGTCGAACGACGTCCACGTGTTTCATGTATTTGGTTTTGTCGTGAATCATCTGGAAGTAGCGGGAAGGTTCTGTCAAATATTCCGTCTTGGGTAAACACGGTCGTTGTGCCATTTTACCCCACAAGCAATTTAACATCACTTTGGCAAACGATCGCCTGCCTTCGTTTTTTTCGATGTGGTCTAAAGAGATGCCTTCTTGTTCGTAGTATTTCTCTTTGAATTGTATTTGGTCTTCGGGAGTGTGACACCAGGAAGGATAGCCGCTGGCTTCTTGTTTCAGTTTCAAAAAGGCATCCACGTAGTCGGCGAAAATGCCTTTCTGAGTAGGGTCACCCTTGTGGTACTGTTGTGTCTTGGAAAAGTGGCAAATTTCGTACACTTCTAACAGTTGGTATCCCATGTCCAGAGCTTTGAACAACTCCACGCTGGCCCAGGTTCCCGTCAAGGCACGTTCTTCCTGGCTGTGATGGCAAGGTTGGTCCTGGTTGCACGTTTCGGCACAAGTACGGCACAAGGGAAACATCAGTTTGCCTTGACAATGGTGAGGTAAGACGGGATGGTATAGGTTCGTGGGAGGCAAAACTTTACACTTGATCAAGCCTTCGTATTGTCGAATGTTTTTCAGGTCGATGTGTTCCGTGAACAATTGCGGGTGCCCTACAGGAAAGCGACAATATTTGCACACGTAGGGATACAGCGAACACACGTCCAAGTATTTGATTTCTTCTTCTTTCTCTTCGTCGGCTTGGTACAGCAAACAGGTGGCATTGGTCCTTCCTCCGTACAAACTATCCCTCGGGTTCAGCGGGTCCATGAACTGGTAACTTTCCACGAGGCGTTTAAACTCGGGATCAGTTTTCAAACGGTGATCGTACTCATGTTCCCACATTTCCACCACTTGGTATCCTTGCTGTTCTAACTTTAGGTGTCGCTGACCAGTGTCCTGGTACAAGTCTTCCATGGTTCTTTGCAAAAACTGATTTTTAGTGTCACGGTCAGGGTAACAGACGGGACATCCGTGAAATAAGCAACCGTTAAACTCGTACACGATCTTGGGGTTTTCTAAGTCCCAGCCATCGACCGAATACGTTCCGATGGTCTTTTCGCCTCCTCCGTTGCGGGCATGCTGAATCCATTTGTCTTCCTTGTCGCACAAGTAATGTAACCAACGTAGGGCTTTGACCGAGTATTGACGCTTGACATAGTGGGTCGTTTGAGGACTGATGACAGCCACGGTGTTTTCAGGCATGAATCGTTGGCGGTACACTAAGGAACACGCTTTGGCAATGGTGCAAGCTTCTTTCAAAGGATCGACCCCTCCGTGTTCCATGAACAGTTCTCAAAATTTTCCACAGCAACGTCGTAAAATGTCCACGTCGGAACGACAATACTTTAACATTTCTTCCTGAAAGTCGAAGGGGTCAGAGGCATGAGCCTGGTACCAAGCGTAGAAAGCTTCTCGTTGTTCGGTACGCATGTTGTCGGGGTGGTAATAGTGGGCCTCAGGCAAATGGGGTAGAACGGCATGTTGATTGACTTCGGTATTGAAAAAGTGTGGAAAGTACCCTTTAGCCATTTCTGTCATTCCAAACGTTTTAGGCATTCGACTCAAAGGCAGGGCCAAGTAACTCATCGAATCTTTAAACTGTACTTGTCCCACTTGCATGAAAATGATTTTGGCTCCGTTCAAAGTCACTTTAGGACGTTCGGTGCCTTGTTCCGTATAGTATCTGAGAAGAAACTGTCCATCGTATCCGGAGAAATTGTGAGCCATCACCGTGGCATGACGATGACAATCTCCGTAACGTTCGATGTCCTCTTGGCTCCACGTCTTGTCGATGGGGTCTAAGACCCATTGGGCAAAATCGGCTAACGTGTTTGGTCCCCGAAAGTTTTTTTCACGTCCTCCAGGAATCTTGCTGCAGTGAGGGCAATGACTGAAGATAGGTTCTTGAATGCACTTCTCGCACGCTCGATGAGCCACGCAGAAATTAGGAATGTGAATGCCGGTCTCTTGCATGCATTCAAAATCGAAAAAGATGAAATTGCCTTTCTTCTTGTGACCGTCCTCTTTCTCTGGTGGGGGTTGGTATTTTTGCACGTAGCATTGGTGTTCCAAGTCCACGATGTGGTGACAAATGTGACATTTTTTCTTTCCTCGACATACGTGTGCCTTGGCATTATTGGTAAGTATGCCTTGT
Organism: Sinohyriopsis cumingii; assembly: GCA_028554795.2. NCBI lineage: Eukaryota > Metazoa > Mollusca > Bivalvia > Unionida > Unionidae > Sinohyriopsis > Sinohyriopsis cumingii. The sequence continues at coordinate 29,239,407 of CM068824.1, forward strand.
CCACAGGTACGGCACAATCTCAGGAGCTGACAAGCACATTTCTTCTGTGAACCTTGTGTTTTCAAATGTTGTTGGTAGCAGGTAGGACTGACAAACGTGCGCAAACAAGTCGAACAAGGCACTGGTCCTTCGCTCAGACAGGGTGGAGAGGCCAAACATCCTGGGCATTTCATTCCACAAGGCTTGTGTTGCTCTCGTTTGTTATAACCATAGTCACATTTCTCACAATAATAACTGTATCCCAGGAATCCAGTGATACTGGTAATGGTATCGAAATGGTCATCGTGATGATAGACATGAATGTATTTTCCGTCCTTAAAATCTTGGCCTCGAAACAAAAGAGTTCTCCGCATTTCTTGAGGGTGCACTTTCAAGGTGTAGCGTGGAGCTAGGGCATCTTGCAATTTTTGCATCTCAGGAATGCCACAGGGTGTGTCTTTGGACAGTCCGGCTTGTTGCAACAGGAGTTCTGCTTCATTTCGTTGTTTGGCTCGGTCGGATTGTTGAATAGTTTTCCAGGTTCTTTTCCATTCTACCGTGTCGTTCTTGTTGGCATAGGTTCGTCCCACCACGATGGCACGGGCTAAACACATCTGGTCTTGAGGGTTGTTAATTCGGACGAGACTCTTTTTGGTGTTGCGAAGGTCGTCCACCAATAACATGTTTTTGCATCCAGTTCCTTGAGGAGGAGAGACCTGGGCCATTTTCAGTGTGGCTTTACCATCGGTGATGCCAAACTGGTCATTAGATTGTTGCACCTGTTGTATCTTATCCATGACTTTGGAAGGGGTCAGTTCTGCGGGTCTGCTAAACTCGATCCAAACAGGGGATTTCAAACCGTCGTGATCTATGGATAGTGTCAAGCGATCGTCTTCTTTGGCTTGACATTGTCGCTTGAGTGCGGTGAGCAAAGAATCCCACATCTCGGTGATAAACCCTTCTGCTTTCTCCAAGGGTACGTCGGCCTTGAAATCTTTAAACTTCACCGTGTAGGTGTAAGCCGTGGTTCTAAATTTTCTAGAGGAGCGCTTTTCCGTCTCTCGAATGGAATAGTACTTTTCAGGGTTGACTAAGGGTGGTGAACTTGGTTTAGAGGGTTCGGATTCTGGTTCACTCATGTCCTCTTCAAAATCACTGGCATGAATTTGTGCCAAGATTTCAGCCCTGGTACGAGGCGATAGATCACGTTTCTGCCTCTTACTTTCTTCTTCTTCTTCTTTCTTCTCGAATGAATGGGATCGTTTCATCTTGAGTGCAAAACGTCAAATGACTCAAGTTTAAACACCATAGACTAATTTATAGTCATGGCAGACTAGCGTATATAAAAGGGTGTGTGTCTTGTCCTTTCACTATTCATTTCACTCTGAAACCGAGGAGAACGATGGAAGAGACTACCCAGATGGAACGTTTCGTCAGAGCTTTGCGAGGGGTCATTAGAAAATTCTCTTCAGACCAGCCGACGGACTACTCTCCTTCCTTTCGAGATAAGAGTAAGGATACTTGCTATATCTGTCAGAAGAAAGGGCATTGGTCTTCAGAGTGTCCAGACCGTCAAAAAAGAAAAAAAAAACAGGGGCTAAAAAAGACAAAAGTCAAGATACCTGTTATTATTGTAAAGAAAAAGGACATTGGTCTCCAGATTGCCCATAAAAGAAACAAGAGGAGTGAGAAGAAAAGAAGGATTCTTCAGAAGAAGAGAGGGATTCTTCGGAAGAAGAGAGGGATTCTTTGAAAGAAGAGAGGGATTCTTCAGAGGAAGAAAGAAGACAATTCTATTTAAAAGAAGCAAAGAAACAGGAGAAGAAAAGAAGAAGGGAAGAAAATGAGGAAAAAACGGTGAAGAAATTCAAAAAACAGAGAGACTAAACAAGGAGAAAGAAGAAGTCAATGAACTTTTAATTAAAGTGTTGTGTTGTGAATTGGATTGTAAAAAATGGATAAAAGAATACATGAATGATATAAGGTAAGTGTCTTTGAGTTTTGATTTTAAAATAAGAAGCTACACTCACGCACTCATACACAGACACGTACTGTAAGGGTAAAATGGGTGGGGTTTATTTTTGAGTTATTGGCAAATTGAAATTGTATTTCTTTTCGAGAAATGTGGGTGGCCCTGAAAAGGGCCTTTTTATTTTGGTGTAGGGGTGAGTTTAACCAATCAACTTTAACTGCCTTAAGCCTTTGCCACGGCCAAGGCCTACTTCTGATGATTGGGTTGAAATCACTAAGGGTGGTACGACAGGCTTAGTCACAGGGTTGGCGTGTTTAGCTCGGGAAGGTCGTATTCTCTTCGGTCGTGATAAAGAAGTCTGATACATTTGTTTCAGACTTCTTAACTCCGCTAAAATGTCCAACAGTACCGTAGCCGTTTGATTTTCACCCTCTTGTTTCTTTGCTGCTACTTCTTCTTGCTGTTGTTGCTGTTGTTTTTTTCTTACCTCTTCTTGTTGCTGTTGCTGTTGCTGTAGGAGAAAAGCTTGTTCCGCTTCCTTTTGTCGTTGCATAAATTTCTCCAATTCTTCTTTCTGTCTCTGTCTAAAATTCTCCACTTGCGGTAATGAAGAAGGTAACGAAGGTTCCGGAACAAATTCTTGCGAGGTAAGAAAATCCACAAAATCCCAATGTACCTCTTCTGAAAGTAAGTCCGGGTTCCCTTGGGCGGTCTCCCCTGCTGGTGCACCCCAATGGATCGTTTTCTGAGTTTCCGTCATGTTGAATCACTGTCGCATAGATTGACTGCACACAAGCGCTAACGAATCTGTATAGACCACGTGACGTCACAGACTGCTCTCTTCGGATTGGATGCGAGCTGACTGAATTTTGTAACGCGTGTTCGGATTGGTGAATGAACTCAATCCGTTTCAATCCTTCCTGTACCTATAAATAAGCGCAGTTCACTGCATTGATTCACCTATTCTCGTCGCTTCAAGATGCGGACCACAGTTGAGTCATCCACCCTTGTGTCTTCCATGTTGTTTAGGACGGACATGCTCATGTATGTCAGGTCCAAGTGGACTGTTGTTGATAGGACAGATACTAGTCAATGGATGAGGAGAGTTTACATAGAAAGACAAGGATGTCTCAAGAGGGTACTTGTGTATGGACCGGCAGTTAGAAGGAGTTTAAGAAGAAGAAGAAGAAGATGTGACAGATGCCATCTATGTTAATATTAATATTAACATAAACCCAAAGGTCCTTTTCAGGGCTGCCATATTTCTCGAAAAGAGATAGCCTTTCCATTGCCTACCCCTTTTTTAGAAAAATTTAAAAAAAAAAAATCCCATGTTCAATTTCCCTTGACGCTATAAAGTCCCACCCTGTTTAAATTCCTTTGACGCTAAACCGTCCCACGATTTTTCTCCATGTTAATTTCCCTTGACGCTAATCTGACCCACGATTTTTCTCCATGTTAAATTTCCCTTGACGCTAATCTGACCCAGGGGTCTCTGTAATGCTAATTCCCATTGACGCTAATGTACCCCACCTTACTACTTATAAGCCCTCCCACGGTGATTTTGGTTCCGAGTTAATTTTCTTTATTCTATTCAAGATATTTGTGCATTTTATTAAGATAAGACTGGGTAGGGCTAGCCCCCCCCCCATTTCCTTTGTTCTATGAAGGTTTCTTTGTTTATATAATGGGTCTTATAACCCCATGTATAGTTAATAATCTCGTTGTCTATTCTATGTAATATTTTATTTTCTATGTCAATGGATTTTAGAATATAATTGATATTGTCTTTGCCACTTGGTCCCGTTCCAACAAACATAGTGGCGGAAGTGCTCATGTATTTACGTTACTCTCTATTTGATTTTATTTTCCATAACTTTTAAGTTATCCTATTCTTTTTCTTTTCCGAAATAAATTCCTAAAGCTTTTACTCGATCCTTAATCAAATGTGGGGTAATCCTGGATGATTTCCCCACCAGTTTCCTATTTTAAGTATTTAGGTTTTATCTTGATTAATTTTAGATCCTGAAGCTTTACCAAATTGTTCGAATTCCTTTCCTAGACGTTTAAAGGAAAGTGGGTCTTTTATAAAGTTGTGCAATCATTTGCGTGTTGTAGCATTTTTATTTCATCCCTTATATTTGGGATTTTAATACCTTCTATATTTTTGTCAAGTCTTATTTTTATGCTTAGAATTTCAATTGATATTACTTGTAAAAGCATTGATAGTGGGAAGCCTTGCCTCACTGATCTCTTGATGTTTAATTTCCCAGTGTTAGCGCCATTTACCTGTATTCTTACAGTTATCTTGTTATACAGGATTTTAGTCCGTTTTTGGAAGTTAATTTCAAAGCCAAATTTTTCTAATACTTTTTGTATATAGTTGTATTCTAATCTGTCATATGCTTTTTCCTGGTTGAAAAGTACCATAGCACCTTCAAGACCTACTTCCTGTAAATAATCGATAATAGCTATTATGCTCAATATATTGCTTTGTATGTCCCGTCATTTTGCCCCACATGTTTGATTAATATTAATAATTTTGTCCATTCGTTTCCTAATTCCCTCAGCTAGTATTTTACTTAAAATTTTGTAATCAGTGTTTAGGAGGGAGATGTGCCTCCAGGTTTTAAGGTCTTCCCTATCCCCTTTCCCTTTATTAATTAATGTTATGATCCCTTCCCTCATTGTTTTAGACATTGTCTCATTTCTCAGTAATATGTTGTTGTATTACCATTCTAGGATTTGCGACAACTCACCATGGAACTTTTTATAGAATTCCGCGGTGAGTCCATTTCCACCTGGGGATTTCCCTTTTGTTAATTGGTTGATGCTCTTTTTAATTTCATCTATGGAGATGAAATCATCACATAAGCTTTTATATTACGATGATATCATCTCGCACGTTATTCCATCTAAGTAATCGTCAATAGTTTTATTTTCAATCGTTTGTGATGTGTATAGGTGACTATAAAATTATTTAATGTATTCTAAGATTTCTTTTCCCCCCGATATTTCTTTATTCCCATTATCGTTTAAATTTCCTATATATCCCCCACCCCCTTCGTAGTTTCTCCCATTTATATAACCCTTCAGCGTTTTTATATACTCCCGTGAATTTTACTGCTCTTATTTATCTTCCCTGGTTTTCCTCCTCATGTTTTTTTCAAGTTTCTCCTTTAGTGTTTTTCCTATTTCCCCAATATTTTCTTTCTCTAATTGCCTTTTAATTGCCTCTTTTTCCATTTTCTGATTCTCTCTCCTTATTGCAGAAACTTTTGTCGCTTTCTTTTTGAAAGTGTTTTTTAATTTGTCCCATTTGTTTATTATATCTCTATTCCCTTTGTAAAGCTTTCTATTTCTTCCCTGATTTCTTAAATAAAGTCTTTTTCCTCTAGAATTTTATTGTTCAATTTCCAATATCCTTTTTACCCCATTTATGTTTGCTTTTCTTGTTTATTTCCACGTAAATTAATCTGTTATCAAATGTTTTTATATCTGTGATCCCGGCGTTTTTGTAAATGTTGTGGTCACAATTTGTGCAATAAAATATATCTAGTCTACTACCTTGGTTGTCTTTGTAATCATATGTAGAATTTCTTCTTAGTAAATTTAGCCTTCTATATAGATCTATCAAATTATGTTTTATGAAAAAGTTCTCCATTTCAGGTTTACACATTATATCATTAGTTGTGAGTTCACCACCCTGTCTATTTTATCCCCCACCCTGTTAAACTCCCCTCCTAGTATGAAGTCTTCCATTGAAAATTTCTCTAAGTATTTGAACAGATTTTCAATGAGCTGTATACATTTATGAAATGGATGTCCTCTGTCACAATATGTATCATTCTTCCCACAAATTCAAAAACCCTTCCTGATCGTATCTATACTAATACTCAAGAAAATGTTTCTAAAATTAATGTTTATAAGATTGGATTGAGTGGCCACTATGCCCTCTTCTTACCCAATAATCTAGCAAAAAGGGATTAGTATGTCTTAGAAGTTCTTACAGACCTCTTAAACATTTGAACAATACTAACTTTCTGATGGACATGGAACAGATTCTAATATGATACTGTGACGAAATTTGAAGACATGGATGATATATTAGATACACGGAAATCTTGTTTTTAAATGTAGTAAAAGAATATGGACCATGGAAAATCTAAGAACCAGATTGACATTCCATATGACCATTAACAAATTGCAAATTTGTTTAATGACTTTATTGTGAATGTGGCCTCTAACCTTCAAAAGCTAAAAAATGTATCAAAGCACTTGCATCACAGAAGGTTTCATGCTAAAAGTTTATCAAAAGATAACAGATTTGAAATTCTTGATGCAAGTTTACCTTTTGATGCAAAATATCTGCAAAACATTAACATTACTAACTTAACATGATTTGATATGATGGGTAAAATGATCGTAAGAGCAGCAGCACCTGCTATTGTCGAGCCAATTGCATTAATATATAATCATAGTCTTAAGAATTGTAAATAAGCACAATTATGGAAAGTAGCAAAGGTAACTCCACTCGACAAAGCAGGGTCAAATGATGACTTTAATATTTTTCTACCAATTTCTATCCTTCGAACTCTCAAAATTAATCGAAAAACGTGCATGGGTCATCTACGACTCATCTCTATAACCACACATTTCTCCATGATAACCAATCTAGTTTAAGACAAGCTCATTCCTGTGAAACATTACTTATATTAGTATTTGACACATAGCTGTTGGCTTTAAATGAACAAAGGCTTGTTGGGAGATTTATGGTTGATTTTCCAAAAGAATTTTATCTTGTTAATCTTGAGCGTCTGCTTGAAACATTGAAAATATATCTACCAACGGAATGACACAGCTTACAAATGGTTTACTTCAGACTTGAAATCCAGATTTCAATATCGTCAACTTGGAAAAAAAGTATCATCAATGTCACGTTTGCTCAGCCCAGTTAGTACGTCGTGTATAAACTAAGGTAGTAGTACAAGCCATGGTTGCTGTCTTAACACTGCCGCAGGCTAGAGTTAATCTCTTACGCAAGGTTACCGTGACCTGAGAGAAGATCCGACACTTGGATCGGCACAGGCTTTTGATCGAGCGACTTCCCACCACAAAGATCAGAGGAATCCGCGAGGAACGGGGCGTGTTCTAAATCCGTCCCCACGTGGACAGACAGCGAGAAGGACGTTGTCCGCTAAGTTTGATTGGATCGAATCAAAGCGACATCCAATCGGAATTGAGACAGAGGGCGTGATAAAAATTTCGATCCGAATTATAGCTTCTAACTAGCAAGCGAAAGTTTAGTACTCATGGGAAGATTGCTAAGCAAATAGGATTGCTGCGAAAGAGCCACTCGTAATTTGACGGTAAAACTTAGAGAGAAGATGCTAAGGAAAGACAAAGCTTCGTAATGGTCAGTAAGTTATTTGCTCAGTTCTGCAGAATATTACGGCATCATAATTGTAATTATGTGTAGTATGTATACTTTATTACTAGGATCGTTTAGTACGTACAATTACCTTTGTAGTGTTTAATTTACATGCGTTTTTGAGAAATGTGCTTGAGTATGTGGAGAATTATGTAGATTGCTAGCTTGTCGTCAGAATTATTTTTGTAATACGCTATTTCTTTACTTCGTGGTAAACTAGTGTAGTTATTCATGTGATATGTTAGAATTTAAACATGCTTGAATTATGAATTTGGAAAATGGTTGAAGTGTGTAAGATTAGCTAATATGGATATATGGATATATCAGATCATGGATATTTGAATATTTGTGTACTTTGTTTGAGTTGTAATGTAAAGAAATACATCTGATTGTTGTGATATTGTTCAGTATAATGGCATTAGGAATATGTACTAATGTGATGGAATTTATTGATGTATGTATGAAAAGTAATTGATACCGTGCTTTTATTACAACGTTGTATTACCATACAAGAACGTATGAGTATTTCGATGTGAATGAATGCGTGACCGAAGAAATTGATTAGCAGTTACCTGGTGATAGGCTGGATGTAGTGTGAGATGAGACGGCTAAGGAAAATATTGTACCGTTCTTGTGTTTTCAAATGAAGCTTTCTGAGGGACAGAACTTCCGGTTCAGTTAAGTCCCGAATCTCTAAGAGGGTAGACGGACATAAGACTAGCTGAGCAGTCGGAGTCTAGTCGGTATAGAGTTGAGGAGGAGGAGGAGGGAAAGGAGTCGAGGAGGAGAAAGTGGAAAAGGAGAAGTATAGAGAAGTCGAGGACGAGAAGGAATTTGGAGAAAAACGGAAAGAAGAGGAGAAGGAATTGGAGGAATAAGAGAGAAGAATACACAGATGAGTAGAATACAAGGATAGATGGAAAGCTATCTCACACTACAAATCAAATGATGCAATAGGCTACAGGGTCGAGCGGAAGGAGAGTACTTGGGAAATTTTAATCATTTCATTATTGAATTGTCATTAACTTGTTATTAGTTGAATTTCACTTTTCTGTATATTCAATCATTTAACCATTGGCATTGCTGAATGGGGGCTTGGAGCTTTACATCTATCTTTCACTAATTTAACTTCCAGCCAAAATCGAGCCTGGGTGGGATTTCAATAATAATTTAAATACAACATCGGAAGCACCCCACCCCACACCTACCATAGTGACAGTATAATAACCCGATACGCCACACTCAATTTGGAAATACCGTATCATCAAGTTGGAAATGCCGTATCATCAAGTTGGAAATACAGTATCATCAACTTGGAAATGCAGTATCGTCAAGTTCGGAATACCGTATCCTCAAGTTGGAACAACCGTACAATCAACTTGGAAACACAGTATCATCAACCTGGAAATACAGTATCAACAAATTTGAAATACAGTATCATCAACTTGGAAATGTAGTATCGTCAAGTTGGGAATACCGTATCCTCAAGTTGGAACAACCGTACAATCAACTTGGAAACACGGTATCATCAACCTGGAAATACAGTATCAACAAGTTGGAAATACAGTATCATCAACCTGGAAATACAGTATCATCTAGTTGGAAATACAGTATCATCACCTTGGAAATACAGTATCATCACCTTGGAAATACAGTATCATCACCTTGGAAATACAGTATCATCCACTTGGACATACCGTATCGTCAAGGTGGAAATACAGTATCATCAACTTGGAAATACCGTAGTAGTGAAGTGGGATACCCTGGCGACAATGGAAACGAGCATTACAGACCCCCCTGGGACACTTCGGTGACAAGATTTATAGCGACAATGGGAATTAGCAATACAATACCCATTCGGACGATATAGCAACAAGACTTTTAAGTACACTTTGGGACTGTGTAGAGACAAGGGAAATTGAACATGGGACTATTGGATTTGTACAGCGAGAAGGGAAAGTGGGGTCTGTATAGCGTCTAACGTCACGATAGGGGAGATTGGTAACAATGTTGCAACCAACGGGGAGGCGACGTCACAGTACTGAGCAAAGAGTGGGTGTACAGATATAACACAGACAAGAGACAAACATATATACAACATTTTTATTTTAAAACATTTGAGGCACAAAAGCAATTCTTTTCGAGGCATATGAGTGGCCCTGAAAAAGGCCTTTGGCTTCTTCTGCTTCTATTTTTCTTAACTTCTCCAGCCATGTTCTCGCTTTCTCAATCAATTCTTTCTTCTTCTTCTTTTTCTCTCTCTCCGGCATCCAGTCAGGATGGCCTATGACTGAATTGTTCCTGGACTTTCATCCAGTTGTTGTTCAGTTTTTTAAAGTCTTCTTTCTTCTTTCTGTTCTCTTTTTCTTTCCTTTCCTTTGTTCAGATATCTTTAATGTTGTTTACTTCTTCTGTCAGCACTTTCCTCATCATTTCCTCTGCTTTCATGAGCTTGTCTAAACCCCACTTCACGAAAGACCACTCACCATTCAATATATCTTCTAGGAAGCACCTGACTTCGATGACATGCTCAAGGGCTTCCTTCAAGCCACCTACTCTCACATACTGAGGTTGAATGAATCTTCTTAATTTTTTTTACTTCCTCTTCTATCATGCCCTGGACAAGATCCATGGTCACTTGACTTTTGACAAAATCCTTTGTAACTGGATGTCTCCATTCCTTCTCTAGCCTTTCCGCTACATAGGCTACATCCATCATCCAATACCAACAGTACTTTAGTGCGTTGAACAGCTCTACGCTCATCTTCTTTTATTCTGTGTAGAATGGCGCGAATGAGGAACGCTCTGAG